>CM046664.1:37134964-37763853 GCA_025594165.1 Tamias sibiricus | reverse complement strand
GAGGACACTGAAGTTGAGAGTGACTTTTCTAAGTCTCCACTTAAAGTTTAATATTATAATCATTATACCATTCTGACTCCTTTTGCTTAAATTTTTAAATTGAAACAGTAATACATTCTTCATCCTGTTTAATTCACTAACATCGCTTTATTCCCACTCTCACTTCTTCAGTAAATTTAGAACACTCAGGTGTATATGACACCTCTGGTCTCTACCTTATAGCCATTCTTGAAATCTTTCAGTTATGTCCACTGCACACAATCTGCCAGATATAACTGGCAAGTGGAGAAGAACAGAGCATTCATATATAAAGAAACAAAGTGTTTCCAAGATCAGTGGAAGAGACACAAAACCAATAAACTTGGCACAAGTGGTCATTGCCATAATAAGGAGAGGGTGCCACTGAGGTATAGCCAGTAGTGAGAAGGAATAGAAACCACAGAGGAGGAGGGTGGGAAAATCTGTCTCCCTGCAGCTGTGCAGTGTGTAATCAATATGCTTTTTAAAGAATCTAGAGTCAGAGCTAGAGCCATTGCTATTCTGTGATTAAAAAAAAATAATAATAATTCCCTCAAATTTGGGGGGGTAACAATACATTCTATGAGTGGCCATCATGCTAACTTCTTTACCAAGTGATAAGAAGAAAAAAATTAAACGTATTTGTACAGAATCTAAAACTCTATGAATTTCCAAGCCTCTGTTCTATAGTGTATGTACTTGCCTTTAATATTATTAATTTTTTTTATCTGATGATTCTCTTTATGAGCATCATCCTCACTCATGTTTTCAATATTCATTATAAACTGGTAAATTATCTGGAGTAGTGATATGTGAGTCAGGATTCCCCAAAGAAAAATAATCAAAGAATCAATAAAAATCTCTCTCTCTCTCTCTCTCTCTCTCTCTCTCTCTCTCTCTCTCTCTGTATGTTTAAATATGTGTGTATGTGTAGAAGTGGGGTATGTGTACTTGTATATATATGCCCAGTCACACTGACACATAAAATTACCTACCAAAGGAGGTTCTACTGGGACCAACAGGTATACATCAACTGGGAATTGTTTGTGTGTACATTTTAAAACCCCATCTAGATCAACCTATTCATCTACCTATTCAGAAACTTGGGGTGGGCTCAGTAACCAGTGTCTTCAGGAGTATTCCAGTCAATTCAGATGTAAGCTAATGATTGAGAACCATAACAAGAGTTTCTCTGGATTCTTGGTTGTAGCTCACTCCCGTTGAAACTTGCCTGGTCAGAGAAGAAAGTTATGATTTAGGGTTGTTTCCTGCAGTTTGTATCTGCACTAGGAAAATGTCAGGCCTTTTAACCCAAATATATGAGCTATCTTTTATTTCATAAGAATAATTATCCAGGTGTGTGTTTAATATGCTACAAATAGAAATTTTTGAAGACTGCTGGAAAACTGTAGAGTTAATATGTTTCAGAAAGCAGCACATAAATTCTGAACTAAGCATCAGAACACCAGTGTGTTTGTCCCAGGGCTACCATACACTCAACCTTGCTGTGTTTGTGACTTCAGTTAAATTCCTCAAGTGTCAAGGTCATCAGCAGTCACTTGCACAAATATTGCCAGGTCTGTCCTCCTCAGAAGTTTGTTTGAGGGTAAAATGAGAGAAAAACATGAACTAAAGTTTTTGAAATCTGTAAAAACACTGATCAAACACATAAATAGAAACTGGCTAAGTTTGACCCTACAACATATTGAAAAAGCAGTGTCCCAAGAATCAGTGAGAAGAAAGCATCAGTATTACAGAAGGAAGGAAAAGAGTTATTGAGTGGTGCTGTATTTGTATTTCCCTTCTTTTGAATCATCCATTAGGGAACTGAAGTAGCAAAGGATGAAATAACTAGGTCTCTAAGTGGTGTTTATTCCTGGTAGTTTGCAGGTCACATTGACCAGGAGCAAACAGACGAGAAGCCAGAAGCCTTAGGAAAATGTATGGTGGGATTAAAAAAAAACTTCAATAACTGCTTAAACTTATATAAATAACATTGCTATTGAAGCCATGCACACAGAAAGTGGCATGCAATCTGAGCAGCTCACAGAAGGGTGTTTTGCTTCCAATCTTGACTCAGTTCATTTGTTGTTAGTGGGGGAGCTCTTACCAAAGCATCAGATCTCCTGTTAAAAATTAGAGTTTCTTTCTTGACCAACATGATTTTCTTGTACCATAGTCCTGCTTTACACTCTTCATACTGAATGGCCTTTTGTGGTGCATTTGTTCTATTCGTGTTTCAACATTGTGGGGTTGTGAGGTTGTCATTTACTTTGAGACTAGATAAAATCATGACTAATAGATTTCAGAATAGTAGCAACATAGGTGGAGTTCAAGGTTACCTTTGTTGCTGAGTGCAGTTTTTGTTAGGAAAACTTATCTGTTTATATAATTCAGTACCCAACGAAATGTTAAAGCATATCATTTTTTAAGCTGTGTGTCACTGAATGCCAAAAAAGTGTCTAAGAATTTATATGGAATATATTTCTAACCATAATCACTTACATATAGAATCAAAAACAGAAAAGTAGTAAAGCAAATAAACAATAAAATCTTAGGGGAAAATGTCTAAATTACTCATAGGCTAAAGAAGAGATAGTAGATGGGCACAGTGGCTCACACCTGTAATCCCAGTGGCTTGGAAGGCTGAGGCAGGAGAATCATGAGTTCAAAGCCAGCTTCAGCAAAAGCAAAGTGCTAAGCAACTCATTGAGATCCTGTCTCTAAATAAAATGCAAAATAGGGCTGGGGATGTGGCTTAGGGGTCAAGTATCCCTAAGTTCAATCCCTGGTACCCAAAAAAAAAAAAAAAAAAAAAAAAACAAAAAAACTAGTAATTAAAATTACAAAGAATTTAAATTAGTTAAAAAAATGTACTCTAAAATCAAACATATAGAGTTTATTTCACATGGCAATTAGGAAATATTTTTGCCTCAGTGTGTTCAAATAATTATGACAGTCATGACAGGAACACTATTTTTAGATGACACTGAACAAGTAGGCTCAGAAAATTATTGACTAAATTTACACAGAGTAATCATCTGCATAATTTTTGCTTCTTTGGACAGTCATAAATAGAATTAAACTGACAAACTTTAAAGCATCAAATTAAAAAATATTATTCACTTTTTTGTTGCATGAGACATTTAGGAAATTTTTTTATGAAAAAAGGAAAAATTAAATATTTAGTTTTCAATGCAGGAATCCAGAGGGGGGAAAGTTTTTGTTTTTTTTTTTTTTTTTTACTTTGGAAAAAAATTATAAATAATGTTATTTCATTGTTATTTACAAACAATGAAAAGACTGAAAGAAGCAAACCTTAAATTTCTGGGAAAAACACAAACACACAAGAAACATTCAAACCTTTGAAGGAGAAGAAAACAACATATAAACTGCAATAGAAAAATGTAAAAAATACCGAATTAAAAACATTGCTCATAATTTGAACACTTGGCATACATAGTAAATTGTTCATAAAGCAAATAAATTATAAAATGTATCTTAAAACATACAGGATTTGTGTATCATGCCAATTATACAAATACTTGTGTTCCTGCCTTGGGAAACCTGTCTTTCCATATATTACTTTTTCTTTCTTTCTCTCTTCTCTTTGCTTCTTTTTCTACATCAAATAATTTTGACATTATACCATCCAGCTCAATAATCATTCATTTCTTCTTTCTCCTTCAGAATGTAATATACTGCTCAATCTATGCACTGAGATTTTTTAAGGACTACATTTTTTTTTTTTTTTTTTCTTTTTTGGTACCAGGGATTGAACTCAGGGGAACTTGACCCCTGGGCCACATCCCCAGCCTTTTTTTTTTTTTTTTTTTTTTTTTTAGAGACAGGGTCTCACTGAGTTGCTAATTGTCTCGCCATTGCTGAGGCTGGCTTTGAACTTGCAATCCTCCTGCCTCAGCCTCCCAATGTGCTGGGATTACAGGCGTGCGCCACCGTGCCCAGCAAGGACTACATTTTAATATGTCCAGTTAACTTTATTTAAAACCCGACATTCTTTCTGTGTTTTTGTTTGTATTGCAGCCCAACAATACAACACATTTTGAAAATGCAAGGCTATCAACACATCAGTTAAGTAAAAGAATATCACTTAAAACTCTGAGACAGCCCTACTGCTCCTCAAAAGCCCTATATCTCTGCTTCCTCTCATTGCCTCCTGAGATAAGCTCCATTCTAGTAGATGCATTTATCATTCCTTTGCTTTCTTATACAATATCTTATGACACCAACATATGTTTTCTTTCAACTGTTTTCCTTTCGTATTCCATTTCATTTTAAATTTTAATTCCTTTGTACAATTGTTTTAAATGTTTACCTCAACATTATGGTTCTACCATACATCAGTGTTGATTCATCTAGTCATTGTTAAATTTCACTGAATTTAGTACTTTACATGTATATCAGACCTAGTCTTTATGTCTGTTCTTCTTGGTGGACATTTAGAATGTTTCCAGGGTTTGCTATAAAATAGTTTTGCTATAAACCTCCATATACACTGTATCTAAAAACATTCCCTGAACGTGCATATATTAAAGGCTGGGTTCTCAGCCCATAGTGCTATTTGAGAGGTGGTAGAATCTTTAAGACAGACGTGGGACCTCTTAAAGGAAGAGGAAGTTATGTTATTAAAGGCATGCCCTCAAGGAGGGTATTGGGACTACTTCCTGTTTCTCTTTGCTTCTTGGCTGCCATAAGGTGAACCATCCTCCCCTGCCATGTTGTACTCCATGATGTACTGTGCCATTACAGTCCCAAAGGAACAAGGCCAAGTGACCATGGGGTGAAACTTGTGAAACTGGAAATCAAAATAAATACAATTTTCTTCATTTTAAGTGGATTATCTCAGGTATCTTGTCACATTAAGGGAAAGCTGTGTAACAAACACATACACATTTCCTGATAGTTCTATGTAAGGGTTTATTACGTATCTACAACTAGAGCAGTTAAATCACAACTAGATCATAAGGTACAAGCATGCTAACTTGTAAGATATATTCTAATTGTTTTCCAAGGAAATATCCCCCCATCAAGTGACTTTGCAAAATTTTGTATGTTGCCAAAAGTGGTTACTAAAACATATTTAAAAGTGAAAATTAAGTAGAATCATGTTTGGAGGTTTAGAAATGTATTTCATCAAGTTCATGGCATATCTATCAATCTGTTCATCTACCAATCATATACCTATATATAATTTACATTTTTATTCATGAGTGGATATTGTAGTACTTAAATAATCTTCTGTATCTAGTGAGATGGTCAAATATTTCATCCAGTTTTTCTGTTTGTATTTCTTTCTCTTCCTCTCTTTCTTTCTTTCCTTTCCTTAGACTTTTTCTATAAGAAGGAAAATGCTTTGCTTTACACTATGTCATAGAGAAAAAACTCCAATTTTTTTTCTGTAAATATTTTTGCTATACTCAGGTTAAATCAGTTCTTGGACATTAAATGGCTTGTGGCTAATCTTTTTAATATTTCGCTATAAATAGGGGTGGTATGTTTTTGTTGTTTCATTGAACACTTATCCCACTATCTTCTAATTCTTAGACACATATAGTTCTCTTTCAATCAACAAAATCTACACTTTGATACCATGAATGCTTTGGTCTTGGATCATTTGTAAGACGTGAAACTCATTGACTTATGTAGCAGGAGAAATGTCTGATTTTAATTTTCACTGCTTTGGGGGCTCTTGAAGATATTTTACCAATAAAACATAATTCCAAATAAGACATTGATTTAAATAATTGGATGGAGTTATTTAGTGTTGCATTTGTAGGACAAACCTTTTAATTTAATAGTGATTTTGATTCAGGTATAGTAAAATCAGTATAGCGTTTTTCTCTAACTAAAGATAATAAAATGACAGAATCAGATGTTTTCCCATCTACTTTAATTCATTATGTTGAAATAATTTATCCACATTAAAAACTTTTTCTATTAACATGACAGGAGACCAGACATCCATATATTTAACACTCATTGTAGAAGGCATGCGCTTTTGCTCATAGACATCTAAGTCAAGTTCATTTTATTTTCATTATTTATGATACACTTCTTGAATATTTCATAAAGGCTTTTGGCCTTAGATTTTTGCCAAAATGTATACTGCAGAAGCAAACTTGCTTGTTCTCCATGGAAAAAACTCATCATAATAAAAGTTTTTACTTCATGATCATTAGCATGTTTGATAAAATCTGAAGGTGAAAGAAAAAAGAGCAATTAGCAAAGTGACATTACAGTTTCTGTCAGGTACTTCTAAACTTTATTTTACTTAAACTTATGATAATTGACAGCTTTATAAATTTTATGCTCTCCCAGATTAGTAAAATAAGTGATCAAAGTTAACCATCCCATTCAAATCAAAGAAATACCAAGTGGTAGAATGAATATTTGAATCAATAATTGGTATGTTTCAAGTCTTTATCTTCCTTTGAAAACTCTACATTTCTTTCACACTGGGTCTGTGGATGTACCTTTTTACTGTTTTAAACATGCATTCAAATTAAGTCTAAAACTATCATGATATTCTTACTTTTCCCAGAAAAAAATTAATGGAAAAGTTTAGAACAATCACTTTCTCCCTGAGAGAATTTACAGCAAGTCACTTCCCTGATATAAAAATTCTTTCATTGTTTTCCTTTTCTCTTCTTTTATTATGTATTAACAAGTTATAGCTATTCATATTTAAAAAGTAAAAAATGGCATTATGATTTTTTTAATACAATGAGGATTGACCAAAGTAAGCTGATTAACATTCTCAACTGGATCCTCTCATTAAGCATTCCAGTGGCTAAATAGAGGCTTTAATATTATGGCTTTTAAAACACCAATGCCTCACTGAAAGAATCAGTAGTTCTGGAAATGGCATGACAACATCGTTCCAATAATTCCTGATGATTATAAGTATGTTATGAATTGTTTTCTACAGCAAAACTTGAGCTTGTGATTTTTCCTGAATTATTAAAATGTTTAAAAATAATTTTAGTATATATGCACATCTGTATGCACATGTATACATAAATATCAATTACATGAATTCTAGCTATAATTTTACTATGTAGTGATCATTTGATAAAATAAAAAGTAATCTAACTTAAATGCATTTTTTAATAGCTTAACTTCATTCCACAAAACGTTTTAATTGAAATACTCAAAATATTGATATTTAGATTTTGGCCTTGGAATCCCTTTAAGTTAATTAATAAATTTATGCATATTTCCTATTTTTAAAATTAGATCATTATTTTAATTATATCGTATTCTACCTCACCAGAACATCTCTTTAATTCCTCAGAGTCCACTAATTTCATGTATGTATCTGAAAGGGCTTTTCGTATTGAAAAAAATGGTTTATCTTGATTCAGAGGCGTTGCCTGATTGATACAGAATCATTTCTTCAAGTTTCCATAGAATCAGAAACACTCAGTGTTTGAAGTGATTTCCAACATGGCTGTCCTTTATGAAATTTTAAATCCTTCTACCAAGAAACTATTGAATTTATGTTTGAAACACTTCAGTTAGGAACAGTTCACCATTTTCCATTTGCAGGCTCAAATTTGTGGAAGAAATGTCTTTATGTGGAGCAGTAATACATCCTCAGGGCTGCCCAACCAGGGACACTGCTGTTACTCTTAGCTTTAATCCACATAAAGTTATACCTACACCATCATAAATGATTTTTATATTTAAAGACAAAATTTACTTGTTCCCTTAATAAAAATGCCTAGAACATATATATATATATATATATATATATATATATGCCCCCAAATAAAGTAATTATTTTCAATATTATTTCTAGAACTAGGACTCCATATCTACAATTCTCTACCCTGTCCCCTTGCATTTCATTCTACCTGTATTTTTCAGTTTTAACATTTTCAGCTGAGTGCAATATTTCCTTTATAATATAATATTTTGCACTAATATGTACTATCATTGACATACATTTCTAAGCATTTATGCTATATTTTATATGCAATGCCTACTTTAATTTTCAAAATATCTCTAAGTGTTTTTAAAATATTATTATCATCATATATAACTGATAAAACTAAATTGGAGAAATCAAATATGAAACAATAATCTACAACATATAACAGGAATATATCTTCATAATAATCACAGTTATTAGGTTATAGGATATATTTTTTGACTCTCTGCAGTACCATGGCCACACACTAAATCTTTTTGTCTCCTGCTCTTTCTAGAAACTTGAGGGGCCTGGGGAGCACATTTCAAGACCTGGGAGTACATGTTTTTCAGCTCTGTTCACATACATTCAAACAGCTTCCTTCACCTTGTAGAGCTAAAATGAGTCTACCCTGGGTTAAGTGGAGTAGGAAAGAGGGCCACATAGTTCCTGGAAGTGGGCTCAGAATGTTTTAGTCATGGATAAGCATGACTCCAACAATTACTATCCCCAAATGACAAAGTTTCCAAAGTTGACAAGATGTGTCTTCTTAAAAACAAACGTCTTTAAACCAGTTAAATACATAGTACCCACAGCACAACAGTGTAATAAATTTAGGTGATATTTAGGTAACACTTAATCTGATTTAAAAAGTGAGGCTTTGTCAGGCACACTAGCACACTCCTGTAATCCCAGCGGCTTGGGAGGCTGAGACAGAAGGAAGGCAAGTTCATTAAACTTACAGAGGCCCTAAGTATTTTAGTGAGACTGTGTCTTAAAATTTTAAAAAATGTCTAGGAATGTGGCTTAGGGTAAAGTGTCCCTGTATTCAATCCCTGGTACAAAATAAATAATAATAATAATAATAATAACAACAACAACAACAACAACAACAATAATAATAAAAGTTCTTTGGGATGAAATGAAAGGACACTAGACATAAATTCAAACTTGCCAAAAATGTACATAATGAATGAAATATCTATATGTGAGAGCTAAAATGACTTCCTGTCAACTCAGGGATAACTGGAATAATAGAAAGTGGCTCCAGCAATCCACACCTGATGATGGAGATGATCGGACATGTTGTCTTAGAAGAGAGAGAGCCACAACAAAACTTGTTCACTGATCAGTCACACAACAGAGCAACTCCTGACAAACATACCTGCTTTAGTTAGCTATTTTGTCATTGTGACAAATAAACTTAAAAAGAACAATTAGAGGAGGAAAGGTTTAATTATCTCATGGTTTCAGAGGTATCAGTCTGTAGACAGCTGGCTCCCCAACTCTGGGCCTGAGCTGAAGCAGAACATATGGTAGAAGGGTGTGGTGGAGGAAAGCTGCTCAGAACACAGCAATCAGGAAGTCAAGAGAGAGAAACCACTCACCAGAGACAAAATATACACCCCAAAGGCATGCTTCCAATGACTGACCTCCTCTAGCTACACCCTAGTTGCCTAGAGTTACTGCCCAGTTACCCTATATCAGTGGATTAATGCACTCATAAGGTTAACGCTTTAATAACACAATCATTTCACTTATGGGCATCTTTTTTAGGTTGTAACTAAGTTCTAATTATTCACTTCCTAATCATGCTTTTTAATGCCTTAATAATTTTCACACCTCTTTCTCTTTATTTCTCCATCTTTTTCTCCAGGATTTGTTGGTGGCTGTGGCTGGGCTTTAACTTCCTGCCCATAGGTGAAGAATAGCCTTTGATGTCTCAACGATGAAAAAACATTGATATGAATGCAGTGATGTGATTCTCAGGCTTCAGTTTTTAAAAGAGCATGGTGGGGTCTCTCATAACAATGTGGACTGTTGCAGGTCTGAGATGGACCCAGGAGGAGCACTTCTACAAGCATCTCAGGTCACCTGACACAAGTGGTCCAGATCATACCTTGGTAAACAATGAAAAAAGGAAGAGACTGGCATTTGGTGGTGACAAATAAAACTATCAGATATATAAAAGGTATCTATCTCAGTCACTTTATGCACTCAGGCTATTGCCAATGACCATTTTCACCCATAAATAATCTTCTCCTTTATGTGTGCCTGGGGTATTATTTTGTGAGGTGGTGGGTAGTAGAGTCAGGCACATGTGTCCATATCCTGTTCCAATTCTTGATCTTTGTTGCAGGTGTTTGTCTCATCTATTCTAAGGATTTGGTGAGGTGTGACCAGTGCAGTCCGTCTTCGTGAGTGGACTTCCTATTGATGCTGCTGCTTCAGGTCATGCTGACCTTGACTGTACAGGATATGGTTTTATGCTGAGACTCTAAACTGCCTTCTGTAGAACAATTCCTCAACCCAGACTGAACTGACATGCTATAAATTTAATGGGGTATGCTGTTTGTAACTATTTTTCAGATATTTTACAATTTGACTATTGATTTTCTCCTGGAGGTAAAAAAATAGTAAGATGACAATGACTTGCCAAGCACTTTAATTTTTAAATTTTTGTTGTTTTTTAAATACTATCACACTTGTAAATCAAATGTCATTTTGCATTATACTTTGTAGACTACATTATGGTTTTCCTAGTAATCTAAGTTTTGAAAAAAATAAATTATTAAAGTGCTTTTGAAATAAAAACACATATTTGTTATCAAGTTGTGCATTTAATATCAGACATACAACATGGAACATCTCTCAAAGTAACATTTTCTCAGCATAATGCCTCTTGACTTCTTAATCCAACCATGTAGAATATTTAAAATTCTCAATATGCCTTTCAACCAGGGGTGATATAGGAAGAATTTTAGGTTTGATATAATTTTCAAAGCATTTTATAAAACAAAAACAAAATCAAGTACAGTCAGGCATAAGAATGAAATTGGACTTTCTTATGTCATATACAAATAATAACATACAATGGATGAAATACATAAATGTGAGAGCTTTAAAACTCTTAGAAAAAAATAGGGAGACAATTATCAAGACATTGAATTTGGCAGTGTTTTATTGGCTCTGACAAAGAAGCACAAAAACAAAAAAAAAGAATAGATTAAACATCATCAAATTTAAAAATAACAAAAAGAAAGGAAAATTTCTGTGCATCTAATCACCTATGTTTAGAAAAATCAAGTTTGATGTTTTAAAAACTCCAGCAGTAGGCTCTGTGTCACAGGCAAATATAACATCTTTAGATTAAAAATAAAAAAAATTCCTGACCTAATAAATGAAATAATACTTTTATGTATCTTATTAAGCCAAGTAACAAAACCTCCTATATATAAAGAAAAATGCCATAAATTGAAAAATCAATTTCAAAGTACTTTTTCAGTCTATGATATAACAAATGAACAAAGGGTACATGGTATATATCATCTTAATAATATAAATCATTAAAATAATGCACATGCAAACTTAATGTTCATAATTGTTCCTGATAATCTAATGTGCTACACAAAACTGCTAATCAGAGCCTATTTACCATAATTTTTAATGGGAAAACCTAGAAAACACACTACTAATTAACAACTACATAACCAAAACATTGAAAAAGCCCACGCTTTTGTAACAGTTGTCATGCTGGGGTGTAACATGCTTAAACTTTATCACCAAACAACTAATAAAGCTGTTAGCAGGTATTTGCAGTAGTACCTCTTGCATTGCAAACTCTTCTCATTTTCTGCCCTTCCTTTCCCAGTTTCCTTGGGCACTTGTTCAGCCTTCCTTCCCAGTAGCTGGGATTAACAGGCCTGTACCACTGCACCAAGATCAGTTTCTCTTTTATAAGTCTTTATTTCCCCCCTTTAGATAATACAGTTTTGGCCTTCTTTTCTTTTTTTCTTTAATTTCTTTCCTTTTAAAACTTCATCACTAGTGCCTAGCAATGGAAAGTCTTTTTAAATTCTTATATTGGTTAAGCTTTAAATTTAATTTTCTTAAAATTCGTAACTTTAAAAATAAATCATATTGATGAAGAAACCTATTGATGAAGAAATTAATAAATATTTATTACTTTGAAATTACCTACTTGTCTTGGTTTTCAGGATTTCTTCACCATGCAATTTATCAAAAATGAGGCTCTGGAAACAGATCCTGAATTTCTGCATGTCTGAGAAGGCTCAAGAGCTGCCTTCTAACTTGAATGACAACACAAAGGTGCATTGAATGGTTCCTGGAAGGAGTCAGAGGAAAAACAGATTTTGTTCCTTAAGTTCCATGTTTTTTTTTTTTTTTTTTAAATCACCTTTTATAGCATATATATTCATAAATATTTACTTTTTTTAACCCTTAATATTTTATAGGCTTAGTAGAATATCAATATATGTTAGCTTTTAAACTGGTTTTGAAATTTATGAGTGCTCAATATGCAGGTAAGATTTTTATTCATTTAACGACAATTTTATAGTTTTTGCATATATAGACATTTTAGTTCACATTGTTGTGTCCATTGCTTTAAAGACACTAATTGTTTGATTTTGGTGTCATTATACTTGCACTGTTGCCTTTATTATCATCCGTTTAATTGTGCTCATTTTTGTTTGTTTCTTTCTTTCTCTGCATATTGTTCAGCTCATAGGTAATTAGTTTGGGATCTCTTTATATCTGTAGAAACTATAACATTGTGATTACACTTAATTATTTTAGTTGATGATTCATAATAGTCCTATGAAAGATATCCTCCAGTTCAAATAATGTCCCCATCTCAGATAAACCAGGTCCTTTTTGTCTTACAAGGTTGTTGTGCTTTAGATGTGGGGTGTCCCAAAAAAGTTCATGTGTGAGACAATGCAAGAAAGTTTAGAGGTGAAATGATTGATTGGGCTATATGAGTCTTAATCTAATCAGTGCGTTGATACCCTATTAGGGATTAACTGGGTAGTGATTTTAGGCAGATTGTATGTTCCTACTGGTCACTGGGGCAATGACTTAAGGTAATATATTTTTTTCTCTTGAGCATACCTCTCTTGCTTCTTCATAAGCCAGGTTCCCAGTCACTTTTCTCCACCACACTCTTCTGCCATGATGTTCTACCTCACCTTGAGCTCCCAGAAACGGAGGCAGCCTTTTATGGACTGAGACTTCTGAAACCATGAGCCCCAAAATAAACTTCTCTAATTTTCTTGTCAGGTCTTTTGGTCACAGTAGCAAACAAAATAAAACGAAACAAAATGAAACAAAAAACCCTGACTGAAACAATGCTACTATTTACTTTTTCATATTTTAAGTTCTCATTTTTATTTACATATATTTCTACACATGTGTGTATATATCTATGTATCTATTATATATATACTATATATGTGTGTGTATGTTATGTATCTATTATATACATACAATATATATGTGTGTGTATGTGTGTATGATTTTTAAAGGTAGGGCTAATTAGAAGAAAATGATTTATTCACCATCTTTTCTGGAAATATTATAGGAAGATAGATAGATAAATGAGTATTAACTCTTTCCTAGTTTTATAAATTTCCATTAAAATTTCTTCTCTCTGTGACTGTTTTCTTGTAACTCAATTTTACATTTAAGGGCTAGTTAAGTGATATTTCAATAATAAATATTTTTAAAGATTTTGCTTTAAATTACTTCTTGAGCTCTTGTGGTATGATTTTTTTTTCCTGTTTATTGATATAGTCTCTCTCCTTTGATTTTTTTCTTCCTCAAACTTTCAAGGAGAAATGTTTGTCTTAATAGTTCTTTTATTTGCTGAAACAAGTTCTTACCATGTATTCTTTCTTCACTAGTCATAAATTTTTTGTTCTCATGCTACCTTTATAAAAACCTAGATAAGCTCCAAAAAAAAATTATTAGGATCATTTTGGCAATGGTTAATTCTATTAATTCAGTAAACTGGAGCATAAAGCACCTTCAGTATTTCAGAAGTTTTTTCCCTCGGATTTGCTCTAGAGTCTATTTCCATTTTTGGAATACATTCCCTTTCACTTTGTAGATTGCTTTCATACTAAAACACGGCTTCCTTTACTCCCACTTTTTTTTTGCGCCAAAAATCCAATCTTGGATGCCCACACTTTCTGCTCATCAAATAGAAGTTTATTTGTATTTATTTAACTAACTGTAGTTAACAACAGCCTAATTAGCTCTTGATTTTTGTCCTCTCATTTCTTTTTATCCTCCAGATAATTCTGTGAGGAAAAAATATGAACTGCAACAAAGTACAAATTTCAGGGGTCAAAAAAGTTGATTGTTTTATCAGTTGAAAGTGTATTTGTCATCATCCAAATCTCCCATATTCTGAAGTACACATGTAGATTCATGCTGATAGTCCCCAATTTGTTGGTTCTATCTTGCTGTATGTCACACACTAATATGATTTATTTACATCATGTAACTTACTTTGAAAGAAGCTTTGACAGAGAAGTAGATGTTTCTTTGTTGTCTTATAACATCCTTCCTTATTTTGGCCCCACATTTCCACTATCAGGATAATTATTTCTAATGTACATTTGTGACTATTCCCTTATTTAATTGAACATGTCTAAGTCAATTCATGCTGCTATAACAAACGATGTTGGACTGGGTAATCTATAGATAATAAGCATTTTTTCCTTGTAATTCTAGGGGAAGAGAAGACATCAGCTGATCAGTGCCTATAGAAGGCTCTGTGCTTCACAGATGGCCCCTTGTTGCTGCTTCCTCACATAGCGTAGTGAATGCTGTGTTCTTACATGGTAGAACAGCACAAAGGTCCAAACTCACTTTCTTGAGCCTTATTATAGGGGCACTAATTCCTCTTACGAGTCTAATCACCACCTAAAGGCCCCACTCAGTACCACTATTGCATTGGAGATTAAATTTCAGCCTGAATTTTGGATGGACTCATACATTTAAACCTTAGCCATGTATTATTGATTTTTTTAATTTTGTTTTGTTTCTTTGTTTATTTATTTATTTTCATGTGGTGCTGAGGATCAAACCCAGTGCCTCACACACGCAAGGCAAACTCTCTACCACTGAGCCACAACCTCAGCCCATATTATTGATTTTTTTTTTATTTTAAGGAAAGTGTTAAGTAAAACAAAATTATTTATTCACTATCTTTCCTGGAAATATTCAATATTTAATGAAATGGCTATAAAATGCAACATACAAGTTGCACAGAAACATATTCTTAGCTATCTTCTTTTTTCACTGTTTCACATAATTGTAAATAACCCCTTAATGCCTCCTCAGCCTTTTTTATAATTCAGTTACTTTCACAACGTTGAATATGAAACCATGAATGAGCAGCATTCGTTTCAAATTTTAATTTTACAAAATTTCTAATTGTTCCACAGTCTGGAATGAACTCAGTCAATTTCAATGATGTGATACTTGTGGACATTAACTTGTCTATACACAGAAAAAATTTACTCATCCTGACCTGCTAAATCTCTATTTCTGAGGAATTAAAGCACTGGAGGGCCAATGAAATTGGTGAAGTAGGATGAGGGCTAGGCTGAGAAATGTACAGAGAGCTACATCTTTTCTCTGCCCCCCCCCCCCAGAGGCCTGTGTGATGGCTGGATTCTTAATGTAAAAGGAGATGGTAAAATCTTAGCATTCTCTATGTGATTATGAGATCAATAGAGCTACTCTCAAAGGTATGTCTACAGCCATTTTGTACAAAGAAAGGCAGTAAAAGTCTTTTCTGCATGGGAAAATCACCAAATCCTTTATTACATGTGCATCTTTTCTTTCTTTTTTAACTTTTTAATTTTATTTTTTACACTTTCTCCCTTTAAAGACATCTGGGAAATATGGTTTGCTTAAATTTTTAAATGTGTTTTTATATTTATCACTCCATGTATGTTCTCTTAATAACCTTTTTTTTTTTTTTTTCCAGGAATTGTGCTTCATAAAATAAAGGCAAGAGATACAAACTACTTGCCTGAAATCCCAACTAGAGGACAAACAAGAGAGAGAAATAAACAAAAACATTCACAAAGGAAGTTCTTTCTTAGGCATCTTTCCTTTTCCCTCTGAGAGTACCACTTTTAAAAAACGAGAGCAAAAATCTGAGACTACAGAGGAGGCATCCTGGGGAAGAATCTATCCTGTCTCTCTAAGGCACGCTGCAGCTGCAGGGAGCGGAGATCACTGTTTCTTTGTCTGAAATAAGCCTTCCAACAAGCATGATTTTGAACAGTGAAATTCTGCTTATTCTTCGAATCTCATTTCAATGGTTTCTTTCAGAGAATCTTTTCCATACCCTTCAGAACAGGTAAGGGAAGGAGACTTACTGCTTTAGCCAGAAAATTTTGTTACAGTACTTGCCACAAAATGTTATTTAAAAATTCATTTTGAAAGTCTTCACTTCTGTTGCTCATGCTGAAATATAATCACCACGAGAAAGAGACTTATTATCTTTTTTTTTTTTTTGCCATTTTTCTTGCAGTAGTTGAATGCAGAGTCTTTAATAACATATGGCCCCAAGATAATTTTAGCCAATTTTACACACCGCAGGAATATTTATAAAATTGGGGGAAGTATATTTCTCATGCAGAGTTCTCATAAGTGGAGTACATCATCTATCCATTCTGTTTTCACAAGAGCTTGCTTTCCGGTGTGCAAGTCACTCAAACATTTACAAACAATGTATCCATGACATCTTTAACCCACTCTTTTGTTCACTCTTAGAATAAAATAAAAAGACAATTCAGGGTGTAAATAAGACTAGGAAATCTGAAATTATTTTTCCAAAATTCTATTCACAGGAATGAATGAGTATCATTAGATTTGATTAGTCCTAAAGAGAGCTGGGAAGCAGGATAGGATTTTCAGACACTGAAAAGAAGGTGATGTTAATTGTTGAGTTCCAGGATGAAGACGACTCTTCTCTGCCTAAAACTGTGTTTATTCCAGGTTCCCCAACTGAAGGTAAAAATGACTTTCCTTACATGGCTTCCTAAAGCCCTGAGGGGTGAGGGTCAAGCCCAGGAAAATTGCAAGTTTTTCACTCTCAGCTGGCTATGTACCCCCAAGGATATGGACAAATAAGGTAAAAATGCAAAAGTCAAACAAATGTGTTTGCTAGCAGATGCTGAAGGTTTATGCATCATGCTAGTAAGCAAATCATGGAAAAGATAAGGTCCAAAGAGCATTTAAGGAATAGGGCTAGAAAAGGATTGCCGAAAGGCCATTACTATCTAAATCCCCAACTGGTTCCTATTCTGGGATAATAACCATGCTTATGTGTACTAACTTCTAATATGATAAGGCTATAAAATATCTGGATTCTTGCTATTAAGGGAGGTTAGTTAAAATAGATTCCCTAAAATAATCAAAATGTCAAATGAG
Organism: Tamias sibiricus; assembly: GCA_025594165.1. NCBI lineage: Eukaryota > Metazoa > Chordata > Mammalia > Rodentia > Sciuridae > Tamias > Tamias sibiricus. The sequence goes on along the minus strand of CM046664.1, from coordinate 37,746,644 downwards.
GTCAAACCAGTTAATCAGAAAAGGCTAGAGTCATTCTATAGACAGACACATATATATATGCATATAATGAAAGATATATTGATTGATAGATACTTGCACATATATCTTCATACATACACAAATATGCAAAGATAAGTACACAGATACATACAGAGGCAGACAAAGTTAGTGACCAAAGGTAGTGAAATACCTGGGTGGATGGATGGATGGATGGATGGATGGGCAGTCAGGCAGATATATTATCAAAGCTATCATTATCTTGTTTTATTTTCTAATTTAGATTGACTTTTTGAAATAGAAATGTGAATGAGGCATCTCTGAAGGTCTAATAAACTTTAATTTTTGAAAGGGAAAAAAATTTAAGGTATCTTCTTTTACCTGAGAGTACCACTGTGGGGTAGTCAGATTTTTGAAAGAGTGGATGCTACTCTGTACACTGACAAAAGGAATTATCACAACTGCCACTGGGTCCCTTTGCCCTAAACAGCATTTACAAATTGCAAATACTTCTATTTAAACTGAATGTTGAAACAGATATTAGTAAGAAATCTGGTTCAGATCATCAGATTTCTAAGCGATAAAGCATCTAAAATTAGAGGCAGTCAGATCAGAGGAGAGTGAAGGTGAAGGCCTGGCAACAAGAGTTCTATCCTGACCACTACCATAAAAACTGCCTTCCTTTGAACTTGGTAGAATGCAAACCATAATAAAAGACCACTAACTTTTTAATGCCAAATAGTTTTTATAAAAGCTATTTAAGAACAAAAATTTTATTCACACAAAGTTGCATTATTCCTTCAAGTTGTCTATGTGATTTAAGTTAAATGATAGGAATTTTTTCCCTAGCATTGGCTCCAGCAGATAGCAGTGAATTACAGCTCAAAAAATGAATACTATTGCTATCTTCCTTTTTTATTCTGCTGAATATTTTTGAATAAAGCATTTTGAAAATGAAAACTTCAAGAGAGACAACTACCAGGATTAGGGGTGGCAGTAGATTCTGCCATCAAGAGGTGCTGCTAGAAAGAGAAGTGGCCACCTCTGTTACCTCTTGATTTTCTTTCCCAGTAATGGAGGCAATTGGGACAAATTTAAATCTTATTGCTAATAAAAGCCCTTTCACATTTTTCTATATGCATATTTTAAATTTTTATTATTTTAAATTCTTCTAATATTTTAGGGAGGGCTTTAAAGCATTCTTAATATTAATTTGTGAACTCACTAAAGCTGGGGTTTCTTTCATTTAAATTTTTACCTTCATTGATTAACCCCAGAAACATCAAAACTAATCTCTATTAAAGAGTTGTGGTTTGAACACTGTTATGGTTTGGATGTGAATGTCCCCCAAAAGCTCACATGTGAAATAATACAATAAAGTTCAGAGAAGAGCTGGGTGCAGTGGCACATGCCTGTAATCCCAGAACTTGGGAGGCGGAGGCAGGAGGATCATGAGTTCAAAGCCAGCCTCAGCAATGGTGAGGCACTTAGCAACTCAGTGAGACCCTGTCTCTAATAAAAATACAAAAAAGGGATGGGGATGTGGTCCAGTGATCGAGTGCCCCTGAGTCCCTGAGTTCAATCCCTGGTACTAAAAAAAAAAAAAAAAAAAAGAAGAAGAAGAAGAAGAAAGTTCAGAGAAGAAATGATTGGGTTGAGAACCTTAACCCAATCAGTAAATTAATCTCCTGATAGGTTTAACTGAGTGGTAACTGGAGGAGTTATTTTGAAAAAAAAAAAAAAAAAAAAAAAAAAAGCCCCATTGTGAGTGGGGCTTTGGGGTATATATTTGCATTTGGTGAGTGGAGTCTCTCTCTCTGCTTTCTGATTACCATGTGAGCTGCTTCCCTCAGCCAAACTCTTCCACCATGATATTCAGTCTCATGAAATGGATCTGGCTGCTTATGGACTGAGAACTCTGAAACTGTAAGCTTCCAAATAAACATTTCCTCCTCTACAATTGTGTTGGTGGGATCTTTTAGTCATATCAGCAAAAAAGCTGACTAAAACAAACAACTTTGACATGTAGCCACAATTCAAGAGGCTCATGATACAAAGTGAGAGAGCTCTGCTCTGCTGCGACATCCTACCAGAGGGAGATGGAACCAAATATAATAAAATAATAAATTAAATACTATATTCCAAGGACATAAAGGCCATAGATATGAAAAATGAAAGAGTGTAGCAAAGAAGAGGAATGAGAGAACTAAATGAAAATTTTAAATAGAGTGGTTAGGGTAGGCCTTGCAGAGATATTTGATTATAAACTTGAGAGAGTAGGAGTAAATCATGGTGATATGTGTTGAAAGATCTTTCCTGACAGAAGGACCTTCCAGTGTTAAAGTGTTAAGGTAAAGCATATCTGGCATGTGTATGAGACGGTAGTAAAGAGAATGTGGCCAGGGAGAGTTTAGCTGCTGGGAAAATGGCATAAGATGACAAAAAGGGATGGGGTTCAGGTGATACATGGCTTCACAAACCATGGTAAGGACTTTTTATATCTATTCTGAATTAAATGGGAGATTTTCAAATTACAAGATTTTGAAAAAGGAATAACAGGACATGGATTTATGTTTTAAAATAATGTGGACCTCTCAGTAATATGGAGAAGGGGAGGGAAATGAATAAACAAGAAAAGATTATGCCACTAATCCAGATAAGACTTAGTGAGGTCCATGATTGGAGGCCAGGGTAACAGACCAGGCAGAACAGTGAAAAATGACCAGACTCTGGATGTATGCGGGTGCAAGGAACAACAATATATTCTAATGGTTTCGCATCTTTTAAAATTTTATTTATTTATTTATTCTAATTTGGTATATATGACAGCAGAATGCATTTTGATTCATTATACACAATTGCAGCTCAACTTTTTGTTTCTCTGGTTGTACACAAGGTAGTGTTGCACCATACGTGCAGTCATACACGTACCTAGGGTAATGATGTCCATCTCATTCCATCATAGTTCCTGCCCCCATGCCCCCTCCCAACCCCTCCCTCCCATTTGCCCAATCAAAGTTCCTCCATTTTTTCCATTCCCCCCCTCCCCTGCATTATGGTTCAGCATCCACTTATCAGAGAGAACATTGGCCTTTGGTTTTCTAAAATTAACTTACTTTGCTTAGTATGATATTCTCCAATTCCATCCATTTACCTGCAAATGCCATAATTTTATTCTCTTTTAATGCTAAGTAATATTCCATTGTGTATATATAATCATAGTTTCTTTATCCATTCATCTATTGAAGGGCATCTAGGTTGATTCAACAATTTAGCTATTGTGAATTGAGCTGGCATAAACATATTTTAATTTAATTTAATTTTTTTTCAAATTTATTTTTTATTCTAAGTTGTTAGAAATGACAGCAGAATGTATTACATGTCATATTGTACTCGTAGAGCACATTTTTACATATCTCTGGTTGTATGCAAAGTATATTCACACCATTTGTGACTTCATACATGCACTTAGGGTAATGATATCCATCTCATTCTACCATCTTTTTTTTTCCTCACCCTTTTGCCCCCTCCTATCCCCTCCCTCCCCATTGGCCATTCTAGTGTTCCTCTAATCCTCCTATGCTCCCCATCCCAACCCCACTGTGAATCAGCCTCCTTATATCAGAAAAAACATTTGGCATTTGGCTTTTTGGGATTGGCTAGCTTCACTTAGCATTATATTCTCCAATTTCATCCATTTATCTGCAAATGTCATGATTTTATTCTCTCTTATTGCTGAGTAATACTCCATTGCGTGTATGTACCACATTTTCCTTATCCATTCATCTACTGAAGGGCATCTAGGTTGGTTCCACAGTTTAGCTATTGTGAATTGTGCTGCTATAAACATTGATGTCGCTGTGTCCCTATAGTATGGCATAAACATTGATGTGGCTGTGGTACTATAGTATGCTGATTTTAAGTTCTTTGGGTATAGACTGAGGAGTGGGATGGTTGGGTCAAATGGTGTTTCCATTCCAACTTTTCTAAGGAATCTCAAGTACTGCTTTGCAGATTGGTTGCACCAATTTGCAGTCCCACCAGCAATGTATGAATGCACCTTTTCTCCCACATCCTTGCCAACACTATTGTTTATATTCTTGATAACTGCCATTCTGACTGGCGTGAGATGAACTCTTAAAGTAGTTTTGATTTGCATTTCTCTAATTACTAGAGATGTTGAACTTTTTTTATATATTTGTTGATCAAATGTATATCTTCTTCTGAGAAGTGTCTGTTCAGTTCCTTATCCCATTTATCGATTGGGTTCTTTGTTCTTTTGCTTTTGCATCTTGAGGATGAAAAGAATGTGAGTAACCAGGGTTGACTTCAGTGAGTTTGAGTGAGTTTAAGAGAAAAATATATTGTACATGGGATTGGGGAAAGCTGTTAAGGGAGCAGTTGGGTAGTGATGGTGGATGAGGAGGTATTGGACTAACACCTGGATTTCTGCTTTGACATGTCATGCATGTTAGTATATCAAATAAATGTCCCATGCAAATTTCAAGCATGCCTTTAGGTATTAAGGGCAGCACCAGAATTTGGAAAGATCTGGAATCAGGATGTGGATTCTGCAGTCAGTAAATATATATTCAGCATTAGTTTGATACTGAAGAGAAACATATATATAATGGAAGCAGGTGTGTATCCACAGTGAAGCCTCATGTCTTTGCAAAACAAAAACAAAAGTACATAATAGTAAGCATACATGGGAAGTAAAGGAGATTAAGACTCTTCTTCTTGATTTCACAATTCTTATTCTTTTCTAACATTTGCCTTCCAAATGTATTTTTGAGTGTTCAATAAGCAGAAATAACTTCTTGTAATTGCATAATCATATGCTGTTCAGAATTTCCTAATGGCAGTCATTTTTGCCAGTGAATAACCTAAGTATATTAAGTGGGTTTGAGGCTAAATTTCTACTGTCACACGTTACTTCTTTCAAACTAGTTTTCCAATTGAAACTATATATTCTTTCTTCTATTATTTTATATTGTATTATTAGATTGTCAAGATTGAATAAAGACTCTGATTTAAGCGAAATAAGATAATAGTTTAGTCTGAGCCAAATATGAGTGACTGTGGCCCAGCAGTAAGAATTTAAGTTACTGTCAATGACATATTCTGCCATGGAAGAAGTTACATGAACTTTTAACTTACTTCATTCGGTAAATGTATTGGTAGGGGCACTAAGAAGACAACTAGATACAACAAATCATAGAAATGCTTTCTGTAGGTTTCAGATGTTATCTTATAGCATCCTTAGCTGTAGGGTTGGTAGAGACTAGAAGTCTGCTAAGCTAAATGATACATTCCAAGAGGTTTACCTAATAGTTATGATAATATTAGGTCACATACAAAAGTAAATGTCTATTAAAGGGCCTAAGACATACTAAAAATTTTTTTGTTCTTGACCATTCCACCTCTCCACAATCATGCTGTTCTTGGCTAAGGTCAAGCAATTTGCAGGATCTTTAATATAGATGCTGCTCCTTCAAAGAACTACGGTTTCACATGACAGTAAATATTTACTTTGTGGTTATTTCCTTGGAAAAGTTAATCTAACATGAAGTTAATTCTGTTGCTAAATCTGATCAGAAATAATGCATGTGGTGAACTTAAAGCAATGAAAAGAATGGAAGAAAATAAGATAGACATAGACTCTTGGCCTGCATAATTTAAAAAAATTTTGCTAATGTAATAGATTATATAAAATGGAAATTATGAAACCTAAAAATGTTTTTATAATAAAGTACAGCTAGTTCTATACTTTTATTAGCATATATCAGTGAACAGAGAATTAAACAGCAACTGGAGTTGTGCCTCCTGAAAAAATAGAAATACCTTCTGAAAGTGTAGGTCGTTATTTCCATTAGAGTGGTAAGGGCCTGCTCCAGTCATGTGACACTATCAGGTGGTTTCCAAGGCAGAGAGGAACATGATCATGCTTCTGATGTTGGCACCAGTCATCACTGGAATGGCCTCAGAGTTCTCAGAAATGAACAGTGAGGAGCTGGAAATGATAGAGACTGAAAGGACAGAGCATACTTCGTCTTGAAAAGCAAACTAACCCAAGAAAAATTCTTACTAGTGGTGATGATCCTTTCAATGCAGAGCAGACATCCTTGTTTCTGAAAAGAGCTGAGTGCTTGAAATTTTCCTGAGCAGAATCTTTGAAGTCATGCAAACTGGAGTGGCAAATAAGGCAAAACCATTCTCTACATGTAGAAAAATCAGCAGAAGCTTTCAAACATACAAGTTATGAAACGACACAGCTGGGATTCTTTTAAGCAGTGTGTCGAGTTATTACTCAGAGACTGAAGATGTGGATTTGCTTCCTGCTATATTTCTCTGAAAAGCAGTTGAAAAGAAACTGACTGTCTTCAAAATGTGGAGAGAAACATGAACATTGTTTATGCTATTCAAGCCAGAATTTCTCTACTTGTGTTGAAACTTTAGCCTTTAATGTCAGTCAAAATCACTGCCATTTAACCAGGTTATTGAGTTGTTGAGGCCCTTCTATGCCATGGAGAGGTGGCAACGTAGTAAAATAGTGAATAAAATAGAATCAGTGACTTCAGCCCAAAAGACTAGGATTGCAATACTTATTTCAGAAGATTCTTAGTTAAGGGAAATTAATTTCTACACTTTAAACATGTAGATAATAAGAGTACGTATCAAAGCATAGAAATTTTATGATGAATGATAAAAGTTTTGTAAAAATTACTTTTAACAGTGTAACCTCTCACACACAGTAGGTTGACTATAGCTAACTAAGGTGGAAAATGAAAAAAAAATTGGCAGGGATATGGGAAAATTCAAACACTTTGTGCATTGTTAGTAGGAATGTAAAATGGTGCAGATACCATGGAAAACAATTTGGAAGTTCCTCAAAATAATTAGTAATATAATTTCCATATGATCCAGAAATTCCATTTTTGAATATAGAGTTAAAGCTAGGTCTCAAAGATTTATTTGTGTATCTATGTTCGTAGCCATTATTTATAATGACTAAAAAGTAAAAATAACTCTAGTGTCAAAAAATAGAAGTATGGATAAACAAAATGTGATGTATATATCACATTGAATAATATATAAGATATTATTCAACCTTATAAAGAAAGAAATTCTGACACATGCTCCAACATGGATAAAGCTTAGAGATATGGCACTAGATGAATAGCCAGACACCAAAAATAAATAAATAAATTAAAAGTATGATATGTTTCTACTTACACAGGATACTTCAAGTACTCAAATTTATAGAAACATAAATTACTATGGTGGTTTCTATGGGGTTAGGGAACAAATGAATGCAGTTGTTATTTAGTGGGTATGGAGTTTCAGTTCAGGATGATGAAAATTCTGGACTTTGATGGTGATGATTGTTGCAAAACAATGTGAGTATACTTTATATCCAAACAAGATGGTGCATTCAGTGTATTTTCCTTCAGTTAAAAATAAAAATGTATCAAACAAGAGCTAAACATATGGAAAGGTACCCCATTTATAAATGGAAAGATTCAATTTTGCCAATACCTCAGTTCTCTCAACATCATCTATAGATTCTCTTCAATCATGGTCAACATCCTAGCAAGCTGGATATTGACAAACCGATTTTAAAGTTTATCTGAGCATTAAGAGACCCAGAATTCTTTATATATTCTAGAGATTAGTGTTCTATCTGATGTGCATGTGGTAAAAATTTGTTCCCAATTAGTAGGCTCTCTGTTCACCTCACTGATTGTTCTTTTGCTGAGAAGAAGCTTTGCAATTTGAGTCTATCCCATTTATTGATTCTTGGTATTAATTCTTGTGCTACAGGATTCTTATTAAGGAACTTGGGGCCTAATCCAACATGTTGGAGATTAGAGCTTACTTTTTCTTCTATTAGGTGTAGTGTCTCTGATCTAATTCCTCGATCCTTGATCCACTTTGAGTTGAATTTTGTGTATGGTGAGAGATAGAGGTTTAATTTCATTATCTTGCATATGAATTTTCAGTTTTCCCAGCACCATTTGTTGAAGAGGCTATCTTTTCTCCAATGTACATTTTTGGCGCCTTTGTCTAATACAAGATAACTGAAATTATATGTGTTAGTCTCTGTGTCCTCTATTCTGTACCATTGGTCTACTGGCCTATTTTGGTGCCAATACCATGCTGTTTTTGTTACTATTGCTCTGTAGTATAATTTAAGGTCTGGTATAGTGATGCCACCTGCTTCACTCCTCTTGCTAAGGATTGCTTCAGCTATTCTGGGTCTCTAATTTTTCCAGATGAATTTCATGACTGCTTTTTCTATTTCTATGAGGAATGTCATTGGGATTTTGATTGGCATTGCATTAAATCTGTATAGTGCTTTTGGTAGTATGGTCATTTTGACAGTATTAGTTCTGCCTATCCAAGAACAGGGTAGATCTTTCCATCTTCTAAGGTCTTCCATAATTTCTTTCTTTAGTGTTCTGTAGTTTTCATTATAGAGGTCTTTCACATCTTTGGTTAAGTTGATTTCCAAGTATTTTATCATTTTTTATACTGTTGTAAATAGGGTAGTTTTCCTCATTTCCCTTTCAGATAACCCAATCAATAAATGGGCCAAGGGACTGAACAGACACTTCTCAGAAGAAGATATACAATCAATCAACAAATACATGAAAAAATGTCCAGCCTCTCTGGCAATTAGAGAAATGCAAATCAAAACCACTCTAAGATTTCATCTCATACCCGTCAGAATGGCAGCTATTAAGAACACAAACAACAATAAATGTTGGCGAGGATGTGGAGAAAAAGGCACACTCATACATTGTTGCTGGGAATGCAAAATGGTGCAGCCAATATGGAAAGCAGTATGGAGATACCTTGGAAAACTTGGAATGGAACCACCTTATGACACAGCTATCCCACTCCTTGGTCTTTACCCAAAAGACTTGAAAACAGCATACTACAGGGACACAGCCACATCAATGTTTATAGCAGCACAATTCACAATAGCTAAAATGTGGAACCAACCTATGATGCCCTTCAGTAGATGAATGGATATAGAAAATGTTGTATATACACACAATGGAATATTACTCAGCAATAAGAGAGAATAAAATCATGGCATTTGCAGGTAAATGGATGGAGTTAGAGAATATAATGCTAAGTGAATTTAGCCAATCCCAAAAAGCCAAATGCCAAATGTTTTCTCTGATACAAGGAGGCCAATTCACAGTGGGGTTGGGATGGGGAGCATAGGAGGATTAGAGGAACACTAGAATGGCCAATGGGGAGGGAGGGGAAGGGAGGGGGCAAAAATGTCAAGGAAAAAAAAGATGGTAGAATGAGATGGATATCATTACCCTAAGTGCATGTATGAAGTCACGAATGGTGTGAATATACTTTGCATACAACCAGAGATATGTAAAAATGTGCTCTATATGTGTAATATGAAATGTAATGCATTCTGCTGTCATTTATAACAACTTAGAATAAAAATAAATTGAAAAAAAGAGAGACCCAGAATAACAAGACAGTGGTAAAGAAGTGCAGAGTTAAACTAATACTACCTGAGTTTAAGACTTAATCCAGATTCACAGTAATTAATGTAGTTTGGTACTGATGAGAGAATAGGAAAACAAAAATGATCAAAGGAACAGAATAGTGTGCTGAGAAATAGATCCTCACAAATATATTCAACAAATCTTTGACAAAGCAACAAAAATATAATGAAGAGAAGAGAATGTACGATTTCCACATGACACAGGAAAGAAGAATCCAGACACAAACCCAAAATCTTTCATAAAAGTTAACTCAAAGCCTTGCACAGTGGCTCACACCTATAATCCCAGCAGCTTGGGAGGCTGAGGCAAGAGAATCATGAGTTCAAAACCAGCCTCAGCAACAGTGAGAGGTGCTAAGCAACTCAGTGAGACCCTGTTTCTAAATAAAATACAAAAAAGGGATGAAGATATATTTCTGTGGCTGAGTGCCCCTGAGTTCAATCCCTGGAACCAAAAACAAAAAACAAAAAAGTAAAAATTAACTCAAACTGGATGACCAAACTCATTGCCAAATTCAAAGCTCTAAAGCTGCTGAAAGATAACATAGGAAAAAGACTAGCTGATGATTTTGGTGATAGTTTTTAGATATGACACCAATGTTACAATACATGAAAGAAACAAAAATTATGATGGAAAGTTTCTTCTCTGTGAACGACATTGTCAAGAGAATGAAAAGACAAGCCACAACCTGGGAAAAATATTTGCATAAGAAATATCTGATCAACTATTGAGTAAAAATACAAAGAACACTTAACAAACAAGACCACTCATTGTTGGTGGGAATGCAAACTGGTACAGTCTTCTTTGGAAGTTAGTGTGGCTGTTTCTTATAAAACTAAACAGGAACTTACCAAATGATCCTGTATTTGCCCAAAGGAGCTAAAAAGTCATATCAATATAGGTGTTTATAGAAGATTGGTTATTAAATAAATATAAATATATATTATATCATGAGCTCAACACACACATCTCTGTGCAAAATGCTATGGCATTTTCATGTTTTGGTAATTTTAATTAAGAGAAAATTTGGGTAAAACAATTGAACAATAGATGCTAATAAAAATGTTAACTTACAGCAATATTACTGAATAACTCTATTTCTGGGATTATATTATATTATGTTATATTATATTATATGAAATTATATTTCTTCTATAAATATAATTTGTAATGCATAAAAATAATATTCTTCATAGAAAATATTAAAAAGCAATTTAAATGCCCACCATTCAAAAACTAATCATGCAAATTATTATAAATTAAAATCTCAGGAAAATGTACAACCTTAAAAATTATTAAGATTTCTTTTAACAACACAGTTTAATACTTTTGTATTGCTACATAACAAGTGACCATGTTTAATGACATAAATAATGCATGTTTATCTTAGTTTCACTAGGTCAGGACTCTGTCCATGCTTAGGGACTTTGCACAGGGTCTTAACAAAGTAAAGTCAAGGTACTAAATATATTCTAGTCTTTCTGTATCCTCTCTTACCCAAATGTATTGCTTTGTGTCTGTGTGATGGAGGACCTGACTCTTTACTAGGTATTGGCTGGAGACTTGTGTCAGTCTCTGAAGCCATCCATGCTTCCTTGCCATGTGGCTTATCCTTGGGCAGTAATTCATAAGACAGCAGGAATGTCTTTCTTTTAATAGCTAAGGCAGAATTTACATTTTTTTACAAATGCAGTGAGCCAGGCATAGTGACTTTTGCCTGTAACCCCAGCTAATTGTGTAGCTGTGGTTGTAGGATTGCAAGTTTCAGGCCAGGTCAGCCAGGGCAGATTAGGAAGACCCCATCTCAAAAAAAAAAAAAAAAAAGAAAGAAAGAAAAAAGAAAAAGAAAATAAACAAAAAGGCCTTGGTATGTATTCAGTGGTAGATGCTGGGTTCAAACCCTAGTGCCAGAAAAGAAAGGAAAGAAAGAAAAACATATGTGTGCCGTGCTAGTCCATCATTTGTTGTATTCTGTTAGTTAGACACAATCACAGGTGCTTTCCACATGAAATAGGAAGGGATTAGAAAAGCACAAGTCATAGGGACTCAGCTTATGGTTTGTCTGCCACACATGGTAGAGGCGTATAAGAGTAAATGAAAGAAAAAAAAAAAGCAGAATATATATTGTATAACCTTGGATACACGGAATGCTTTCAGTAATAAACAAATATTCAAAAATTCATGGGCTAAAATAAATCAATCAGCAATTTTATGAAATTATATTTATTTTTTTAGTTAAAAATACTTAGAAGCACAGTAAAAAATATCTTATATTGAGTTTTGTCTAAAACAAAAATAAATAAATAAATAAATATAAATAAACTGTAAATTTCTATTAGGTATACCCAGGAAATTTGAATAGGTTATATTTTCTTAATTTATCCTCATATTATTAGCATAGGCTCCAAATCTTAGTTTTAAGATTATACATTATAGGGGCTGGGGTTATGGCTCAAGTGGTAGAGCGCTTACCTAGCACACATGAGGCACTGGGTTTGATCCTCAGCACCACATAAAAATAAAATAAAGATACTGTGTCTCATTACGCTCTTTGTGGAGGAGGAACTTAATAAAGAAGTCAGTGAGTATTGTGTCCTACAGCTGAAGGAATTTGAGGGGAAGACTTTAGTGTCTATCACCAAATAGGGCTTGAAGCGTCCAGAGGATGAAGAAGAGGAAGAGAAAAAGACAAAGTTTGAAAGTGTCTACAAGATCATGAAGGACATCTTGGAGAAAAAGTTTGAAAAGTTGGTTGTGTCAATGGATTGGTGACCTCCCCATGCTATATCGTCACAAGCATGTACGGCTGGACAGCAAACATGGAAGGAATTATGTAAGCTCAAGCTCTGAGAGACAACTCAACTATGGGCTACATGATAGCGAAGAAACACCTGGAGATAAACCCTGAACACTCCTTTAATGGAGACTTTAAGGCAAAAGCAACTGGAGTTGTGGCTCCTGAAAAAAAAGAAATATCTTCTGAAAGTGTAGATTGTCATTTCCATTAAAGTGGTAAGAGCCTGTTCCAGGCATGTGACATGGTGAAAGATCTGGTTATCTTGCTGTATGAAACTGCACTCCTGACTTCTGATTTCAGTTTGGATGATCCCCAGACCCATGCTAACAGCACCTAGGGGTGATCATACTTGGTCTAGGTATTGATGAGGATGATCCCACCCCTGATGACACCAGCACTGCTATAATACAAGAAGATGCCATCCCTGAAAGGAGACGAGGACACGTCATGCATGGAAGAAGTAGACTAAGCCTCTGAAGAACCATTCCTATGTGTGTTCCCTACTTTATCTGCATTCCTGATATGTTGTTTTCAAGGATTTTTTTCCCCCTTGTTTTGGTTAACATTTATTAAACAGTCTGTATGGCATGACAATAACTACTTAAGGGGGAGATAAGATTTTCTTTGTACTTTCAAGTGATACTTTGGGCACTCAAGCAGAGCTAGTAATCTTTTTCTAGTTTCACACTGTCTTATTTTAACGAATTGAGATGTTTGTTCTACGACATGTACCTGATCATTAACTTCATGGTCTAAAGTGTTTGCTATCAAATTGTATCGCTTAGTAGACCAGACCAACTCTTTTGTCCCTAAGTGTTCCAAGATAGACCTCGAGATTAGAAAATATTAGAAAAAAATGTTTGTTAAAATGGCTTGAGTTTCATCTTGTTAGAATCTATATTTTAAACTTTCCAACCCGTGCAGTTACCCATTGTGCCTGTACTAGTCCTCTAGAACCCAGTATGTGAACTGAAACAACTGCCTGGGAGGAACTCTCAAGGGCTTGTTTTCCAAAGAAAAGTATTTAGAGGAACAAAACTTAAACCTCTCTAGGTGTGTTACAAAGCCATTCAAAAAGTAATTCAGTAAGTCTTGTGAATGGAAATATGTAGTATCCAAGTCAATATTTGGCTTTAAGAAGAGTAATAAATGCAGATGAGTTAAAACAAAAACAAAACAAAAGATTCTACATTATAATGTAATTTTCAACTATCAAGTATTAAATGTGGCTTTAAAGGCATATTAATAATAGGAACATTTGCATTACACATTCAAACTTTTCTAATGGACTGAATTGAAGCGCCTATAATTGAAGAAATGGAGTTTCAAGCCAAAGATATGGTTTCCAAATATTTGAAAATTTGAAATTTCCAAATACTTGAAAAATTTCCTGACCATTCTTTAAAAAAATATTAACCATCATGCTTGAATGTAAAATGATACATACAAAATTTTTAGAAGACCAAAAAGAACATAAGGGTCATGAGACAATGAACTTGGGGTTCATCCAGAAGATTTGGTAGAAAAATACTAGTTGGGATGAATATGAACAACTTCAAGGGAGAAACAGAAAGTAAAATGCCTGCACAAGTTACTTCTCTTACAAGAATGTATTGTTTCAGCTGGAATAATTTCGATGATTTAAAATTAGTAGTTTCTTGTGCTCTTCAGAACTGAGTATTGAAATCTGAACCCAATAATGTATGCACATACCATTTTAGAAATAAGAGTAAATGATATTAGAATATGAAGTCACAAAGTTGGTTCTTAGTTTCTCTGATTCTTGTCTCCATTGCTAAGGTAGGTCCTCAAATGCTCACATGTGCCTTTGTGAGACTGATCAGGTCAATCACCTTCTGCATATCTTCAGCAGTTTATCTGCTGATTCTGCCCATTTAACTCTGCAGCTTTCTTGAAAATCAGCAATCAGTGGCAAACCATGGATTGCTTGCCACGGATCATTACCTCTTCTCAGATACTGGTGCTCTCTGATCATGTTGGTGATGAAATGATTTTGATACTGCCTCTGCCCAGTGGAAACTACCAACACAAAAGAGTCATAAAAACCTTGATATGCTAGATACATTTTCAGAAAGAAGGCATTCAAGCAAGGTTATTTCTGTTTATTGTCTCAGTGGGCATCTTATAAAATAAATACAATTGCAACTCTGGTGAAGAAGACAAAGGGAAATAGTCACAAGGTCTTTGGATTATAGTACTTACTATGAATTCAAACTACAGAAGTGAAGTAACAAACAAAACAGAAGGCTGCCATTTTATTATAGAGAAATTTTGGCTTGTGGGGAGATATGATAAATGTTTATGAATTCTAATGAAGTAGTTTTTCAATCCGGAGTGAATGACATTTTTGTGCTGTTTTTAATTTTAATTATTATGCCTAAATATTTTGGCAAAACATAACTGACAATGAAAAGAAATAAAATTACTTTCAATAATTCCATAATACTTTTCAAATGCTGTATTCTGAATTTCTTCTCTTCTGTAATCATAGACAAGGAGCAAATTTTGTGAACCTGCCTTCATGTACATTCTGAGAAATAAAGATGTATTAGATAAGCTTATTGACATGATTGCTAGAGTACATATAATCATTAGTTTCTAGAGCTATGTATTATAATGTCCCTTAAGGTAGGTAATAGAATAATGCCAAATTAAATTTTAATAGCATACATAGGAACAACTAAATTATTGCCCAGAGAAATAATTCTTTAAAGATTTAGATTCAACCTAAGGTTAAAATTTTAAATGGTTTACTACAGATTGTCTGAAAAATTATCTGCAAATATTATTTTTCTAAAATTGTTGTTATAGGAATTAATGAGCAGGCAGTTAGCTTAGCATAATTTTTTTCTTTTTAAATATGACTTCACTTTGCTTTTTTCTTTAAAGAAAATAGTTTTATCTGATGAGCTTTTGGTAGCCATGGCCAAATATTACATTGTGTTCTATTTTTGCAACCAAAAGTATAAAGATATTTATTTACAAAAATAACACTTTCCAAATAGTAAATGATTGGTTACTATAATGTCAACTTGGAAAATTTTAAAAGATTTCAAAAAAGGATATGAATTTCTGGTGGCCATGGTTTGAAAATTATGATTCAACTGAAAATAGAGCTAGAACCCAAAACTTATTTGCTGAAATTTTGAGCTCTTTATCATCCAAATATCTAGAGACTGAGAATTAATTTAACAATTTAGATTTTTAAAAATTTAATGTGGGCAGAAAATGTTATTTCAATTAAAAAATACTACTTTATATTTTGTCCTGTGACTCTAAATACAGCATAAAAGGCTAATTAACAAGTCAACTGAATTCTTCAATGGCTGAGGATTTTGAATATTTCATCCTTTTGTACTTTAATCATGACCATAATCATATTCATATGTATGAGGCTGAGCTATATATGAAGATATCAGAATACCCCCTATAACTGGTTAATTAGACATGCCCCTATTAACTTCTTTACTATTTATCCAAGGTATGTGTAAGAAAAAAGACTAATTTGGTTATTCAATTATGTAAAAATCATGTAAATTCTCAAACATGCAATGAAGTCCTTTTAAAACCACTAACCTTTTAAGAACACTAACTGCTAATAGTTAAGTAGCTTTCAGATATCATTAATAAAACACATGACCATAATTTTAAAAGTTGTTCAGTACTACTGATTTTATAAATAACTTTTAAAATTAGGCCTTACCACACCAAATTTTCTCTCTGCCTTAGTTTAAGTTTTTTTTTTTCTAAAGAACTTGCTTCAGATAGATTAATATGAATTTCCAATAAACAATAGAAATTCTTAAGGTTCTTGTAAAAATTAAAATGCATAAATAGACATATTCCTAAATAGATTCTCTCTCTACCTCTTCAAAGGATGAAGCAAGTGTCCAAAGAATGTTATTTCATCTTAGGGAAAGTGTTCTAGATTGTCTCTAACAACTTGAAAATGATAATTGAAGAATGGAAATTTTATAATATTAAATTTTCAATATTGTTATTGATAACTTTTGATTGAAATTGTACATTGCAGTGAAATCCATATACAAGCACACTAAATTAAATCTCTGGACATTTATGCTAAGTAATTTCACTTTTTAGTGAACCACAAAATGAATTATTGAATACAGTTAGCCCCAGAAAACTTATAGATTTTATATACTTTATGCACTTGTTGGAAAGTCTCCAATTAAATATTGGATGACATCTGCCAAAATAAGTATTATATTTTAAATATACTTGACATTGTGCCATTCTTCCTGCAATTAATAAGGTGGCAGAGCTAATTGTCTGTTGTGTCCACTTTTTATAATATGAAAAGAAAACCTTTATACTTAGCATTGAAGAGCAGCTATATAATTTTCTATGTAATAGTAGGAAGGGGTACTTTAAATTCATTCTAAGCTAGGTTTAATCCATTAAAATCTGAAGAATTATAAAGTAGGGTATGATCCATTATGCAAAAAAATGTTAATTTATGTATTTTGAGACTACTGCAACTAATTCTGATCCTTTTTTTCTTAAATCAAGATGCAAGTCCTTTATCTAAATAAAAATGATATATGGGATCATGCAGATTTTTTACAACTTCCCCTGTATTGATTTGTGTTAACCAAGGTAAAATGTGAGTGATGAGTGTTCATTTTGACCTTATAGACTGCTCACAAAGTGATAGGAAGTAAAGCCAAGATTATAAAGGAGTTACAATGTCCAAACCTTAATGCTCTGTGTGGACAATATGGCCATACATCCAATTTACCAAGGATGAGACTGGCATACATTGTAATGTGAGTAAAATAATAGGTGCTCAGCTGGGAGTGAAAATGAAGACTCTCAGGTTTCTACATGAAAAAAAAAAAAAAAAGAAAAGAAAAGAATAGAATGAACAACACCTTTATGTCAGGCTAAGTTTGATGATGTCCATGACTTATCAAGGCCACACCTATAGGGGACTAAAAGATTCTGTCAGTTAAAAAGACTTTCACAGGGGGAAAAAGTGCATCATTAGCTATTTATTTCATTCTATATTCTTAATATTGATTATTTTTTTCATGCTGGAGATTTAAAACCATTTTTTTTCTGGATAAAGTGGCTTTTATTTCATTTTATTTCTTATGAGTATGTGTTAATGAAATGGTGAGCTATATGCCACAAATAAAATAATTGAAGACACTTGTATTTCCTTTAAAAGTTATAACTAAGTAAACAATGTTTCTTATGCCTTAAACAGTTTCTGGTCTCTAATATTTTACATACTAAGTTCACATTATGTTAGCTTTAGCAGTTTGGCTTTGAGAAGGAGAAGGTGACACTAGAACCTAGAAATAATTGCTTCTAGTTTAGTAAACAAATGACCTGGAACTTAGCCTGTTCTGTTCTGTTCCTCAGGAAGCAAAAACTGAAGATGTTATTGAGAACCATATGCTCAGGAAGAGAGGACAGAGCTACATGGAAAAATAGAGAGTGCCCCTCCTGGAGTATATCATAGGTGCAACTGGTTTTGGTTCTACAGTACATTTTCAGGGAGGTTTTGTAAATGCATGTATCAGAATCAAGAAATTCCACATTGATAATCAATCAAATGAAGTTTGGATTTCTGCATGAAATCAGGAAATGGTGAGTAGATGGTAATAACATGGAAAATGGAAACTTTCAATGAAAACCAATAACAAATGGAATTTAATTTTGCTGTGAAATGAAAAGAATTTAGAAGTTAGTACTCCTGCTTCTATAGTAATTAAATTCCAAACAAATGAAAATCAACAGCTTGTCTTGGATTCATTCCATACCTGAATTTTCAGGGCCAGCAATCATTTTGAAAACTGGAGAGATAGGCAAATCCCAAAGTAACATCTTGGACTGCTTTCTGCTTTCAGATAGGGGATAGGGGGAAGAAACATTTAAATAAGTAATAATTTTTACAAATTGCTGAATGTTGAGTGTGGACTGTAATGATAGTATGAAACTCCAGGGGGTTGCAGTCTTGGAAGAAGAATCACCTATTCGTGGGTTTATATCCAGGACCCCAGCATGTTGTCATGGTTAACAGCTAAAACTTTTGACTCTGGCAAAGGATGGAAAAGTAATAACTGTAAAACAGGCCTAGAGCCTGCCCCATAACAAAAGTTTATCCATGGGGAATCATTTAACTGTATCCTCTCTCTTGTGGGAGAATTTCCTTTATTCTTGCCTGCCTATCTCTACTATCTCTATAGAGTGGTGTGTGTGTGTGTGTGTGTGTGTGTGTGTGTGTGTGTGTGTGTGTGTTAAATAATATAAATGCTATATTAATAAATGCTATATTAGTGGAGAATGTTTTGTGAAGTGCACAGTTCAGATACACAGGTCAACTAGAAGATTGAAGTTTAATCATATTACAGAATTATGTTAACCATCACACCAACTGACCTTCAGTAAAATAATACTAGATTGAAAATGAAAGAAGCTACATAAGCAGACCCTCTCTGAGAAGTACTAAAAGAAGCCTAAAATCAAGAGGGAAGTAAAAACAGACATTAGTGGAACTTCAGAACTTTGGGGCCTACAATAACAACAAAGCATTAAAGATACATCAACCCCTGGAAAGGTTTATATAAATCCAAACTCTGTAATGGATTTACTTTAGTTTCTGTTAGCCTTAACATTATGTCCTACTGACAACTAAAATCTCCAATGATGTCTAAATTCAAGTGGAAAACAGTCTGAAAAGACAAAGTAACGAATACCACCAGAAACAATTATGATACAAATACTTGAAAAATCAGGAAATGACTTTAGCTATGATTAATATATTAAGAACTCTAATGGAAAAAGTGGGAATGTGAAAGAAAAGATAATGTGAACAGAAAGAAAATGTGTTGCAAAATAACAAACACTGTCTTTAGGAACAGCACACTGATCCTAGCATGTGGACCCCACCTTCATGACCTCATCAACTTCAGTTACCTCCGCAATCACCCATTTTCAACAAGTCATACTGTCGGTTAGAATATTCACATATAAAATCTGGGGGAGCCGGGCATGGTGGCGCACGCCTGTAATCCTCGCAGTTGGGAGGCTGAGGCAGGAGGAACGCAAATTCAAAGCCAGCTTCAGCAATGGCAAGGCACTTAGCAACTCAGGGAGACCCTGTCTCTAATAAAATACACAAAAGGGCTGGGGATGTGGCCCAGTGGTCAAGTGTCCCTGAGTTCAATCCCAGTACCCCAAAAAATAAATAAATAAATAAATAAATAAAATATGGGGGAAGGGTGACAAATAATCAGTTCAAAATATTCCGCCATTGCCCCATTCCCCCGCCCAACTCATGTCCTTCTTGCATTCAAAGTACATTCTGATTTTTTAAAAAATATCTTACTTGTCTTAAATTTAATAAAAAGGGACAGAGACTGAAGCCTAGGAGATAAAAATTATTCACCTAACAGCTAAGGGCCAAATCCAATAGAAGCCTGTTTCACACTTTCTGAATGTATGTTGAACCCTTGATTTAAATCATGATTGACCACCAGATGCCACAACTGCTTCTGCTTTTTATAAAGTCTTTCCAGACATTAATCCCAACTAATCTGGAAGCAGCAAATACATCTTATGGATGGTGTTCCTAACCTCAATCTTTCTTGTTTCATACTATCCCACACCATTCATATATAACCAGTGTGAGTTCTATGTAAGGAATTTTGGCTGCTTTTCCCCAAATTTTTGTATTAAAAATGCAAATGCTCTGGGCTTTAGGTCTGATGGATATAATTCAATCTACTATCTATCTTTGATGCTGACCTTGTCCTAGGACCTGCATTCACTCAATAAATCCCTTTATTTCAAAGAATCCTTGGTCTCAAAGTTTTGCTTTAATACTTTCTTTCCAAAAATCCAAAAGTCTTATATTGTTCCAGCATTAAACTTATAGTCTAGAGCCCAAACTCTCATCCAAATATCATCTAAATCAGATAGGTAATACTAGAGATCAGATCCATCCTCTGAAAAAATTTCTCTGCAACTGTGAATTAGTGAAGCCAGATAAGTTATGTGCTTTTAAAAGAAAACAGTGTAATAACCATAATAAAGATATTCCCATTCTAAAAGGGAAGGGGAAGAAATGATGTCAGTACCCAAGAAAGTCTACAACTAGCATGGCAAATCCTGTTACATCCTAAATCATGAGAACAAAACTCTTTAATTTCATTTATGGAATGATGGGGAAGTGGCAGATACTTTTTCAAATCTTCAAGTTTTGTTTTTGTTTCTTTCTTTCTTTTGTTCAACACTTTCCTCTTACTACCCTGACATTTTATTATAACCAGTCAGGAACAACTACATTGCTCTTTGAATGAATTGCTTATAAATTTTATCAGTTACATGTCTAATTTCATTTTTCACAAGTCCGATGTTGCACAAAGCATTAAAAAACAACTCAGTCATATTTTCTGTCACTTTATATCAAGAATAATCTTAACTCCAGTTCCCAATAATATATTCTCTACTTCTATCTGAAGCATCTCTGGAACCTTAACATCTGCATTTCTAATATGTACCTCAAAATTCTTCCAAACTCTAGTCATCACCCAATGGAAAAGTTGTTTTCACATTTATAAATACTCGTTGCACCAACACCCTCAAATTTAAAAATATGCATTTTCACTTGGGTGCTATAACAAAATAACAAAAACTGGGTGGCTTAAACAACAGAAATTGATTTTCTTGCTGTTCAGAATAATGGAATTCAAGATAAAACTGCAGAACAATTCAGTTTCTGGTGGGGAATATTTTAACTTGCACATGTGCTCCTTTTTGCAATGTCCTTCCAGAGGACAGAGGAGGGGTGAAGAAAGCATTGAATGCTTAAAAGTGATAATCCCACCATGAGGGCAAGACTTTCATGAACAATTCCAACCCTAGTTACCTCCTAAAGACTGCATATGCAAATAATATCATATTTTGGTTTAGGGTTTCAAGGTATGAATTTTGAAGAGACAAAAGTCTCAACACACAATATAATATTACTATTAGAAAAAAAATGAAGCTTTATTTGGTTTATAAGAACACTGATCATTGTTAAAGAAAGGAAATCAGTGAATCTGGAGATGGAAAGTAAACAAACAGAACACAACTTCCAAAATTAGGACCATTTCAGAAGACATAATTGGAGTATCAGATGGGGAAAAAAAGAAAAAGGAATGTGCAGAACTGCCATGGTGGCCAAGAACTTTCTGCAACTAAAGAGACATCAAACCACAGATTAGAGATCAGCAAGGAAAATAGAAATGAAAATGAACAAACAAATCTAAATTTAAATCTGTCATAGTTAAGCTACAGAAAACCAAAAGAAAAAACGAAGAAGTAAAGAAAAAGAACACTTTTTTCTATTTTGGGACAAAGATAAAATTCACAAGAGACTATTAATCAGAAATTACCAAGCAGGGAAAGAAATGTGGAACAAAATATTTAAACATCCTCACAGAAGATAAACACTTAAAATTTTATACCCAGCAAAATTATCCTTCAAATGTAAAGGAAGATTCCAGGAAATGACATGAGAAAAATGGTAGAACACAATCTCAGGGCCCATTTTGCATTCAGAAGCACAAAAAATAAAAATAATATGGCAAATGTAACTTCAAAAATGTTCTTAAAGATAGTCAAAGTTTACAACAACCAATAGAATATTCAATAACAAAATATGGCATTCAAACTGGTAGGGAATTTTCAACCATTTTTATTCGTTCTTTCCTCAATTTCTCCCTGGTACAAAATAAATTTATTATGGAAAAGGAGGCAAATTAGTTCCCAGTTTCTTTGCTTAAACCACAGAGATTTTGCAGTGTTCTAATTAGTCTGGGTTCTGTTTGAAAAACTTATCTTGGGGCTTTTACTTGGAGCCTAGGTAGGGAAAAGAAGATTATTTAAATTTTAAGTTGAGCAAGGTAGTGGGAAATGGTAGAAATTGATTTGAAAGTTGTAGGTGGATCACAAATACAGATACCTAAGGTATAAAATTTTGGGTAAAACATATTAATACACCATCTAAGATAACAAGTAAAACTAGGGTAAGAATTTTTGACATACTACACCATTCAAAAGCAGTAACGAAGGAATTGGTAAAATCATTCACGAAGAAGATTAACACCAATCCTTCTCAAATTCTTCTAAAATATACAAGAGGAAGGAACACACTATAACTTATCCTATGAGGTCAGCATTTTCCCAATACTAAAGTGAAAAGCACTATAGGAAAAGAAAATTACAGACCAATTTCCCTTATGAATACTGATACAAGATTAATGAAGAATAATATTAAAATATATTATATGCCATGACCAAGTGGAATTTATTTCTGGAATTCAAAGATCATTTAATGTATGACACAACATGATCATGTCCACTGATGCAGAAAAAGCATTTGGAAAAGATTCAATGCCTCTACTTGATTAAAAAAAAAATTCTCAGCAAAGTAGGAAAAGAAGAAAACTTCCTCCATATAAAAAAGTTTAGAGAGGAAAAACTCACAGCAAACATACCTAAAGTTGAAAGATGGAAAACTGTTTGCCTAAGATTAGGAATAAAACAAGAATATCTAATGATTGCCACTTTTATTCGATATGTATGGTAGCTTTACCTAGAGACATTAGAAAAGAAAAAATAAATAAAAAATGCATCCATAAGGAGAAGGAAAAAATAAAACTGTCATATTCATGTGATATGATTTCATGGAAAATTTAAAGATTCTTCCAAAAAACAAATTGAAAAAAATCAGCAAGTTGCAGGATACAAAATCAACACTCACAAATTATTTGCAAAATGAAAGAATAGTAAAAAAAGAAAAAAAAATGGTAGCTGGGGAAGGATTGAAACTTACTAGCTAGGTGAAGCACAGGGTGATTATTGGGCTGTGAAGCTATTCATAGCACTTCTAGTGATGGATGGACAAAACCTTACATACCAAAACCCCGTAGAATTTACAGCACAAATAGTGAAACTTAACGTAGGCAATTGCTTTTTAATTATGAATTTGGGGAAACATTGATGCAATGCAGAATGTGTAAAAACAATATGTTACAAATATGTGAAACAAATTCACTGATAAAAAGGAGATGAAGTGTTACTTTGAAATGAGTGAAATCTATAAAACTAAAAACAGAAGGTAATCCACATTAACACTGTATTCAAGTCAATGAACTTGCTTACAACAAGTGTACAGATTAATACTCCTGATACTGCAAGACAACTATACTGGAATTAAAAAAAAAAAACAAGAATGGCCGATGGGATCCAGACTAGTTAAGTGCTCCACTGTTGAAGTGAAAGTTAGGGATAAGCAAGCGGAGGAGGCTTTAAAATCTAAGAGGTAAAGGATTTGAGAATGTAGAATGAATTCATGTATAGTTTAACATAATTACATCTAGAAATAGTTATAGATGGGTGTACAAACATGGGTTAGTATATACAGATATATTCCCTTGCTCTGTGTCTGAAATGACCTTAGAGCAGGTGTAATCTGCAAACAATGAATGAACCTAGTGCTCATATCTTGTTTTTTTTCTTTAAATGAGGAACTATATTTCTTTTTTTATATTTTATTTATTCTAATTTGTTACATATGACAGCAGAATGCAAGTCAATTTATAGTACACAAATAGAGCACAATTTTTCATGTCTCATCTTGGTTTCTAATTCAACTTTTCAAAAAAGGAAAGTAGGTCTCTTGGAAGAATTGGCTGAGTCTAGGCCTAGGGCAGGAAATGCATAAGATTATACAATGCCAAAAGGTCAGAAAGTATCCAAAAAATAAAACATCAAAACAAAACAAAGCATAATAATGGAGGCATGTCAAAGGGACACAGAAGCCAACTGAAAGACCTTCCAGTGACCAATTTGGAACAATTTTAAGCACACGATATAGTTGTTTTTGAATTATAACCCAAATGTAAAATAGTTATGTGATAAATGTCAATAAGTGCATGGGAGAGAAGAGACAAATTTCCTGTGAAAAACTCCAAATAATTTATGTAGGTCCCTCCTTCTTAAGAGGTAGAGCACCATTCCCTACTCTTCCATAATGTCATGCTTCCAAAGAGCACAATATGGATGTGGTGACATCTGGCACACCTGACTTCAGCCAGGTAGTCAAAATGAATAACAGTGATGTCAGACCACCAAGTATGCACCTTACTATGATGACCTAAACAAGGCTCATTTTGATCTTTTCATCCACTGAAAATAAGGAAACATCTGAGTAACAGCAGAGTTGCCCAAAGAACCATGTCTACTGAGTTAAACATTAGGCAACAGTCAAAGAAATATGAATAAAAGATGGGTATTAGTTAATAAGTGTATGTTGGTATGGGTTCATTGATTATAACTATTATACTCTCCTAATATCAGATGTGAATAATGTGGGAAAATGTGGGGTATATGTAGACTCATTGTCTCTAATTTTTATATAAACCTACAACTGTTCTAAAATGAAAAGCCCTCTAAAGTTAAATGCTTGTTTAAAAAATTAAGAGTACTGAATATGTGTATTGTGTATCATAGACCAAGAATCTTGAATGTTAGATTAGGATTGTTTGCCAGTTGTATAACATTTACCTAGTTATGAAGCTTTTTAAGACATTTGATTCATTTTCTCTGAAAGGATGTAGAGAGGTAGAAGATCTCAGTTACTTCTATTTTTAATATAAAAATATTGGAAGGCAACAAAACGTTCTATTTCTATTCGGTTTACTTAACATGCACCCAACTTATACTTGTATAATCAAAGTTTACAAAACATTTTCTAAATTGTGATCAATTGCTATTAGTGATTATCTGGAAGTATTGCATGGAAGTTGAAGGTTAGTTAGAGAAAGGTCACAGGTTAGTAAATAAATGTTGGGGAAAAAAAAAAAACTAGTCAAAACTAAGTATACACAAAATACTTTGCCATGTGTTCAATTTTCCAGCAAGTATGAAATGCATCATATGTGCATTTTTGTGTTCATATTTTCCCAGCTAACATCTCACTTTTACTTTCTACATAATATCCTTCCTTGTCTTACTACCTTCTATTATGAGCAAATCCTGTCAAATATTAATATTAAGCCATGTTCAACCTGTTTCATAAATCCCATCCCAGTGTTTGAAGTTGGTTAACCATCCCACTAGAATTATGTTCCATTCAGATGGCTTGAAGGGAAACTTTGTCATTTAGTTTGGATGTTACTTAGAATGGACTTTCCCTTCTCAAGTGCCAGCTGGACAAAAGGTGCTTTACCTGGTTGATGATCTACAATTATTTTACTCCTAACATTTTCCTCTTTTCAGTGTGCTTTAACCTCTTATAAGTAAGTATCAATCAGTGTGCTACTTATCCTTAAGTGTCAAAAATACTTTTAATAGCTCTTCAGTGTTATAATCACAGTTACTTGAAATCTCTGAACCTCCCCACCCTGCCTCCACAAAAACAACAACAACAACAACAAACCCAGCTATGCATATTATCAGCACATCTGTTCAAAAAATGTATCATTCAGGCTAGTACTTTCATGGAAGTATAATAATTCCTATTCAGCATTTGGAATTATTTTTTAAAATTACTTAGATGCATATTTTGCTTTTGTGTGGGCATTGTAATATTAGGCATGCTTTAGTTAAATCTTCATTCACTTTTGCCTTGTGATGTCTAGAGAGACAAGTGGATAGAGTTCATCCTAGAAAATAATAGAAACTCTTATTTTTCTCACCATATAGATTCAGGCTGGCATGATGACTGCCATCTTGAGTAGTAAGTGTCATGAGGGCTACTAAGTTACTTGGGTCAGTTTTCCCTGCATAGTTTTCAGCATACTATGAACAGACAAGATTTTTGGAATGGTATGTGGACTGGAACACAGCACCAGAAATGTGTGTGACCATTTGGTATTAGTCTAAGATAGACCAAATATATTCCAGCTTAAATGAAGCCACTTGTCCTGGCTATTTTTTAAAAATATATTTTTAGTTATACATGAACACAATATCTTTATTTTGCTCTATTTATTTTTATGTGGTACTGAGGATCAAACCCAGTGCCTCACATTGCAAGGCATGTTCTTTGCCACTGAGCCACAACTTCAGCCCTGTCCTGGCCATTTATTAAGGTCCTATCCTTCTTGCTGCCACCCAGAAACATGCTTCTGTCAGTTATTCCCCATGTAATTGAAACTTGTGTAGTCCCAGATTTGTCTGCCTCTTTCCTCAGTCTCACAGCACTCTGGGGCTGGCTCTCACACCTTGGGACCATTTTTTTCTGGAACACTTACAAATCAGACTATGGTTCATAAAGAAGCATCCTCAGCTGGGCATAAAGGAGTTACTTCTCTTTCTGTAATCTCCATTTCCACTCGCCTATCTGCCCCTGTGACCTCCAGTGCACTAGTTTTTTAAAACCCCACTGTGGTAAGACCCCCACAGTGCTATATAAGAATTAAACTTGGGTATTTACTATTTAATGTTGAGGTCTACTAGGCAAACATATTTTGCCTCCTGGGTAAGTACTAAAACTCCCATTCTCACCTACACAAATTTTGATTCTAGTTGATGTTAAGTGGCCAGCTGTCTCACTAGAATAAGGATAAAAAGGAACACATTGCTTTTTATCCCTAGTCATGTAATATATTCTGTTGTGCATGTTCAATATGATTTAAGCACTTAGAAGTTAATTAAAATATATCAGCTATTCATGGCATATTATACAATTTATCAGAAATAAAGTAGCCAGAGAAAATTTCTAAACGTGTCATGGGGATATTCTCGCAAACAAATCAGTATTTCTGCTTGACTCAAACTCAGGTACTCACAAGGAACTATTTTTTACAAATATATAATCTCATCCCCATGATTACTGACTCACTTTGTCCCCATGATACTTGAATATAAATCTGATTGTCAGAATTTGGGTGAAATGTATAAACTTGCTAACAAAGGAAGTAGGGAAACTTAGGTCTTACTTCCACTATCTTGTTTTTTAATTAATTAATTTAATTTATTTGTTCTAATTTGTTACACATGACAGTAGATGCATTTTAATTCATAGTACATATATGGAACACAATTTTTCATTTCTCTGGTTGTACACAAAGTAGAGTCACATCATTCATGTCTTCATACATGTATGTAGGATAATGATGTCCATCTCATTCCACCATCTTTCCTACTCCCATGGCCCCTCTCTTCCCCTCCCTCCCCTGCCCTATCCAAAGTTCCTCCTTTCCTCCCAAGTTCCTCCCCAGCCCCTACCGTTATGAATCAGCATCCACTTAACAGAGAAAACATTTAGCCTTTGGTCTTTTGGGATTGGCTTACTTCACTTAGCATGACATTCTACAACTCCATCTATTTACTTGCAAATGCCATGATTTTATTCTATTTTATTGCTGAGTAATATTCCATTGTGTATATATGCCACAATTTCTTTATCTATTCATCTATTGAAGGGCATCTAGGTTAGTTCCATAATTTAGTTATTGTGAATTGTGCTGCTATAAACATTGATGTGGCTGTGTCACTGTCTTATGCTGTTTTTAAGTCCTTTGGTATAAACCAGGAGTGGGAAAGCTGGGTCAATTAGGCCCCAAGACTTCCTTAACAAGACCCCCCTATAGCGCAAGAAACAAAATTAAAAATTACTAAATGGTATGGATTCAAACTGAAAATCTTCTTTTCAGCAAAAGAAACGATCAGTGAGGTTAAGAGAGAGCCTACAGAATGGGAGCAAATTTTTATCACAAGCACTCATCTCCAGGATATATAAAGAACTCAAAAAATTAACACCAAAAAATAAAATAAAATAACCCAGTAAACAAATGGGCTAAGGAACTGAATAGACACTTCTCAGAAGATGATATACAATTGATCAACAAGTAAGTATATGAAAAAATGTTCAACATCTCTAGAAATTAGAGAAATTCAAATCAAAATTACTCTAAGATTTCATCTCACTCCAGTCAGACTGGCAGTTACTAAGAATACAAGCAACAATAAGTGTTGGTGAGGATGTAGGGAAAAAGGCACACTTTTACATTGCTGGTGGGACTGCAAATTGGTGCAGACAATATGGAAAGCAGTATGGCGATTACTTAGAAAACTTGGAATGGAAGCACCATTATCTTAAAATAAAATATCACTTCGATGCTTTGCAATGGTTTCACCAAAACTTTAACTCCTAATATAATGAAAGTGGGGGACTGTTTTTTGGGTAGAATTTTGGCTGATGAGTCTATGTAGTTTAATACAAATACTAACATAGTATTTCCCTTTGAGTTGTCCTTCTTTATGTAATTTAATTGGTTTTAAAAGTCAAATTGCATTAAAAGACTCAAGAATTCTTTACATTTGTTAGTTACAAGCTGGAAAAAAAAAGGACATGACAGGCAAGGAGTTTCAAGCATTCACAAATTATGTAAGAATACAGATGTGCATGTTAGGAGAATAATATCCATAGTATTTATAGTATACAACATGTTTTGAAAATTGATCTAAAATAGAAAGAGCTTTTGAAATAGCTTTAAACACTTTTTTGTCAGCTTCTCTAAGTAATGACAAATGGTACAACTGATCATGATGCCCAAAGGAGAATGTTTCCAGATTCATGAGTTGATATGGTGAAATGGAAAACAATACACCGCTATGTTCAATTTTCATTTCAAAGCCATTATCAGAACTGGGTAGTAAAGGTTCAAAAAAGGTGGAGAGAAGTTGGGCCTGTAACTATACTACTAGATATAGTTCTTCTAAACATAATGTCCTTCTGAAGCCAGCCACTAAAAGGAGCAAAGATATTAAATCATAAGGAAATATAGTACACTGATATGGCCAATAGATAAGATCTTTGTGGTTGTATCTCTCTCTGGGCGAAAGGAATTGATATTTATCAATATTGTGAGAGAGATTGTCACAGCATTATAAATATGCATACTTAAGAACTTTGTCCTGAAATCCCAGTACTTGGGAGGCTGAAGCAGGAGGATCATGAGTTCAAAGCCAGCATCAGCAATGGCGAGGCACTTAGCAACTCAGTGAGACCCTGTCTCTAATAAAATGCAAAAAAGGGCTGGGGATGTGGCCCAGTGGCCGAGTGCCCCTGAGTTCAATCCCAGTACAAAAAAAAAAAAAAAAAAAAAAAAAAAAAAAAAAAAAAAGAACTTTGTAAATTCAATTGCTTTAAGAGAAAAAATGTTTTCATAAATTAATAATTTAATACTCGAGCCTAGAATTGTTTGCCATATTTCTTACAATTAATTCTCCACCACTACCACACACACATGCATTTACACCCACATGCACACAAAACACTTTTCATTAGTTTATCAAAAACAAAGAAGTCAAAAGCATTTTTACTTTTTAATAATCACATATTTCTCTCTCATTTATTGTTCATTGATAGCAAAAATGTGTCTCCTCATCTGAGGAAACAGCTGTTACATTTAAGCCAACAGATCATTCTGCAGCACTATCTGCCATCTCTTTTCTTTAACGATCCTGCTTCCTGACTTAGGGGTGCAGTTGAAATGGATATTTTTCTCACAAAGAATAGAAAACACTCATCTACTGAGGGGCATCTAGGTTGATTCCATAACCTAGCTATTTTGAATTGTGCTGCTATAAACATTGAAGTGGCTGTGTCACTGTAATATGCTGTTTTTAAGTCTTTTGGGAATAGACCCAGGAGTGGGATGGCTGGGTCATAGGGTGGTTCCATTCCCATTTTCCCAAGAAATTATGGAACCAACCTAGATGCCCCTCAGTAGATGAGTGGATAAAGAAAATATGGTATATATACAAAATGGAATTTTACTCAGCAATAAGAGAGAATAAAATAATGGCATTTGCAGGTAAATGGATGAAGTTGGAGAATATAATGCTAAGTGAAATTAGTCAATCTCAAAAATCCAAGTACCGAATGTTTTCTCTGATATAAGGAGGCTGGTTCACAGTGTTGTTGGAAGGGGGTACATAGGATCAGAGGAAAACTAGAATGGTCAACGGAAAGGGAGGGGGAGGGAGGGAGTAAGGGGGGGGGTTGGAAAAAAATTGGTGGTTGAATGAGATGGATATCATTATCCTAAATGCATGATTGAAGATCTGAATGGTACTTATATACTTTGTATACAAGCAGTTGTATGTAAAAAGATACTATACTTGTGCATGATGAATAATAAATAATAAAAAAATTAAAAAAAAAGAAATAGAAAACAATGGTAGAGATTACAGATGAAAGAGCTAGGGACATTAGAAATAAACAAAAACAATGCTCTATTAAAACAAAGTACAAAATCAGCTAGGAACTGAATTTTTAAAGGAAAATAACCTCTGTAAATAACCTACCCCATTACTAAACTGTGCAAGAATGTGAACATTCATTGGCATTCATTCTGTAAACTAAGTAATATTTATTTGACTTGAATTAGAAGGCATGGGAGAAAATGCTGGAAATATAGATTATTCCATTGTTATATCAGATAGTTGCGGGCAGCTTTTATGTGTCTATCATTTGTGGGAAAACTGGAAAATAAGACATGAGATTTTTTTATGGAACTGTTATCTCCTTTACCTACTAGCAAAAAATTAATAATTTTAATAAGATGTGATGAAAATAATATATACACATGGCATATATCTACTGGGTTAATAGAGATTCTTCAATTTGAATAGTCATAACTCTTGTTAATCTAATAAAAATATTGGTCATTTTCTGGAGAAAAGAATACACATACAATTTTGCATGTGAAATTATGAATTATTATCCATTAACAGTGAAATTCTAGCATTGTAACATACCATGAAAAAGAAGTTCTATGTATTCTATACACACACACACACACACACACACACACACACAAAGTTCATTGGGGCTTTATGTGAGTACAACAGGAATATAATATTTAGAAATATCCAACTTCCTTGTAATCCTGGTTTCTGTTTTGCTGTTGTTAAAGAAAATGGCATCATCATATTCTAGCTGTAGTGTTTAATTAATTACCAGAAATTTATTTGCAAATAAAATCATCAAATTATCATATCAACTTAAAAATTAGATTTTTGTTAGAGTACTGGCCCAGCATGCACAAGGTCTTGGGTTCCATCTCCAATGCCATGAAAAAAGGAGGAATTATATTTTTTAAAATGTTGATGTGATAGAAGCCTAATAAAGAAAAACTTATAATTCCTTAATTACAACTAAATTTAAAAAATTATATTCAATTCCTATGAAGATTTAAAAAAAAGAAAAGAATGAACAACTTATCCCTATTACAGAGTTATAAGATATTTCATACAACTAATAATTTGGCATCATCTTGTCTGTAACTAAAGAGATGAATATAACATGATCATTTTCAAAGAATGCACAATACAGATGAATAAGAACAAATGGAACATCTGAGGTTATACATTTAAGACAACAGATCACTCTGCAGCACTATCTGCCATCTCTTTTCTTTAACGATCCTGCTTATAAAGCATTATAATATCCTTATGATTAAAAGAAATAAGGGGGGTGCTGGAGTTGTGACTTAGTAGTGGAGTGCTTCTTTCCTACCATGTGTGAGGCACTGGGTTCAATTCTCAGCACCACATACAAATAAATAAAATAAAGTTCCATTGATTAAAAAAAAAAAAAAAAAAGGAAGGCTTTTTTTATTTTTAACTCATAGAAAGGGTACATAAATCTAGTAAAATTTCAGGTTCAGGAAATTTTATAGACTCTAAAGTTTGAGGTAGGTATTAGAAATATTTGGAGATTGAACATATGGAAAAGATGGGAAGATAGAATGAAAAACTGAATTGCATTTTAGAACTTAAAAAATGCATTTAGCAAATATGGAGTAAAAACTCAATGAGCCCTGTGTGATGGTACATGCTGTAATCCCAGCGATTGGGGAGAGAGGCAGGAGGATCATGAGTTCAAAGCCAGCCTGAGCAATTTAGAGAAGCCCTTAGCAATTTAGTGAGACCCTGTCTCTAAATAAAATATAAAAAGGGCTGGGGATGTGGCTCAGTGGTTAAGCACCCCTGGATTCAATCTCTGATGCAAAAAAAAAAAAAAAAAATCCTCTCAATGAAAGGCCCCCTTTTAAAGATATGATAAGGATGACATAGCCATGGGATCATTGTATAGTAACTAGAAAATTTGATTTATTATAGAAAACAGTCGAACAGCACTGAAGGATTCCATCAGGAAATGACAAGATTAGGTAGAACATTAGAATATTTATTCTGGTTGAAGAATGAAGGATGGGCTAGACAAAAAAATAAGAGAAATAGTAAGGAAATGAAAGAATGAGATTTTTGAGTGGAGTTTAGGAAGTAGATTGACAGAGCTTTATCTTCAAGTGAATTAGAATACACAAGAGGATTCCAGCATGATATTTATGTTTTTGTATAAGTTATTGCCCCAGGGTTTTAATTCTCAATAGTAATCTCTATGTTCTCTTATTGACAAGGAACAATTTCTTTATAGATCATAAACTCTAGCTACCACCCTGCTAAGTTCCCAGAAGAATGAAACAGAAAATATAGTTCAGTAAAACTTACTCTTAGTAAAACTTTTAATTTGTTGAACTGATATGACCACTTATAAGACAAGATTTCAGTAATCTTTTAAAAAGATAATTAGGAGAACTGATAGAATAAATCCAGAAGCCTGAACCAACCAATAGTGTTTTCTGGGCAAAACAAAAACAAAAACAGACAACAACAACAGAAAAAACACATGCATGGTGGTTTGAACCAGAAGGGTGAAGTGGGTCTTTATTTTGGATATGTTGAAGGCCTACTGTCAGGACCTTGATTGTAAGCAAATACACAAAATGTAATGAATATCCATGGAAATCAAAATTTACCAATGTTGTTTAAATATAGTGTTCCATGAAGGTATTTCTGGATATTTTATATGAATAAAATATCCAGATTCTAATAATATTTCTTATCATTTATAGGGACACATGGGCATTTGAACTGAAATTGTTTTCCTAGAGTCTGATGAGTGTTGGGTCCATGAAGGAGAAGTGATAAAATAAAGTAGCTATTGCCCATGACAGAACACAAAAGCAAAGAAGAACTTGCTATCATCAATCTCATTGCATTGGTGGAAGCCAGCAAAAGTCACCTGGCATGAGAACCTATATGATAGAGAGACCAACTTCTGGGCAAAGTCAGACAGAGCAGAGCAAAGTGGGAAAATGGGTAGGAAATAGAAAAAGTAAAGAAAAATATATAACACAGAGAGAGAGAGACACACACACACCTTGGAAGCAGATAGAAACAAAATGTAACATATTAATCAATGACTAAAAGAAATCATAGGTGTTAATAATAAAGGATCAAAGGCTAAATATAAAAAATGGTGAAATATAGAAGCAGACCATTGTGAGAAAATAAGAAGTCTAAGACGCATATAAAGGTTTTAAGAACTGGTGATAAACATCATTGATGTACATACATTCAAATAAAACTTGATTTTGTGAACATTTCTAAGCTATCATGGTAACAAGAACAAAGCTTATGAGCACACTTTCTTGACAAGGCTGTGGTGAAGTGTCTTAACAGCTAGTTGGATAAGTGAATTCATACCAGCCCTAAGAAGGACATTTTGGAACACCAGTGCTATTTTGCTTTCATGTAATTATTCTTACAGACATACTTTGTACACTTGAAATGCCATATACTTATGATAGTCTAAGTTCAAAAATTTAAGAAAATCTAAATAGAGTGCTTGGCATATCTATGGCATGGCACTACAACAGTTTCTCTATATCCATAAACAAAACAATAGACTTGGTCCAATACACAACTGTGAAAAACTCTCTGAGGGTTAAACATATTGGGTCAATCTCTGGAAGTTATATTTTGAAACTAATAGTAACTTGTCAGGTTTGGGTGATGGATGTTGAAAACTTAGAGAAAAGGGTGACTTAGTGTATTTATTTATAACTAAAATATAAAATATGTGACATTAATCTACATATATTTATCTATTACTCTGTGTACTTATTTCTAAAAATTCTACTATTCAAAATCCAGAAAATTAAAAACTTACTGGAAGTGAATGCAGCTATGTAGCTTTTCCTCAAGTGCTTTTCAATCCTTATCTGTTCTCATAATTTAAGAGTGAATATATGCTATGACAAAGGATCGGGCACGGTGAAAGGAGGAAGAGTGAAAGATTCAGCTGATGTCATAAAACTAGTATTAATATTAACATATTAGTGTAAACTCTGTTAAAGGGCATTACAATTTTCTAGTTTATTAGATATTGATCTCTCTTTTTTGATAAAATCTTCAATAGTTTTTGAGATGTTTTCCACTTTACAAATAAATTTTTGACAATTCAGAGAAAAAGTCATAATAAACATTTGCTTCATGTGATTGCACAGTGGAATTTTATGAGTTTTTTTTTTAACCACTTTGCACTTCAAAAATACAAATCTATGAGATTACTCAATGTTGTTAAAATATATATACACGCATATATATAAATTTATCTTTAATAGGGATAATTGGTTACTTGATAGGATGCCAAGGATCTAAAAAACTACATCTCAAAAAATATTAGATAAATAAATGTTATTTTTCTTTTTGAAGATTTTTACAGCTTTAAATGCTTCTTGAGTAGATATTGAAAGAAATTAAATATACCTGAAAGAAAGTCAACGGTGTAAGTATTAAGAATAAGAGAGAGGTTTATTATTTATTTTGTGTGGTTCCAGAGTATTTTGTTGGATAACAAATAAGGAGATAATTGGTAAAATGTGGATAATAATGCTACCTAAATAAAAATATGTAATTTAATCAAATAAAACAGCAAATTCAAATAAATCTCAGTACATGTAAATATGTAAGTATTGAGGCTTTATATACATACATATGACTCTGTAAGATTTTTCTCATAATGGAAAATAAAAATACTCATTTAGATATATACCCACCTCTGTTACTACAGAACAGAATGATAAAGAAGATTATTTGCTCCTAAAGTTTATTAGTACTAATGAAACCTGCTGCTACTATAATATGAGAGAGTGACAGAATTTCCTAAGTCACAACAAGATACTTTTGTTGTGTACTTTGGATGACTTTATCCATAATATTGAATTTTGCCAGTTATCAAACATCTTTTCTTTTTAAAAATTTTTGTTATATTTCTATAAATAAATGGAAGAATATATAATCCATGAATAAAAAACACACGCATATTTTATGACTAATTGAAAAGGTTCAAGACAAGCATGGTGGTACAGACTTGTAATTCCAGCAGTTCATGAGGATGAGGCAAGAGGATCACAGGTTCAAAGCCAGCCTCAGCAATTTAGCTAGGTTCTAAGCAATTTGGAGAAACTGTTAAAAAACAAAAATTACAAAAGGTCTAAGGATGTGTCTCAGTGATTAAGTACACTTGGGTTCAATTCCTGACACCCCCCCCCCAAAAAAAAGAAGAAAAATTTTATATATCTTTCATTTTCCTAAATAATGAACATTTACATTATAAATGAATGTTTTCTATTGATTGAAAGTAATAAATTATGAAGCTCTGGGCATAATAAATGGCCAAATGAAGTTGATTGCATGATATGACTATATATTCCTCTTTGCTTGATAGTTAGAACTAGTTAAATGATAAATATAATATTTTAGAACTAGTTAAATGATAAATATAATATTTTAGAATTCATAAGTAATAATCTGTGCTAAGAAATTTCTTTCAAATAAAGGTACATTTGTCATGCAGAAACAATTTTATGGACTTCACCTTTATCTAAGGTTTCTCTTATTAGTTTCATATTTTGCAGGCATTCTATAGTAATCTTGTATCTAAGGCAGAGCAACAAGCATTTATTTAATTTCTAGTTGTGGCAGGAATTCTTATTATAACTTTGTGAAATCGTCCTAGAAACTTTGAAGAAAGTATTATTTCTTTTTTATACAGGTAGTATTATAACTAAAACTCATAATAATGTAATGGGAACATCAAAGTTGAACTTAAAATAAACCAAAGCAGTCAGTCACTTTGAGAGTTTAAGCATTGGTTCAGTAAAGACTTGACAATAATTTGACAGTTTTAGTTACGTCGGGGGTTTAATTTAAAGGAGATCTGATGTTTCCCTTTGAAATGCACACTTCTCTAGTAGAAGAGTGTTTGCTCTTAAATTTCTTTGCTTATGCCATTCATTCAGTCTGTTTTTCAAGAAATGGAATGACGTGTACTTAGTTAAGAGATTTCTGGGAGATTCTTGATAGCTTCTGCAAGGTCTTTTGCCCCTTTTGACCTTTTGAAATTATACTTTAGAATAGTAAGCTCTCTTCCATTCAGATCAACTCTCATTATGTCTGTAGCAGTTTCTTTGCTCTTAAGCCAGAAGGTGGCTATTAACATTTTTCAGAGAAAAAAATGTGTGGAG
The DNA here is from genome assembly GCA_025594165.1 of Tamias sibiricus. Classification (NCBI taxonomy): domain Eukaryota; kingdom Metazoa; phylum Chordata; class Mammalia; order Rodentia; family Sciuridae; genus Tamias; species Tamias sibiricus. The sequence goes on along the minus strand of CM046664.1, from coordinate 37,709,877 downwards.
TAGTTACAAGAGATGCTTATGTTAATATGGACTGGTTCAGGACTCTTTTTTGTCATGAAATAATTACTGTTGCAAAATACCAGCAGGTGTTGAAAAAACAGGATTAATTTGTAAGAGTTGAATGACATCATTTTCAAATGGCTTATTAAACACTAATTAGATTTCAAATTGTGTGACTTTCCATATACTTATGTCAGGATGGAAAAGTTTAAACATCTGCTTTCTCTGTGACAAAGATGAACAAGGTTACAGTTTAATTTTCATAGGTGACAGTTTATCAAATGAAATCAAAATGGAGATCTCCAGATTCATGTTTCATGGAATGAAGGGTGTGTTTGAATCTTCTGTTCTCAGTGTTCTTCACTAATTAAGCAAAGTTACGAAGAAGTACAATTCCCTGATCTGCTCTTTGTAATGCAAAGCATTTATGTAATGAGATTACTTTAGCTGTACTGTCAATTGAGAACAAGCACTCTTGGTCTGAGAAAGATTCTCAAAGGGCATTCAGCCTTAGTGCGAGGTAACCCCACATTTCATCTTTATAAATTTAGAGAATAAATATGTTTAATTTATTTAGAGCATGTATACTTATTTTACTAATTTTACATTAATTATAAAAAGCTGATACAAATACATAAGTATACTTTGACAAACAAAAGTGTCTGTGGTATAGTATTAAATTAATGCAATGACTTTTTAAAATATCAAGAATAATGTGAACTATATGTAACTTTTAAAAAGAAAAAAAATGTTTATTAGGTTTCGACTTATTGAACACAGAAGCACATACCCTTACAAGGCAAAGATAATAGCAGATCAATAATAAAATACATTGTATTCTGGATAGACAAGCTGTTACCAGTGTTCTAAAATAAATAAATTAAATAAATAAGTAAAATAGCAGAACAAAGAAAGCCAATTGATTTAATGTCATTCACAGAAAAGCTCTTTTCATGTCTACTCCTTTAAATGCACTGGGGAAAAAAGCACAAAATGTAAAATTTACCTAAACTTCTAATGTGACTGTCAATCAAGATTCTAGCATCATGTACAACTTCCTTCTTTTCAACTTCCTTCTCACTACCTCTGCTTGCACTTGTTCAGTGACTTTTGCTGAACAATTTCAAAAGAGGTAAAGGTAAGCTGAGCATTCTTACAGTAACTTATCAAAGTATTCTTTAATATTTTTAACCTAATGGAAGGGTACATAAAAGATCACCAATTTTTAAAAAATAGTAAAGTATATAAAATCCCTGTGTTGCCCAAACTTCTCATAGGCTCTCCCCCATAATATTGTGTTGTAAGAGACATCAGGCCAGCAGCAAGCAGTGAGTCAAGACAGAGATCAGAATCCACTGTTCTTTCACATGATAACAGGGAGTCATAAAGCAAGTCACAAGAACCTGCAATACAAAATGCTTGACATTTTATTCATTATGGAAATTCTGCTCCAAAATATTACATTACAATTATTGTCTTGATTATTAAGCATTTTTGATATCTCTTTAAATTTTGCACCTGAGAAAGTGACATTCTCTGTCCTTATCACATCTCTAGTAATATTTCACATTCAATCCACCTCAAAACGTTTTAATTTGTTTTCCCACTTATTTCTAGAATTTTACACAAAAGACTGTTCTCCTTCATTTAAGTGTTAGAAAAGTTATCCTGTCAAGTTTTATTTTCTTCTGTAGTTGTATGGTGTTTTATTGACATACCTGTTCATGATGACCTATTTTACTGCTCCCCTTTATTCTCTCCTCTAGAAGAACATGTTTCTTTTGTTCCACAGGTCCTCAATCATCTTTTCTGAAACAGAATAAACATTATAAACATTCAATTTTGTTTTTTTTTTTTTTTTTTTTTTTTTTTTTTTTTTTTTTTGGTGGTAACAGGGATTGAACCCTAGGGCACTTAACCACTGAGACACATTCCCAATCTTTTTCATTTTTTTTATTTTGTGACAGGGTTTCACTAAGTTGGCTTAGGGCCTTGCTAAGTTGCTGAGACTAGCTTTGGATTTGGCAATTCTCCTGCCTCAGCCTCCTGAGCTACTGGGATTTATAGGCATGCCCATGTCACTGTGCCCAGCTCAATGAATGTTTTGAATGAATAATTGTAATTTTTTTTTACATGGGACATGCAATTCTTTTTGGAAAAATTTTATATTTAGTTATCATTTTTCTGAGAAAGCAATTATCATTATTGAAAAGAATGCAAATTGTATTTGTCTATGATCATTTATACTAGTTCTGTTGGCTGTTTTGATAAAAGAGCAGAAGAAAGGAATTCCATGCTGGAAATTGCCTAAGGAAATCTTATTAGCTACTACACATTAAAGGGACTCAGTGTCCCTCAGGTAGAGGTTTTGTTTTTATGTTTGTTTGCTTTATTTTTATTTTCTTATCTGATTCAGCAGTTGGGGACATGATCAGGACTCTATTACATTAGTCCAAAGGCATAATAAAGACTTAAAAAAGATCAAATGTTTTTGTAGAAAAGTTCATGTACTTGCTGTATAGAAGGCATGCTAAGGAGGTTTTACCTGACAGTGAGGATAAGAAGTCAGCGTGTCAGCAACGTTGTTTTTGTTTTGCCTGGTTTTAAGTTTAACATCAATAGGAACCAATCTAGTCCAGAAACAGCTTGAAAAGATGCATAGGAGAAATATCATTTTTTCAATTGTGGTAGTTCTAAATTATCCCCTTGTTACACCATATATCTGTTCTTAAATGAAGTATTGTATTATTTTTTCAGCAAAGCTCCTTCATTCATGGATTGATTCATCTATTCATATATTCATTTAAAATATATATTTAGCAGCTTCTCCTTTTAACAACTTCTGTATGCATAGTTCTGAAGTTGAGAGTACAGACATAAAAATGAATACTAGTATTTTTTAAATGAAAACAGATCTGAATAAATAAATATTGAATTATGAGAATAATCTAGTTCTAAAGATGGTTGAAATTAAAGAGTTCAAATTTATATTATGCCAGTATTAATAAGGATTGGGAGTTTTTAGAGGATAAATCACAAAATAACTTTCACTATGACATATTTCTAAGAGAGTAAGTCTTTTGTAAGAGCACAGGACAGCTATATTTCTCCCTCCAATGAAAATATAATACTGGATGAGGGAATGTGGCTCTGACTCTTATGTCTATTGCCCAGACTAAATTTCATTAACTGCATGATCTACCCAATTGGCTGTGCAAAAATCAATTGTGAAGACTGATGAAAGCATTGATCGAGTGAAAAATGGCCTGGTAGCATCATGTCCCAGTGACCAAAGTCTTTGTCCACAAAAGCAAATGAATGTGTAAATTAAATGTTTCTAAAGTAACAGAAAAATAAGATCATTTAAGGAAATATATGCAACAAAGTTTTAGTTTCATTTTCAACCAATTTTTATGTTAAAATGGAAAAATGGTCTTTATGAGAATACTAACAGCAATTTAAAATTTATGATTAAAATTCATTTGGCAAATCAATATTATTTATTGATATGTTCACTTGAAAACAGCTGGAAACTCATGAAAGAGTCACATGTACCACTTGTAAGAGCAGTTTAATAGCTCATATTCCAAATATTTTGTTTATGTCAGAATTCTAAACATTCTATGTAATAAATGGTAGTGACCTTTTCCAACATAAATGTATGCCTTTTTTAAAAAGCAGTCTTTCTTATTTTATGAGACTTTGTACAGTAAAATATATATGTCTTGTACTAAACATAGCAAACCAATATTTTTACAGGGTTAAATTTCTACACTTAGTACAGATAGTGAATCAATTATTCAAAATATTAGATGAATTAGTGGGAGTGAAGTGATATGCATTAATTTTTGAATAGTCTGTTGGAATTCTCCTTATTAAAGTTTTTTTTTTTTTTATTTTAGTTTGACACAATTTTTTAGCAATCGAGAAAAGTTTTTTTTTTCCTAAAATTTTTACCATTTCAAAACCAGACCCATGAGAACAGTGGTGTTTCTACTAAAAAACTTTCTACTTCTACTTCTATTTTTCTTAACCTCTTCTATTTCTCTCTCTATACACAAAAATATGAGTCACAAAAAGGTACAATAAATTAAACCTAATATCACTGTTATTCTAGAGGGAAGCACCTGTGTATATGTTGGTGTGTCCGATTCACGTCTGTAATGAATTGTTACAAATCTTTATAAAATTTGCCTATAAATTCAACATAATTCTATTGAACAGTAGTTTTTAGGACTTGGTAAATACTTTTTAAAGTTCATTTATTAAAACAAAGTACTTGAATTTCATTTTCTAATATAGTAGCTACTACTCCATGTGTTTGTTGAGCAGTTGAAATATGTGTGATTTAAATGGTCAGCTGCACACACATACATACACACAATTGTGTATATACTAAGTATAAAACATGCTCTGTATTTCAGAATCTTAGCATAAAAGTATAAAATACATTAATAATAATTTTCATATGATTATAAATTGAAATAATAAAAGTTTAACATTATTAAATAAAATTTATTATTAACACTACTTTTATCTACTTGTTTACCTTTCATAATGTGACTACTCAATTTTTTAAGTTGAATATATGTTTTAGGTTATATATTTATGAGAGATCACTGAGCTAGATTAACCACAAAAACAGAAATATACTTGAACTTTCATATATTAAAATAAGCAATAAGCTAAAAATATGGAATAATGTGAAATAGCAGAATAGTTAGGTCAGTTGAATAAAACAACATTCCAAGAACAAACAGCAATATATATGAAACAATATATATCAAAATAGCTTATTTTAGAATCATGTATTAAGTATTGTAGTAATGGACTATCAATGAAGAATACTCAAGCAATTTATTAAGCATTTGGAAATGTGTTAATTCTATTTTTTAATACTTTGCTTTATACCCCTCAAATCATAAAATAGTGAAAAATAATATGTTGATAAATTAAAACACATGAATATTACCAGCCTTATGAAAAATTACCATAATAATAGGAAGGCAAATGGGAAATCTTAGGCTACATAATTTCTAGCATTATTACAGCAAAAGCTATCACAGAAGAGCAGTCCTTAATATATGAGCTAATTAACAAGTAAAAGGTAATGAGGGAAATAAAAATGCCCATAAACTCTTGTTAGGGTTCACATTATATAATCAATCTGTTGGATAATTTGAAAAACATATGAAATATAGAAATATGTGTTTAAAATTATATAGATATATAATTGAAGTATTATTAATGCTAAGAAAATAATGGAACAAACCCAAAATTTTAACTATTAGTTTTTTGTTGTTGTTGTTGTTTGGGTTTTTTTTTTTTTTTTTTTTTTTTTAGTGTAAAACAGTATGTGATCATCTGATGAAATAGTCTGCATGGTCACCTAAAACAATTCCCCAAGTTTGCAGACCTCTATATAGCTGAATGTGTGTATAATTAGTCGTGTATATATGCATGTGTTCAGTGTGTGTTTTTAACACATGTATTATGAGAATTAGGACCCCCTCTTCAGGTGCTGTGTTTAACATTCACAAAGAGGCTGTGGTGGGAATGGCAATGGAGGCAGGTCCCTGAAAGATGCACTGCAGCATGTTGGAGCAAAGAATGGAAATACACATCATATTTTCTAACTTCATTAGCATGTTCCATTAGGGACATTCTTCTGGTAAGCTGAGTAAAATGCTAAAGAAGAAAAAAATGATTAAAAAATAAATCAGTCAACCCTTCTAAGACAATGGATAGGTCTTCAGTGATGAAATTTTCTTGTATGTCCTTCTTCAGTTTTAGGTACGTCTGCAGAATTGCACTCCTAGAATTCTGGTTAACAGGCTTATTTTTGGTAATTGTTGACATGCTATTTTTTTCATAAGCAACTTTATTCGGATTCCTGTGATAATATCAGAACCTAGACTCTGGAGAATCTCTTCTTGATCTCAAATGATAGCCCTTCCACAATGGCTGTGTGACTTTGGGCAATTTACTTAACCAATATGAGCATCGGTTTCCAAAGTTCTTTAAATGATAGTATTATTCCTTTTCTGTGGAAAATTCATTTGCATTTCATTTACTTTGTTAAACAAAATAGAAAAAAGATGTGATGACTTTTTTTATTGCATTCCACTATATGTTAATTTATTCTAGGTATTCTTATAAAGTATACAGATCTATAATTGTTCATTTATTGGACATTCTGCATTGGGAAAAATATTGATATTTCTGACATTTAATGTTATTTTCTCATGATTTTTGTGATCCTGGTGTTACAAAATTTTTCTAATATATTTTGTTTGCCTATCCATTTGTAAATCTTCTTAATTATAATTATTTTGCTCCATTTTTAGTAATGTACCTTTTAGATGAAATCTGGGTGGATATTTTTGTTTCATTAAATATGAGAATATTTTTGTTTGTTATAGGAAAGTTTAGTCTGTAGTTAAAATCTGTTTATGAGTTACAATCCTGTTTTGTATTAAATCCACATTTTAATTAGTGCTTTGTTTCCACAATTTTTATTAAAATATTTTACCAAGACTATAGCAGTTTTGCTTGTGAATATTATATCCTTGTATCTTGTATTTAAAAGTTTAATATTCAAAAATTATTTTATTTGTAATTAGTTTTAGATATGTTTAAAATTGTTAGTGATGCCAATCATTATGGAAAATAAATTTATAATTATTGAGTGAGATTTATCATCTCAATATGAAAGTTCTCCTTGTAGATATGAGAATGCTTTCCCTTTGTTTTCTGCTATAGACAATAGTTAGGATGTGGAATTCTTTGTCACAGAATTCTCTTTTAAAAATCCCTAAAATCTAGGGCTGGGGTCGTAGGTCAGTGGTAAAGCACTTTAGTCTAGCATGTTTGAGGCACTGGGTTTGATTCTCAGCACCACATATAAATAAAAAAGGTCTGTTGATAACTAAAATATATTTTTTAAAAAATCTCTAAAATCCATATTACTCCTTATCTTCAGTTTCAGCAGAGGTGAAGTTTAAAACAGTATTTTTTTCTCTCTTTTAGAATTTCTTTTTATTGCTGCATATACATTTCTTAAAATTTGGTTTTCACTGTAGGAATTCTGTGGCATGTCATCTTATTCACAACATATAAGCTTGCCATTGACCTCTTACAAGACTTTGAGGTAGGGAGTGGTACTTAAACCAGAAAGCAAGTTCAGATTCATATAAAAACATTACAAAATGTATTTCCAAAGAGAATAATGACTCTTTTCATTCAATAACGTACATTTAAATATTCTACATGGAAAAACTATAAACCTTTAAGTGTAAAGTGTCTTTCACAATAAATATGGGCATTAGAACCTTATGATGGTTGAAAAGGCAAAAATGATGGAAGACTGACCTATTATCTAAAGAAACAGGTACAAGACAAATTCATGGTTTAGGATGAAAAGATACTGCCTGAAAGAGGCAGAGAAGATCCTGGTGTAGGGTTCAACTGATTCACTAGACCTCAGAGCAACTTAGTAAAAAGTTAAGCATAAATACACATATTGACAGAATATACGGTGAGAACTTTCTGAATGTAACTTTTGACACAAATTAGAGAAACTGAGTGTTTGGTCTCAGGGTGTCTGTTATGATATGTCGCTTTTGATGACACTGAAATAATTACTGACTAGAAGAGTGGATTATAATTGAGACAATGAGTAAGAAAAGTTGAGAAATATTTGTAGACAGAAGTAGTGGTAGTAGTGTCAAGAATGAATAAATCCCCAAAGTAAAAATAGAGAATGTGATGAAAGAGTTTGATAAAAAAGAAATAATCAAGCAAATTTATGATAACAGAAAGCTCAAGGAGCAGCAAGTCAAATAAAGCACTAGGTGAGCCCTTATTGAACTATAATTTCTTGGTGGACAAGAACTAAATCTAATTTTTTTTGTGTGTAGCACCTATGTCTTATGTGGTGTTTATCCCCTAGGGAACCTCAATAAATATTCCATGAGTGGAAGAAAGAATGACTTTAAGGACAGGAAACAAGTAAATTAAAAAAAAAAAAAAAAAAAAAAACTAAGCGAAGCAAAATCAGGTATTATTTTGTGGATGTTTTAGTAACGCATTGTTTGAAAATTATGATTCCCTTAAAATTTCATTGATTATGATTCGAAGAAATTAAATGTAATTATGATTAAAATTTTAACAAATTTTTATAGAAAATTATCAATCTTCCTGTTTTATTTTTTGATTTTTCTACTTTTTTCCATTCTTTACATTTTAATGACACACCATGCACATTCATAGCAAATGTATTTCAAGACTTGGTTACCTAATTTATTTAAAATTAATTTACTACTATAGAGTCTCTGGGCATACATTTATCTAATTAAATTCAGCTTTTGTTACAAATGGAAAGACAGGGGTTTACTTACAAAGTGTGAAATTGCCTAATAATGTCTTTCAATTCTTCTATGTGGTGAATTTTCTAGAGTGTTCTAATTGCCTTCACAAGGTCAGGTCTAAGTCTTATTTCTATCCATAAGTTCAAAATAACCACTTTATACTTGCTAAAAATAGGATTCATGTGAAAATTTTCCTGTCGACTTAAGTTTCAGATGCTATATTGATGTTCCAATTTCTGTCAAAGTAAGGCAATCTCCTAGTATTAAATCCTTAAATAAATGATAGAGATATTGAAGTAATTAGCTTCAAATGTCCTCAGTAAATAATAATTATTTCTAAAATGTTAAGAGTTGACCTTTAGAGGTTGAAGGTATTCAATGAAAGAAAGTTACCTAAAATATATTACTATAGGAAGAATTGTTTCCCTTTAAAAGTATAATCAATACAGAAAAATTATGAGTCTGGTCTCTGTTTGCATATAGTGTATTAATTTTAATAAAAGCTGATGAAAAGTGTAAGACACATTTTAAATTATATCTACCTGCAAAGCAGAAAATATTGTATTTGATCATATATTTATGAAGGGAAAATAGCCATGTATATGAGTAATTCTGACCAGCAGATTATATGAAACAAACTTATATATGATTATACAATGCTACCATGGCATGCATTTTTTTTTTGTCTTTTTATAATTATCTAACATGTTAAACTAAAATAGTCCATAAAATTTAATGGGCAAAACTTGCTATGGCTTTTCTATTGTTTCTCCATACACTGATAATTTAGAGATTTATAGTAATTTGCATAATGTATAAAAGTGTTAAATAAATATTTCTCAATTTCATCTGACTATAAATTTCATAGAACACTACAAAAAAAATTGAGTGTAGTAAGTAAAAAGTAAATATTCACTCAAAATGCTCTGTGGCCTGAAATAAACTTTACTCTCTTGCCATAAATTAGTATATCCTTTGATTCATTAAAAGGTGTACATGTAATTCTTCCTGCTGTGTAACTCTTGAACATTTCTTAATTGGAATAACCTCTTTGACTTAGAATGTGGCAATGGACACACAGTCAATAGCCTGGAGTCACAAAGCTAGGCACATGTGTACATGGTGCCAGAACTGTTTTTTAGAAGGAGTTGTCTTTAGGAAAAACATGGCTTTATGAAATCTTCTTCAAAAGTTTTCAGATATATAACCTAATGGTTATATATTAATTCTAATGCTGCCCCAACATACAAGAACTTGGCAAAGGTGTTGTCTTTCAGACTCAGTCATTTCATACTGTAACGCTGCTCTAGTGGTTGAATAACTCATTTCTTGCCTGGTGGATTATTTGATTGTTTCATCAATGCACCATTCCCATGGGGTATATATTCACATGTATTTTTTTTTCTTATCAAATAATATAGTGAGATATTTTTCAGGTGTGATATAGTATGGTAAAAATAGTAACAAAATTGGAAATCTAAAATTATTTCATTTTAATCCCAGCTTTATTGGGAATCCTATGATGTCAGTGAAGTTACCATGGTCTGCACCCTTAAAATGAGATTATCAAGATTGTTCCTGAGGCACTCTATAATTCTATTTTCATTACTCAGAAAGAACAAATGTATTAATAGGTTCTTGCTCATGACTTTTAACACTTAATTTATTTTAAAAATAAAAATTCCTCCATACTTTTGTTTTCTTCCCAACAGTTAATACAAGTATTTATATGAAAAAGTTAATTTATAATGGATTCCTCTGTGAGTAGTTTATCATACAACAATGGTGAACTGGTAAATAGAAGGGAGTTCTGTGGTGATATTTTCTAGTTCTATATTATGTCCCATCATAATTTGTGACCAAAGGGCTTTCTCACTGACTTGGCTTCCTTGGAATAATGATCACACTTACCCAGGAAAATATGATAAAGAATAACTTATTTTCAGAATTGTTTTTTATACTTATCATTTATGTCATAGAAATAGTAGTCAAGCTGAAATTATAGCATATAAATAAGTATACTTAACTCTCATTTATATACAAAAAACTAAATATTTTAAGATTATTAAAACGTAACTACACATACAAATGCAAGAACACATTAATAAGCAATAAGTACCAAAAAGAGACAAAGATACTTTCATATGTCAGCTATTAATATTATATTTACATAAGAAAACATAATCATTAATTTGTGAGTTTAGAATATTTCCCTGTAAGCTAAAATTCAAAATTTTCATGGTGGTTCTAGCTATGCAGGGTCGTAAAATGAAAGAAGAATTGGTATAACTACTAGAAAGAAGAATAAGGTTAGTTTTCCTCTTAATGAATAATATTGTAACTATAACAACCAAAATATATAACAATCAAAATAAATAAAATAAATGTGCAAAGTAAAATGTATGGATAGCATGTGATACTATTGTTTAATAATCCCCATGTTACTATCAACAAAAACAAAAATCAAGTGAAATATGGAAATGTGAAAATGACAGTGAGGAAAAGATAGGGTAGAAGAGCTGGGTATATTCATTTCTACTGAAATGTCACATTGCTTTGAGGATATCTTAATAAACAGAGCTAGATAATATACATGTGTATTCTAACCCATGTTTATGAACACATCTATAATTTTCATGTTTATTCATATCTGTATGTATTAGATGTATATGCTCTCATAACTACATAACACACATGTGTGTGTATATTGTCAAGTATGAGTACATCTAATGTTCACTACTTTAATATAATACTATGAGTTTAGTCAAGCCTTTCCTTCTTGGATATGCTGCTTCAATCTCCAGCATTTAGAAATCTTGTTTCTATAATCCTCTATCCATTTATTGATTTTTTTGTTCCAATCCCCGTATACATGTCTAACGTTCCCAGAATCACTAACCACTACTGCCATAAAAATTGACTTTACTCACTGGAGTTCATCATTTGTGTACAGGTCTTCTGTCTTTAGTTTAACTTTCCAAGTTAAAACCTAGCTAGGTGAACTGCTTCTTTCCCCCTTCCAGTAAGATTATGTTAACACTTGTAATACAAAAGAATATATTTTTTATAATCTGAGTCCCTTCCTGGGATCATCCACCACCCTGCATGATTCTTCATTTAACTTGTATCCAGTAAAGTTTATTCTTGGTGCTACTTAACTATTTGGATTTCAAAAATGCATAGAATCAACCTGGGTGTGGTGGCACACACCTGTAATCCCAGCACTTGGGAGGCTGAGGCAGGAGGATCTCGAGTTCAAAGCCAGCATCAGCAATGGCGAGGCACTTAGCAACTCAGTGAGACCCTGTCTCTAATAAAATACAAAAAAGGGCTGGGGATGTGGCCCAGTGGTCGAGTGGTCCTGAGTTCAATTCCCAGTACTAAAAAAAAAAAAAAAAAAATGCATAGAATCAGATATGCAAACCAAAACACCATCTGAAAGTGTATGCCACCTTAAAATTCCCTTGTGATTGTGTATATGGTTAGATTAAAATCTGAAAGAGGAAGACACAAAGAGAAGGATAGAATAAAACTTGAAGAAAAGTGGCCACAAATTTACCTAAGTTAGTGACAGAAGTCAGAATATCCATGGCATTGAAAGAATATTAAAATATATAAATAAAAAGAATATAATAATTAGGGATAATATACTTGAATTGCTAAAACCAGAGACAGAGAGAAAGACTTGAAGGCAGCCATCTGGGTACAAAATCACTTGCCCTACCAAGTTAAAAAGAAATGAATTATGCTATACTGCTCATCATAAATGATTCAGGTTGAGTGGAGTAACATTTAAAGTATTGTTTTACAATACTTTAATTGTCTTTAGACAATTAATCAACCTAAATTCTATATCCAGAAAAAATATCTTTTGAAAGGTACACAAAAACAAAAGAAAGGACATATTCTACAAGATATATAAATGAATGTTTCCCAGAGAGAAGGAATTTGATTGGATAATTTCTATTATGCCTTCATGTTCAAATTCACTGATTTTTCTTTTGTCTCTGTCAGGTCTACTGACAACCACATCAAACATATTTTAAATATCTCTTATTGTGTTTTTGGTTCCTAGTATTTCCAATTACATATTTTTCATAGGTTACAATCTTCTGCTGAAATTGTTTTTGTACATTGTTTATCGTATTTTGGGCAACTTTATTATATTAAGTATATTTTTAAATTAGCAGATTGATAATTCAGTGCAATCTTACATTAACACCTTTTTGTCTCTTTAGACCGTTTTTCTTGGCTTTGGCATGCCTTTCACTTTTTTGTTTCAAAGGTTGACATTTAAAAGCTAGAGATGCAAAATCAAATATTCTTTTATGCTTGGAAATGAGCATGCCTTTCCTATAGTTGTCTTTACTTATTTATTTATTTATTTATTTATTTATTTGTTCATTTATTTATTGGTGCTAGGGATGGAAACCAGGCCAGGGGCACTTTTAACTGAGTGGCATCCCCCAGTTCTTTTTATTTATTTTGAGAGAAGTTTTTGCTAAGTTTCTGAGGCTATCCTTGAACTTTTAATCCTGCTGCCTCAGCCTTGCAAATCATTGAGATTATAGGCATCTGCCACCATCATGCCCAACATTCTTAACATTAATTCTTTAATATGGTGATTTGTATTAATCTAGTTAAATGTTGTTGATAACTAGTTAAGTGTTAAGATTGCTGTTATGTTTACTCTCAGCTCATGAGTTTTCAAATTCCTCTGAGAACACCTTGCTTTGCTTCTGATTAAATTTGTATTATTCCTTCTTGGTTTCCCAGAGAAACTTCACGTCTTCCAGCTGCATTCCACAGCTACTATATTCAATGCTTTCCAACATGGAGTATTGAGGTTTGAGAGGAGGGATTCCCTAACATTCTGATTAATTCTCAGTCTTAGGAAGGTACCAAGACACTGACCTGTGGAGTGGGTGTTCTTCATCAAAGGTCCTGACATTTTTCCATATGATCCTCCCTTCTCTTAGAGGCAGAGCCCCCTTTCAATCTTTACTTCCTCACTTCCCCCATATCAATGGTTTTCCAGCAGCACCCTTGATCTGCAGGCTTCGATGGCCTCCCTTGCAAATTAAAGTTTGTTCTGAAATGGAGATAGTGCATGAAGTATTGTTGGAGGTTGCTGTTTCCTTCCCCAAGCTGGTCCCACTAAGAGAGTGTTCTCAGGATTTTCCGAATATTCTTTGTGAGCATCTGGTAGGGTTTTTAGAAGAGAAAAACAATGAGTACTTAAACCACGGATGCTATAACTGTTATGGGGAGACCACTCAGAAAACATACTAAGTCTGAATTTGAAACAAATCAAAGAATTTTATTTTGCCAATTTTACCTGGGAAGGGACTGCTTATGTTTGAGACCAAGTAGCTCTCTGAAAGAACAGCAGCCCCAAGTTGTTTGTGACCAAAGTATTTAGGGAAGGAAGAAAATCATACCCTGGGAACTTTTCTATGGAATTTTGTAAGATTTTGCAAATTGCAAGCAAGCAGAATACAGGGGCTGAAAATGCAGTTAACAGAGGAAAAACCATATCCTCATTCATGGGGGTCTATATCCTCATTTGTATAGGTCTGCATCCTTACTTGTATGGGTCTTACACAAAAACAATTTAAAAATAACATCGTGAGAACAGCCTATGTAACAAGTTTTTCACGGGAACCAAGAAGATGAAGTCCCTATGGCTATGTTTAATTATGCTTGTCTGTAGTTATTTCTTATACTTAACTACTGTTCTAGTAACCTATATCCATCTCTATATTTATCTGTAACTGTCTGTAACTATATTAGACCTATGAGCTTACACTTATCACCTTACATTATATATATATGTGTGTGTGTGTGTGTGTGTGTGTGTGTGTACATATATATATGTATTATTGTTAGCAACTTAAATTCTATGTCTTACAGTGATTAGATTGTTGTATTGTTACTTCTTATATCTTACAACTAGGGCAGACTGGAGTAACTTAACATTATTAATTTTATAACACTTATCTTATAATCCTGTTATGTTTACTAATTAACAGTCATTAACCTGTAATTTCTAATCTATAACCTATAACCTATATTGATTAAATTCAGACTATAATATGACTAAATATTTTATGTATATAACTTTATATTATATATATAACTAAATACTCTAGACTGGGTAATTTGTAAAAATTATACATTCATTTCTCACAGTTATGAAGACTGTGAAGTGCAAGATCAAGAAGCCAGCAGGTTTGGTGTTTGTTGCCTGTTGTTCCCTTTGTTTCTAAGATGGAACTTTGTCGCTGAATGGTAGAAGGTATGGAAGGGGAAGAAAGAGCTTCTTTTAAACTAAGGTCCTTTTATAAGGCTTCTAATCTCATTTGAGAGGGAAAGCCCTCATGACTTAATCACCTCCTTTTTGACCACCACAAGAGGGATTCGAGTTTCACCACATTACATTTGGAGACATTCTTCCCATAAGAACCCTTATGCCTACAGCCATCAAGAACCTTCCTTATATTTTCTCATAGCAGCTCAGACCCAGTGTCCAGTGATTCATTTAAATTTTTGACCACCTCTCCATAACCTCAAACATCCATCATTTCTTTGTGTTGAGAACATTCAAACTCCTCTTTCACTCATTAGTAGATTCTAAAAACAATCAATTTCATAGAAGTAGAATGTAGAGTGCTGATTAGCAGACCTAGGAAAGTTAGTGGGGAGGGGCATGGGAAGGTTGGACATCCCGTACAAAGTGCCCCAATAGGAGAAATAAGTTTGGTGTTCTGTTGTATGGCAGGTTGGCCATACAGTAAACAAGAAAATATATTTCACAATAGCCAGAAATTTTTCCTCCTTAAAGGGTTGATGTGATTATATTGAGCCCACTGAATATCCAGGGTAATCTCCCTATTTCAAGACCTGTAACCTTAAGTAAATCTGAAAATACCCTGTTGCCATCTAACAGCACCATCTCAGCTTCCAGGGAGTATGACACATTTGGGAGAGTCAGTATTTTGTCCACTAAACTACCTAAATCTTCTTCCTGGATTATGTGGAGTTTAGTCACATCTGTCCTAAGCAAGCACGGGCTTATGTCCTGTGGGTTTGTCAACTGTAGATTTTGAGCTGGATTTTTGCCCTTTGTCTTCATTTTACTTTTTATTACTATATTATGATTAGACATAATATTTGGGTTTATTCTGACATAATTATACAAGCATGGAATATAATTTAGTACTCAAAACTTCTTCCCTTCCCACCCTTCTTCCATCTGCCAGACTTTACTTTCTGATAGATTTAAGGGGAAAATGTTGTTTTTTATTTGTCTTTCTTTTTTCCTTATTATGTATTGCAGTTATGCTTTCATCAGATGAAACCTCTAGGCCTAGCTGATTTCTAATTTTATACTGATGTTTTAACTCCACTGTTATTTCCTATGAATTTTCACTAAAGTTTACATCATAGTCTCTGTAAAGCTGAAATTTAAAATTCTATTTATAAGTGTAGAGATAAATCATGTAGGTAGAAATTTCCCACTGGTTTAAAAGTGATATTATGGATAATGCAGTGTACCTTCATTAACTATTTCACAATTTCACTGTTCCTATATGCGTCTAATATGAATGACATAGTCTCTACAAGTTTATACCTGACTCACCTCATATTTAAATAATTATATTGAATGTATGATACTTCATGTGTAAAGTCTGGGATTTGAAGATACAGTAATACTTATACACAATTGTTCTAATTTTTCAATAATTATAATCTACAAGTAATTATGTAATGTTTTAGTCAATAGAACAAACCTAACTTAAGGTTAATTTTTTCATATTGGTTTGCAATGTTCATTTGAAAGCATTTTGATTACATGAAACATATATTTGCTTTAGTTTCAAGATTATTTGGTAAAGGGTATAAATTAATTTTTACTGGAAATGAAATGTCCTGTATGGAAAGGTCAGTGGTCTTTAGCGAACTGTAGAGAAAGCGGTAAGGAACAGAATGTTAACTTCAAGTTTGGGAAATTGTACAGTTAATTTATGGTTTGAACTACATTAAATGTAAGTACTTGGAAACCTTCAGGGAATAAAGATCCTGGTGAAGTTCCCTGACTGGCAATTTAGGGGACCCCACCTTGAAAGGCCACAGAAACTTTTCCTAAGTGTAGAACTCTGAGAGATGAAATCCTGGGATGAGGAAATGAGGCTGAAATAATCTGATTCTGCCAGTGTTGGGGAGGAAGGGTAGAAGTTTTGCTGGTCAAGGAGAACAATGTATCCATAAAAATGTTCAGATAATACTAACAGGCAGATTAAATTATTCATATTTCTTTCTTTTTTTTCCTCAAGAGAAGAATGAAAATCCAAGTGCCTATAAGTCCCTTCACTTACCTGTTAGGAGAGCAAAATGGTCAATGGACCATTCTTAAGGTATCTTAAGTATCTTAAAGTATCTGCTTTTGACCAAACTCCAGCCTGGTACCCAGCAGCCCAAGACCTAGGGATGACCTGGTCACTACTTTTGCTGTTGTCTAGGAAATGTAGAGCTTCCAAAAGAATTTACCCTTTGTTACAGAAAACACCTGATGAAAGTCTCCTGATCTCCCTTTATTTATTTTTTTAAACAATACACAAAATTATAAATCCTTCCTCTATTCTTTTGAGATGCTTAAGTGTCTCCTCAACTCAAAATCACCTTTCTCAAGGACCTGAAAACCCCCATTCACCTGAAATGTCTTCAACCGGACAGTTTCCAAGGGAGGGAAGGAGTCTTAGCTTTGAAAACTCCAGGAAGCAGACACATTTGATCTGGTTACATTGACATTGACCAACATCTTCACCCACTTTTGGAACTTTGACTTCTCTGACTTCACTCAGGCCCCTGATCTCTTCCTTCCTTTCACCTTCACACTCCCTTTGCAATGCCATACCACCTCCATACACATCTGAGATGTGTTCAATTTACACTGGATTTTTTTACTTACTCCAGTAGTCACTAAGGAGAATTTGTCTTGACTGCCTTTAACTAGCATCCAGCTTTGTTTATCTTTGATAATATTAGCTTCCTAGTAATTCTGACCAAATGTTAATGAAATAATAAAATTATCTGTGAAAGAGTAATGAATAAGTTGTACCAAGGGGAAAAAGAATAGTGGAATGAATTTTTTTTCAGAGACAATATAATTTTACTTGGCTAAAATAAATAAATAAACTGAAGGTTTAGATGAGGAATGGCAGCTGACTGGTCTGGAGCCAGTATCAGGAGCGCAGTCAGGTAGATGCCTTACAGAGTCTAACAGTGGGTGGGGACACAGGATCTAAACTCCTCCTCCTCCTCACTGATACATGCATGGGTGACACTCTTTCACTAGGTAAGATCCCAGGATGCTGGCACAACCTGGGTCCAAAGAACCTTCAACGTGGTAGGATGATAATGTGATGTAAAATTAAGCTTACTGATGTAAAATAAAGAACTACCATATTTTCTTTGTGGTTCAGTTAAAGAAAGAGATTTATTCCTATCTCAGGAACAAGTTATATTTGTGAGTATACTGCACCAAAAGGGAGAACACTTTGAGGAATCAAGTTGCTTTTCCATTTCAAAAGCCAGCCATGAACTATGCATTGCAATATCCGTGTATTCAATCAGAAAACACATCCGATGTATTCAATCAGAAAATACATGTTTAGATTTTTAATATTGGCTATTTATTCACTAGTAAGTCAGGATCAGGTTTAGTGAAGCCTGGGAATGGGCAGGAGATTGTACTTGCTTTGATCTCTGATATTTTACAACTTATTTTGAACTTCTTAGATAATCATCATTTCATCAAACGAGACCATTTAGTTACTATCAGAAAATATTTATTTTATAAAGCACAGAAAGAAAGAACTAGATTAAATCTTCAAATATTTACAGTAACAAATTGGGCTGAGGCTGCTTCTCACTCTCTAGAAGGCCCACATTCTCTTTTGTATGTTTAACTGCTTTCCTAAATAGATCTATCTGTATCTCTGGGAAAAAAAATAGTTAAAATTGAGAATATTTTTAAAATTTGGTAAAATGTTGGAACCGAGGTTACATGTGTGTAAATTTTTTTCTTTCTGGATAGGACTAGAGACTAGAATTTAACATAAACATTGTTCCTTTTGTCTGAGAAAACCATGAAAATTTGTCATTTTATTTAAATGTGAAGCAAAGACACTTTCTGGCTTCAGAATATTTATGAAGCTCAATAGGAGTTCTGGGGATCAATTTCAATTAAAGTTTTTCAAGTAATAAAATGAAATGTTAGTTTACGGAAGTGCCAAACCTCTTTTTAAAATATCTTTTCTACATACAAATCTGAGTTGGGCTCAGATTGAAAAGCATAATTGATCCTTGCAGAGATAAGCACTTTTATTCAAGCAAGTGTTCCTGCAGACTAAAAGTTGGGGCCAAAAGAGGAGAGAAAGGAACGACACTGGCAGATCTTCACTCCCTTCTGAAAGAGGATGTCAAATTATTAGAAACAGAGGAGCAGTGCTGAATAGATACTGAAAGGAACCAGTAGGCCATCAATTCTTTGTTAATGTAGATTTTGAGAGAAAGAGGAATAAGATGATAACATAGGAAGGTACTATGTTGTGCTTTAATTAGGAAGTTATTCCATCATACACCTGGGATCATCACATCAGAGGCAAAGTAGAAGACAATACCTTACAGAGTACAGTTCTTAAACCTAACATGGTTGTAGTTTATTGCGTGTGCATTCTTAGATCACCTGATGACCTGGACATTCTCTGGGAAACTTTATAATAGTTGAATGAATCTGCGTTGAAACAAAAATGAATATGGTTATGACATTAATTTTCTAATTCTGGTGTAACCTAAACTAAATAACCTACCTCTGACAGATTTGTGGGGCCCATGGTAGGGAAAGGCTGAAATGCCATTTGGTGTAGGTCTAGGAACAGTGTAAGTTGCAAGCATTATAAAATATCCTTCTAGCATTCTTAATTTTAAAAACAATATCTTGGTAAAATGCCTTTTCTAAGATGCATAGAAAAGAATCATAGGTAATTGTTGGGAGAAAATTCTGCGTGAATCTCTGCACTCCTTCAAATCTTATGAAAAGGGGTTGACAGCTTTAGTTACAGACTTTCATAGTGATGATGTTTATATAGCAAATGACCTTGGGAGATATTGTGTCTCCCTCCTAGGCAGAGGCAGGATAGGAAAGATCTTCTCTCTGAAACAAAGGTTGAGCAGATTTAACAGCATCCTCTCTTAAGGAAACTAAAGATCCCCTAAACTCTGTTTTCTAAGCTGCTGCACAAATCCTTTGTGTACTCAATATCTGGGCCACTCTCCACATGCCAAAAGAGAATTGGGGGCAAGAAACCGATGTGCACATAAGCTCATAATGCCAGCTGTGCCAGGGATAATAAAGTCCTTTGCCTAGGATTCTTTTGCTAGCATTCACAAAACTGTGGCTGGCTAACTTGTTAGGTTGCAGATAGGGGAAAAAAATAACAGTAAGGTTTGACAACACTGTTTGAAATATGCAAATATAAATAGATCCTTTTACATCCCAAGAACACTCAAAGATGATAACAACACAAAGGACACTCAGAGATGATAACAACACAAAGCAAGCTTTCCTATCTGATCTTGGAGAAAGGACTGTGTAAGTTATATTTGGTGAGAACAGTGATCCATGAGCTTGAATCAGGGATGGTGTTAGCCATACCTCTCAAACACACAATTATGAGATTCAAAGCAAGACTCATAAATCATAAAACATAAGAAGTGTAACAAAGGCATGCAAATCTTTTGTCTATTCCATACTCTCCTCCAAAAAGCTCAACTATGAATATTTACAAATACATATTTTCTCAAATCTTTGGTGGGAATGTTTTGCTGCTACAATGAGCATCTATTTTGATATGAAAAATGTATGGTGTGGTGGTTAAATAGTTGGACAAAATCTGATTGTCATCATAATAGCTCTAAATGTGTCAGTCACTGAATTGGTATGTTATTCACATTCTCATTTTTTAATTCAGTTTCAGAAAAAATAATAAAATGTTATTTAAAAATATTTCTAAGGCACCTTGCTCATAATATTACCCCTTTGTTGCTGACCTCTTCGACTCAAATTTAAAATACTTCTATTTTTTCATCTTCCAATTAATATCAATTTGCTCTTCAAACGCAAAATGTTCTCAATGCATTTCTATTTTTACTCATAAATCCACTTCATTCCAATCTACACATGCACACACAAATGTATATGCTTGTTCTATTCCTCAGCTACTTTAATGGCCTATAATATCTTGGGACTTACTTCAGGCTCATTTGTCCACCATACTCTTGCTTTACTTCTAGCTGATATTCCCATCCTGCAGTTTATACCCTGTTATCCTCAAGAGATTTCCAGTTTGTTTTCTGGGATTGCCAAGTAACAAGATTCTAACCTCAGGATACTTTCATGGTCCTAAGATACAGCTGCAGCTATCAGATCCCCAAGATATTTCCTTATTCCTTGACAGCATGACACATGAGCTTGTTTTCTTCCTTGATCAACTTGGCTGATGCTGGGCATCCTCCAACACTTCATTCAAATACTTCTGCATTTCACAAGATTCCCATTCTAGATCATGCCAATTATATTTTTGTGGTGTGTTAGGCTGTATTTAGGGGGATTGAGCAAGTGAGAAGGTAAAGGTCTTGGTAGTGGAAAAAAGCTTGAGTTCATTTAAGATTTTTGCACTCTCTAGGAAGTAGATTGGTTCGAAGGCAGCATTCATTGTCAGGTGAGTGTGTAGCACAGATCCTTGTAAAATGCTACTTCAGCAATAAGGGTATGCGGTGTAAGACAGCAGAAGATGAGTAGATAAGGCAGTGGAAACAGTGGAGACATCCACATGCCCCATTGCATCTATATCCTGTTTCTACAGAAAGCTTCTGGAACAACCTGTCTTGCAGGGGATTTGTTTTGTTTTGTTTTCCTCTTATAAATTCAGAAGAACATCTTTAGCTTTCTCCAGAGAACCAAGTGATGGTGCAATCAGAGTTAGTTTTATGATAATTATAGCTGAGTCAAAGCAGTGACAGGAAGAATTTGTGGAGACTTTCATTTAATCTTCTGGAAGCATAACATTTCATATGAGTACCACTTCACAGATGGATTTATTATATTTGGGTTGAATTTAGGAAACAGAATGATTTGTTTTTCCATTTCAAGTTTTCCTAGTTCATCAGAAGAAATCTAAATAATATGTTCATTTATTTGTCAGCATCTTATTACAAATGTAATCTTTATTTTCCATGCCTCACCATGAAGTGATTACTTAGGAAATTGCTAGTAGGAAACTTCCCAGTGTTGTGAGGTACTCTGGGCTGAACAGTCTGAGGCCCCAAACTACTGACCTTTAAGTATTCTTGTTCTAAAATAATTTAAAGGTGATTAAAATAATAGCAAAATATACAAATTAATTTCCACCTGTATACTATTTATAAGAATCAAAAAGAAAACCCAAACAGCAACTAGTCTTTTTTTTTTTTCACTATCTACCTGTGGGTATGCACGTGTGTGTGTGTGTGTGTGTGTGTGTGTGTGTGTGTGTGTGTGTTCATAATTCTCATAGTCAGAATTCAGAAGATTCTCTTTCCTAAAATAACCCTAGTCATTTCTTTTTTAAAAAATTTAAAAAATATTTATTCTAATTTGTTATACACATTTGCAGAGTACATTTCATTTCATATTACATATAAAGAGAACGATTTTTCAAGTCACTCAAACAAAGGAAAATCAGACATATTTTTTGCACAACAAAGAACTGTAATTCCCAGACAGAAGTGAAACATATTGAGAGACACCATATTGTTTAAGCAATTTGTCTAGAGCCTCTACAAGTTTTCTGTCTAGATCCAAGTTTTCTATCTAGAGATGGAGAGTCTACACAGAACACAGCCATTATGGTCATTTTAGGAGATGGAGCTGAGATTCTGGAGAGATAAAAGTAGCTAAAAATTTCAGGCAGAAGTACCAGAGGGGAAGAAGACATGCAGAGAATCCTTTCTAAAACTTTGTCTTGGGTCTTTCTGAATATGTGAATGAATAAAATCTACCCATGTGTAAAGTGAAAACTCCAAATCTGGGGAAAATAGAACGGGAAACTTAAAGTTGAAAATTTTCCAAATTTCACTGAAGCCTGGGAGACACTCAAACCCCACCAGCTAGAAAAAATATATACCTTGTCAAATACTTTTATTCAGAAAAGATCCAAGAAAGGTCATGTTTAATAGTAGAAGGAAACAGCTTTAGAGTAATAAATTCTGCCACAAAATGACCAGATAATCAGCAAGTAAATCAACTGCCTGCTCTAATATACTTTAACCCTCTAAAAAGGAATATAAGAAAATGCAGAGTAATCAAAGTATTTGACATTCAATCAAAATTTTCTGGATATTCAAAGAAGTTCCAAATTATGAATCATAATTAACTTAATCCAGACAAACAATTAAAAATGAAAGAAGTGAAACAAGAACTTTAAAATATCTATTAAAAATGCTGGAAACACCCTCACAAACCAAACCAAAATAATGATTTACCTATTCTCTTGGTATCCTTCATGCTAGTCAAAGTGATACTCAAAATTATCATCACAGGACATATGTACATGCCTTCTATAATATCTGCCCTGGTTCCTGATATAGCACTCCTTCAACCTCTATAGATAGGAATGATAGGAAAATCTTTGGCTCTAATATTTGTTCTTTGATTTCATTTCCTGAATCAGAGCTCCCAAGACCTTTGTAGTTTCCTGAATGAATAATTATTTATTATTCTAACTAGGTAGCAAATGGTAAGTTCCTGAATAGCCTCAGAGCAGGGGCTAGTTTCCAAGTTTGGAACTTTTAGCCTAAGCCCCTAACCTCTCAGTAGTGGAGAAGGCTGGAGGTTGATTTGATCACCAGAGGCCAGAAATTTAGTGCAGCATGACTATGTAATAAAGCCTCCATAAAACCCCTAAAAGGGTTCAGGGAGCTTCTGGGTTGCTGGAACATGGAAGTGCTATGCAGGTGGCACCTGCAGAGAGAGCATGGGAGCTCTATGTGTCTTCCTACATGCTTCTTTCTGTGCATCACTTCTATCTGGCTGATCATCTCTATTTTTTTTGTAATGCCCTTTGTAATAAATGGGTGGACATAAGAATTTATAGGATTTCTGGGCTGCTGTAGCAAATTAATCAAAATAGAGAAAGAGCTTGTGGAAACCCAAATTTAAATATGGTTGGTTAGAAGCACAGCTTGCAATCCTTGTCTTGCAACTGTCATCTGAAGTGGGAAACAGTTTTATGAGACTGAGACCTTAATCTGTAGTATCTAATACTGTCTCCATAGTGTCAGAACAGAGTTAAATTATTATATATCCAGCTGACATTCTCTAAAGAACTAGTTGGTCTGGTTTCAAAAGTGTTCTGCATGTACTAAAACTGGGGAGAAGTGATAAAGTGTAGAAAAGACTCTCGGTTCCTTTTCATCATACTAACAGGAGCACTCAAATTTTAGGTTGTCTATTGTTCCCATATTTATTTTCAGAGATAGGTAGTCTGAATTGTAAAATTTTCATAAGAATTTTTTTTAGAAATTTACAAACAATATAAAATTATTTAGAAAGGCAAAGGAGTTAAGACAGTTAAAGCAATTTTGAAAAGAACAAATTATTATGGCTTAAAATTACTGATTCCAGAATTTACTATACAGTTACCATATTCAAGATAGTATATAGCTGGTATAAGAATAGATGTATAGATCAGTAGAGTAGACTAGAGAGCCCAGAAATAAATCCACATATATGTGGACAATTAATTTTTGACAAAATTGGTACAGGGTACTAGTCTTTTCAACAAATTCTGTTGGAACAACCAGATATCCCTCAAGAAAATAATTTCACAATCTTTACCTCTTACTACATACAAAATTGAGTTGAACTAGATCAAAAACTTAAATTTGTAAGTAGAAAATTCTATGAGTAGCGTGGGATTATTTTTTGTCTCTTTTATAGAAAAAAATTTATTAGCTGCGATATAAAATGCATGGGCATGGCCAATAACAAGAAGTATATAAAGCATAAATACTTCCAAAATGTCCATTGGCTCATATTGATAACACTATACTAATAAAATGGGTAAAATTTTTTTGCAGAAAATATTAATAAAATTAATCCATCAAAAGCAGAAATTTCTTCCAAATTATAAAGCAAATGGGAAGTGTTAAAAGTTTTAAATTATAAAAAGGAAATGCCTGTATTTTGAGAAAAGTAACTTAAGTTGCCACAAAATTTTCAGGATATAAGCAAAATGTTCTGTATATCATTTAAAAAGTTCTTCCTAATTCATTAAGGAATACCAGAATAACCTTGAAACCAAAAAACTGACAAAATGAACAGTGAAACTCCAGATATATCTTATGGCTGATGATAGTGTCAACATTTTAATTTAATTCTAACAAATCAAATTCAGCAGTATATTAAAATTACAAAGTACAATTTATTCTATGTAAACCTGTTTCCACATTAATTTCTTCTTCTTCTTCTCCTTCTCTCCTCCTCCTTCTTCTTCTTCACAGGTGCAACTTTCAGCACTTTCCAAAGCTCTTGCACTCCCAATATAGCACTTGTATATATGAGACATACACATTGACCAAATTTATTTATTTGAAAGTAGAAGAGAGGCCCAAGAAGAACTGAGTAGAAATTACTTTTCATTTTATCCTACTTTTCCTCATCTCTCTTACATGTGTGGCAATACCTCACATGCTGTTCTTTTCCATGCCCTAGTAAACATTATCTTCCAATCTGTTCTGCACAGTTTTCGCCATTTCTTGAGTTCTCAATTAAAGAAGTAACTGTAGTTCTCCCAGTAAACAAAAACATCTTATATGATCATATTGTTCTCAGTCAACTTTATACAGATTATAATTATTTTCCTGTTATATATATATTCAATTCTTATGTTCCCAGGGAGAATACAACTCAGAAATGAAGGCTCTGGTTTTTAAAATATCCCCATTATTTACTGATCAGTGCATCCTCCATCCAGCATGCTCTTTAATAATCATCATTGAAAATAAAAACTTTTCATTGTTTCCAAAACAAGTTTAATGTTTTGCTTACTCCATTGCCATTTTTCTTTTAAAAATGTTACATGAAGTAATTGAAACATAGCAAGATATGTGTTCCCAGTTTAAGAAATATTACAAACCACTGTATTCTTTTGTATTTATCATACAAATCAAATTCTCTTTTAAAAAGAAATCTCTTTATCTCAATTTTTCCCCCAAGGAGTGAATACTTCACTTTTTCATGTATTTTTATTTCTCACTATGTTGAATACACCACAGGCACATATAGCATCATTTTGCATATTTTAAAACCTTTATATAAATGCTATCATATTACATGTTTCACTTTAGAATTTGCTTCACTTTACTCCGTTTTATTTGAGATTTTTCTATTGATATTTATGACCTTATTGATGTATTTTCACAATTCTCTGTCAAATAAACATCTTAAAATATCAATTTGCCTTTTTACAATGATGAAAATTGCTGTAAAATCACCTTGTGTATGTCACCTTGGACACACACACAGTGGCTTCCTCAAGTGGAAGAATCTGAGTCTTCAGCTTTCCCATGTATTAATATGATTCTTTTGATAAAAAATGATGCAGTTTTTATAATCTTCATCATGTTCATTTCCAAATAACTTTCTCTCTCTCTCTCTTTATTTATTTATTTTAAATTTTTTTGGTACTGGGAATTGAACCTAGGGGTTCTTAATCCCTGAATTACATCCCCAGCCCTTTTTATTTATTTTTATTTTTGAGACTAGCTCTCCCTAGGTTGCTTACAGCCCCTTTACATGCTGAGGCTGGGTTTGAACCTGTGATCCTCCTGCCTCAGCCTTCCAAGCTGCTGGGATTTCAATCATACAACACCACTCCTAACTTTCAAAAGTCTTTCGTTATCATATTTCTTTCCATGAAATATAGCCTGCCAGTCATTCTCACTCCTATGATTTTTTTTTTTTTTTTTTTTTTTTTTTTTTTTTTTTTTTAATTTGATGGACAGCTTCTCCAGTGCTGCTGAGCTGTGTTGGCATCATGGGAACATGTCTGTTCTGCCTCTGTGAGTGAGAATGAGGAGCTGCAGATAGTTCCAAAGTACAAGGTATTCCTATGTTATCATTTTATTAAAATGCCAAAAAAGCCATAGTGAAGAGAATAAACAGGCTTGCTTAGGGCTTAATTCAAGTAGAAATATCCTCTATTATTTCCCCCTTAATTAAGTGGCAGTTTTGTTGAATTTGGGGTTGAAGTATAGGTTAGATTCCTGCCAATCTAGTATTTTGAGTGCTTTTCATAGAAATAGGTAATACTTTTCCTAATGCCTTTCAACATCTCAGGAATCTTTTAATAGAAATAGGTAATATAATGTTTCCATGGTAATTCCATTAAGTTGTAGATTATATTAATTGATTAATGATGCACTTTTATATTCCTATAATTAAACTTGTGGACATACAATATTATTTTTTCCTAATATATTGCTGGATTATATTTAATAGCATTAAATTTAGGATTGTTGCATCGAAATTCTTAAGGTATCTTGGTCTTCTATTAAAGTTTTGTGCAATTTTTATCAGTTTGAGTTAGTAACATAATATTTGATTCATAAATAATAATTCAAAAGTATCTTTTTATTTTGTTGCCTAGAAATTTAAGTAGAATTGGAATGACCTAGACTTTGAAATACTAGAAAAATTCTATGGGAGTTCATCTGGTTCTGATGCTTCTTTGTGAAATACTTTTTTTCATCTTCCTTTATTTCACCTTGTTGATATGCAGGGTTCGATATTTAGATGTTCCAATTTTACTGGGGCCAATTCTGACAAATTAGATTTTAATTTAAATTTTTTATTTGATCTGCATTTCCAAAACCTTCACTTTTAAAATAATTCCATTTACATCATGATTCTTCCCCTCACAATGTCTTCTGAAACTATTTTTCATTTCTGGTTTATATCTCTCCTTTAGTCATGTCCTGTATTACTGTTTCATAAGAAAAACTACATTGGATTAACTTTTGTTTTTTATTTTCTGCTTTATTTTTGTAATCTGAATTATTTTTCATGCCTATTAAGGCATGCATTTCACTTTTTTCATTATTTCACACTTATCAATAAAGTGCTTAAACCCATACATTTCTTTGGTAATTACTTTAATTCTTATAAATTCATACAGATAACATTTTATTATTATTATTTCTCAAAAATTCTGTAATTTTAGTTTATATCAACTAATTTTCCCCAGAGTTGTTCAGTAGACTTTTTCTACCTCCCAGATGAAATAACAATTTTTTCCTTTTTTTTTTTGTAATTTTAACATTAATATTAAGGTCTCCTGAACTGTAACTAGTGTTCATATTATTTCTGAATTACTACATTCTTGAGGTCTTCTTATCCTCTTATTTTATCATGTATTTGTGAATCCTGTGTATGAGAAGAGGTTACATTCTCTAGCTAAGTTGTATAATACCTATGTGCATAGGCATAAAGTCTATATTAGTAACATCTGGTATGTCCATAATTAATCTTGTTCCTTTTGTTTCTTTGGTTTTTCCTCAACTGAAAGTGGGATGTTAAAATAGCTATTTCAAATATTTTTCTTCTAATTTCTCTTTTCATAATATTTATTTTCTATTTTTTCCCTACAATTTTGTTTGCTTGTGACTGGATACATAGATACATGTAAAGACAAATTTCAACTTTTAAAACTGGTAACTGTCCTTCTTTTCTCATTAAATACTTTAAAATATGATTTATATATTTCTGGCACTGATCTTTTCTGCATATACCAGGCATATTTACCCATCTCTTTAGTTGGGGTCTATCTCAATCACTTTGTTTACAATTAGCTTCTTATATTCAGCACACAGCTGAATTTTTCTTATTGAGTAAATTTGGAAAGAATTCACATTTAATAAAAGAATATAAAATGATATGACTATTTCATGCAAAATCTGTTAAAATATTTTGAAAATTTTATTGATGTATAATTGAGGCAAAGTTGGTAAGAATTATGCATATTTATTTTATTTTATTAGTACCAGGGATTGAACTCAGGAGCACTTAACCACTAAGCCACATCCCAGCCCTATTTTATTTAGATACAGGGTCTCACTAAATTGCTAAGCACCTCACTGTTGCTGAAGCTCGCTTTGAATCCCTGATCCTCCTTGTCAACCTCCCAAGCCACTGGCATTATAGGCCTGCGCCACCATGCCTGGCAGAATTATACATATTTAAAGTGTTTAATATGATGAACATTAACATATGATGCTAGAATTTGGATCTTGAATCCCCCAAAACACCTACCTATTAAAGTCTCAGTGTCTGGGGTGGTACTACTGGGTTGTGGTAGAAAAAGTAAGGCCTAATGGGAGGCCTTTACATCACTGGGAGTGTGCCTCTCTAGGGAACTGTGGGACTTCAGCCACTTTCTCTTTCTCGGTTTTACTTCCTGGCCCTAAAGTGAGTATTTGCTTTACCACATTCTCCCACCATGATGTGCTTGCTGTCTGGCCATAGGCCCAAAGACACAAGACCAACTAATCATGGGATGGAAACTCCAAATCTGTAAGTCAAAAAATATATTTTATCTTTATAAATTAATTACCTCAGATATTTTATTATAGTGATGAGAAATTGACTAATACTTGTGAATGCACTTTAAAATGATCCCAACTTTGAATACAAAGAAGGTATTTCTTATTACTCTCCCTAATCTCGTTCTGTTCCTCTTATTCTCACTTCAACCCCATTATTATCACTTAATCACCTCTTGCTCTACTTTGTCACTATAGATTAGTTTCCATTTTTTAGGATTTCATAGAAATGGCATAAAAATAATGTGTGCTTTTATTCTTCATGTACTTCATACTGCATAATTATTTGAGATTCATCCATGCCATGCACATCAACAGACCATTCTTGGGAGGCTGAGGCAGGAGGATCTCGAGTTCAAAGCCAGCCTCAGCAATGGCGAGGCACTTAGCAACTCAGTGAGACCCTGTCTCTAATAAAATACAAAAAAGGGCTGGGGATGTGGCCCAGTGGTCAAGTGCCCCTGAGTTCAATCCCTGGTACCAAAAAAAAAAAAAAAAAAAAAAAAAAAAAAAAAAAAAAAATTTGGAGAGTATTGCATGAACAAACATAACGACAACCTGTTACATATAATTCACTTTTGGGGATATTTGGATAGTTTCTAGTTTTTTATTATAATTATGAATAAAGTTGCTGTGAATATTCCTATACAAAGCTTTGCATACACATAAGCTTTAATTTCTTTTTCATAGGGCAAATATCTCAGGTAAATGATACAGTAGACTTCTTGGTTATATATAAGAAATTGCCAAACGTTTTCAAAATGGTTGTAACCCTTCTGATTCACACTACTAGTTTTTGAGAGCTCTAGCTGCTCCATGACCTTGACAAGTAAGTGATGACATTTATTTTAGTTTTAATTTGCATTTTTGCAAAGAAAAGTAATGCTGAGTATACTTTTATGTATCTATGATCTATATATCTTCTTTGTAAATTGTCCAATGTTATTACCATTTAAATTTTTCACTATTATTATTGTTGTTGTTTTTTAAAAGTCAGTATTCCATGTAAACTTATCATGTAAATATATGTGTGTGTGTGTCTCTATGTGTGTAAATGTGTGTTTAGTCAGATTTCCATTGCTATGATCAAAAGACCTGACAAGAAAACATTGAGGAGGAAGAAATATATATTTGGCATTCACAGTTTCCGAAGCCTCCGTCTGCTAAAAACATACAAAACATACAACATGAGGACTATAGGCAACAAAACTGTACTGTATTTGCAATTCATGCTAAGTGAATACATTTTAGTTGCTCTTGCCATACAAACACAAACAAAATGGGTGATAATGTAAAATAAGGGACATATTAATTCACTTCACTATGGTGATTATTTTATTAGCACTTAACTGTGGCCTGAGCATAGTGAATCCCTTCTAAAGAGTACCATAGAGAATGGGGGAATTCATATTATATTTCCAGTGTAGGAGCCTGACAAACACTGCTCCAGGAATATGACTAAGGTTTCAACAGCAATTAAAACTCAGCATTCATAGCATGTACCCTCAACATGCTACAGTGAAAACACATTTTAAGTTTGTGGTGTTCTCAAAAGTCATAATCTCAATCTAATTGTGGGAGAACTCCAGACAAAGGACCATTCTACAAAATTCCCAGCCAGTATTTCTAAATGTTCAAAGTCTTCAAAAACATGAAAAAAAAAAAAAAAGTCTGAGGAATTATCGAATAAAAGAGGTACATAAGGAGATACCATAGTGAAATGTGTTGATATTGTTTGGAGAAGATTTATCCCCATCAAAATGTAATTCCTGCATGTGGCAGTGTTGGGAGGTGGGGTCAGGTGGGAGTTATTTTAATCATGGGGCTAGATCTTCATGAAAGGATTGTTTTTCTCTTAGCACTGAATTTCTTATTTTGGAGTGAGCTGTTGCAAAGTGAGTTTGACTTTCCCAGCTTTTTTTTTGATTCCCCTTTCACAATGTGTTATCTTTGAAGCTGAGCAGTTATGGTCACCTGTTCTTAAATTGTCAGCCTCCAGGACTGTGAGCTGAATAAATCACTCTTCTTTATAAACAAACACTCAGTCTCAGAAGTTCTATTATAACATCAGAATATGGACTAAACCATGCCAAATGGAATCCTGGATAGGATACTGGAACATCAAAAAAAAACATTTGATTAAAAAAGAAAATCTTAATGAAGTTCCTACTGTGTCAATATTGATTTATTTGTGGATCCAAAAGTGTCATGCTAACATAAGTTTTTGAAAATAGAGAACACACAGTGTGGGGTATATGGAATTTTTTGCACTATCTTTGCAAATATCTATCTAAACTACTCCAAAAAATATATTAAAATGAAAGTAATTCTAAAATCTTAGCATCCCATTCAGCTTAGACTACATGATTATCTTCTCAAGGAAATCTTCATAAGTGATTATCAATCCTGCTAATACAGCAGTATATCTGGCATAACTTAATAAGTTAACTAATATTTGTGATTCAAGGACTTAGCGTAATTAATGAATTTAGCAGCTTATATTAGGAAAAAATGGGTTGCCAAGGAACAGAAAAATCCTTTGGTTTTAAAGCAAAATAGTTCTCTTTAAATATGAAGAAGGGAAAACGGAAATGCAGGTATAACTGAAAACTATATTCAAACCTGTGCTACATGGCAAAACATGCAGTGTCTCCAAGTAAGTGCATATTGTTTTGTTTCTAGAGCATAATTTACATCTAATCTACCGTATTTTATGCATCATATAAAAATATTACAAATATTCTATTCTGATTTCAGCAGGTTATTGTTGAAATAGTCATCCTACACAAGCAAGATAAAGATTCAATGTAATAAGTATAAAAATACCAGTGGAGTATTTCACAGATTTAGAACAAATAATCTTAAAATAGTTATGAAACCACTTGACACCCTGAATGACCAAATCATTCTGAGAAAGAAAAACAATTGGAGGAATTACCCTTCCTGATTTAAAAATTACACTATGGATTATAATAATCTAAACAATTATATAGTACTATCACTAACATAGACACATAGACTAGTAGAACAGAATAAATACCCCGTAATCAAACCCAAACATATAATGACAACTAATATCCAGCCAGGATACAACAGAAAAAGAATTATCTCTTCCATCAGAGATGTTGGGAAAACCTGATTTCTACATTCAAAAAAAAAAAAAAAATTGAAACTATGTATCATATCGTACACAAAATTCCACTTGAAATAGATAAAAGTCCTAATGGAAGACCCAAAACTGTAAAAGCCATTAGAAGATAACATGGGAAAAATATTCCTCAAATTGACATTAACAATAAATTTTGGGGTAACGAAGAGACAGCATCCTCCAGATTTAAAACTCAATAGTAGAAAAACAATTATCCTGATTTAAAAATGGGAAAAGAAGCTGAATAAACATTTATTCAAAGAAGACATAAACATGTTCAATGGATACATGAAAAGTTGATCTATGACAATAATTTTCAGGAAAATGCAAATAACCACTATGAAACACCACCTCATCTTGTTAGGATGGCTACTATCAAAAAGTCAAAAGATAACAAATATTGGCAAGGGTGTAGAGAAAAGGAAATACTTGTGTGCTATCACTGAGGATGGAGACTGATGCAGACACTATGGAAAACAGTGTGTGTGGGGGGGGTTAAATACATTAAAAATAGAACTACCATATGACCCAGCAATCCCTCTTCTGATTGTATACCCACAGCAAATGAAATCACCACCTTGTGCATCTGCATTCCTACGTTTATTGCAACATTATTAACAAGATCAAATAAAATGGAAAAATGGGAACAATTTAAACATTCACTGATGGGAAATGGTTTTATATATATATTTTTTACACATAAACACATATATAGCCTTTTTTAAGTCTAAATAATATATGACTTTATATAATATATATTTTATATTTAAATCTATAATACTAAATTTGATACATAAATGTATATTTTTTATATATAAAGCTTCATTTAAAATATAAAATATTTTACAAATATTTTAAAATATTTTGTTTTAGATATTTAATTTGTAATATAAAATATAGGTTATATACTAAATGGAGTATTATACATATCAAAATATATTTTATATATATTATACATAAAATTGAGTAGTATAAATAAAACATATCTTTATATAAAAATGGTCTATCCTTTCATGCATACTTTTATACCTAAAACAAAGTGCTATTCATACTTAAAAAAAAAAAGAAGATTCTGCCATTTGTCACAATATAAGATGAATTGGGAAGGCATTATGTTAAGTAAAATAAGCCAGACACAGAAAAATATTATAAATAATAAAAACGTTATGAACACTCTATTCTGATTTCAGCAGTTTATTGTTGAAATAGTCATTTTACCCAAGCAATATACAGATTCAATGTAATATGTATAAAAATACCACTGGAATTTTACACAGATATAGAACAAATAATCCTAAAATGTGTATGAAACCACTTAAGACCCTGAATGACCAAAGTCTCAGTTACATAAGAAATATATATTTAAAAAATATAAAATATATACTGATGGAAAATAAAAGTAGTGGTTACCAGGGGTGAGGTTGATGGATGAAAAGATAAAGGTTAGTGGATACAAAGAAGCAGACACATAGAATAAACAAGTCTGGGGATCTAATGCACAACATGAGGACTATAGGCAACAAAACTGTACTGTATTTGTGGTTCCTGCTAAATAAATGTATTTTAGCTGTTCTTGTCACACACACACACACACACACACACACACACACACACACACATACACACAAAATGGGTAACAATGTACAATAAGGGACATGTTAATTTTCTTCACTATTATAATTGTATCATCATGTTGTGTACCTTAAATATACACATAAATTTTACTTTAAAAAGACTCCTTCAAAATCATTTTATCATGTTTCACATATAGCCTGCTTGCCAGCACTTCTCTTTTCACATTATGCTCATTTACTATCTATATGGCAGAATGGGTTTCTCCAATCCTTTTGATTATACTTCACATTTCTCTTATAAATAAAACCATGTGAGATACAGAAAACCAACGAATCCTGAATGTTTACTCATGTGGACCACCTAGAACTCTCTTAACAAAGGGCAAGATACATCAATTAAAATTTGAAAACTCTATATGTGGAGGACAAATTATTGATATTAGGTCATATTATATTATGAAAAACAGAAGAAAAAAAAAAAACACAGAAAGTGAGATTGAGAGATCTGAAGCTATTGTTTAGGACCGACACATAAAACTATTACATAACTGTTCTACTGTGTCTCATCAAAGGAATTATGGTCCCAGCCATACCACAATAATTCTAGGACACATAGTCTTGTTGTCCAAATAGGTGGACAGAATTGGGATTTATTGAACATCTACAGATCAGTGCCACAACAGAATTAGTAATATGCCATATTGTTCAAACTACTTAATTCATAGAGTCATCCAGCAAACACACAATAAGCACTCACTCTACATCTGACATTGCAAAGGTCCTGTGAATACACAGGTTACCTTGGTCACCTCCCTACCATTTAGGACCTTACAGCTGGAAATAATGTAGGGATCCCTTCAATAAGTGACATTTTCTGCTTGCAGGGTTTCTCTGGAATCCAGGGAAGTGGGGTTACTTTGCTTTCAAATCTGTCTGTGATATTTTGTCCTCATCTAGGAATTTGCTTGCTCTAGTGTAAAACATGGTTTGGAAATGCATCAATAACTTTATTCTGGTAAAAGACATATTTTAGGCTGCTGAACTCTCTTGCTTGTTTAATTGGAAATTTTCAGTAAAAGCACTCTAAAAAATGCCTTTATTAAGAAAGTGTATAATTTATTTGCTTTTCTAGCCCTTCTTAATTCTTCCAAATTTATTTATGGAAAAATAATTTTCTTATATACTTAGTATACACTGTAAGGTAAACTGTTAAAGTAGATATTATATTGCACTATATAGCAGAGAATAAGAATGTAAGCTGTAAAGCAAATAGATTTGGGCTTATGCTCTAGCTCTCTAAAATAATTGAGCTATGTAAGTGGGAATAGTCACTAAATCTTTATATTCTTTACTTTTTTTAAAAAAATCGAGATTAATAGGATTCATTTGTGAATTAAATGATGTAAGTATATAAAGCTTTTAGCACAGTCTCTGGCAGGAATATTGCTCAATATATGTTAGCTCTCATTATGTGTAAAACTCGAGGACCTTTTCAAAACCATAATTGTAAAACCTATAAGAAGATTTTAGAGAAATAAGAGGGGTGAGTGAAGCTCATAAAATGCAAAATTTACTAATTTATTAAATACAGGACCTTGAGGGTAAGTCATATATTAAATGTCTCAATGAAATTTTCATAAAATTTAAGAAATAAAAATAGTATAGTGAAATAATTTCACAATATTGTTATTAAATAAAAAGAATAACTGGTTCCTTGTGAGCTACCTGAATTTTGTCAGACACATAAATGTAGTCTTTTTAAATAAATGTAATAATGCTATAATTAATTTTATCAAAAAAGAAAGATTTCTAGAGGTAATGACTACTTGCAACATGATACATTGTAATAGTTCATTTTAGCCTAACAATGGGTTGAATTTTACATAATAATCTAAGCTCTTATTTGGGGGCAGTAGTAGAAATGTTCGTATAAATATCACATTTGTGTCTTCTACATAGATAGCCTTAAAATGATTTATACTGCCTTATATTCTTCCTGTAATTACACAAAGGCAGGGTTTGCCTTTTCTAATTACCTGATATTCCCACTTTTTTATTCAGACAAAGAGGATTAAATAATTTCCCTTTTTCTTCTGATTGAAGAAAAACTATAACTAAATGTCCTTCCAATATACAGAATATACATTTTATAGGATTTAAAACATTTGCAGCCGGGCGCGGTGGCGCACGCCTGTAATCCCAGCACTTTGGGAGGCTGAGGCAGGAGGATCGCGAGTTCAAAGCCAGCCTCAGCAATGGCGAGGCACTTAGCAACTCAGTGGGACCCTGTCTCTAAATAAAATACAAAAACGGGCTGGGGATGTGGCCCAGTGGTCGAATGCCCCTGAGTTCAATCCCTGGTAACCACAAAAAAAAAAAAAAAATATATATGTGCATATATGTATAGATCTATTTTTTGATATTCTGACTTAATATTTTTTAGCTTTTCATAAGGCAGTTCACA
Organism: Tamias sibiricus; assembly: GCA_025594165.1. Taxonomy (NCBI): domain Eukaryota; kingdom Metazoa; phylum Chordata; class Mammalia; order Rodentia; family Sciuridae; genus Tamias; species Tamias sibiricus. Next base: position 37,673,619 of record CM046664.1, on the reverse strand, counting down.
TTTTTGAATGAGGATACATGTCATGCATCAATCTGTAATGTATAAAAGAACAGCAAAATTTTCTTTGCCATATGGTTTATGTGGATATACTTATAAAACAAAAATAAATGTGCATTACTTATATCTTTGCTGCAAAATCTTCATTATTTACTTAAGTCATAAATATGTTTTATTGGCTATATTGTCATCATTTAACTAGAATGAGAAAGTTCAGAATACATTAAAGTGATCCCTGTGTCTGCTGCATCAGGCTATTTCTAGTAACAAATATAAACCATAACAGTTCAGCTTCTACACTTAGTTGCACTTGAAATGGAGATACTGCACAAAGACAAAGGGAACCTGGAGAAATTTGAATAATTTTTAACCATTAAAAGACTAATTTGATTTTTTTTTATTAAAAAATAAATGACAGCTCACATTTTGATTTGTGATAACCCTCATGGCAGACTTTTTAATTGTTTAATTTAATTAATCTTCAGATAGGTAGTATCTGAAGTTTACAGGATTCACTGAATTATGTGCATAGTACTAGAATTATGTGCCTGCTTTCTATGGTGGATCTGCTCAAAGAGTCAGTAGCATCTGGAAGATCTCTCTTTTTAATTTTTTTTTTTATTTTTAGTTTTATAGCAATGCCAGGGTAGCATCAGGGAATGTGTTCAGAATATTGATAAATAAGTGAAGGAAATAACTTTGAAATCAGCAGCTGTTCAGACACATGCATCTGTTTAAGTGAATAGATGCATACATCTCTCTAGTAAAAAGGGATTCTGAATATAACTCAGGCTCTAAGCATTAGAAGCAAGACACTACCTATTTTTAAATGTTAAGTAAATTGCAATGAAAGCTGCCCAGCTGGCCAAAGACATTGCTTCTTGGAATTGACTATTACTTGAAGAAAGATGGTGATTATGCAATAAAAATATGTGGTCCAGCATAGTGAACTGAACACCTTGTTATTTGGCATTATGTCCTCATGATTAAATAATCTTTTTCCCCTATTGACATACCTATACATTTCATCACAAAATGAATAATTTCATGTTTCATTGTATTTTGAAATGATTTGTCCTAAATAAAATATTACTTTTAGTTAGAGTTGGACTTACGTGCTTTTAGCCAAAGAATAACACCTTCAAATGTATGGTTAAAATGGCCATATGGGAATTATAAATAAAGTACAATATGGGCAGAAATAAAAATATCTGATAAAAACAAGTTGGTTTCCAAAACTATCACTTATGGACTTAGAAAGTGACATATCCTCTATAATGTTATTTCCCAATGCATTACTTTCGATCAAGGTGGTTATTCAAATTAAAAGTGCAGCAGAGGGCCCATGATCATTAAAAATTCTTTGGTCTTACCATGTTTCCAAACATCCTAGTGCATTGGTTTAATAAAATGTATAATGGTGTTAGGAAGACTCAGTTAAACTGGCAGCCAGAGGGCAATACCTTGCACTTCTGGGATGTGGTACTCCATGAGGTTGTATTTGCTCTGAATTAGCACCCTGTAGCCAAGATTCATGGTTCCAGGAATTGAGAAGAGCAAATATTGGAGGTGCCAATTCCTATTACCACTGGTGATCCACTAGCAAAATATTTGCTTCCCCAAATATGAGTTTGTGTTTTGCTGACCTACAGGACCTATTTCTAAAAGGCAGAATGCTTTTGTTAGGAGACATAGCAGTGATTCTTTTTTGTTTCCCCTTTTTAAAATTTTTTTTTAATTTAATTTAATATACATACTTTTATAGTGCAATTCCTTTCATATTATATATAAAGAGCACAGTTTTCCAAGTCATTGGTTTTACACAAAGTATTTTCATACTATTTGAGTTTTTATACACGCACTTAGTATATTGATGTCTAACTCCTTCTGCCATTGTTTCTATCCCCTTGCCCATTTCCCTCCCTTCTCCCCCTTTTTTCTATTTAACATTCCTTCATTCTTCTCATCCCCCCTTCTTTGCCACTGTAATTCAGTATAATCATAGCAAAGGAATCAATTGACGCCTTTGTTTAATATAAGATAGCTGAAATTATATGTATTTGTCTCTGTGTCCTCAATTCTGTACCACTGGTCCACCAGTCTGTTTTGGTGCCAATACCATGCTGTTTTTGTTACTAGTGCTCTATAATATAATTTAAAGTCTGGTATGGTAATGCCACCTGCTTCACTTTTCTTGCTCAGGATTGCTTTGGCTATTCTGGGTCTCTTATTTTTCCAGATGAATTTCATGACTGCTTTTTCTATTTCTTTGAAGAATGACATTGGGATTTTGATTGGCATTGCATTAAATCCTATAATGCTTTTGGTAGTATGGACATTTTGACAATATTAATTCTACCTATCCAAGAGCAAGGTAGGTCTTTCCATCTTCTGAGTTCTTCTATGATTTCTTTCTTTAGTGTTCTATAATTTTCGTTATATAGGTCTTTCACCTCTTTTGTTAAATTGATTCTGAGGTATTTTTTTTTTTATGCTATTGTAAATGGGGTAGTTTTCATCATTTCCCTTTCAGAGGCTTTGTCGCTGATGTACAAAAATTCCTTTGACTTATGGGTATTGATTTTGTATCCTGCAACTTTGTGGAATTCAATTGACCTTTGGTTTTCTGGGATTGGCTGACTTAGCATTATTTTCTCCAACTCCATCCATTTACCTGCAAATGCCATGATTTTATTCTCTTTTAGTGCTGAGTAGTGTTCCATTTTGTATATATACCAAAGTCTCCCTATCCATTCATCTATTGATGGGCATTCCAGCCCTGCCTACATTGCAGTGATTCTAACAACATGGAAGTTAAGAGTGCCATTCAGTGTCTTTAGACTCCTCATGCCTCTCAATCCAAAGGCAAAAAAAGGAAGTTACAATGCTGGCAGGGGTGATCAATCATGATACTAAGGAGAAATTGAATACTATTCCACAACAGAGATATAAAAAAATATGTCTGGAATACAGGAGCCCCTTAGGGTACCTTTATTATTACCAAGCCCCATGCTTAAAGTCAATGAAACACTGTAATGACTCAATCCAGGCAGGACTTTAAGTGACATAGATTGACCTGGAATGAAGGTCCATGTCACTCCACCAGGGAAAGAATGAATGTTTCCAGCCTGATGGTCTAACCTATGAATGTACTTGCCAGCCTCTATAATTGTTCTTCCTCTCTTTTGCCATCTTATATACATACAGCAAATGAGTTTTATCAAAGAGCAAGGACAATGCAATGGAGCAAAAGTAGACTTTTCAACAAATGGTGCTGAAACAGCTGAATATCCACATGTAGAACATATCTAGTATGAAGGTCTGATATCCAAAACGTAAAAGTAGTCTTAAAACTCAACAACAAGACAATTTAAAAATGTGCTAAGGATCTGGACATATGCCTCACCAAAGCAGCACAGATGGCAACTAAGCATATCAAGAGATGTTCAATATCACGTGCCATTACAGAATGGCAAATTAAAATGACCATAATAATACACACCTACTAGGATGACAAAAATACAAAACATTGACAACAACAAATACTGGTGAGGATGAGGATCAAAAGGATTTCACTTCAATACTGGTAAAACTGCAAAAAGGTATAGTCTAGAAGATTGGCAAGTACATACAAAACTAATATGCTATCACCATATAACCCAGCAATCATGCTCCTAGGTAGTTACCAAAATGGATTGAAAACTTATGTCCATACAACAACCTAAGCAAAACTTAAAAAATTATAGCAATTCTATTCATAATCCTGAAAACTTGGAAGCAGTTGGGAGTGGTGGGGCTAGGCTGTAATCCCAGTGCCTCCAGAGGCTGAGGAAGGAGGATTGAGAGTTCAAAGCCAGCCTCAGCAATTTAGCAAGGCACTAAGCAACTCAGTGAGACCCTGTCTCTAAATAAAATACAAAAAAGGGCTGGGAATGTGGTTCAGCGGTTGAGTGTCCCTGAGTTTAATCCCTGGTACAAAAAAAAAAAAAAAAAAAAGAAAGAAAGAAACTTGGAAGCAATCAATATTTCCCTTAACAGGTGAATGTACAAACAAACTGTACTACATTTATAAAATGGAATATTATACAGAACTTAAAAAGAAAAGATCTCAAGAATCTCTGTCTTACTATGAAAGCATTCTTTTTAAACATCCATAAAATGACTAAAGTAATCCCTAGGAACTATGAAATATACAAATCAACATTAAATTTAAAAAATACTACATTAAATGTAATAATAAATGCCATGGCTTTTAATTATATTTTTGTTCATCCCTTCCCAGGCATTGTGCAGTCTTGGATAGAAGATAGCAGTACAGAGTCCAGTTCCATCATGCAAACCAGAGACAGAAGATCATAGTTGATGTGCAACATTTTAACTTGTCTAGGAGCTGCCCAAAGCACAGGTAGCTGTTTCATGTCTCAGAATAGAGAAGCAAAGATCAGTGCTATTGAAAACTATACGAGGAGTAAAGACTAGTAGTTACCCAGAACAAGCATTTATAGTTGAAAATGTACAGTGAATATCTGAAGAGAAATTTGGGTAATGTTTTTGTCAGTTTTTTCACTCCTCACAAAAAGACATGAGAAAAACAATTTTACAGGAGCAAAAGTTAATTTGGCTCATGGTTCCAGAGATCTCAGTCCATAGATGGCCAACTCCATTGCTCTGGGCCTGCGGTGAGGCAGAATATCATGGTGGGAATGTGTGGTAGAAAAACGCAGCTCAGAACACAGGCACCAGGAAGCAGAGAGAGAGAGAGAGAGAGAGAAGAAGAAGAAGAAGAAGAAGAAGAAGAAGAAGAAGAAGAAGAAGAAGAAGAGGAGGAGAGAGCTCTGCTCACTAGAGACAAAACATAAACCCCAAGGCACACCCCCCAGAAACCAACTTCTTCCAGCCAAATCCTACTGGCCTGGAGTTACTGCCGAGTTAATTCATATCACTGGATTAATGCACTGAATAGGTTAATGCTCTCATAACCCAATCATTTCATTGCTAAACTTTATTTCATGGTCTCATACATAAGTTTTTAGGGTATACCTCATATCTAAATCATAACAGGAAAGATGTTATGAAATTACAATATTAAGGGGGCTAGGGTTGTAGCTCAGTGGTAGACCACTTGCCTAGCATTTGTGAGGCACTGGGTTCAATCCTCAGCAACACATAAGAATAAATAAGTAAAATGAAGATATCGTGTATCTATCTACAACTAAAATTTTTTTTTTAAAAATATATAATATTAAAAAACAGCATTGTGTATTGAGAAATAAAAAAGTCACACACTAACCCAGCAAGATGTTTGCTTAGAAACCTGAGAATACCCTTACACAAGGGCTGATTCTGAATTAATAAATGAAAGTCTGTAACAGCACAGATCAAGTCTGTACAGCCTGGAAGAAATTCCTATTTTTTTCAAAAGCCCAAATTTTTAGTAACACACACTCACACACACAAAATCACAAGATATAAATGAAATAGGAAGTATGGATGATTCTAAGGAACAAAGTTGTTAGAAACTGTTCCTGGAGAAATGCAGATATCATAATTATTGAACATAAAAGCTAAAGCAACTATCTTAAGTATGTGCAGTAATATAAGTGAAAAATATAAAACAGAATATATTAAAGGCAAATATAAACAGAATAAAATAAAATCAGGAAAACCACACAAATAAAATGAGAAATTAACAAAACATCTTATAAAATGGTTTTATAAAAAAAAAAGAAAATCTCTGAAAATGAAAAAAAAATGCAATTACTGAACTGAAGAAATCACTCACTACAACAGTTAAACAGCAGATTTCAATAGAAAAACAAAAGAATCACCAAACTTGAAGACAAAACATTTGCAGTTATCATGTCTAAAGAATTAAAAAAAAAAAGTGAATAAAGAAAACTGAACGAAGACTAAGGAACTTGGATACACACATTATCAGAGTCCCCAGAAGGATAAAAAAGAAAGTGCCAAAATTATTATTTGAAGAAAAAGTGGCTGAAAACATCTCAAATGTCATCACATTTGAATGTTTGAATCTACAAATCCAAAAATCTCACCAAACTGTAGGTAGAAAAATCCACAAAGAATAACAAAACACACTATAACAAAGCCAAAGACAAAGTGATACCTTTGAAAGCAGCAAGAGAAAAATGATTCTGAAGATAACATACAAGGATCCTCAATAAGATTGTCTACATGGTTACAAATGACAAAATTTTCATTCTTTTTATTCCTGAATAGTATTCCATTGTTTATATGTATCACTTTTTTTTTTTAATCCATTCATCAGTTGATAGACAGGGTGTTTCCATTTCATCACTGTTTTGAATATGCTGTGATTAACATAAATATTTCTTTGACATACTGATTTGGTTATATAACCAGTAGTGGGATTGCTGGATCATGAAGTAGTTCTATATTTAATTTATTTTAGGAACTTACATATGTTTCCATGATGGCTGTTCTAATTGTGTTTTTTTATTTGCATTTTCATGATGCTTAATAATGTTTAACATTATTTTGGTTATTTGTATGTCATGGGTTTGTTTGTTTTTTTTTTTGTACTGGGGACTGAACCCATGGGCACTTATCCACAGAGCCACATCCCCAGCCCTTTTATATTTTATTGAGAGACAGGGACTCCTAAATTGCTTAGGGCTACACTAAGTTGCTGAGGCTGGCTTTAAACTTGCAATCCTTCTGCCTCACCCTCCTGAGCCACTGGGATTACAGGCATGTGCCATTGTGCTCGGCTTATTTGTATGTCTTCTTTTGAGAAATGTCTATTTAGATCTATGGTCCTCCTTTAGTTGCTTTTTGCTATTGGGTTTTTTGAGGTTTTTATATGTTAATTCCTTATTAAATAAACAATTTACAAATATTTTCTGCTATATTATATGTTATCTCTCACTCTGTTAATTTTCTTTCCTGTGCAGATAACTTTGACTATTTGAGCAGTTTTGTTTAGACCATTATGTGAGATGAAATAATCCAGGCAGAAGAAGATACATAATGTATGATTTCATTCATATGTGGAATATAAAATATTTGATCACATAGAAATTGGGAGTTTTTTTTTTTTTTTTTTTTCCCAGTGCTAGGGATCAAATCCAGGGTCATATGCATGATAGGCAAGTGCTGTACCCCAGTCTGAAGTTGACAGTGGAATGGAACAAGGGCTAGAGAGAATATGAAGAGGAAGAAACAGGAGGGACTGATATGGCTACTAAGTTATAGTGAGGAGTAAGAAATAATTCTGTTGTGCTTTTTCATAGTAGGGTGATGTAATGATAATATAATAATGATAAATGATAATCTACTATATATTTCAAAAGTTAGAATGAAGGGTTTTGAATATTTTCACCACAAAAAAAAAAAAAAAAAAAAGATAAAGGTTTGAGGAGATAGACTGTTTTCACCCTGATTTAAATGTTATATAATGTACTTGTGTATCATATTACCAATGGTACCTCATTAACCTGTATAATATTTGCTCATATACAAGTTAAAACTAAAATTCAAAAATTTAAAATAAGTGGTAATAAAAGAGAGCTGAAGTGGATTTCTAATATTAGAATAAGTAAACTTTGTCAAAACTTTTTATAAGAGAAAAAGATTATATATATTTATAAAAGAGGCAATTCTCCCAGTAGATATAGCAATTGTAGACATGGATACATCCAACATCCAAGTTCCAAAACATGTGAAGCAAATATTCTCATTTTAAAGGAAGAAATTGACTGCCTTACAATTATAGTAAAGCAGAAAAATTGACTGTTTTACAATAGTTGGATACTTACACATCTCACCCTCAATAAAAGAACAAAGGAATTAAAAAAGTCAGTATGCAAATAGAGAACAGAAAAAAAAATCAGTGTAGCAAGTGGCTCTAATAAACTTATTTAGAATACTCAATCCAACATAGCAGAATATACATTTTTCTCAAGTATATATGGAACATTCTAGAGGATAGTCCACATATACTTGAGCATTAAAAGGTTGTAATAAGTTTAAAAAGATCAAAATCATACCAACTATCTTATGCATTCACAATATTAAAAAAATAAAAATTAATAACAGAAGGAAAACTAGAAGAGTCACAAAAATGTTGAAATCAACAGGGGGTCAAAGAACAAATCACAAGGAAATCTAGATAATACATTGACACATGAAAATTCCAACACTATATACCAAATGATAATTATGGGATGCACTGACAATAATACTAAAAGGAAAATTTTTGTCATAAATGCTTATATTAATCAGAAATATCTCAAATCAATAGCCTTACTTTGTATCTTAAGGAACTAGGAAAAACAATAGCAAAAATAAACTAAAATAAGCCCAAGTCTAAGAAAATGAAGAATATTATGAACATACAAAATTAGTTTGAAGATATTTAACAAAGAAAACAGAAAAAATAAAGCATCATTGCTTTCTCCATTTATATTCAACATAGTATAGGGAAATCTAGCCAAAACAATTACACAGATAAAGAAATAAAAGACAACTATATTGGAAAGGAAAACTTAATGTTAATTCTACTTACAATGGCAGAATTACAGGATTCAAAATGAACACATTAAAATAATTTATGCTTCTGTATGCTAAGCATGATCATTTTAAAAAGGGAATTAAGAAAAAAAGTTTCATTTGCAATAGAATAAAAAAGAATAAAATATTTGGGAATTAACATAGGAGAAAATGTGCTTTACACTAAAAACTAAAAAAAAAAATTCCCATTCTGCATTAAAGTAAAGGGAATATTAATATATGGATATGTTCTGCTTGTTCATGAATTAGAAGGGAGTATTGGTCAGCTGTCAGTACTACCCACTGCAAAAATGTCAAAATTCTGTTTCTTTTCATAAAAAATTTCATATTGAAATTAGAATGAATAGCCAAATTAATTTAGAAAAAATATGTACAATGTCCAAAGATTCAGATTTCCTGAGTTTAGAAATTGCTATAAAGCTTCAGCAATTGATGCAATATGATATTGTCATGAACACATGCTCAAAGATCAACAGAGTAGGAGAAAGACCAGAAGTAAACCTTCACAAATATGGTCAAAAAATTTTTTGCCAAGAGAACCAAAACTATTTAATGGATAAAAGACATCCTTCTCAATAAATGGTACTGAAGAAGCTAGATAGCCATATGAAAAAGAATTAAGTTGAATCCTTACCTCATACCACACACAAATGGATTAAATATAACAGTTCAAAGTATAAAATGTCTTTAAAACACTCACAAGAAACAAGGCAACAATTTATGTATATGAAATTTGATAATGGTTTCTTAAATATGATAGCAATAGTACAGCCTGTTCCAGGTAAGCTTTAGCAAAATCAGTGAGACTCTATCTCAAAATGAAATAATAAGAGGTTCTGGGGATGCAGCTCAGTGGTAGAGCACACCTGAGTTCAATCGCTAGGACAATAAATAAATAAATAGATAGATGAAAAAAAGACATTTATCCTAAGAACATATACAAATTGCCAATAAACACATATAAAGATGCTCAACATCACTAATCATTAATGAAATGCATATCAAAACCAAAGTCATGTGCCACTTTATACATATGTGGATGGCTATTATAAACACACGCACACACTCACACTAATGGTTGGCAAGAATAGAAACCCTTGTGCATTGCTAATAGAAATGCAAAATTATGCAGTTACTCTGGAAAATAATCTCATGATTTCTTAAAATAATTAAATATAGAATTACCATATGATTATAAATTCACTTATAGGTATATAGTTTAAGAAATTGAAATCAGAGACTTGAACACATTTTTATGCATTAATATTCATATCAGCAACAATATTTACAAGAGCTAAAATGTTGAAACAACCCCAATGTCCATCCACAGATAAGTGGATGAAGGAAATGTAGCGTATATTTACAATAGAATTTTATCCAGTCTTCAAAAAAGACTGAAATTTTGATATATAATAAACATGGATAAATCTTAAAAACATTATGCTGAATGAAATAAACCAGAAATAAAAGGCACATGTTGTATAATTCTACTTCTGTGATGTTCCCACAATAGTAAAATCATCGAGACAAGTTAGAATAGTGGTTACCAGATAGATGTTGGAGGGAGGGAGGATTTACAGTTTGATGAGTAGAGATGAGTAGTGGTGAATAGAAATAGGAGGGACTTGCAGAGAGGGGACAGAAATAGGTGAAGCATAGGTGACAGTGGTAAATACATATCATTATACATTTTTCAAGACATATAAGACCACATAGCACAAATAGTAAGTTGATGTAAAACTATAGGCTTCAGTTAATAATAATGTGCTAATATTGTATCATCAATTTTAACAAATGTGAAGCACTGAAGCAAGATGTTAGTCATAGTGGAAATGAAGGGGTTGTACAGAGGTATAGGGGAACTTTATTTTTTACTCAATTTTCATAATATCAGTTAATTCAAAAGGTAGTTATAATTGAAATTTGTGGCATGAGAGTACCCTAAAGGCAGTTTAGACGGAAGTTTTCCCTTGGATCATAAACAACTGCCAGTCACCAATTCCTAACTGAAGGAATTCATCCCACTAAGAAAATCTAAGTGGGGGGGAAAAAAAAAAAAAAAAGGATATGCAATGGCTTTAAGTGTCCCGGATCCTAGTATTTTGTCTGTGGATAGGACACAGGTTTGACACATCATACTTATTCTTTTTAAACAAACCCTTATCTCTGGAGTAAAGCACAGGTATAATAAACTAAGAATCATGGTTTGAAAACCCTCTGTGTATTACAGAAGTTCCTAGTTTCCTGTACTTCTGCACATGATATATACTCATTAATATCTATTGATGAGTCACAAATTCTAAAAAAATCTTACTCTTGGTTGCTCTACTTCAGTTGATTTTATTTATTTATTATATTATGTAAGTACAGTTATATAATTGCCTTGTCCTGTAATAAATGTCCAAGGGTAAAGGAAACTGAGAGAATAGACCTTAGTTTTAGCTCAAGTTGGAAATGAGATGGAGAGCAAATCTTAAATTTTTTAGTATTTCATTGCTCTATAAGTTCTGACACCACACACACACACACACGCACACACACATATGAAGGACCTGAATAAACAACATTTTCATTTTAGTCAACTATCTTTCACAAAACTTACAGTTCTTGGAAATCTGAATGTTGAGAAAATTTTTCAGTGCTGGTACTTAGGCAGAGACAATGTTGTCTTTGTCGTTCTTCAGATCCAAGTGTGGTGTATGAAAAAGATGACCTGCATCTGAAATCAGGAGACTTGAATTTCATTCTTGACTCAGCCACTTAACAGCTCTAGGGTTTAAAATTTTACCTTTAAACTTACTTTTCTTCCCAGTTTATTAGGTTCTTTCTTTTTTTGGTACCGGAGATTGAACTCATAAGCACTAGACCACTAGGCCACATCCCCAGCCCTTATTTGTATTTTATTAGAGACAGGGTCTCACTGAGTTGCTAAGTGCCTCACCATTGCTGAGGCTGGCTTTGAACTCGCGATTCTCCTGCCTCAGCCTCCCAAGTGCTGGGATTACAGGCATGTTCCACACGACCGGCTTTCTATTAGGTTCTTTTACTTTTAAAATGAGATTAATTATAGCATGCGAAAATCAAATAAACATTGTATAAGTATATAATACATGCTAGGACATACCCTGAAAAATATAACTGTAATGTTCATGAAATTGTAATGTGTTTAAATTGATTGAATTCAGAGGATTTTATTTTTTGTTGTTGTTATCTAAGACAAAAGAACATGATGCAACCAAGTAAACAGACTTCTTCCCTTCTCTTTGTTCCTTCTTCCTCTCCTTAGGGATAACAAGAATATAACTTGGGCTGTCCCCTTTCATCAGCAAATAAACGTTGCACACTCTGTGAAGTAAGAAAACCATGTTCAAAGCAAGTTAGCATACAAAATGCAACAAATTAATAATTCCTAGGAAATTGAAACTTATGTGAATAGAAAATTAGGAGTTTCTTAAGTAGACCCTGAAAGAGATATTTGAGATTACTTGATTTGTGCTGCAAAAAATAAATCTAATTTTAAATATTTTAGGGAATCAGTACATCAGTTTCACTCTATGCTTAATTCCACAAATAGTCATCACATCACAGTTTCTGTTAGAAAGCCAAAGCAAAACAATATCAACAAAAGGAGCCTATGTTGATGAGTTCTCAGGCAATGCTACAACAGAATAGCATATTGAGCAAGGCAGGATTTAAGGAACCCAAATAAATGATGATAAGAAAAACAAAACCAAGAAAAGCCTTTCCTTCATCCTTAAAATAAATTTTGTTTCGCAAGAGGCATCTCATTGCTTCTTGAGCTGTGATGGACATGGATCAGCATGCTTGATAGGCACCAATTTAACAACTTGTTCTGTACCTGTGCCACTAGACCAAGGAAACACCCTTCCATAGAGAAACACCAACAGAACTGTCTAACCTGCATAGACAGGCAGAGAATGCTGCTAAAACTTTGAAGGTCTTGGCCTAAGTTGCCTAAGGATATTCAATAATGAGTTTCTGAGGAAGGAACTGAGGTCTCTTATTGGGGACCTTTTTTTTTTTTTTTTTTTTTTTTTGCTTTCTTGGATCAGTCTCTAGGAAAAGGTCAATGGTTTCAGCATATCTGAACATCATGCAAAAATTAGTGTGTGTGCATTTATGATATCCATCATACTATGTATAAGGTGGCACATCCTTTGGGTTTTGATGAGAATTTCATTGATGATTAGTAATGTTGAGTGTCTTTATATGTGTTTATTGGCAACTTGTATGTGCTCTTAGGATAAATGTTTTTTTCAATTCATGTCAAAACACTTCTCATATCTGGACATGTATCAATTGCTTAATAATTAAATTTAGTTAGCATATCTAACTAAGTCCCTTTTTAATTGAGTAGTATAATTTCAATCCTGAGTCTTAAAATTCATAAAATTCTTTTTTAATTAAATATTTTTGTTTGAAATTATATAAAACTTTTAAACTACAAACTGTGTTTATATGTCTATAGAAATTTCTGGAAAACAGTTTAATGTTTTAAATATGAAGTATAAAGTAATTTGAAAATATATACAGAATGGACCAAAGAAATGCTTTATCATGACATGATTAATATTTTAAATATAAAGTAAAATTACATGTATTTCTTTCTACCCCATGCATTAAAATTACTTTCATTTAGATCAACAGGAGGTAAAATAGATCCAGAAGAAAGCGAAGCTATTTTCCATAAATTTAAAATAAGTCAGTCACATCACTTGTAGATTTCTTCATTTAGAGTGCTAAAAATAAATTATCCTATATCAAATGTCACTCAAAATAATACAAAGCCCTGTGCATAGAGGTTTTAAATTTAATTCCTTTTTGTTCAACTCAGGTGTAATCCTTGAAATGTAACACTTCTGTGGTTGCGCTTATCCAACAAACAGATTCATATTTCTTAACCTAATACCTCAAGTCTAAATTACAGAACTTCTTTTTTCAAATGAGGGACATCCAAGACTAATGATTTTAGGCAGGGTTTGACTCTTGTTTTGCCCCTTGCCAGTCTAAGCAATTTCAGAGAAAATTTCAAAAATCAAAGAGACGGTTATCATAACATCCTTCTTCTTTGTGTGAATGTTCACACATATTTCATTTGTGACTGTTACTCATTGATTTGCAGGAAGAAATTATATATATATACATATATATATGTATTTAAGTATAAAATATGAAAATATGACATGCTACCTAGAAACAGAAACTGAGAGCTGACAATAGGGAAAAAAAAAGGTGAAGCAAAGAAAAGGGGACAGAGGGTGAAGCCAGAATTGAACAAGGCAGATAGGCAAGGGTCAGATCCAGAGAATGGAGGAATGGAAATGTTAATTCCTTCAGAGCCCTTCCTCCACCCAATCAAGATAACCTGTCCCCCCCACCCCCACCCAATCTGTTGCTAAGGTAACCTGTCCCAGGAATTGCCACTCCCTACATTAAGTTGTAAAAGCTGTTAATTAATGTGTCCTGGGCTGCTCCATCCTGCCCTTCCCCCTTCAGCCCACCTGTTTCCCACCTTTGGGCCATCCCACTGCGCATTTACTGGGCCTAGTCTTGTATACAGTTAGGAGAAAGTTAAGGGGAAGAGGGCAAGAGAACAAAAACACCCTCGCTTTTTGGGATACCAAGATATCAGCTATGGCCCCTTATCCCTCCTGGTGATACCGCCAGTTACTGGTGATGAGTTCTGCTCCCTCAAATATTGAAGTTTGAACATTAGAGCAGCACACCTAGGCAAGCAGGGTTTGTTTAAAAAGGAGTAACATAGACTTTTCCCATGAGTTTCCTGGAATCCCAAAAAGTGAGGTGATCTGCCCTTTTTATAAGTTCTAGGATTCCTTTGTTCTTGTGCCCACTTCCCCTTATTTTTCTCCATCACGCATATGTGACTAAGCCCAGGAATGCTCAGTGGGCTGGGCAAAAGGTGGGAAACAGGTGGGCTGAAGGGGAAGGGAAGGATGGTGCAGCCCAGGACACATTAATTAACAACTTTATAGCTCCTTGTAGGGAGGGGCAGTTCCTGGGACTAGTTACCTCAGCAACGGGTTGGAGCAGGAGCAGATTCTTTTTGGTTCTTTTTTTTTTTTTTTTTTTGGTACCGGGGATTGAACTCAGGGGCACTGGACCACTGGGCCACATCCCCAGCCCTTTTTTGTATTTTATTAGAGACAGGGTCTCACTGAGTTGCTAAGTGCCTCGCCATTGCTGACACTGGCTTTGAACTCGTGATCCTCCTGCCTCAGCCTCCCAAGTGCTGGGACTACAGGCGTGCGCCACCGTAGGGGAAGGTTCTTAATAAGGGTGGTGGAAGGACTCTGAAGGAATTAACATTTCAATCACTTAGGGTACAGTCTCCAGCTTCCCAGGACTTACTCAAAATTGGCTTCCTTGATCCGACCTGACTCAATTTACCTACCTATGCTGACTGCCTGTCTAATTCTGGCTTCACTGGGAAAAGTCTGTTACCCCTTTAAAAAAAAAAAAAAAAAAAAAAAAAAAAAAAAAAAAAAAACACTGCTTTATGTGCTTGTCTCAGCATGCTTCTCTAATGTTATACTTCAACATGTGAAGAAGAAGCAGGATTCTTCACCAGTAACCAGAGGTATCAAGGATTATAAGCTGCTTTATGTGTGCTCAGCAAGAATAATGTTTCCTGATCCTACTTCTGCCACCACTTCACTTTACCCCTTTGTGGAGCTCATCCATTATCTGTGAAAACAACAACTGTCTTGTGATATTAACTAATTTCTCATTTTACCATTTTCCCTCAAACATTTGCATTTTTCCTGACTTTAAACTTTTTTATAAATTTTTTTTTTCTCCCTTAAGCCAAGGATCAGGTTCTGCTTTCCGTACATTCTACACACTTAATTTCCTTTAATTATGCTGCTCATTTTGAAATTCATTCAGTTGACGAATCAAATTTCAACAGCTAATAATACAAATTTTTCATGAACTATGTTGTAGGTGTGAGAAAGCCATGGTGTTATGAGACACTTGGCTATTGAGCCAAGGAGCAATTTTATAGAAGATATTAGCAAAGAATATAGAAAATGGAAGTTGTTAAAAAATGCTGAACAAAGTTAACAGCCGGTAACACCGTGTTAGTGAAATAAAAGGGTTTATTGGGGTGCCACGTGGGCAAGGGTAGGGGGAAGGGAAGGGAAGGGGGTAGGGAAGGGATGAACGGGAACAGGGACAGGTGCGAACAGAGAGAGGTTTCAGTCTGGGGCTGGCTTAAATAGCAGAGTGCTGGTCAGGCAGACCCCTGGGGGCGAGTGTCTCCATAGGCTGCTGAGGTCAGGGGGCAGCAGCCAGGGCACCTGGGAAAGGTAGTCTTTTTACAAAGTACCTGGGGAGGTGTGGCCTTCTGCCTGGGAGGTGCAGCCTCCTGCCAGGAATCCAACAGAAGTACAGATACCGTGAATAAAGTTTTCCACATCATTGTATAGCTATTTCACAGAGAGCCTCACTCAAGTGAATATTCACAAACTAAAAAAAAAAAAAAAAAGTTATTAGTAGATCTGTTGCATAAAGATTGGTTAAAAGAATGAATTCTAATTATATCAAGAAAGTAATAGACAACTTGCATTAGGACATTTTGACAAAAATGTGAATGAAATGTTTAAAATCAAACTTGGCAAAACTTAAATATGCCTCCCAGCTTGAAAGTTCAGTTATCTTGGTGGCAACAAAACTGAGCAAAGTGTAGGGGTTAGGGACAGTTGGGTGTATAGTTTCTACCGTTTGTTCACTTCCCTTCAAGTCCTTGATGTACTGGTCTGTAATCTTGAGTCCCAGGCTTTTGGACAAGGCCCAACAACAAGGGGGGTGTTCCAAGCTGATTGACATCTAATTCAGGTATCCCCACTTCTAGGAGACGCCTGATGTGGGTTTTAATTCCTTCTTTGGCTTCAAAACTGATGGGGTATTGTTTAACCCGGATATATGGGCATAGCCCCAGATGTTAGTTGTATTACAACTGGTGGCCACATGCTCAGCTAGCCCTGGAGGGTTATTCCTCAGCCCAAAAACTGTAGGAATTTCTTGAATTAATAATTTCTCCCATTTCCTTCTGAAGTTTGGATAGGATTTTGAAAAAGCAGATATTCCTCACTTAATGGGCAGGTTATAGTTAGGGCCTTTGCAGGATTTCCCAATTCTAATGTAGGCTTATCTCCAGAAAAATGAGATAGTTGCCTGAAGTTTGCTTAAAAGGTCCCGTCCTAGCAACGGGAAAGGGCATTCAGGGGATAACAATGAGAGGAGTGAGTTACAGTTTCCTCGTCCTATGTTAACAGTCCGGTCTGTAGTCCATTTATACTTTTTAATTCCTTCTCTGTTGCCCCTTGCACTTCCATGGTTTCATTAGTGAGGGGTCCTATGGGCTTCTGTAACACTGAATGTGAAGCTCCTGTATCCACTAGGAAATTTACAGGTTGGCCCCCAATTGAGAAAGTTACCATGGGCTCTTGGGAGCCTAGTTTGAAAGAGCCATGGCCCACCCTATTCTTCTAAGTTAAAACTGGTTTTGGCTGAGGAGCTCTGGCCTGTGATCGGGGCAAGCTTTTCGGATTAAAACGTTGGGGGCATTCATTTTTCCAATGTCCCCCAATTTCTTTGCAATGAAGCACACTGGTTTTGTAGCTGAGAGAATAAGACCGCTTTTTGTCTCTGTTGTATGTGGTCTGCCTTTGTCTAGGTATTCGAGGTTTCAGAAGCCTGTAATGCGGCCACTGTGGCCCTGTTTACTTTCCTGTATCAGTAGATCATCTCGGCTATCTCTATTTTCAAACACCTTTATGGGCTATTTCCAATAATTCTGACCTGGTTTTTTCCTGCAAACCATCTATCTTTTGAATCTTTTTTACGGTTGTCTGGGGCTGACTGAGTCACAAAAGCCAGATTAATGCTCTTGAGGCTTGTTGGGTCCTCAGGGGTCTATAGGAGTATATAGACGGTACGCCTCCAGGAGGCGCTCGTGAGAAACGCTGAAGGCGGACTCATCTGGCCCTTGTTTCACATCTGCCACACTTGAAAGAAAAGATATTTGTGGAGTTTCGAGCTGGCCCCTCTTAAGTCCCTCTAACAGAGTCTGGTGTGTGTAACTCACACGAGTTGCTCTTCCTACCTTCAGTTGTCCCATAGTCCCAGCTTGGTCTTCTCCTAGGTAAAGCTCGATCTGTTGCATAAAGATTGGTTAAAAGAATGAATTCTAATTATATCAAGAAAGTAATAGACAACTTGCATTAGGACATTTTGACAAAAATGTGAATGAAATGTTTAAAATCAAACTTGGCAAAACTTAAATATGCCTCCCAGCTTGAAAGTTCAGTTGGATGACAACCTGGGTTTTTAAGAGTGAAATTTCGTTTAAAAAAAAAAAATGAAATTTGGCAAAAATGTGACAAATATGGATGAGATAATGATTTAAAGTAATAAAGGAACTACTAGAATGACCAGAAGGGAATTTATCAGTGTGTCTCATGGAAAAGAGGATGAAAAAGCAATCTACCCATTAAATTACATAACTGACAAGTGGGCCAAATATGCCTGGAGAAGCATAATTGTTTCAAGTGAAATAAAGAAAAAAGAAGGTAAGAGCCTTAGAAATAAGTGAAGGACAGAGTATATACACAGAAAATATCAATGTTATACAGACAATTCTCTGAATGAAAAGGAAGAATAAGTGAATAGAAATGTACTGCCACAAAGGGAATATATTAAATAATAAATGAACAATTATTTCATGAATGGGTCAATTTTGTACCCTTCTTGGAGGTCACTGCAGTTGGACCATCTTTTCTGTATGACAACATGTTAAATAAACTGTTTTTAACCTCAGAGAATATTTCCATTTAAATAGTTTCAAGAGAGAGTGTTATTGTGTACCAAAGTCTTTTAAAGATAATTTAAATAAAATTACATTTTATTCAAAGTCCCTATGAGTATGCCACATTTTATATTAATTTATCTAAATTGTATATCTTCTCTCTTTCCTTCTATCAGCAGATAATGTGTTTGTCCTGTCAATGGCCAGTCTCTACATACTACACACTTATTAATTTCTAAGTCTTGAATCTCTTATTCTGTTTTTCTGTTGCATCATTAACATTACAATTTATTGAATGACCTGTTTCACACATAGACATTTGCTAATACATACCTTGTAAAATAAGTCCACACAAAATATACAATTTATTTCTCTCATGCCACACCCTCTCTGATAC
This sequence comes from Tamias sibiricus, assembly GCA_025594165.1. Lineage (NCBI taxonomy): Eukaryota > Metazoa > Chordata > Mammalia > Rodentia > Sciuridae > Tamias > Tamias sibiricus. The sequence continues at coordinate 37,654,822 of CM046664.1, read as the reverse complement.
AATTTTATTTATTTGCTAACTTTCCAACTCAGATATTCAGAAATTTTCTATTCATAATGTTTTCTTTGCTTTTTTATGCTTTTCATCTTATTTTTTCAATCCACTTTCTATGGATGTGTAAATACTTAAATATAGAGCTTGATGAATTTTTCACTAAGAAAATACCATGTATCTGATACCCTCCAAAATAAATGGAATATTACCAACACATCTTTCCCAAGCAACCATCTTTTGGGAGGATTGTACTTGCACAGTTCACAAATGTAATCCTATGCTCACTTGTTCTTGTTATTGTATTTACATAGCCATCTTTTCAATTTATTCCATGTTGGCAACACAAAGTACATTTATTTTTTCTAAGCAGTTCTTTTCTGGGGTTCATGGTTGAGGTCACATACATAAAGGATCCCCCAGTTAATGAACTAACATCATCCACAAGCTTCACTGGATGTCCTAAAGATAAATAAAATATATCTCAAGATTTTATGTGCATTATGAAAAGAGGATGAATTAATATATATTTCTGTATCTCTATCTCTATCTCTATCTATTTCTATCTCTATCTCTATCTCAATCTCTATCTCATTCCTCTATACAGCTGTCTCTACCTTTTAATTCTATTACCATTCAGGAAATTATAGCACACACAGAGAATATGTACACCCATATGTTCTTTGACTTGGCATATTTTCTTCCACTGTTTGATGGAGACACTGACCTTGTTGATTCTTTAACTCCTCTGTGTGTGTGTGTGTGTGTGTGTGTGTGTGTGTGTGTGTGTGTGTGTGTGTGTGTGTGTGTGTGTGTTATTCTAGTTCATTGTGAGAAACTTGCCTTTCATTTGTCTGTTCCCCTAATAAATGGCCATTTTTCTTTCCAGGGTTTGAATAATGCAAATAATGCCATTATGAACATTCTTTTACATGTCTTTTAGTGCACAAATATATGCTTAAAGAGGAATTGCTGGGTCAAAAGAAGGAATATATTCAGCTATAATAGTTATTGCCACATTCACTAAACATGTAGTATATTCTGTTTCTTTCATTTTATTCACACTAGAGGATGTATAGAAACTCCACATTACTCTAAAATTTCATTTTCCTGATGTCTAATGACATTGTGCACCTTTTTCTTATATTTATTGTCAATTTTGTAAAATACATGCTAAGAATGTAATTAATTTTTTATTGACTCCCTCCCCTTTCCTACTGGTTTCAGTTCTTTATATAATGTTGATATGAGCTTTTTGTTAATATTTTACATATGCAAATATTCAATTTTACTGTGAAGTTTGCTTTTGTTTTTATGCTTTTTATAATAAATATATTTCTTGATTCTAATAAATGTCATTATTTTCCATCATGGCTGGAATTTTTGCAAGCAGGTTAATAAATATTTATCTCTTTCACTGGCATTAACATAGTACCTTATATTATCTTACAAAATTGGTCTTGTTATACTTTTTCATTTAGGTGTATAATATGTCTATAACTTTTATGTTTCATGTGCTAGTAATAAAAATATTCTTTGATATGAATACCTAATTGATTCAGTATCATTTCTTTAAAGTTCAACTATTTCCATTGCTGTTGTGAGGAAGAAACAAAAGTCTCTTTTCAAGTCTCTTCTACTTTACAGTCACTTAAAGGTAAATCTGGATTCTTTGCATCTTTTTTATAAATCTAACATCTCTCTATTTCTTTCTAATTCTAGACTATATTTGTTTTCCTATTTTTGTTCTATTGTCACACTCTCTTAAATATTGTTTATTTACAATAATTATTGGCATCCTATGTTTTTATTTTTATTATTTTTCTTAACTTGCTTTTGAGATCTTTGTGATATGGAGATGTTTTTTGTAAAATGGTGAACTTTACAGAATGTTCTTTGACTAATCCATTATATATTATAATTACTGTTTGTTCTATACACTTGATATGTACTGACACATTTTATACCCCAAATAATCCACTGAGGTAGGCACTATGACTATGCCCTGAAGGGCAAAAATCACACCAGAGACAACTGCACAAGAGATAACAATAGTTATTGTTATATTTATTCACCAGCCTTTATGGCTGGTCGGATGTAGAAGAAGTATGGGGAGAGAAGAGTCAGGGAGAGGGAAGTGTGCAAGCTCTGGATGGAGGGTCTGTGCCTGGTCGTGCTAGCTGTGGTCTCTGGAGCTGTCGGCTGGGGCACCTTCCTTTGGGCTGGAGACAGTGAGTCTGGAGCTATTGCAGCAGCTGCTTCCTCTCTGCAGAGACAAGCTGTTGTGTCTGAGCTCCGGGCAGGCAGGGACTTAAGTCGGGATTTCTGGTGGGGGTGTGCCTGAGCAACCTTTAACGCTATTGGCTCTTTTCCCAGTAAACAGGGTGACCTTTAAGCTGATTGGCTCCTACCTGGGGAATATAGCAACCTTTAAGCTGATTGGATCCTGCCTGGGGAAAATGAAACCAGGTTGCTCCTAATGGAAATTTCCATGGGGGAGGTGGTCTGTGGGCCCAATCCTATCTATCATGCCCCATTATAACTGAAGAATCAGGGTCACAGAGGCACATACACAAATTAAGCAGAATGTGAGTGCTAGTTACCAAACACATAGTTAATGATGAGCAAGTCTGTCTGAATCTAGGTAACTGGCAGGAGAGTAGAGGCTTTAGAGACCATGCTTTGGTGGTTCTCTTTGCAAAACTGTTTTCTTTTTCCTTTTGGGGAATATTCTAAGAGAGTTGGTAATTAAGCATAGGTTTGATTATAGAAATTGTATGATCATCTAGTTTTAAACATTTTTATTTAGCATAATAAGTGGAATTTATGGTCAGATTTGGATTTAAGATGAGGTGAAAAATAAGAATTCTTACATTTGGGGAGCCTGAATTAGCAAGGATTAGCACATCTAGCTGTGGTGATGGGAAAAAAGTGTAGGATGTATATTTGTAGCATGAAATGGAGAGTTTTGTGAAGTTGTAAGCATCTAAGAAACTATATTTAATAGGAAGTCTGAGGTATACATGTGATAATTAAAACCATGAAATTAAATGAGATCCCTTGTAAGAGAATATACACAAATAAAGTAAAACAACTGAGAATAAAGTTTTGGGGGCATGCTATTTAATTATATGAATAGAGGATAGCTTAGATTATTTGAATTTTTCTTTTTCTGGGATCCAAGAGAAATAAAAGATAGATTAGAGTGATTACAGCATCATACCAGTGACAGGTAAAACTTCACTATTGCCTGCTTTTCTACAAGACCTGTGCTTAACAATTATTTGGGAGAAATTTCACAAGGAAGAGTGGCTTGAAAATATTTATCATCTCTGGAGTCATATGGACACACACAAGGAAGGAGGTGAAAATGCACATTAACCTTCAAGATTCTGAGTGCTTTGTACAGAAGATTCATGGTTGTGCCCTTATTAAGCAGTATTATTACAAAACTAAAGTAATTTATACATTTAAATTTATGGGTAAAGAACTAAGTTACCATCAGTAGATTTTGAAATTCACATACTATGCTTTTGAAATATTTTTAGAATTCTAGATTATTTGAGAAAAGTATGAGGCCTAATCAAAGGACACATCAGTAAAAGAGCAAATTTTAGAAAACAGTAATGAAAGATTTTTTAAAATGCATTTCTAAAAGTAAAATAGTGATCTATTATAATTTCTGGCAACTGAGAAGTATTTTAGCAATGATATTAATAAGAGTGCCATATTTCATTTCAAGTATATACTACTGAAGCCTAGGCATAGGTACTGTTCTAAGTATTGAACACATTCTTGCATAGTTTCATTTCATCCAGTGGAATCTCTCATCTACATTAGCATAACTTATAACCGCTCCCCCTTTTTTTTTGTCTGAAAGAGCGAATAATAAAAAGTAAAAAAAATAAATAAATAAATAAATAAAAGAGTTTGGGGAGTATGTGAAGTTTAATGTTCTGAAGGAGGTCAAGACAGTCATTCAAAGTAAAACTAGGTGAATTTGGAATTATGAGAAATAGAGACAGAAGCGATCAAGGGGAGAGTGGTCACCCCTGACAAATGTGGTGAGGGACTGATTATAATCAGGACAGAGTCCTGACCAAGGTGTTTGGCAAGCTACAGGACTGTAATGACCTGTATGTGGAAAACAGATGCAAAGCAGAAAATGGGAAGAAATATGATTGAAATGAATTGAAGAGAAATGGATGCCGAGGAATTGGAAGCACGTATATAGAAAACCATGAAAGATATTATGCTTTAAGTGGGAGAAAAGAATGAGGAGGTAATAGAGGAAGTGAGGACTCAAGGGAGGGTATTAAATATGTATGATCTGAGATGTATTTTTATAATGGAGATAATAATCCATCAGGAAAGAAGAGTTTAATTGCAGTAACAAAATCCATGAAAACTTGAGAAGGCAGAAGATGAAGGACACAGCTGAAGGACTGACCTTCCATAATTACTTTCCTAGAATAATTTCCTTTTTATATTTAGGATTTTATACACCTTGAAATGTATTTATCTGAATGGGATGAGCTTTGAATAGAATTTTATTTATTTTTCAAATAAGCAATCATTGTTTTAACATTATGTACAAAACAATATTTTCTTTTGGAACAGATTTGAAATACCTTTTAATCATACTAATATGTATGAATATATATAACATTATAAATGTTAACACATAAAATAAAACTAGTTGCCTATTTTTGAAATGTAAGAAACTATTTTAAATATAAGATTTTCATTATATTAGGTTTTACACATTCATTCATTTTTAAACAATCATTGTTTGTTCTTGGCCATTTATTCTTCCATATCAATATTAGAATCTTATATTGAGAATATAATTTTATTTAACTTTTATATAAATGTAGTTGAATTTGACACTTTCAGAATATCAAGTTTTCTCATTCATGAACTTGATATATTCCTTCATTTAATCACGTCATCACAAAAGTCCATAGTATTTTATTACACCAGATGAACATAATTATAGTACATCAAGAAACTAGTGACCGGGAATTGAAGAGTCTATAAATCATGTCATAAAGATAAATGAATGTGTTTAGTTTGGAAAATAGTAACTTAAGACACTTACAATAGCATTGTAAGTTTTTTGAAGTGCCCTTTTATAATAAAAAAAGGATTGAACGTTTTTTTTAATTGCAGATGACAGGAAAGAAGAAAAGTTATGGGAAAACAACATCTTAATTAATCAAAATTAAAAATTATATTGAAATTGATTGAATAGTCATTTTACGAGTTTTTTATCCCAAAACCACCTTAGTGAGAGTATACAAAGTATCCCTGTCTTGGAGAAATCAATGCTTCCTTGAATCAGGGGATATTCGCTCTTCAGAGGGCTCATGTATCACTTGTTCTCAATTGACTTACCATATTAGACACCTGGTTATGTATGTATAGATCTATTTTTAATCGTTCTGACTTAACTTTAAAGATTATAAGGCAGTTTACATTTTTGAATGGGGATATACATCACTCTGCATAAATGAACACCAAAATTTCCTTTGTCATGTGCTTTATGGGAAAAGAGGAAGAGATCACACCCAGAAAAAGTCACAACTGAAAGAAAGGGGAGAGAACTCTGCAAAGTATTTGTAGGAGACACTGAAAAAAGCAAATAGGGAAGTGAGTGTAGATTTAGGATAGCATGAGTATATGGAATTAACTTGATTAGGAGTGTAGTAGCAAAGTTGCATTATCTTAAATATTAAGCCATAGATTTTGAATATTTTTAATCAATTGGTTATAAAAACTGCAGGGTTGAGAGTTGGGTAAAATTGTGATAATTTCGCAACTTTCGCTTTTTAGAAGAGAGAAAATACTAATAAAATTAATGAATGTGTTTAATTTTTAAGGCTCTGGAAAACAAAAAGTTTGTAGTATAAATAAAGACATATCCCAAATGAATACTCATGGAAAAATATTCAACATGATTTTAGAAAACAAAATTCAACACATCATTAATAGGATTATGATGTATTACTGAGTGGGATTTGTCACAGAATGCAAGGTGCTTCATCACATGAAAATGAACCAATAATTAACAAAATGAGCAACACTCTGTTTATAAAAAAAAAAAGTCCACACAAAAACATATACTTGATTAGACAAAAGCACTTTAGAATTTTCAAAATTTTGTATAAGAAAAAAATTTTAGAAAAAGATAATATATGAAACCATGTCTATATAATAAAGACCATTTTGTGACATGTTAACTGCCTATGATAATCATGACCTAAAACTTTTTAAGGGGAAGAACAAGATATGGATGTCTATTTAAGTCACTTCTATTTCACACAAAACTAGAAGCCTATCCAGAACATTTAGGCAAGCAAAAAAAGTTAAGGCCATCCAAATTGGAAAAGGAGAAGTAAAACCATCTGTGTTTCAAAATGATATTAACATACACTTGGAAAAACAGAAGAAGATCTCATAATAAGAAGAGACCACAAAAATGGGGGTATGAATGGGCTGGGGTTGTGGTTTAGTGGTGGCGTGCTTGCCACACTGGGTTTGATTCTCAGCATTGCATATAAACAAATAAATAAAATAAAGTTCCATCAACAACTAAAAAAATATATATAAAAAAATGTGGGTATGAAAATACAAAAACTACTTCCAGAGGATGTGAAATAAACGTATATGGGGGTGAGTGTCGGAATGTTCCACACTCATAAAAATATTATTTTAGCTAATGCATACATCCACAAATTTGCAGGAAACAAAACTACACTCAAAATTCCATTTTGTTCCTATCTACTAACTATGAACAATTCTAAGAGAAATTAATAAGATAATTTTATTTATAGTGACAACAAAAATAATAAAATACTTGGGAAAACACTTAACTAAAGAGGCAAAGACTTTCATATTGTCAAATCTAAAATATTGCTGTAAGAACTTGAACACAAATAAATGAAAGATATCCCATGTTCATAGATAGAAAGATTTACTATGGTTAAGATATTAATGCTATCAAAAGTCATCTAATTTAATGAAATACTATCAAATAAGGATAGGAATTTAATGAAATCTCTATTAAAACTCCATTACAACTTTTAAAAGAAATATAAAAATGCTTCCTAAAATTCATAATCTCAAGGGACCCTAAATAGCAAAACTAATTTTGAAAATTGTCTACAAATTTGCAGGGCACAGTGGTACATTGCTGAGATCTCAGTGGCTTGGGGTGCTGAGAGAGGAGGATGTCAAGTTCAAGGCCAATCACTGCAACTGGCATGGCTTAAGCAATTAAGTGAGATGCTCTCTAAAAATTAAAATAACAACAATAACAAAAGGGCTTGGGATGTAGATCAATGGTAAATTGCCCCTGGGTTAAATCCCCAGTAAACCTGGGCCCCACAAAAAAAAGTTCTACAAAGTGGAGTTTTCACACTTCCTGATTACAACATGTATTATAGCACCACAGTAGCCAAAATAATTTAATATTGGCATAAAAAGATAGACACATATGACTGTATAATAGAAAAGATATCCCTGTATTAAGCCACAGAAATAAACTCTCTCATACGTAGTCAAATGTTTTTCAATATATTTGTGAAGATGTTTAGTGGGTAGGGAGATTCTTTTCAATAATTGATGTTGGTCAAATAGAATATAAATTATTAAGGAATGATGTTTAACTCTTGTCATATACATTTGCACAAACAAACTCAAAATGTATCAAAGACCTAAACATAAAACCTAAAATGCACACTTATTAGAAGAAAACATTAGAAGAAAAACTTTATGACATTAGATTTAGCAATGATTTCATTAACATGACACCGAAAGAACAGTTAAAAAATTAAAAAGCATAAAAGAGACTACACAAAAATTAAAAACTTCTGGGTGTTCATGGAATTTAATCAACAGAGTGAAAAAGCAACCTACAAATTGGAAACAACAATTTTCAAATCATTGAAACTCAACAAGAATGAACAAGCTGATTAAAACTGGGTCAATAACTTGAATAGACATTTTTCTAAAATATATATATCAAGTGTCAGCAAGCATGTGAAAAGGCACTAAAAGCCATCATTAACAAAATGCAAATCACAACTACATAGAAATTAATAAAAGTAAAACCATCCGTGTTTCAAAATGATATTAACATACAATTGGAAAAACAGAAGAAGATCTCATAATAAGAAGATATCATAATAATTACTTATCATGATGAAAAACAAAAACAAAAAAAAAAACCCAAAATAACAAATATTGGAGGCAGAAATCCAGACACCCTTACTCATATTATTTGAATCATGAAGGGAGTAATAAATAATTGGTTTTAATATTTGTTACTGCATTACACTCATAGCATAATGGTGGGGCTCATTTTGACATATTCATAAATGCATATAATGTAGTTCACTCCATTTATATATCAAATACTTGCTCTTTCTTTCCCCTGTTACCTCCCACTGATCCTCTTTTTCTACTTTATTTGTCTTCCATCTACTTATTTCTTTATCTATAGTTGATACATTACAGTTGTGTAAGCTGCCTGTTGTGGCCAGCCACGGTGCCGCGGGAAAATTCTCGGAGGCAGAGTGAAGCTTTTACTACTTTTACTTCTACTTTCTTAGAGCTTAGAGAGAGGGAAAGAAAGATTTTTAGAGAGAAAGATTAAAGCGAGCTTTTCTTCTTGTCTTCTTAGCTTAGAGTTAGCTTAGAGTAGAGTAAGAAAGATATAGAGCTTCTTTCTTCTCTCTTCTGTCTTCTGTCTTCTGTCTTCCTCAGGAGCCTCGGCCTAACTCTGACCAGTCATTTCTCTTCTGTCTTCTATCTGGTTTCTCTTCTGTAACCGCTCTGCCTACGTTCTGACCGCTGATTCTTCTGACCGACCGAGTGACTGCCCCGCTGACTGAATTCTCCGTTCTCCTAACTCGGACCGCTTTCACCCGGTTATATACCTTCAGGTTTGCGGGTGCCTACAGGTGCGTCACATACATATCAGGTGGAACTTATGGCTTCCAGCTAGCTACAACAGCCCTTCCTAATTAGGGCTCCTTCACAGTTGTATATAAAATTGGAACATATCTGTTATATTTATGCATGCATATAACATAATTTTGTCCACATCATTATCCAATTTTTCACCTTTTAATTACCTCTTCCTCTACCTAAATCCCCTTCTTCTACTCTACTATTCTTCTTTGCATTTTTACAAGGTGACTTTTTTAATTTCACTTTTTCCTGAAGCTACTACATGAAAGAAAATATTGGTCCCTTGACCTTCTGAATCTGGCTTATTTCACTTAGAATAATGTTTTCCAGTTCCATACATTTACCAGAAAAAATTGCATAATTTTATTCTCCTTATGGCTAAGTAGAACTCCATTTTGTATATATAGGGGGGGGGGGGGGGGGGGGGGGGGGGGGGGGGGGGGGGGGGGGGGGGGGGGGGGGGACCACATTTTCTTTATCATTTTGTATATTGATGAGTATCTTGCTTGTTCAATAACTTGACTATTATGGATTGTTGTGCTCTAAGTATTGGTATGTTTATACCATTGGTATGCTTATGCCAATTATTGGTATCACCATAGTATACTGATTTTAGTTATTTTGAATAAATACCAAGGAATGGAATAGCTGGGTAGTATAGTGGGTCCACTCCTATGTTTCAAGAATCACCATACCACTTTCAAAATTGATTTTACTAATGTGAAGTCCCACCAACAATATATCAGTATACTTTCTCTCTCACATTTTTGCCAGCAATGATTACTATTTTGTATTCTTGACAATTACCATTCTAACTGGTGTGAGATGAAATCTCAGTATAATTTTGATTTGCATCCCCTTGATTGCTAATGATGTTGAAAAAATTTTTTATACATTTGTTAGCCATTTTTGTTTGTTCTTTAGAGGAATGTCTCTTTAGAAGTTTTGCCCATTTACTGAGTGAGTTATTAGTTTTTTTTTTTTTTTTTTTTGGTGTTAAGCTTGTTTTAGTTTGTAATATATTCTTGTTATTCATCCTCTGTCAGAAGAGAACCTGGCAAATATTTTCTTCCATTTTTATACTCTTTCTTCACACTCTTGTTTCCTTTGCTATGCAGAAACTTTTTTATTTAATATCATTTCACTTGCTGATTTTAGTTTTATTTAATAGCTTTAGGAATTTTATTCAGTCAGTGCCTGCACGAATGTATTGTAGTGTTGTTCCTATTGTTTTCTTCTAACAGTTTCTCTTTTTCTGGTACAATTTCTAGGTCTTTGATCCACTTTAAGTTGATTTTTGTGCAGAGTGAGAAGTTAGGCTATACTTTTGCTTTTCTGTATATGAGTATCCAATTTTCCAAGCAGCATTTTTAAAAGGTTATCTTTTCTCCCATGTAGAAATATGCTTTTGGCACCTTTGTCAGGGATCAGAAGATTGTGATTATATTAATTTGTCTTCTAGCCCATTCCATTGGCCTTCATATCTGTTTTTATGCCAACATCATGCAGTTTTTGTAACTATTGCTCGATAGTATAATTTGAAATCAGGTATTGTGATGCCTTTAGTCTCACTCTTGCTCTTTAGGATTGTTTTGGTTATTCTGGGTTTTTCTGTTCTTCCATATAAAGTTTAGGAATGTTTTTTCTAGTTTTTCTTGAAGAAAGAAATTAAAATTTTGATGGGGATTGCATTGAATATGTAAATTTCTTTTGGTCATGAAGCTCTTTGTATTATATTAACTTTATCTATTCATGAACATGGTAGGTCTTTCCATCTTCTAAGTTTATGTTCAATTTTTTCCTCTTCATGTTTTATAATTTTCATTGCAGAGATCTCTCACCTTCCTAGTTAGATTTATTCATCAGTATTTCTAGGGTTATTATGAATAAACTAGTTTTCATAATTTACTTGTTAGCTGATTTATTTGGAGTGTAAGTTATTGATTTTAGTATTTTGATCTCTGTATCCTGATACATTGCTGAATTTATTTATCACATCTGTAAAGGAGATTTTGGGTCCTCTATATACAGAATCATATCATCAGCAAACAAATATTTTGATTTCTTTTCTTATTTGTTTCCTTTATTTTCCTTCTGTTTACTAATTGCTCACTAGTTTCAATAATTGCATTGAACATGAGTAGTGAATAAAGACATTCTCATTTTGTTCATCCTTTTAAAAGAAATGCTTTCAGTTTTTTTTTATTTTTTTATTTTTTTATTTTCTCATTCAGAATGATGTTGGCTTTGGGTTCATCTATATAGCCTTTATGATGTTGAGGTAAGTTCCTTCTTATTTTCTTCAGTGTTTTTATATAAATTGGTGTTGAATTTCGTCAAAGTCTTTTTCTCTGCATTAGTGGAGGTAGTCATGTAATTTTTGTTTTTGATTTTATTTATATGATGTTACATTTATTAATTCACATTTTAAATTTATTTTTATTCTAATTTGTTATACATGTTTGCAGAATGCAATTCATTTCATATTACATATAAAGAGCACAATTTTTTAAGTTGCTGGTTTTACATAAAGCATTTTTACAACAATTATGTCTTTATACATGTACTTAGGGTAATGATGTCTAACTCATTCTACCATTATTCCTATCCCCTTTCCCCCTTTTTTACATATTGAACCAACCTTGCATCCTAGGTTAAATCCAATTTGATCATAGCTTACAATTTTCTCAATGTGATTTTGAATGCAGATTGGAATATAATATTTAAGATTTTTGCATCCTTGTTCATCAGTGGTTTGGACTGTAGTTTTCCTTCCTTGATATGTCTTGTATCTTATTGTGGTATCAGAATGATAGTAGTTTCATATAATTAATTTTGAAGTGTTCTATCACTTTCTATTGTATGGAATAATTTAAGGATTGGCATTATTTCTCCCTTGAAGGACTGATAGAACTTGGCTGAGAATTCATCTGATCCTGGGATTTTCTTTGAAGAAAGTCTTTTTATTATTGCTTCAATCTCTTTGGTTGATATTGGTGTGTTTCGATTTCCTATATTCTCTTGGTTCCATATGTGTAGTTCATATGCATTTGTTAATTTGTCAGTATCTTCTAGGTTTTTTCAACTTATTGGAATATAACTTTTCAAATTAGTCCCTAATGTCCTCTGGATTTCAAAATTATCTGTGGTGTTATCTTCCTGTTCATCTCAATTTTGCTTATTTGGATGTTTTCTCTCATTCATTAGTGTCAGCTCTGGTCTTAATTGTTTCCTGTATTTTTGCTGGTTTTGGAATTAGTTTGTTTCTGCTTTTCTAGAGCCTTGAGTTGTAGCATGAGATTTTCTACTTGGGATCATTCTGTGTGTGTGTGTGTGTGTGTGTGTGTGTGTGTGTGTGTTTTTAAATTGGGCATTTAAAGCTTTAAATTTTCCTTTTAGCACCACTTTCATAGAGATTTTGATGTTTTGTAACACTATTTTCTTTTGATTCAAGGATTTCATTTTTTTATCTCACCTATTTTTTCTATGATCCATTGTTCTTTTAAAAAATTTTGCTTGATCTCCAAGTGTGACATAGTCATGATGATTTCATTCTAAGGGACACTGCATGGAGATGGGGAGGCTCTGTTTTCAGGGGGAGAAACATGACAAACAATACCGTAGCCAAGTTATGAATATAAAAATCAATAGTCATAAGTTATTTGATAGTTGTTCCCTTGATGACAAGTTATGTCTGTGCTATAAATCCCTTACATCTCTAACACTGATCTAATCACAATTTGAGGACATTCTACAAAATATCTGCTAAGCAGTATTCCACAAATTGGCATGGTCATCAAAAACAGAAGTTTGAGAAAATGCCACAGCCAAGGGATGATTAAGAAGACAATAACATCATCAGACACTTTGTCATCAGACTAAATATAATATAGTATCCTGGATGTGATGCTGTAAGGAAATACCACTGTGTGAAAAGTAAAGAGTTCAATTGTAGATTTTATTTATAAGAATTTAAAAGAATATATGTATGCTAGTTTATGAGTCATGAAAAATGTGTTATCTTAATGCAAGGTATTATTGAAGAAACTGGTTGTCAGATACAAGAGAACTCTCTTTGTTCTCTGTAACCCATAATTAATCCATACTAAAAGCAGATTATTACAATGTAAAATAATAGACATTTTTAAGAAATGATCATGGCTACCATTTCAAGAAACAAGTGCATCAGTGTTGTGGCAGAGAGCAATGTTCCCCAATGAATGTGTTACTTTTTTCTGAGGTTCACCTAGAAGATATTCCATGGTCTTCTTTATGTGAGGCCATGTGATAATGTTGTGTATAATGTATGTGCAGAAGTGATGTAGCACCATCCACATTTGGTCATCAAACCCCATGTGTGAGTATCTTTTTTGTGCCCTTTCTCTGGCTGAGTAGAGAGCTCTATAAGGTAGAGGCATAATTTAGACAAAACCCAAGTCTCTTAAGTTATTACTCAGAGCAGAAATCCACCCATGCCTTTTTATATTATTTGAACAATAGAGTGAGAAAAATATACATTTTAGTGAATCAAATTTGCAATTGAGGCATATTTTATCTAACATATCTTGTTTCTAATAGTATTGGTTTGGATATGAGGTGCACCTTGAAAAGCTCATGTGGAAAATAATGCAAGACTGTTCAGAGAGATAAAATGATCTGATTATGAGAGCCATAATCTAATCAGAAGGCTGATCCATTTGATTGATTAATAATTTAAATGGATTTCTGGGTGATAACCATAGGCAGGTGAGGTATGACAGAAGATAGCAGGTTACTGGGAGTGAGCTCTTGGGGATATCTTATTCCTTCCCAACCCTCCCTTCTCTCTCTTTTTCCTTTCCTGCTACCTTGAGCTGAGCAACGTTCCTTTACCATACCATTCCACCATGATGTTCTGCTTCACCTGGAGCCCAGAGAAATGGAATTAGCTGTCCATGGACTGCATCATTGAAACTGTGAGCCAAAATAAGCTTTACTTCATCCAAGTTTTTCTTGTCAGACATTTGGATATCACTGCTGAAAAACTGACTAACACATAATAAAAGCATTTTCAACTAGAAAAAATTCTTGGAGTATGCACTTTAGTCCAAGCTTAGCTTAGAAGCCAAAGGAAATCAAGAGCATTTGTAATTTATCCTTAATTGCTAGAAAATAAAAGTAACAATGGTTTCCATGGTGTGTAGATAGATAGATAGATAGATAGATAGATAGATAGATAGATAGATATGTAGGTAGGTAGATAGAGACAAAGAGAGATGGAGAAAGAGTACAAACAATCTAGGGCCTTGCATAGTTTGAGATTATGTTGTATGCATGAGCTATACTCCAGATTCTCAGTAGCTGTTTCAATAATCAACATCATTATTACTGGATTATATCAAGTGGTAATGCAGCAGAATATGCCACATAAGATCTAAGCAATCTTTTCAAAATCTTATTTTGTAACATAGGATTTACAAACTATTTTTACCTTTGTAGTTATATTTATGAAATGTGTTTCAAAGTTAATATACCATATTTAGGACAACGGTATTTTACAAAATGCTTCCAAAATTGCTAATGGGTTGTGTTGTGAATTATAGTCTTTGTACATTGAATGGATGACTTTGTGCTCTGGGGAAAAAATAATCTATCTATCTATCTATCTATCTATCTATCTATCTATCTATATAATATTTAGAGTGTTCTGCACTTTAATTATGTTATACATGTCATTAAATTAAAATGATAAAATAAATTTTAAAACACTTGAAAGGAACTATAATAAGAGTTTAACTAGATTAGCTCATCTTAAGATACCATAATTAAATCATATGATATATATGATGATGCAGGGATATGTAAGTTAGAGTCCTGACCAAAAATAGATTAAAAGCATACCAACACGTGTAAGCAGAAAAATAAGGAGTGTGGGGAGCTGCTCACTCCAGGTGAACTGGGCTGCAGGAAGTAACCAGAGACAGATAAATACCTTAATCTTTGGGTCTTGTGATGGCTTCTCTGACCTTAAGGGTCTGTGGAAAGAAAGAGAGAGCAAGGATCAAGTATTGAACCCTTTTATTGGAGAGAAGTCATTCAAATGAGGCACGGGGTCAGGTTTCAGGGGGTTGAGTCTAGCTTCTTGATGTCTTCCTGTCAGCAGGTTGACTGACATCTAGGAAGGCCACGCCCATCTCACATGCTGAGTGGGGATCGAGAGCAGAGCAGACAAAGGGAGTTTCCATGGAACATTCTATCCCAAACAGGGCAAAGGGGTAGGATTACAAAGGAATAGGTGAGTGTAACTCAACCCCAGTGGGCACACCTACTCTTAAAGCCACACCACAATGATATACAAGCTGGGATAAGCCCAAGCCAGCAAAGTGGTTGGGCATCACCTCAAGTATCGGGAGTTAGGGGCATGGCTTCATTCAGGGCAGCACCCCACAATGGAGATTATTATTGTAATACATGATTGAAATAAATAAAAGTAGAGAATTAGCTCTTTAATGATAATAAAACTAAATTATGCCTCAGAATTGCTCTCCAATATAAAATTATTTTTTTAAAGTTTAATATAAAGTTTGAAGAGTTGTTACAACAAAGCAATGATATGGACAGTATAGGTTAGTTTAATAGAATAAATTATTAAAGGTGCCTAAAATAGTATCTACTTAATTTTATTAATTAAGTAAAATTCCTCATTGTAGATTGTATGTGATCTGAAAAATTTATTTTTCTTTCCTTCCTTTATAGTTTTTTTCCTTTCCATTCTACTTCCTTTCTTTCCTTCCATATTTTCTCAATTTGTACATTAGTTCAATATTACTTTACAAACTAATCAATCATTTTATTTGCTATTTGAGGCATACAAAATGAACCTTTCAAAGATAATGTTCTCAATACAATAAAACATACAAATTTTATATAATAATATAATGCATATTTCATGAAGCATATTTCAAGATACCTAAGCTAGGAGAATAATTATCAAAATATGTTCTAATTCTATTCAAGATTTAACATTAACTGTTAAGTCTTAAAACTTTAAAATAAGCCTTCTGAGAGACATGTTAATGACAGCTGTGAATTTTGCAGAAAAGACTTTATATTTTTTAACATATCCTCAATATATGTTCAGAGTGCTATGATATCACGAAAATCAAAAGTGAATAAAAAGACAAAAAAATAAAAAAAAACCAAGAAAATAAAACAGGTAATCTCTTCAACAAAGCTAGGTCAAAGAAAAGTTCCATTGATTTTAAAATAGGAGTACGTGGACCCAAATTATAACCATGCGGCAATGAACATGGTTACTCCCAGCATGCTAGCAGCTATTTTTTTGAAAGTTATAAATTTTCACTGGTGACATAGATCAGAGAACTGAAGGTCTATGACATGGAATTTATGTACTAGGATTATCATACACTCTAAATTACATTTTCCCACCACAGGTACATTGATATTTTAAAATCTGCTAGGTTGTATGGCCCAAGAAGTAAGTCTACTTGTGCTGTAGCTTAAATTTTCAGAAGAGTGTTTTTCTGCTTTGAGTTCCACTCAAAGCTAGAAATTTGGGGCTCACATTACAAATGGATTTTACATCATTCACAGGTATATAATATTTACTGTTTCCTTATCTCCAAGAAGCCTATCAAACATGGGGTTCCCAAATGGGAGTGCAGTGTTGTGTCACTGTACTGAGTACCAAAGAATAATAATAATTTAATGAATCTGATATTAACTTAGTGTTTATGTGGAAATGCTATAAGTGTCATGGACATGTCCTGTCTTGTCACACGCTGTGACATGCACAGTGAGTATCCATGGCAACGCCTGAAAGAGCCCCCGCGTGTGTAACCCTGATAACAGAGTGCGTAACCCTGATATGTCACAATGAGTGACGTAAAGGCCTAGCTAGAAATAGTATATAAACTGAGTCCCCAGCTCACTCAAACGAAGCGCCTTCAAGACGAAAAGACCCCGTCACACTTCCCGTCGGAGTGACTTGTTGATGGTGCCGGCTGCTTGCTGAGTTCCCGGACCAGACTTCATCTGATCCAGTGAGCGGCTAAGAAGACGTCCCTTGGTGAGCCCCCTGGGACTCGGGGAGATAGAGGCTAAGTTAGGACTTTGTGAATCTAGCTTTGAATTTGGTTGTGAATAAATCTTGGCATTGCAAAGACATATTTGCCTCTGTCTACTTAATGTGCTCGGGACAGTCACTTACTTTGAAGGGTAATTCCTGGCATAATTTTCTGGTCCACGAAAACTTTTGGTAATATAGGATTCAAGATAGCAGATTAGAGGAAGGCTGCTTGAACCTCCAGATTCGAGCAGAAGGACTACTTCTTCTCAGCAAGGTGGGTGAAAGAAGGAGCTCACTAAAATTCAATATCAGACACTCAGACTCCTAGAGACCCAAAAATCCAGTTGCATGAACAAAAGACAAAAAAAGAGTACATTGGAATCAAGCCAGTTGCAAGTCATAGCATGAGCAATTCACCACAGAGGGGAGGGGTAACAAAAACCGAAAGAGAAACACAATAAAATTTGGATTGGAAAAATGCTTAGAACAGAAAAGCAGTGTGAACTTAGCTGAACCAGAGGCTGCATAGTGAGCTCGTGTTTGAAAACCTTTCTTGCCTTCTCAACCGGCAAGTGGAAATGAGGTAAGAGCTGCCTTGAGGAGGCCAAGCTGCAACTTGCTGCTGTGGGAGCCTGGGAGATCAGAACAAACTTTGCTTTACTCTCCTAGCAAGGGTCTACCATGTGGCCTGATGTGACCAGAGCAGATTGAGTTGGAAACAGGCACAGAGAATATTGTCTCCAAGGAGATTCATGTCAGAGACACCAGGGGGAGTACAACTCGCTTTCCTTTTGATTCTGGCAGCTCACACTACCTGCTGAAGAGGGTCAGGAAACTGAACAAGTGGGCATGATTACACTTGAGGAATGAGCCTAAGACTGTATTTGTGGATGGCAAAAGGTGAGAGACCTGTAGAGGGCTGGCTGCCCTCACTATGTAAGTAGAATTCTCAGGAGGCCGCTGAGATCCAGACTCTCACCAGACATGGGCATTGTCCCAGCCACAGGACTGCATTGAGATAATCTCTTCAGAGCAGATAGCCCCCCAGACAAAACCCCAAGGGCCTGATTAGAGCTAAACTCTGGCCACCTGAATCCCTTATTTGCAACTCTGTAGTAGCCCCACCCTGGGATTGCATTGATCTAATCTGAAAAAAAAAAAAAAAAAAAATTCTAGTAGACAGTATTTCTCATTCTGTCATACCTTATAGAGTGAAAAGGGAAGCTGACAGCTATTTTAACCAACTTGAGTGTTAAGCCACTCCAGCTGGCAGTTTAGTGAGCAACACAAGAAGAACAGTTTAAGAGTCCCTAGCCTTTAAAATGGAAAGGACAGGCACAGGCAGTGAACAGCCATTCTTGTCTAGAGCTTTGACTAGGAAAGACAATTTTTTCATCTTCATTAAGAATTTTATTTTATTTTATTTTTATTTTTTGGTGTTCTCGTTTTGCTGATTGTTTTGTGGAGATTGTTGTACCAAAAATGTGGTACCCAGTGAAATGCCATTTAAAACTCCAAGCCACATCAAACTTGTGCCAAAAAAAAGCCTTTATTAAGTTGATCAGTGGCCACCATCCTCACACATCCCACAGTGTGACAAGATGGCACACCAGCAGTTATTTTCAAGGGTTTATATTTGGTTGTTCAGCCAATGCAAGCAAGACACAGTACAGAAGCTGAATTTGGGCAGTTAGTGAGACAATGCAGTGGGTACATTGGTATTTCCCATGGAACTTTCCAGGTTGGCATAGCAACAAGCGTGTAGAAGGGAAGGGGAGTCAAAATGACCCTAGTTGAGTACATGTCAGAGGATGGTTACTAATATTTAGACAATCAATCTCTGACAAGGTACATTGCCCAAGAAAAATGGAAACCATTACATTGTATAAGGATTGCTATTTTTGTGTTGCCAAGTATGTTATGCTAGGTAACAATTAATGGGTACATAGGCAGGACTATCCATGTTCTATTATTTCTGAGAAACAGAACTATTTCTTGGAACTCCTAAGATGGCTGCTGAAGAACAAGATGGAGTCCCTTTAGTTCTCTTATCACAGAGATGATATAAATACATATAGGTAAAGATATAGATATACATACACACATATTTGTTTCTTTTTTCTCATTTTTAGCATTTTTTAATGTTTGGTATCTGTCTTGTCTTTTGAGGGTTAGGGTTTTTGTTTATTGTGTTTTTGTTTTTTTCTCTTATTTTTCTCGCTCTTTCTCTCCTTTCTTTTCCCTCTAATAGGGAAATTTTCTTACTTGGTCCTCCTCCTCTCTCTCTTACTTAATTTTTTTTCTTGTATTTATTTTTTACCTCCTTTATAGCCATCACTTGCTACATCTTTGGACAAAGAAAATGTGGTATATTTACACAGTAGAATATTCTTTGTTGTCAAAATTATGTCACTTGAGGGAAAATTGTTGAAACTTGCAAATATTAGGTTAAACAAAATAAGCCAAACTAGAAAGTCAAGAGTTGTATGTTTTCTCTCATATGTGGAGGCTAGAGAGGAAAAAGGAAAAGAAAAATGGGGAGTGTCTCATGAATATTGAAGTAAGCCCGGCAGAGTACAGAAAAGAGACCAAGGAGATGCAGGAAGGAAGGGAAACAGGAAATACTGGGGGATGTTATATTGTTTATATTGTGTGCATATATGAATGTGTATCATTAAATCCCACCATTATGTATAATTATAATGCATGAATAAGAAATATGGGGAGGAGAACAGAAAACAATTGAAACTTCCTCAAAAATTTTCCTGTGAAGTACATATGTCTTCTTAAGACTTCCAGTTCACTTGTTACTTCTTCCACTTCTTTTGAGGAATCAAATGTCATTGACAGAGTTTGTCCATGTGATGGCAACAGTTGAAAAGAAAGTGTTAGCTAGATCAATGATCACATGCACCACATACCTAAAGTTTTGTTAGTATGAGTTAGGAAACATTAGCACTCATGTCTCCTACTTCCCCAAGTCAATTATCTCATGACTGTGGAAAGGATGATTTTAGAGGCTTCCATTTGGCCTTGCTTAAAAAGATGGATAAAGGAACCAATGCAAGCATTCTGACATTACATTTGCTAGTTTCATAAACCAAATTTAACAATTTCTCTATACCCATATTGGAAATATGCCTTACTATCTGCCATTTATTTAGCCACAATATAGAAAAAATTCACTCTTTCTTCTTCCCTTCTAGTCTATATGAGATTGAATACAGAAGTTCCATGGTGTTCTTTATGAATTCTTGATACCTGAACAATAACCAATTCTGAGGCAATTTTCAATAAATATTTGCTATGTGTTTGAGTTAAATGTGTTTCCTCTCCTTGTATTTGATGACACACTGATACTATTGAAAGACTTATTGTTTTTTCTCAGAATTTTCATTTATGCCTTCTTTCCTATTTAAAATCAGATCAGGATTCACCTTCAAAAACAATATACCACAGAGACATAACTCTACATTTATTCTTCCCTTGGAAAAACTTGAGAAATTACATAGAGAAAAGTTGTATGTGGTGCTAAAAACTGTAAAAGATATCTTTCAAAGAATAAGATATTTCTGTAAATGTAGTGCAGACTGGAATGGATTTAATGAGGTATGGTAGGACAACTTGAAATTTATTTTTCTTTGAAAAAAATCTGGAAAGTAATTGGAGGAAACTCTAGCAAAATACTTTTAATTAAAAAGAATGAGGTTAAAATTTGGAGAAAGCAGCAGCAAAAATAGGCCAAAATAATGAAACTGCTTTCTGAAAGAAAAGGCTACCATGAGGAGAAAGTGAGCAAGCAAGTTCCCACTAGATGAAATTTAGCAACCACTCTCGGAGAGAAAAGTAAGATGCAGAATGCCTGGATCCAAAAGACCAGTTTAGAACATGGAAGGACACGAATACAGCAGGGAAGATGCTTCCTTCTACGGTCGACACAAAAAGCTTGTTGATACTTCCTATGGAGAAATTTCATTCTGAAGTAGACAACACAGAATCTTTATGGGCTGTGATGGAATCTTGCAGCTAAGAAGAAAGGACCCTCCCTGGAAGACTAGAGAGAATTTTTCCTACTTTACCTTCTTGAAGGTTTGCCCTCTGGTTTACCTTCATGAAATAGATAGCAAAGAAAATAAATTAATGCCTTAACTATCAGCATAACACTTCCTGTAGGCTATCACATTATTGAAAGCAGAACCTTTAACATGAAGAAGAAGAAGAAACAATCTGACAACAGGAGTGATTGCAGAGAAGAAAAGCCACGATTTTCTTCGTTTCTTTTATTGCAGGTAGATTGATTTTATTACCTAATCTGTTTCTCTTCAAATTCTAATTCTTATTCAGGCATGTCACATACATCCTACTTTAAAATGTCTTCCATTGTTCCACAATACAGCTTCCTTTTATGGTTTTTATGCAGCATTTAATCTGTGGTTCACACTAATTGTGATCTGTTTTGCAAAGTGGTTAGTGTTCTGTGACTCTTCTCTCCTGAATTAGGTCACAAACTCAATGAAAGACAATCCTTTCTTTGATTCTATAAGTCCAAAGTAAAATATGTCACATAGTCCACAGATATTCTACAAATAATTTTTAGTTGTTTTTCTTTTTACTAATTTTTAATTATTAGCCAAAATTATGAGAAGCAGATTTTATTACACCTTTCAAGATGCCAAGCATATTGATAGTGATATTTACTGGTAGAAGAAATTGAGAAGTGGTTTCTTTTACATGTTCAAAGGAAATTATAGCCTTGATCAATCCTAATTACACTTGTTATTACCTCCATCATTATTCATTAAAGTGAAAGCGAGAAATATCACAGAGGATTTAAAATATCCACAGTCATTCATTTTTGGACAGACAGCTGATAAATGCCATTATCCACAAATATATATATATATATATGTATATATATATATATATATACATGTATATATATATACACATATATACACACACACAGATAGATAGATATAGACATATATAAATAAAGATAGAAAATATCCATTGGTTGGTTACATATCCTCTTCAAAAGCATACCTTTCTTAAGGCAGAAAAACCTTTTCAGAGAGAAAAATAGGTTCAGTCACACTGACTTATATACTATTTATAAGTCACATTGACTCCTAAGCATGTGTTTTACTGTACACTGTTTTTATTAGTAAAAGGAGTATCTCTAAGATAATTGTAATAAGTATGGTAATGCATAAATCAGAAACATAGTCATTTATTATCAGGTATAAAGTACTATACAAAATTATAATGTGACTGGCAGTGCAGTAATCTTTTATACCAGCACCCCTGAAAATACATGTGCTATGCCATTTTGATGGTTATGACATCACTAGGCAATAGGAATTTTTCAGTTCCATTATAATCTTATGGGATCATCACCATATAAACAATCTGTTGTTGACAGGAAAATTATTATGTGGCTCATTACTATATTATAAAGGTTGCACAATGTCTTGTACCCTTTTCCTTCTTGGCACATCTCCACTCACTTCTGGCACTTGCCCCATTATCGCTGCACCAAGCCACAGACCTCTTGCTGATTTCTACCAGCTAAGATAGTTTGAACCCCACTCAGTTTTACTTGTGCTTCCTCCACCTGGACAATTCTTCATGGATCCTTTAGCTTCTTCAAGTCTCTGTCTTCTCCTCAGCAGATCCTTCCCTGACAGCCCTTCTTACTTTTCCAACACCCATATTTTGGCAGCAATTTCTAGCCTTTTCTTTTTTTCCCCATGGATAGAAGTTGTCATCATCTAGCATGTTTAATAAGATGTCATTATGTTTTTATGAAGTCAGTTCATTCTCCTCTCTCCAGAGCCTACAGCAGTCCCAAACTCATACTTGGGTCTCTCTCTCTTTCTCTCTCATATATATATATATATATATATATATATATATATATATATATACACACATATATATGTATATATGTATGTATATGTATACATGTGTTTATATATGTATACATGTGTATGTGTATATATGTATACACATATATATTATATAATATATACACACATATGATATATATACACATATATAATATATATGTATATGTGTGTATCTTCGCAGTTGATGGCTTTATATGTCTAAACTTGGATAAGAGCTAACCAGTAATCTAGCTATTTATTCTCTGATATGACTCCTCGCAAACTTCTAAACACTGATCATTTCTACTAAAAATATTTCTAAAACATCTTTCATAATTTTGAAACTGTTTTAAGAATCAGAAACCTGATGGTAAAACACATATATATATACACACACACACATATATGTATATATATGCACATATACGCAAGTACACACATACACATATTTATTAAATACATAAAAGTGACTGAATGAAGAGATGAGGAGGCTTACAGAAGTCATACACTTCATCAGAGGCTCTTCCTTTTGAACCCTTCTCTACATGAGTGATGAGATATAAGCTTGCTGCTGATCATCAGTTTAATTTGTGTTAAGAATTCAGGTCAGCAAATCACCAGACTCTGCTTGAATAAATAGAATACCTGAAAACTTTAACAGAGAAAAATAAGTTACCACAAATGAAGATTGAATCACACACGTGATTGATGTGATGTCTGTGTTAATCTGAGGACCAGAACATCCAAAATGCAACTTACCCAGAGCACTCTTATTCAAGCACTCTTTAAGTCCATAAGTAGCAATTGAATGACTGGCTCCTTTTTGCTAGAGACTAATTTCTACACAAGCAAGGAGGACAATTGAGAGTCAGTGAATGTAAGAACAATCAGATTTGATTTATGCAGAAGAAAATTAACTTAAAACTTGAACTCTTTCCAAATTTATCATATACCTCACATTTAATGCAGGTTTTTGCGATTCTGAGCCTAGTTAAATTTTGTGAACATCATGGAAGCAGTGACAAATAGCCCCACTAATTATATCTGCATAGCTGAGGTGGTTTTATCCTGTTATCTTTAATTTCAAATTTTAATTAGGTAAGGAAGAATTTTCTAACTTACAATATAAATGTTCTATTTTTCTTTCAAATTAAGAGTTTTTTACCTGGTATAATTGGAGCCTCAGTAAATAATGGCTTTTGATTTATAAACTGATTTTTTATTATGAGTAATTTCTAATTAAAAGTAGAATCAGTTATTGCTTTGAGGAATGAACACTCCTATTTTCTCTATTCCATCAACAATTTCCAAGTCATCTATGCACTCCACAATACAGGTGTAAATTTGTATCAATTAGATCATCCATTTTTTTCCCCATATTACTACAGAGGTTAAGCCTCTTTATATAGTTTAATGTCATTTGGATTTCACTGAAACATATTAAAATTTGATATAGTATTTTCAAAATTTATGGCTTCATGCTTCTAAGCTTGGATAAGCTAACCAGGAATCTAGTTCTTCATTCTCAAATATGATTCCTCACAAACTTCTAAACATTGATCATTTCTTCTAAAAATATTTCTAGAGTATCTTTCATAATTTGAAAACTGGTTTGAAAACCAGAGATATGTGGTAAAACTTGGGGAAGGTATTAACTAAAGAAGTCTATATTGGGAATCCTGTTTATAGCATTTAACTTAACAAACAGAAAAGTCTTAAAATAATGTTTTATATTTAATTACACAATTTGAGTTAAAGAAAAATAATTTTAGTGAAAATAATGAGTATAGTAAAAATAGTTATAGCAAGATCCTTTCAAACACATTACCTGAGAATTTGCTTCACCTGCCTTCTAAAATATTGGCCAGTGATAAGAATGGGTGTCTTTCGGTGGTAGGCTTATGATGGATTTATCTCTTTATTCTATTTTACAGTTATTTATATTTAATAAAATATACCAGAGTTTTATTTTTGTACTAATAATGTTAAAATAAACTATTTTTTAATTGTAGATGGACACAATACCTTCATTCTATTTATATATTTTTATGTGGTGCTGAGAATCAAACCCAGTGCCTCACACACGCTAGGCAAGCACTCTACCACTGAGCCACAACTCCAGCCTCTAAACAATGTTTTAAATTCAATAGTGATCTGAGAGCCCATAGATTATTCAGAAGACCTGGGTTCTTTTAAGAGTGTCATACAAACCTGATTCTATGTCACTTTCAGATCCTCTGCTCTGCTGTGGATATGGCAGTGAGGAGGGCAGAGAATAATTTCTTAACAGCTCTTTGATTTAGAACATAATTATAGTCATATGGCATTGTGTTAATATTCCCTCCCTAAACACTTACTAATAACTCAAATGGTATATTAAGAAATCATATATTAAAAATACACGGAAAATCAGAATATTTGCCCCTTCATAAACTTACTGAATCTTAATTATACAGGGTATTCCCAATCCAACCTTCTTCTAAACAAACAAACAAACAAAAAATATGTAAAATATGTATGTGCATGAAAAAGCTCCTAGTTTGTTGCTTCAAAAGATTCAATTTCGCCGGGCGCAGTGGCGCACACCTGTAATCCCAGCACTTGGGAGACTGAGGCAGCAGGATCGCGAGTTCAAAGCCAGCCTCAGCAATGGCGAGGCACTCAGCAACTCAGTGAGACCCTGTCTCTAATAAAATACAAAAAAGGCTGGGGATGTGGCCCAGTGGTTGAGTGCCCCTGAGTTCAATCCCCGGTACCAAAAAAAAAAAAAAAAAAAAAAAAAAAAAAAATTCAATTTCAAGTTAATTAAAGAAAAGGATTAAAAGTGAGTTTGTGCCAGGCAAGGTGGCGCACACCTGTAATCCTAGCACTTGGGAGGCTGAGGCAGGAAGATCGCCAGTTCAAAGCCAGCCTCAGCAATGGGGAGGCACTTAGCAGCTCAGTGAGACACTGTCTTTAATAAAATATAAAAAAAGGTTGGAGTGTGGCCCAGTGGTTGAGTGCCCCTGAGTTCAATTCCTGGTACCAAAAAAAAAAAAAAAAAAAGTGAGTTTGTAACCCATTTCCCATTCTTAGGGACAATGAGGCAAGTCTAATCCTCAACAAAATCTCTGGCAAATGTTGGCTGACAGAATTTACTGGTTAAGAGATAAATGGGAATCTTTTAATGGTTTCTCCTTGCTGATTACTTTTCTACACATGCTATTTTTTAATATACTTTGTGATGAGGAAAAATTTTTCTAAAGTCTGAGACCAAAGAGAAAAATCAGAAAGTATTTGGTCAATTGCCTTTGATTACATGAATATTTAAAACTCCAAATGTCAAATCACACACAGAGAAATGCATATGCACTTAACTACATAGGTAAAATATTTAGGAAGTATTCTAACATATTTAATAATTAACACCTCATAAAAAAAAGTAAAGTATTTCAAAATACTTTAATCAAAGATTATATTTTATTAAATATCAACAGAAAATTAACAATGGTTATATTACATTAAAAAGTTCAATATTACATAATCAAAGATAGGCAAATGTAAACATCATATTTTTTTAAGAAACTTCATATCAATGAAATAATGCACTGTTTATCTTGGAGTACATGGCGATTTTGTTAGCATAATGATCTCCAGGCTCCTTAATGATGTTGACTTTGGTAGAATTTCCTTCTTTTCTTAGGCCAAGTAATATTTCATTGTATGAATATGCCATGTTTATTGTTACCCATTCATCTGTCAATGAACATTTTTGTTGTTTCTCTAATGATGTTTATGTTCTTTCTATATCTTGGCTATTATGAAAAATGCTGCAGTGAACATGTGAGTGCAGATATTTCCTGATATCCTAATTATAATTCTTTAGAATAAAGGACCAGAAGGGGGGATTGCTGGATCACACAGTCATTCCATTATTAGTTTTTTGAGAAATGTCTTTTCCATAGTGGTGACATCATTTCATGTTCCTATCAGTAGTGTCCAAAGATTTCAATTTACCCATTTTCTTGTTGTTGGATACCAGGCAGGGAGGCTACACCTCCCAGGTAGGCCACACCTCCCCAGGTACTTTGTGAAAAGACTACATCTCCCAGGTGCCTCAGGCTGGTCAGTGAACCTGGCCACCAGGTGCCCTCACCACTGCCTCCTGACCTCCAGCAGCCTATGGAAGCATGGACTTGTTCCAGGGGTGCCTCTGACCACCAGTTCGCTATTTAAGCCTGCCCCAGACTGTAACCACCCTTGTTCACCCTGTTCACCCTTGTTCTTCCTTGTTCTGCACCCTTGTTCTCCCTTTTCCCTTGCCCCTTACCTTCCCTGTCCTCCACGCCATTTTTGTCCCTTACTACACCACATGGCACCCCAATAAACCCCTTTCTCAACACGGTGTTCCTGAGTAGCTTCATGTCCCAACACTTGTAAACACTTATTGTTCATCTTTTTGATAATAGCCATCCTAATAGAATTGAATTTGATTTGCATAACCCTGATGATCATTGATACTGCTCATATTTCATATGATTGTTAGTCGTTTGTATGTCTTATTTGGAGAAATGTCTATTCAAGTTTCTTGCCCATTTTGTAACTGGGTTATTTGTTCGTTTTGATACTGAGTTATTGATTCCATATGTATATTTGAAAACCATACATCATGGTTCCTCTTATAAAATATCTGGTTTGTTGGAATTTCATCTTTTCTATAGGTTGTTTTTCACTTTGTTGATTTTTTTTCCTTTACAGTGGCATAAGTTTTTAGTTTGATATAGTTCTATTTATTTACTTTTGTTTTATTACTTCAGGTCTTGGTGTCATATTCAAACAAATAATTGTAAAGTCCAACATCACAAAACTTTTCTCTGGATGATTTCTTTCAAATGTTTTATAGTTTCAGGTTTCAAGTTAAAATTGCTAATCCATTTTGGGTTAACTTTTGTGTATGGTATAAGTTGGATGTTCAATTCCCTTTTTTTGCATGTGGTTATTATGAGTTCTTTAAATTACATATTGCCTCAGTATCTGTTTTGAATATATGTTGGACTTTCTCATACCATAGCCAGAACTTAGTAACCCTTAAAATGATTTCCAGTTCTTCACTTCTTCCAACTTCCTCAGTGTTATTAATCCAGACATCTTCCATGCACAATCAACTGTTAGTAATCACCTCCTTTCCAGTCTGCTGGATACAGCTTATGTTACTCAGCCCACTGGCCAGAGGCCCCACATGGACAGCCCACATATTGCATAGTGAGTGACCACTTCTCAGTCATGCTGCTCTAAACCACCTAATTAGTATTCCAATCAAGAAAACTACTTTATAATAATATCTTGGACCCCAGTAAAGATTTTGGCCCAAGGATCCCTTACTTCCTCTCTTACTCACCACCTGCAGGTTGATTATGGGTTTCCTAGACAGTTCCTGCTTCCATTTGGCCCTGTGGGCATGCTGCCTTCTTTCTGCATTCTGTAACACACTGCTTCTGACATTTCATTTTTTTGTTTGTTTGTTTATACGTTCCTTCTGTGTCTCCTCTGACCAACAAATTTAAGCACAAATTTTCTCCTGTTGAGGGCTCTCCTACTGACTGAAAATCTTGGCTGTAGTAAACTGATCATAGGCTAAAAGTAGCTGTAGTATGTCTGTCAGTATGAACAATTTTCCTGTAAATATCTAGTCATTGTTGGGACAGTTAGGCATCAGTCCTCATTCAGGATAAAGAAGTATCATATGAAGGGCACACTGGAAGCACCCATGGCCAAATCCTCTGAAGCCACATCACCACAAGTATGGAATTTATAGCCACTCTCCAGAGAGAGAGATCTCAAAAACAAATCTGAAAAATCACAACACTAGTTTTCTTAGTATCATTTGTTGAAGGAGTCTGTCCTTTCCACACTGTGTTTCCTTGCAGTTTTGGGAAAATTACTTAATATTAATCTGTGGATTTATTTCTGGGCCTTCTATTCTGTTTTACTGGACTCTATGCTTGATTTTATGTCAGTGTCATACTATTTTGTTTACTAGAATTTGTATTATATTTTAAAATCAGGAATATGAGGCCACAATTTTTTTTTGTCTTTTCAAAGTCTTTGGAGGTCCCATATGAATGTCAAGACTATTTAATCAATTATTATACATACTATGCCTTAGTTCTTTAGGCTTCTATAATGAAACAGACTATTGCAAAAGCCCCACTCCTTATAACCAACCATCTTCTCACTATAATGTCAATGCAGAAGGGACTTGCTAGCTCTTCAGGATCTCTTTTAGAAAATGCTCTTTTCTCATGTTCTAGTCACCCCCAAGGCCCATCTAATAATTACATTATTATCTTGGAGGTTAGGATTTCAATATGTGCATTTTAAAGGAACACAAACATTCAGACAGTAGTAGAATGCTACTGGAATAATGATAGGCTCTATGTTACATCTGTGTATTTTTTACAGTATAGTTTAACAATATAAAGTCATTGAATCCATAAACACAAGGTATCTTTCCATTTATTTCTGCTTCTTTAGTTTCATTCAATGATGTTTTATAGTTTTCATTATGCAAATTTTTTTCATTTGCTTGGTTAAGGTTATTCTGAAGTATTACTAGAAAATACTTAAGTTTTTTTTTTTTTTTTTTCTTTTTGGATACAATTGTAAATGGCACTGTTTGATTAAATATCTTCTTGTAGTTTGTTTTTAATAAACAAGGCCTTTATTTTTAATCTACCAATTATTTTTCAATGCTTAACCTATATATCCATTTATTTCATATTTCTAAAAATGTTTAAAACTGAGTTCTGGAATTACTGCTGTCATTTTATTTTGTTTATCTATATTTTCCAGGTTTGCTAGCATAAATATTTATTTCCTTTCAGCTTATTTATACAGAGAGTTCAATTTACAGTTGGCAGACTTTTTAAAGTACTTATCAGATACTTTGTTTCCCAGTGCCTTGTAATGCTATAGGATGCCCATGGAATGAAATTAATGAACATAAACATTCAAAAAGGTTTTAAATGCTTGAGTAGGAAAAGAGGAAAGACATTTTGATCTATGACAAATTGCTTTGCCACTCATTCAAATTTATATCAGTCCTCAAACATTTTGCTAATAAAAGGTAATTCTAAAGGCTATGCTCTCTGAATTGAATGAGATGGAAATATCTTATGTGCCAACCAGTATCTAGTTTTTCAATCTCATATCCTCTGAATTAGTCATGCAATTTCTACACCTGTCATCTAAATTTGCTTAGGAATTTCAAAAGATCAGGTAGTGCTGATTTTGTTATTCTCTACTTGAATTAGAGCATTATGAGTTGAATTGTAAAGTGGTAAAAACCACACAGCACATGGAAAATAGCTGAAACTGGATAGGTCACTGCTAAGAAAGTAAGTTTGAAGCATCATGTTGGAAAATTCTTGTTACCTAGATTGCAGTATTCAGGACCAAATTATCACTGATTATAATTCAGTTCTCATTGTTTATTTATGTAAACCCTACACATGTGTTTCACATTGCTATTTACAAAATTACTAATTCAAGATGCACATTTTATTTTCTTATATATTGGTGATATTCCTCTAGAATTCAGGATGGGTAGTCTAGTTAAGGATGCAGGAAAGTTGTGTTGCTTTTCTATTGCTGCCTAACAAATTCTGCAATTATACTGAAATAAAATAATATATGCTTTTTGCCCCACACTTTGCAGGGATCAGGAAATCTGGCACAGTTTAACTCAATCCTCCACTCAGTTTCTACCTAGGTTAAAATTGAATGTTGCTCAATCTCATCTGAGGCTCTGTGTTCTTTTCCAAGCTTATTTAGGTTGTTGGCTAAATTTAGTTCTTTGCAGTTCCTGAGATTTTCTTTCTTTCTTTCTCTTTCTCCCCCTCCCTCCCTCCTTCCTTCCTTCCTTCCTTCCTTCCTTCCTTCCTTCCTTCCTTCCTTCCTTCCTTCCTTCCTTTCCCTTCTTTCTTTTCTTTCTTCCTCCCTCCCTTCCTTCCTTTCAATTATTTATTCATTTTTTACCCCTGACTTTTAGCTGGATTTTCACAATCTAGCCATACAGCCATCTTCACAATCTAGCCATACAGACATCTAAGAGTATAGCTGATATAGATCTTGAAAGGCAATAAGTACATGTTACAACAGTTCTAAATAACACAACACAGTGGAGGGAGAGACTATATGGTCCTATTCAGTGGCCCAGGGAGGTGAACATACAAGTTTGTTCACTAACAGGTGGTGATCTTGAGGACATCTTAGAATTCTGGTTGCCACATTTAAAAGTTCTGCTACTAAAGCTGTGTTAAGAAAATGAAAAGACTAGTCACACACAAGGGAGAAAATATTTTCAATACATATATTTGACATTGGATTTGTGTAACTTATATTTAAGGAACTCTTAGAAAAAATAATAATAAGGAAAACAACTAATTAGCTAAGGAGTGCATACTTCACAAAAGTATTCTATAAATGGCCAGTGAGCATGCAAAAAATATACTCTACATTATTAGTCATTAGAAAAAAGGCAAATTAAAGCCATTATGAGATACCATGATCCATTCATTCACCCAAATTTCTAACATTAATATGGAGATACTAAGTTGGTGAGAATACAGAGCAATTTAAGCTTCCACACACACCAAAATTAAAATGCAGAACTACTGAATCCCCAAAAAACAATTATCTTATCATTTCCTTCATGGTCAGACTCCCACACTCCCTAACCCCCATGCCTAACCTCCAACAACTGCATATGTATTTTCCATATCTTTAAGATAATGTAGGCCCGCCGGCCGGAAGGAGAGATCCAGTCTCCAGTTTGCCTGGCCTGCAGGGCCCAGAGTGGCAGCTCCCTGCTGCTGCATGCAAGGCCAGACCTGGGGAAGCACCACCTCCACTCCCCGCTACCCGCCCAGCGGTGACCAGAGCAAGAGGTAGGCATCCGCCCACCTGCGGGAAGGAGAGATCCAGCCTCCAGTTTGCCTGGCCTGCAGGGCCCAGAGTGGCAGCTCCCTGCTGCTGAACACAGGGCTCATCCTGAGGATGAGCCCCCCTCCACTCTTCCACTGTGCCATTCTGCAAAGGGCCAAAGGTGCAGCCTCGACTCCACTAACAGGATTGCTGACTGGATATGGTCCGGGTTAATTGGCTTAATCTGGAAGGGAAATACGAAGGGCTTCCAAGGGTCCATTTGGCTTGAGACTTATTCCTGGTTTCAACGTTTTTTTTGTTTGTTTGTTTGTTTTGTTTGTTTTGTTGTTTCTCGGGGGGGGGGTTGTTTGTTAGTTTCTGGTTGTTTTGTTTTGTTTTGTTTTGATTGACAGTGTGTTTGTTTGCTTCTGCTCCTCTTTGCTTTCTTTCTTTTCTTCCTTCTTACGTTAGTATTTTTTCTTCTTCCTTCATCTTCCCTATTTACACCCTGCCATTGCATACTCAACAAAGGTAAAAACAAGTTATATGCAGAAATTGGGATTTTTTGAACGAGTACAATTGAAATATATAGCAAAGTGGTGTTATATATAGTGTATTCTCTATTTTCTAGACTCACTCTCTCTCATACTAATTTCTACTCCTTGGTCACTTTTTTCTTTTTTTCCTTTTTTTTTTCCCCCCTTTTTTTCTTTTTCCTTTTTCTCCATCTTTCTTTATTTTTTCTCTCAACCACTGCATAAATTAGGTTTATATATAAATTGGTCTTTCCACCTAATCATTCACTATTTCCTCTCTCATCTGCTGATACTAAACCACTTCCATAGAACTCTCTTTTCATACTTTCTAAGAAAGAACAAGTCAGTTCACTCACTTCCCTCTTACTAAACATATCACCTCTGTGTCCATTACTTGAATCTATAAAGCCCCATTAGAAGCTTACAGACTAAATTGGAAACATTATCTAGGTTAACTAAATCTGTGCATTGTGATCAAGCTGGGATTCTCTGAATAGAAAGTGTCTGATTTTAAAGTGTAAAGGAAATATAAGGGGATCTGATAGCATTGTACTACCGGAGCAACATAAGGTTCTAAGGTAAAATCAAAATAGTCAAGGTCCCATACTGCAAGAAGAATAGACATAAAAGCAAGATGAAGAAACAAGGAAGGAAAGTGGCACAAACAAATCAATATACCTCCTCAGTAGATTCCATGGCATGCACAGTTGGTGAAATGACAGAGATGGAATTTAGAAATTACATTTGCCAAATGCTTGCGGAACTTAAGAATGAACTAAAAAATGAGATGAGGGAGCAAGTACAGATGGCAAAAGATCATTTTGACAAAGAACTCCATAAACAAATACAGGAAGTAAAAGATTACTTCAATAGGGAGTTAGAGGCTCTAAAGAGAAACCAAACAGAAATTCCGGAAATGAAAGAAGCAATAAACCAAAATAAAAGCTCAATCGAAAGTATCACCAACAGAGTAGATCACTTGGAAGAAAGAATCTCAGACATGAGGACAAAATATATACCTTAGAGAAAAATCTAGATTACATAGCAAAAATGGTAAGAAACCAAGAACAGAACATCCAAGAATTATGGGACAACATAAAAAGACCAAACATAAGAGTGATTGGGGTAGAGGAGGGGGCAGAGTTTGAAGCCAAAGGAATGAACAATTTATTTAATGAAATAATTACAGAAAATTTTCCAAACTTGAGGAATGAATGGGAAAACAAAGTTCAAGAGGCTTACCGAACACCAAACATACAAAATCACAACAGGTCCACACCAAGACACATTATAATGAAAATGCCTAATATACTGAGCAAGGAGAGAATATTAAAAGCCACAAGAGAAAGGAAGCAGATTACATATAGGGGGAAACCAATCAGACTATGTTCAGACTTTTCTACCCAGACCATAAAAGCTAGAAGATCCTGGAATAGCATATTTCAAGTTCTGAAAGAAAAGGGATGTCAACCAAGAATCTTATATCCAGCAAAACTGAGCTTTAGATTTGAAGATGAAATAAAAACCGTCCACGACAAGCAAAAGTTAAAAGATTTTGCAGCTCGAAAGCCAGCACTTCTAAACATCCTGGGCAAAATTTTTCATGAAGAAGAAGAGAAAAATAACAATGAAAATCAACAAAGGGAGATATTAAACTAAGGGAAATACCAACGAGAAGAGAAACCAAATCAAGCTAAAGATCATAATACAAATAAAAATGGATGGGAATAAAAATCACATTTCAATAATAACCCTGAATGTTAACGGCCTAAACTCACCATTCAAAAGAAACAGATTATCTGAATGGATTAAAAGAAATGACCCAACAATTTGCTGTCTCCAAACACACCTCATAGAAAAAGACATCAATAGACTGAAGGTGAAAGGCTGGGAAAAGTCTTATCACTCACATGGCCTGCGGAAGCAAGCAGGGGTTTCCATTCTCATTTCAAATAAGGTAGACTTCAAGCCAAAACTAATCAAAAGGGACAAAGATGAATATTTCTTACTACTTAAAGGAACCATTCATCAACAGGATATAACAATCATAAATCTATATGCCCCAAATAATGGAGCAACTACATTTATCAAACAAACTCTTCTCAAATTCAAGAGTAAAATTGACCACAACACAGTTATTCTAGGAGATTTCAACACACCTCTCTCACCAATAGATAGATCATCCAAACAAAAGCTAAACAAAGAAACCGTAGGCCTCCTTAAAACAATAACTTAGACTTAACGGGCATATATAGTATATTTCATCCCGCAATAAAAGAATACACTTTTTTCTCAGCAGCACATGGCTCCTTCTCCAAAATAGACCATATATTATGTCACAAGGCAACTCTCAGCAAATATAAAAAAATAGAGATACTACCCTGCATGCTATCGGACCATAAAGGAATGAAATTGGAAATCAACGACAAAACAAGGAATAAGAAAAACTACTCCATCAACTGGAAGCTAAACAACAAGCTACTGAATGAACAAGGGGTTGAAGAAGACCTCAAAAGGAGATCAAAAAATTCCTAGAGGTAAATGAGAACACAGATACATCGTATAGAAATCTCTGGGACACTATGAAGGCAGTAGTAAGAGGAAAATTCATTGCACTGAGTTCATTCCTTAAAAGGAAAAAAAAAAAAAAAAAAAAAAAAAACAAATAAATGACTTAACATCACACCTCAAAGCAATAGAAAAAGAAGAACAGATCAACACCAAGAGTAGCAGAAGACAGGAAATAATTAAAATCAGAGCAGAAATTAATGAAATTGAGACTAAGGAAACCATTCAAAGAATTGACAAAACTAAAAGTTGGTTCTTTGAAAAAATAAACAAAATTGACAGACCCTTAGCGATGCTAACGAAAAGAAGAAGAGAAAAAACTCAAATTACTAACATTCATGATGAAAAAGGGAATATCACAACAAACACCCCAGATATACAGAATATAATTAGAAATTACTTTGAAAACTTGTACTCTAACAAAATAGAACATACTGAATGCATTGACAGATTTCTAGAGTCATATGATTTGCCTAAACTGGATCTGGAGGCTATACACAATTTAAACAGATCAATTACAAGCGAAGAAATAGAAGATGTCATCAAAAAGCTACCAACAAGGAAAAGTCCAGGACCTGATGGGTTTACAGCTGAGTTCTACAAAAGACTTTCAAAGAAGAATTAATACCAATGCTCTTCTAACTATTTCAAGAAATAGAAAAAGAGGGAGCTCTTCCAGACTCTTTCTATGAGGCCAATATCACATTAATTCCAAAGCCAGGCAAAGACACATCCAAAAAAGAAAACTTCAGGCCAATATCTTTAATGAACATAGATGCAAAAATCCTCAACAAAATTCTGGCAAATCGGATACAAAAACATATCAAAAAGATAGTGCACCACGATCAAGTGGGGTTTATCCCAGGGATGCAAGGCTGGTTCAATATTCGGAAATCAATAAACATAATACATCACATCAATAGACTTAAAGATAAAAATCATATGATTGTCTCAATAGATGCAGAAAAAGCATTTGACAAAATACAGCACCCCTTTATGTTCAAAACACTAGAAAAACTAGGAATATCAGGAACATATCTCAACATTATAAAAGCTATTTATGCAAGGCCCAGAACTAACATTATCTTAAATGAAGAAAAATTGAAAGCATTTCCTCTAAAAACTGGAACAAGACAGGGATGCCCCCTTTCACCACTGCTATTTAACATAGTACTGGAAACTCTGGCCAGAGCAATTAGACAGACGAAAGAAATCAAAGGGATCCACATAGGAAAAGAAGAGATCAAATTAGCACAATTTGCTGATGACATGATAATATACCTAGAAGACCCAAAAAACTCTACCAGAAAACTTTTACAACTAGTAAATGAATTCGGCAAAGTAGCAGGATACAAAATCAATACACATAAGTCAAAGGCATTTTTATACATCAGTGACAAAGCCTCTGAAAGGGAAATGATGAAAACGACCCCATTTACAATAGCATCAAAAAAAATAAAATACCTGGGAATCAACTTAACAAAAGAGGTGAAAGACCTCTATAAAGAAAATTATAGAACACTAAAGAAAGAAATCATAAAAGAACTCAGAAGATGGAAAGACCTACCTTGCTCTTGGATAGGTAGAGTCAATATCGTCAAAATGTCCATACTACCAAAGGCATTATACAGATTTAATGCAATTCCAATCAAAATTCCTATGTCATTTTTCAAAGAAATAGAAAAAACAATCATGAAATTCATCTGGAAAAATAAGAGACCCAGAATAGCCAAAGCAATCCTGAGCAAGAAAAGTGAAGCAGGGGGCATCACCATACCGGACTTAAATTATACTATAGAGCAATAGTAACTAAAACAGCATGGTATTGGCACCAAAACAGACAGGTGGACCAATGGTACAGAATTGAGGACACAGAGACTAATACATATAATTTCAGTTATCTTATATTAGACAAAGGTGCAAAAAATGTACAGTGGAGAAAGGATAGCCTCTTCAGCAAATGGTGCTGGGAAAACTGGAAATCCATATGCAACAAAATGAAATTAAACTTGTATCTCTCACCATGCACAAAACTCAATTCAAAGTGGATCAAGGACCTAGGAATTAGATCTGAGACAATACGCCTAATAGAAAAAGTAAGCTCCAATTTCCAACATGTTGGATTAGGCCCCAAGTTCCTTAATAAGAATCCTGTAGCGCAAGAACTATTACCAAGAATTAATGAATGGGATAGATTTAAGCTAAAAAGCTTCTTCTCAGCAAAAGAAACAATCAGTGAGGTGAATAGAGAGCCAACTAATTGGGAACAAATATTTAATACATGCACATCAGATAGAGCACTAATTTCTAGAATATATAAAGAACTCAAAAAACTTTACACCAAAAAAGAAAATAACCCAATCAATAGATGGGCTAAGGAACTGAAAAGACACTTCTCAGAAGAAGATATACAATCAATCAACAAATGCATGAAAAAATGCTCAACCTCTCTGGCAATTAGAGAAATGCAAATAAAAACTACTCTAAGATTTCATTTCACTCCAGTCAGAATGGCAGCTATCAAGAACACTAACAACAATAAATGTTGGAGAGGATGTGGGGAAAAAGGCACACTCATACATTGCTGGTGGGACTGCAAAATGGTGCAACCGCTATGGAAAGCACTATGGAGATTTCTTGGGAAAATGGGAATGGAACCACCCTATGACCCAGCCACCCCACTCCTGGGTCTGTTCCCAAAAGACTTTAAAGCAGCATATTACAGTGACACAGCCACTTCAATGTTTATAGCAGCACAATTCATAATAGCTAGGTTGTGGAACCAACCTAGATGTCCCTCAGTAGATGAGTGGATAAAGAAAATGTGGTATCTATAAAAAATGGAATTTTACTCAGCAATAAGAGAGAATAAAATAATGGCATTTGCAGGTAAATGGATGAAGTTGGAGAATATAATGCTAAGTGAAATTAGTCAATCTCAAAAATCCAAACACCAAATGTTTTCTCTGATATAAGGAGGTTAGTTCACAGTGTGATTGGATGGGGGTACATAGGATTAGAGGAACACTAGAATGATCAAAGGAAAGGGAGGGCAAGGGAGGGAGCGGTGGGGGGAAAGGGAGGGAAAATGGTGGTTGAATGAGATGGATATCACTATCCTAAATGCATGATTAAAGATCTGAATGGTACTTATATACTTTGTATACAAGCAGTTGTATGTAAAAAGATGATATACTTGTGCATTATGAATAAGTAAATAAATAATCTAAAAAATAAAAAAATAAATAAAGTATATAATGAATGTCACTTTCTCGACATTTTCTGTTAGGATAGATTACTTATTGTGTAATATCAAATCCTCTAATCCCTCTTAGTCTTAAAAAATTAAATAAAAGAAAATACAATTTATCAAGCTATACATAATCAAATAAAATATATTTGTCATTAAACAAGAAAAAAAGATAATATAAAAGTATATACATTCCCACTTTAATGACATACTTCATTTGACATCATAAGCTGTGATATTTAATACTTATTTTTTCCAAATATTTTCTTATTGTCACAAGATTTGTTTTTGAGATGTAAGTAGATTTTTATGTGGATTTTTGAAAGAAATATATATTGGTTCACTCATAGTACTTCATTCTAAAAATTAGAATTTTGCCTGGAACCTTAGTGTTGCTGATGAAAATGGCCCTTTTTTTTTTTGCCTGGTCATGCTGAATTAAAACTGAGAATGAGCATAGTAGGCAACAATGACTAGGACATCATAGCCACCAAGGCTCAACTAGGGAATAATTACATCCATTTAAGAGATGACTTATGCTCTCATGGAAGACTAATTGTAAGATTATTTTTCCTACATGACCTTCTTGTTACTGTCATACTTTTTCTTCTTAGCATGTCCCACACTGAAATATTCCAGAGATTATCTTAATTAATGTTGCCTTTCCCACTAAGTTAAAATCCAAGTTGTAACAGGAAGCCTAACTATTTTACTCACTAACTCTATTCTCAGTACTTGGAACATAGAAGGCATTAAAAAATGAAAGTAAATAAATGGCTTAATTGGAGAGAGTACACTGCAAATAGAGAATCATTTCACAGTTAACCAAGTCCATTAATTTTCACTTGGATTTATGGCCAAATAATCTAATCAAAATACTATTTAATTTAATGATGTACATAGATTACTAATTTTATAAATCATTATTTTTCTATTAAATCATGAGCAAACCCTTCTACTTAAAAGGAACTTCTAAAGGATTCATAATGTAGATTTAGTATTCCTAGATGATGTCATGTTCGGTAGGTAAAATGCTACTCAGAGAGGAAGGAGACAGTTACCAGATTGGTGTGCAAGATAATTTGTAATGCTTCATAGAGTAATAGAAGCATTATGTCCTCATTGCCAATTTGTTACATTAATCTTATTTTACCTTTCACACACAAAAAATAATATTAGTTGTGGTCAGACTCTTAAGTATTGTAGATGGTCAACTTGAGAGAAGGGAGCCATTGCTCATAGTTTGGGAGCTTGAAACCATTTGGCATCATTTTTCTTCCCTCTTCTCTCATGTACTGTTCATAAACTTGTCTCTGCAGTGATTGTGATTCCTACCTAAAAGCCAAGGAGAAAACAGAAATTTCTGTCCTGTATGCTTATTCCTGGTTCCATTGGCTAGTTCAATGGTTAATTTTATATGTCAATTTGATAGGACTACAGGAATAGAGGATGACCAGATAGCTGGAAACCATTCTTTCTGGTTGTGTCTGTGAGAATATTTCTGGGAGAGATAAGAATTGTATTGGTAGGGGCTATGGCTGTGGCTCAGCAGTAGAGCACTCGTCTCACATGTGTAAGGCCCTGGGTTTGATTCTCAGCACCACATAAATAAAATGAAGGTGTTGTGTCCACCTACAACTAAAAAATATATTTGAAAAAAAAAAGTATTGGTAGACTAAGTGAAGAAGATTGCTCTCATCAAGAAGATCACACCATTCATCTATTGATGGCCAGAATAAAACAAAAAGATGGGAGGAAGAATGAGTATGAACTCTCTTCATGAACTGGGGCATCCAACTTCACCTGTCTGTGGATATAAGTGTTCCTAATTCTCAAGCTTTGACACTATGACACTTATACCAGCATACCCTTAGCCTTTCCCCTCTCGTTCCCATTCTCATATCATTGGAATCATTTGAATTATACAACTGCTTTCCTAGTCTTCCATTTTGCAGACAGCTTATGGGGTATCAAGCTTCCTAATCACATGAGCCAATTCCAACTTTATACATATGGCCCATTTCAATATCTATCTATGTATGTATTTGTGATATATACATGTATAGCATAATATGAAATATATGTCTCATATATGTATCTTATATTTGGGGAATCTGTTGTCTTTGCAATGTTCCTTTGCAGTCTTTCAAGATATGACTGTAGTCCTAGAGATTTGGATAGACACTAACTTTTTGTACATCAGGACTGCTTAATTCTGTCTCCCCACTATTTTTTCTTTTGTCATAGAATCTTAACATCTTCTTCTGATTGATATACTTATGTATATGACATTATTTGAGTCACATTTTATTATCACATTTTTATTATTTCTTTTTAAAATTTATAATATATTTTTATTCTAATTTGTTATACATGCTTGCAGAGTGCAATTCATTTTGTATTACACATAGAGAGCACATTTTTTCAAGTCACTGATTTTACCTAAAGTATTTTCATAACATTTGTATTTTTATGCATGTATTTAGGTTATTGATGTCTAATTTGTTCTGTCATTATTACTATCCCCTTGTCTCCTCCCCTCCCCAACCCCCTTCTATTTAACATTCCTTCATTCCTCTTATCCCCCCTCCCTTGCAATTATACGTCAGTATAATCATAACAATGGAATCATTCCACCTTTGGTTTTTGGGGATTGGCTAACTTCACTTAGCATTATTTTCTCCAACTCCATCCATCCACCTGTGAATGCCATGATTTTATTTTATTTTAATTCTGAGTAGTGTTCCATTGTGTATATATACCAAATTTTCCCTATCCATTCATCTACTGATGGGCATTGGGGTTGTTTCCATAATCTAGCTATTGTGAATTGTGCTGATATAAACATTAATGTCACTGTGTTCCTGTAGTAAGCTGTTTTTAAGTCCTTTGGTATAGACCAAGGAGTTGTATAGTGGGTCAAATGGTGGTTCCACTCCAAGTTTTACAAGGAATCTCCATACTGCTTTCCAGATTGGCTGCACCAATTTGCAGGTCCACCAGCAATGTATGAGTGTATGCTTTTCCCCACATCTTCGCCAGCATTTATTGTTTGTGTTTTTGATAGCTGCCATTCTGACTGGCGTGAGATGAAATATTAGAGTAGTTTTGATTTGCATTTCTCTAATTGCTAGAGATGTTAAATATTTTTTCATATATTTGTTGATTGATTGTATATCATCTTCTGAGAAGTGTCTGTTCCATTCTTTAGCCCATTTATTGATTGGGTTATTTTTTTTTTTGGGGGGGTGTTAAGGTTTTTGAGAGCTTTATATATCCTTGAGGTTAATGTTCTATCTGATGTGCTTATAGGTTCTCTATTCACCTCACTGATTGTTTCTTTGGCTGAGAAGAAGCTTTTTAGTTTAAATCCATCCCATTTATTAATTCTTGGTTTTAATTCTTGCCTTATAGGGGTCTTATTAAGGAAGTTGGGGCATAATCCAACATGATGGAGATTTGGGCCTAATTTTTCTTCTATTAAGTGCAAGGTTTCCAGTTTAATTCCTAGGTCCTTGATCCACTTTGAGTTAAGTTTTGTGCATGGTGAGAGAAAGAGATTTAATTTCATTTTATTACATGAGGACTTCCAGTTTTCCCAACACCATTTGTTGAAGAGGCTGTCTTTTCTCCAATGAACATTTTTGGCACCTTTGTCTAATATAAGATAACTGTAGGTGTGTGGGTTAGTCTCTGTGTCTTCTTTTCTATACCATTGGTCAATGGGTCTATTTTGGTGCCAATACCATGCTGTTTTTGTTACAATTGCTTTGTAATACAATTTAAGGTCTGGAATAGTAATGCCACCAGCTTCACCTTCTTGCTAAGAATTGCTTTGGCTATTCTTGGTCTCTTATTTTTCCAGATGAATTTCATGATTGCTTTTTCTATTTCTATGAGGAATGATATTGGGATTCTGATTGGTATTGCATTGAATCTGTATAGTGCTTTTGGGAGAATAGTCATTTTGACAATATTAATTCTACCTATCCATGAACAAGGTAGATCTTTCCATCTTCTAAGATCTTCATTAATTTCTTTACTTAGCATGTTGTAGTTTTCATTGTAGAAGTCTTTCACTTCTTTTGTTAATACCCAAGTATTTTATTTTATTTTTTATTTTTTGAGGCTATAGTAAATGGGGTGGATTTCCTAGTTTCTCTTTCTGAGGATTTGTCACTGATGTACAAAAATGCCTTTGATTTATGGGTATTGATTTTATATCCAGTTACTTTGCTGAATTCATTTATTAGTTCTAGAAGATTTCTGGTGGAATTTTTTGGATCTTTTATGTATAGAATCATATCATCTGTAAATAGTGATAATTAGAGTTCTTCTTTTCCTATCCATAGCCCTTTTATTTCTTTCATCTGTCTAATTGCATTGGCTAGGGTTTCAAGAACTATGTTAAATAATAGTGGCAAAAGAGGACATCCCTGTCTTGTTCCAGGTTTTAGAAGAAACGCATTCAGCTTTTCTCCATTTAGGATGATGTTGGCCTGGGGCTTAGCATAGATGGACTTTACAATGTTGAGGTATGTTCCTGTTATCCCTATTTTTCTAGCATTTTGAACATGAAGTGGTGTTGTATCTTGTCAAATGCCTTCTCTGCATCAATTGAGATGATCATATGATTTTTATCTTTGAGTCTGTTGATGTGGTGAATAACATTTATTGATTTCCTTATGTTGAACCAACCTTGCATTCCTGGAATGAACCCCACTTGATCATGATGTACTATTTTTTTTATGTGTTTTTGTATTAAATTTGCCAGAATTTTATTGAAAATTTTTGCATCTATATTCGTTAGAGATATTGGTCTGAAGTTTTCTTTCTTTGATTTGTCTCTGTCTGGTTTGGGCATCAGGGTGATATTGGCCTTATAGAATGAGTCTGGAAGTGTTCCCTCTTTTTCTATTTCATGAAATAGTTTGAGAAGTATTGGTTCTATTTCTTCTTCAAAGGTCTTGTAGAACTCAGCTGTG
Organism: Tamias sibiricus; assembly: GCA_025594165.1. Taxonomy (NCBI): domain Eukaryota; kingdom Metazoa; phylum Chordata; class Mammalia; order Rodentia; family Sciuridae; genus Tamias; species Tamias sibiricus. The sequence goes on along the minus strand of CM046664.1, from coordinate 37,611,656 downwards.
TATCCATCCAGTCCTGGGCTTTTCTTGATTAGTAGGTTTTTTATGGCATACTCTATTTCTTTGCTTGAGACCTATTTAAATTGTGTATGTCATCCTGCTTTAGTTTGGGCATATCGTATGTCTCTAGAAATTTATCAATTCCTTCGTTATTTTCTATTTTATTGGAGTATAAGTTTTCAAAATAATTTCTAATTATCTTCTGTATTTCTGTAATGTCCATCGTGATATTTCCTTTTTCATCATAGATATTGGTAATTTGTGTTTTCTCTCTCCTTTTCTTAGTTAGCATAGCTAATGGTTTATCAATTTTATTTAATTTTTCAAAGAACCAGCTTTTTTTTTCTGTCAATTTTTTCAATTGTGTTTTTGTTTCAATTTCATTAATTTCAGCTCTGATTTTAATTATTTCCTGTCTTCTACTTCTTTTTGGGGTTGATTTGTTTTTCTTTTTCTAGGGCTTTGAGATGTAATGTTAGTTCATTTATTTGTTGACTTTTTATTTTTTGAAGGAATGAGCTCCATGCAATAAACTTTCCTCTTAGTACTGCCTTCAGGGTGTCCCAGAGAATTTGGTATGTTGTATTGTTGTTCTCATTTACCTCTAAGAATTTCTTAATCTCCTTCTTGATATCTTCTGCAATCCATTGATCATTCAGTAGAATATTGTTTAGTCTCCAGGTGTTGGAGTAGTTTTTCTTTTTTTTTTTTTTTATCATTGATTTCTAATTTCATTTCATTATGATCTGATAGAATGCAGGATAGTATCCCTACTTTTTTTATATTTGTTTAGAGTTGCTTTATGGCATAATGTATGGTTTGTTTTAGAGAAGGATCCATGTGCTGCTGAGAAGAAAGTGTATTGGCTCATTCATGGATGATATACTCTATATATGTCAGTTAAGTCTAAGTTATTGATTGTATTATTGAGTTCTACAGTTACTTTGTTTAACTTTTGCTTGGAAGATCTATCCAGTGGTGAAAGAGGTGTGTTAAAGTCCTCTAGAATTATTGTGTTGTGGTCTATTTGATTCTTGAACTCGAGAAGAGTTTGATTGATGAATGTAGATACTCCATTATTTGGGGGCATTTGTATTTATTACAGTTATGTCTTGTTGATCTCTGATTCCCTTAAGCAGTATGAAATGTCCATTTTTATCTCTTTTGATTAACTTTGGCTTGAAGTCTAATTTATTAGATATGAGGATGGGAAACCCCTGCTTGCTCACATAGACCATGTGAATAGTATAGTTTATCCCATCCTTTCACCTTCAGTCTGTGGGTGTCTTTTCCTATGAGATGTGTCTCTTGAAGGCAACATATTGTTGGGTCTATTTTTTTAACCCAATCTATTAGCTTCTTTAATTGGTGAGTTTAGGACATTAACATTCAGGGTTATTATTGAGACATGATTTGTATTACCAGTCATTTTTTTAATTTAATTTAATTTTATTTTTTAATTTTTTTAAGCATTTAGCTTGACTTGGTTTCTCCTTTGTTTGTTTTTTCCTTTATTGTAGTTCTTCCCTTTGTAGATTTTTATTGTTGTTTTTCATTTCCTCCTCATGAAATATTTTGCCAAGAATGTTCTATAGTGCTGGCTTTCTTGTTGCGAATTCTTTTAGCTTTTGTTTATCATGGAAAGTTTTTATTTCATCATCAAATCTAAAACTTAATTTTGCTGGATATAAGATTCTTGGTTGTCATCCATTATCTTTTACAGCCTGGTATATGTTGTTCTAGGATCTCCTGGCTTTGAGGGTGTGGGTTGAAAAATATGCTGAGATGAGAATTGGTTTTCCTTTATAGGTTATCTGATTTTTCTCTCTTATGGCCTTTAAAATTCTATCCTTTGTCGGAATATTATAAGGGGTTGGGGCCTTTAGCCCCCTTGTACCCAGGATGGACCTCTCTTGTTCAGCAAAAGAGGCCAGAGAGGCCTACCCCAATGATGAGACTAGATTGGGAAAGTAAAGGCCGCTGATATTCCCTCCCCTGTATTTAGAAGGCCCAGGAACATACCAGGGAGCCCGGTCACTGATCAGTGCAGTAACTCAGTTTATTGAGGAAGTTGGACAGTCTTATAGAGGACATGGGCCAATCAGCAGAAAGATCATAGGGACACATAAGGAGCATGGGTGGATGCCATTGGCGGAGCCATTGGCCTATCCTTGGGGTGGTTTCAGTTCTCACAGCCATGCCCCCTGCCTAGCCTAGGTCCTGTAACAGGGTGTGGTAATGTGGCAAGCAGCCAGAAAGCCAGAGCTTTTCCATCCCCTTGGCAGACAGTGTAAGGTTCCAACAATCTTTATTTTGTGTGCTAGGCATTTTCATTATAATTTGCCTTGGTGTAGGTCTATTTTAATTTTGTACATGTAACGTCCTATAGGCCTCTTTTATTTGGTTTTCAAATTCTTTCTTCTTGCTTGGGAAATTTTCTGATATTATTTCATTGAAGAGATTTTGCATTCCTTCGGTTTGAATCTCTGCATCTTTCTCTATTCCAATAAATCTTATATTTGGTCTTTTGATGGTATCCATAATTCTTGAATATTCTGTTAATGGTTTCTTACAATCTTCATTGTGAGGTCAACTTTATTTTCGATATTATATATTTTGTCCTCATTGTCTGAGGTTCTGTCTTACCAATCTGTCGGTAATACTATCTATTGAGTTTTTAAAATGGCTTATTGTTTCTTTCATTTCAAGTATTTTTGTTTGTTTTTTTCTCAGACTCTCCATCTCTTTCTTGAAGCAATCTTTTGCTACCTGGAGTTGATCTCTTATCTCTTTGTTGGTGTGATCAATGGTTGCCTATATTTGATCTCTTATCTCTTTGTTGTAGAGATCAATTTTTGCCTTTCTCTGCTCGCTTAGGTCATTTTTAAAATCCCAGATCATTTTAATTATGTATATTTGGAACTCTTTCTCTGACATTTCACCTACTGTGCTTTCTATGAATTCTATTGATGTAGTATCTTGGTTTGTTTCGGGCATTTTCCTCCCTTGTTTTTTCATGATGTCTATGTGTTTTCCTCTCTTGTAGTGTAAGTCTGCTTTTGCTCTATTGTCTTATAGCATCCCTACAGGTTACCCGATGCCTCACTTTTAAGGGAAAGTTCAATATTACCACATTCAATGTACCTGATGTGTTTTCATATATCAGTTAGCTTCTATTTTTATATTTACAGATTTGACAATTTGAACATAAGTGATATCAGTTAACTATCTTCTAATATATAGTCAGTATGTTTGTGTGGTGGTTTACAGTATCTAATGGTAGAAGGGGGGACATAGGGGTTGTTTGTGAGGTAGGATTTGAGAAAATAGAGGTATTAGGTTATTTGACTAGCGAGAGGGTAATCATGAGAATTTGGGTGTTAGTAGTAGAAACAAGAGATAGGCCTTCCCATGTAATCCTCCCTGTTAGGTCACAACAGAATAACTGGTAGCACCTCTAGTAAATACACCTCTGGTGCAGCCTGGTCCAAAGGGACCTTAGTGATGCCTTACCAGCACCTTTTGTTGTTCCTTGATAGTAACTGTGCTTTCTCAGTTTTTTGGCAGTGGCAGCCTCAAGTCTGTAATTGTCTTGATGTTAGGCTGCAAAACTACTGAACCCCAGTACTGAGTGCCTCTCTGGGCAGGCGCGGGTAGCCTCTCTGAGTTGTGGGCATGGGGTGAGGAAATCTCTCTCTGGATCTCCTCCTTGCCTCCATGTGGTGGAGCAGGAGGTCTGGCTTTATTCTCCCCACTTTCTTCCTCCTGTGTCTCCTCTCAGTCCAGGTGTGGTGGAGGGGTTGGGCAGGTGGGCTGCTGGGCCCTTCCTTGACCCAGGGCCTATTCCCTGACCTCCAGGCAGCTGCAGCAGCTACTGGTGGCTCTCAAATGGGCTGGCACATCTGGGGACACCACGTGCACATGGGCAGTGGAGATCTTGGCCTGGGCCTTCTCCACCGCCTGTAGACAGCAGCAGTGGCTACCAGTGGCTCTATTATTTCTTTATTAATATCATTTTATTATTATTTTGTCACATTTTATTATTTCATCTTCAATCTCAATTTTTTGTTTATTTATGCTAATAATATCAACAGTAGGACCTCGAGTTCAAAGCCAGCCTCAGCAAAAACGAGGTACTAAGGAACTCAGTGAGACCCTGTCTCTAAATAAAATATAAAATAGGGCCGGGGATGTGGCTCAGTGGTTGAGTGACCCTGAGTTCAATCCCAGGGACCCTCACTCTAGACAAAATCAACAGTATTAGAGTAAATTTGAATAAGCATGTTTTCTAATAAGAGCCAATGAAATGGCCTAGAATTTTCTTGTTTATGGTAAACTTTATGTTAAATATGTTGTATTGTATAATTTGGACTGGAAATTTAGGTCAAGATTGTAGTTTTTAGATCTGAAAACATAGACTGCAGAAATCTTCCTGCCTGCAATTTCAAAGAAAAACAACAGAACTATATATTAAAGACTATTTTTCAAATACATTACTGTTTTATGGAAAGACCAGGATTTATTTTTTTGTATATTAGGTTTATGCATTAATGCCTAATGGATCCTCTTACATAGGGACCCTCCTTTGCATTTCTATGCCATTGCATTTGTTCAAGATTCAAGTGACCCTTATAGAATTTGTGGTATTCATGAAAATTCTGATGTTCTAATTCCTTCTGCCCTAGTTACCCTAGAGTTCACTGGAATTTTTTTTTTCTGTTACTCAATAAGTACACTTCATATATTTTTCTTATAATATGAACCCATTGAACTTGATTGAGACCATTTCTAATGTAAATGCAAACTAATGTTAAATATTACTCATCTCTGTTCTTCAGCAAAAGCAAGTATTCTTCAGCAAAATTGACTTACCCATACTCTGTTACACACTGTTTATATTCCTGACTGAAAATTTGGTGAAAGTTACTGGCCCAATTCTCAATATCTAACAATTCTTCTCTTAAGTATGACATCAAGTTCCATTTTCCTCAAAAATGCCTTTCCAGATTATCAAACACAGAAGTTATTTGTTTATTTCAAATCCATTGACTTATATACATTACAAATGTTTTTACTTTTCTACATATGATTATACCTTGAATAGTTAGATGAAATATTGTCAGTTGTACCAGGAAGAAATTTTCAGAGGTTTGCTCTGAAATTTCTATGAAATTCTTGTTGAAAACAATAATAACCAGAGATGGAAAATAACTACTGCTCTCCAGGAAGTGTGTTGGTTCTCCACAATCTTAGGCAGGTGCAGTGCCCTGTTCTCTGCAGATTCTGGCCACAAAGGTATGTATAATAACATTGATGCTCACTTCTCCCTCTTCCCTTTCCTTCCTCCCTCTCTCTTTATCTTTTTGTCTTTCTCTCCTTTGCCTTACTACAGCTGCAATGGATTTTTAATGGAAAAACCAGTTTTACAATGCTTCCCCAGTCAACATTTGCTTTTAGGACCATGGGGTATATAAGTTTGAAGGACCACAGTGGAAATTGGTGTTTTCCGTTAGGACTACTATTCTTTCCTTCACACTTTCACTGATCCTTAATTGTTATTAAATTGGTATTAAAGACATGATAATAAGTAAAGTGAGTGAGAGCCACAATGTAAGGGGACCTTGGATCTCTGGTGTCTGTGTTCAATGAAATATAAAGTAGCTGGTATAATGAATTTTATCTTTGGTCCCTGGGGGCCAAAGATATGTTATCTTTTATGGGATTGAAACATTTGAACACAAAAAGACATCCCATCTATTGGAGTTCTTGTATTCATTCCAGAAAGTCTGATAGGCCCTTGCATCTTTTATAGACAGTGACTGCAATCAGGCTACCATGTTCCTTCTTCATTTTCACAATCATCAGTTGGTCTAAATCCATACGTGGAAGCTCAGAAGCACCTAAGCAAAGTTTTCACAAGTCTGATTATAATAAAATATGAGCTCTTTACAAACACTTGTGAGGATCAGTGCCATACTGAGGGCGCATGTATATTATTTGTGCTCATTGGCCAAGCTTGGAGAAAGTGGGACCAGATTTAGTAGACAAAAATAAAAGAGAGATCAATTAGTAAAGATCAGGGAAGTGATGCTTGGGTAGTCTGAGTAAAGCAGCATTGACATAAGATTCTTCTGTGTTTTGAAGCCCTCAAGGAAAACATCTAATTAAAAAATATATTTTTTATTCTTTTTTAGTGCTGAGTGGTGTTCCATTGTGTATATATACCAAAGTTTCCCTATCCATTCATCTATTGATGTGCATCTAGGTTGCTTCCAAGGTTAGATATTGTGAATTGTGCTGCTATGAACATAAATGTTTGCAGGTAAATGGATGGAGTTGGAGAAGATAATGCTAAATGAATTCAGCCAATCCCAGAAAACCAAAGGTCAATTAATTTCTTTGCTAGGATGATACTGAATTATAGTGGTAAGGAAGGGGGATGAGAGGAATGAAGGAATGTTAAATAGAAAAAAGGGGGGAAGGGATGGAAAGTGGCAAGGGGATAGAAACAATGGCAGAAGGAGTTGGACATCAATATACTAAGTGCATGTATAAAAACTCAAATGGTATGAAAATACTTTGTGTAAAACCAATGACTTGGAAAACTGTGCTCTTTATATGTAATATGAAAGGAATTGCACTCTAAAAGCATGTATAACAAATTAAATTAATTAATTAATTAATTAAATTAAAATTTTTTTAAAAATCTGGGCACAGTGGTGCACACCTGTAATCCCAGTTTGTTCGGAGGCTGAAGCAGGAGGTTCATGAGTTCAAAACTAGCCTCAGCAAACGTGAGACACTAAGCAACTCAGTGTGACCCTATCTCTAAATAAAATGCAAGAAAGGGCTGGGGATGTGGCTCAGTGTTTAAGTGCCGTGAGTTCAATCCTTGGTACCAAATATATATGTATAGACTATCTCAAATTAGACAAGTGAAAACTGTATTGCTTTGAGCAAACACACACACACACACACACACACACACACACACACACTATATATATATATATATATGTATATATATATATATATATAATGGGAAGGAAGATTATAAACTGGCTAATTTTATGAAACCAATAAAACACAGATGCCCATGTTATTTAAAGTACTATACAAGTAGACAGGGAATATTAACTATTTCACTAAAAATTGACTAAAAATTGACATTGGCTAAATAATTAAACTGTGTTATGTCCTGAGCATTTTCTGTACAGAAGATTTATACAGTAGAACTAGATAATTAAAGATCTTGTTTTATTTGTTTTGCTGTTTGCAGTAAAAAAAAAAAAAAAAGAAAAAAAAAAAAAGAACCTAGAATTGAGTGAGATGACTTTACAACTAATATCAGAAGAAGAGTAAAGGACAATGGACTCTAAATCAAAGACAAGGACCATTGCTACAATTTTCTTGATGGACCTATTCTTAGACACAGGAGGCTTTAAGAGATGAAACTATCACTACAAGAAAGACACTCCTCACAATTTAAATGCCAAGTTCATCCTCCTGTCAACAGTAGGAAATAAGAGCCTGGGAGAATTCCAGACACAAAGTTCTCAGTAAACAGAGAATAAAGAAAGGGAAAGTAGTGCTCACTCTGTTACCTAAAGTTTAATACTTGCCTCTGTGCCAATTGTGTTTTGATTTGCCTAATATAACTTTTAAAGGGACAATTTACAAGTTCTGCAGTAAATGAAAATACAAATGCTGGATTGCAGAATCTCAATGGAAGTGCTGCTTGAATTTCAATGACCTCATCTATATCTTGTGGATGGTTATATATTCACTGCAAAGATGCATTGAGGAATAAATGGAGTGATGTTTTTCTAAAGCAGTCAGTAACCATGTCTAAATATAGCAGATGATCAGAACTGGATTGGGCAGATTTCTATTTTTATACTAAATTACAATAATTTACAATGCATAAAAATAATTAGCTTCATTTTTTGAATCTTGAAGATAGAGCTTATCCATATTTCCTTGTTGGAAGTAAATGTTATTCTCAAAAGAATTACATGGAAAGGCCATTAAATATCCATCAGATGTGGAACTAGAGGGAAACCACCTGCAGTAAATAAAGGAAAAATATAAAAAAGTTATTGAAGGGGGCTAGGAATTTTTAATAATATTTCAATAGCATAATTTAAGCTAGGGGAAAACCCTGGATGTGTTGGCTAACTTTATTTTATTCAAAATTAAGTAAACTTCAGAAGAGCATTAAGGAAAGAGCCCTGGGCCTTAGTCCTCATTGACCTTGAGTGCAGCAGGTGACAGGCTCTGTGGGGCAGGGAATATCTTAATATTTATGATCATCAGTTTCTCCATAGTTAAAATGAAGACTGTAGATGATTTCTAAAAACTTCCTAAAATAACTGTTTCTATATGCTTGTGTTTCTTTTACTACTACTTACTTGTTGGATGTCTTAACAATTTAATTGCCTGGAATTGATGGCATAAAAATATGCATTAAGATAGATAAAAGTAATTCAATATGTGCTATAAAATTTTATTTGATAAATCTTTATTTAGTAACTTGCATGTGATTATCAAGAGTTTGACTTTGGTTACTTTTATCATTTTCAATCATTTGTATTTTTATTAAGTATTGATAAGCTGGTTATAACACACAAAGAATGGTTCTGGATACTAAGAAAATCATGCAGAACAAAATAGATACAACCCTTCAAAGAATGTACATCCTAGGGGAATGGATAAATACTATGTAAAGTATAATAGTAATATATTTAGTAATTCTGAATGGTGATTTGCAGAATTAATGCAAACTACAAGGCCAGAAGGAACAAAATAAATATAAAAGCCATAAGACACTATTATTTACCAATAACCTGTGACATTATAATGATCTTTACTTGTAAGAAATAAAGAAACTTGGAGTTCAATCCAATGATGTTCTACTTCAGAATTTCTTCAGGTTTGGAAAAAAAATTCATAGTATTCTCATTTACTTGACTTTCTATATATAGTGAAGTTCATGAAGTAGTATAATAGGTGCTTTGTAACACTTTTCATATCAACACTAGAGCAACTGATTGTTTTTCTAAGTTATAAGCTTTTAATGGAAGACTTTTGTTAATTTATTATATACAATTTATAATAATGTGATAGCTATAATTTATACTAATGTGATAGCTATAATTTATAAATATGTGATAGCGTCCTCAAAGGCCCATGTGTTAAAATGTTGGCCCCAGCTTGATACTATTGGGAAGTAGTGGATCTTTTGGACAGGGCTCATAGTGGTATGTCTTCAGGTCACTGGAGACATGCTCTCCAAGGGAAGTGGAACCCTCGTCTCTGCCTTTTTATATTGTTTAATTCCTACACATCAGGTGCACAGTTTTGTTACACCACTTACTTTGCTGTGATGTGCCACCAGAGGCCCAAAGCAACAAGGTAAATCAGTCATGAATGGAAACCTCCAAAATTGTGAGCTAAAATCAATTTTTTTCTAAATTAATTATCTCAGGTATTTGTGGTTTCAGAAAACTAACAGTCATATTTTAAAAGGTAAATTTGCATTTGGAAATCATGTCCTGAAAATGCTACAGAAACACTAAGACCAATTTAGGGTATTTTATGTATCTTTGTTAAATACATATATAACATACATTATGGCACTATGAATATCATTTATACTATAAAATGTTCCTTTGACAAGAAAATGATCTCATTTTCTGATATTAAGTACAGAAAACCTTAGGAAGAATTTGAGATTTCCACAAGAAACTGAAAGCCAAAATATTTCATTGCTGTATATAAATCCTTTAAAAATATATATAGCTAAAAAATCAGAGCATACAAAACATACATAGGAAGAACAAACATAGGAGAAAAGAGAACACTCGAAATGTCAATTATGCTTAAACGTTGTTAATAGCACTCAGGCAAACAGGAAGGACCAACTCCATCTCATACACAGGAGCAGAAAAATCAATCTGAGAATACACAGAAATAAGGAAAGACAGCTGCTTCTTCATAATGATGGATATAATCCGGTAAGATAGAATAGGTCCCAGTGTGAATGGTGCGGTGGAGTATTGCAAAGGTCCAACATATGGGCAATCAGAGAAGTCACCACCAGAAAACATAAAAGAAAGAGCTGGCACATATGCATAAGCAATGAGAGCAGTTGAGAGTACATTAGTTTTAGAATAAGAAATTGTGGTTTGAATGACATGGTAGCCCTTGAAGATGAAGGAGGAGAAGAAAGGAAGTGATGGGCCTTCAAGAAATAAAATCAACATACTATAGTGATACAGGCACATTGCTGTTTATAGCAGCTCAATTCACCACTAGCCAAGTTTTGGAACCAGCCCAGAGTAAGCTGATGTTGAGGATCCTAAATGCAGAGGGAAATTATAAATCTAGGAAAAAATAAAAGTAAAAAAAAAAAAAAGAAGAAGAAGAAGAAGAAGAGAAAAACTAATTCTGGAAAAGAGAAACTGTTCTTTGAATGTACTCAGAGTGAGACACAGTTATTTATTTATTTATTTTTACTTGTAATTTTACCACTAAAGCTCAAATCAATCTGCAGGTAATCACAACTTCTACTGACATTTCAGTCTCCCCAGAGCCTCTGTAGGTCACATACAGTAGTGTCCCAGCAGGACTCCCTCTGACATGATGGTGTTTCACAAACAAGGGTGAAAAAAATTGTATCTGGCTATCATTAAAAATTTAATATTTATTTTGGGGCTGGGGTTGTGGCTCAGTGGTAGAGCACTTGCCTAGCATGTATGAGGTACTGGGTTCAATCCTTAGCACTACGTTAAAAAAACTAAACAAGATAAAGGTATTGTGTCCATCTACAGCTAAATATTTTTTAAATGTAATATTTATTTCTGCTTATAAAGATTATATTTATTGAAAAATCAGAAATTACATAAATGTATATTTAAAAAATAAGCAGCACAAATTAGAGATACTACTAATAACATTTTTAATATCTGACTTTAAATTGTGCGATAAACTACTTCAATACTGCATGATTTGTATCAAACTAAGAGGTCGTTCTATTGGAGAATGACACAAGTATTAAAGTCCCCAACCCATATTTTCTGTATGTTATTTAGAAATATTTACATTCTAAATTATTAAAAAAACACATTTTTAATAAGGTATTATTTCTCTTCTTTCTTATCAGTAATCTGATTAAAATTTCTCCAGTTATTATCCATATACAGGCTCCTGTATAATTAGGGACATATTTTTTCCTATCATGAATTCTTGAGATTCTTTGTCCATTCTGGAGTAAAAGTCTGACCTATTGTCCAATTTCTAGGATCTCTATACTGTGTTGAAAATTGGTATATATTCTTGATTCTTACTTATTCCCTAAACTGTTTGCTTCATATTTTGGTACATTATAGTATTAATAAATAAGAAATTGAGTAATTTAATAGAGGACCAGAGAGGCTCAGGAAAAGATAAACTATGTGAACTAAATATACAATCGAGGTTATACACACACACACACACACACACACAGAGATGGTGAAAGAGTAAGTGGCTGAACATTGGTGAAATTGCTGGATCTATAGAGTTATAATATAAAAAGTGGAATCTATGTGGATTTGAAGTTGGTTAGTAAAATATAGAACTATTATTGAGATAAAAATGTAGAAGGCTATCTTCTTAAATTTGCATACAGGAGATAGTTTAAACAACATATCTAAAGTACAAACCTTGAACCAAATTGCATTAATCTAATTAGGTAAAAATTAGTAATTTATCTTTACAGAAGGACAACATGATCATTGTTAATATGCAGATTGGGAATTGAATGAAACATGAAAGAAAAAATTAACCAGGAATACTATATTTAACAAAACAAAACAAAAAAAAAGACAGCAACTTTTATGGGAAAAAAATGGGCTAATGGCATGTAGGTACAATAAAGAACAAAGAAAACTATCTGAGCTAACTGGTGAAAAAGAGGCTTAACGTTGTATTGTGTAAAAACAAAAATACTAATTACACATATAAATATCATATCAATATTGTTTATGTAGAATATAATTCTCTATATAAATTACACATACTAATTTACTCAGTCTCATAAGAATAGCTGAATATTCAGTTTTGGTAGAAACTTAAGTATAAAAGGAAGCTCACTTAATGAAAACAGATTAGTACAACCTTTCTGCTGTATTAGTCTAGAATTACTTTGCTGTAAATAGAGAACCTTGCCTAACTTTTCCCTCTGCATTTGAAGTCCAGACCAAACAAGAAAAAATAAAATAAAACATCAAATCCTCTGGGCCATTTGCTTATTCTACCTCCTTGTCTATCAGAATGACTGAAACTGATGCATAGCACAGGTGTTAAATCCAATGACCTGATAATTTATTTTATTTTTTGTGGCTCTAGAGATGGTACCTTGGTCCTCATGCATACTAAACACATGTTCTACCACAAAGTTACCACTCCAGTTCAAATAAGTTGACCCCAATGTGATATGAACATTGATATTTTATGGATAATTGAACATGAGTAGAATGACATAGAAATAGATTTCATGAAAAAAATAATAATGAGATGGCTAAAGTTAGAGAATTGGAAAGAAGAAGTAGGAATGCAAGGGAAAGTTAAGGTAAGAGAACGCCAGAAGAAAAGGAATAATTTTTTCTTTTATTTTGTAATGAATCCTTATGATTTTCTCCTCACTTGATCCTGTATCCATAAGGATTGTTCAGTTATGCATATTGTGCTGCTAATCACTAGGAGCTTTTCTTTCTTTTTTGGGGGGAAGGGGGGTGGGTACCAGGGATTGAACTCAGGGTCACTCAACCACTGAGCCACATCTCCAGCCCTATTTTGTATTTTATTTAGAGACAGGGTCTCACTGAGTTGCTTAGTGCCTCGCTGTTGCTGAGGCTGGCTTTGACTTTGCAATCCTATCTCAGTCTCCCTAGCAGCTGGGATTACAGATGTGCACCACCACACCTGCAGGAGCTTTCTTGCAAAGGAACACAGAAGCAAATGCTAGGGGAGAATGGAACCACAAGTGGCATGAAATGGGGGTCAAATAGATACTGCTGCAATGTGAAGTATGAGGGAGACACTAGAAAAGCATAGGAATTCTAACACTGCACTAGGATGGACAGTGTATACTTTCTAGAATTCTACTGGAGCATCTGCCAAATTAATGTCATTCTATGATGATTTAATTGAGCATGTATATGGTGCCAGATATTATTAAAATATAAATCTAAATAGATTACCCATGCTATTGCATAGTTCATTATTAAGTAAGAAATATAAAATTTCTTCTTCAGATTTTGATAAAATAGCTGTGTGAATTTAATGATTGCTATGAAAAAAATTTAAAGAGAAGATGATGTTAAAGCTGAAATTGAAGCCCTAAAAGATAGAGTGAAAATTCAGCCAGTATTCCAAAAATAAAAAATAATTATGTATAAAGCATAATAAGGTAGTTGAATAATAATATAACATGATATTGTAATGATAATAATATAATAAGGTATTGAACAAATACTTTTTTAAAAGCCTGATTATATTATTATTTCATTTAACTCATTGAATAAACCTTTAAAAATGCCCATTGTATCCAACTTTAAAGAGTGAAGAAACATTGTCTAATGCCAAGAGTAGCTCAGCTAGGTGTTTAGTGAGCAGTAATTGTCTATTTGAAAGTCTACATTCTAGGGCTGGGATTGTTGCTCAGCGGTAGAGCACTTGCCTAGCACGTGCACTCCCCGGGTTCAATCCTCAGCACCACGTACAAATAAAACACTTTGTGTACAACTAAAGCAAATAAATAAATATTTTAAAAAAAGAAAGTCTACATTGTATATATTCTATGTGAAGGATGTGCAAATGACAACCCTCAAACAGTGTGACCTGGGAAGAGGAAGGGAGGAAGAAGTCAACACATTGATAATATTGATCCTTTCCCAATTAAATCCTTTCCCAGTGACAGTATAATAGACCCTGGAGGGAAAGATATAAGCACTGGAATGCTCTGGACTCTCCATTCTTGCCCAGTAAAAGCATATTTCAAATTCTTGATGTTTCCTGAATGCCCAGATATGTTCTGTTAAGGTCTTCAATGGTTAGGTCATCTCCCAGTGTGTAATCTATATAAACCCTTACTTCCCCTGTAATTGGGGCCATTTTCTTCCCCAAAAATGAACCCTCTGGTGCCTGATTGATCGACTCCGCTGCTGAATAAAAGAAAGCTTTTTGATCCATTTGAGGTCTGCTTTCATCCAGGTTATTTGTACCTTCATAATGGTGCTGAAACCATTTTGGTTATTGTTCCTTATACTATGGGTATCCTTCATGTAGAGAAAATTACATAAAATTTTGAAGAAATCTTACAGTTATTGTGTGCCTATAACATAGATGAGATTATCAGTATGAATACCTAAGATAGATAAATTTGAGTCAGCATAAAAAGGCCTCCAAAGCCCAAATAAGAAGATCCTGTATAGGGCTAGAGAATAATACCAGAGATATTTACTTTATATTTGTATTATTATTTTTTTTTTTAATTTGGGGTAATTTCTTTTGGGGGCTTGCTCCATTAGGATATCCTAATGCTCCATTATCACCAGGGAAGATAAGTAGTATAGAAGAGGCCAAGGCAGGAAGAAGGCACCATGGAGCAGCAGCAGAAGGACTTCCTTTGTAAAATGTCTTCAAACTTTAGAGGTGAGAATTCTGGGTAAAGCTACATTGATTCTGTGATTCAGAGGACACTGACTGAAGAGAATGCTTTTATTCTCCTCTATCCTCTTTAAACTTTCTCTGTAGTTTTCTCTCTGTTACCAAATGGATTTTCTGGTAGATTCCAACAGTTTTCAGTCACACTCAGGCAGTAAATAGCCTTCTGACCACTCTTGGATAAAGAACTGTCAAGTCTAATTTAACAGTCCCTTAACTCCACACTCTTCCTCTATTTAAATTGTCTTCTTCGGCTTCCTCTCACTTTCCATCACAGTTTATTTCCACCTTAGAAACCCAGATTTGATGGAAGGTGCATATTCTGCTTCTCTCTTTCAGGGTTCCACTCAGAGGCCCATGTGCTGTGGTGGTGGGAAGTGATGGAATCTCCAGAAGTGAGGCCTACTGGCCTGTTGTAGGTCTACTGCCAACTAGACTGAGGCAAGATGATTTTGTGATTGGCCCACAGGAAAATTGTGTTGCAATCTTCAATAAAATGAAGTAAGCAAATTATTCATGTTATGACAAAATGGTTTTCAATATTTTCATGTTTTCTTTTGTACTATGGTTCAGTTACACAATGGATAATTTTAAAAATATATATTGTTAATAAAGGAAATATTATTTTAAAACTTGTCCCTAGGGAAAATGAATTCAATTTTCAAATGATAAATTTATTAAAATAATCTCTTGAAATATAACCTATTTGTGAATTAGGGGATATTATTTTTCACATCAAAAATATATAAAAGAAAAAGTCCTTGTATTAAAGAGAAAAGAGTTAGCAACAATTTCAGGCAACTGAACATCCAGGATTTGGACATTTGGAAATGAGTGATTTTTGCATACAATAAAAACATACGTGTTTGAAACCATGTCTTCATTTTTTTCTTCTTTCAATATTTCTGGTTCCCCGTTGGAAAATTGTAGCCTAACACAAAGCAAGTGTCCTAATTTAAACTTTAGTTTGTATTTCACCTAAAAAGAAACAACCACATTATTCTCATAAAATCCATAGTATGAAATTATTTCAATTTGTCATTACTGATTTCTAATGTAACCCTTATGCAGATTTCAGCTATCTAGAAACTACTATGATTATTATAAAAATAAGTCTTTTTAAATAAACTAAAATCAGGAACAACTTGAATTGATTTTCTTACAAATAAAATATATTTATAAAAGAAAGATATCAATTATTTCAGAAAAACAATAATTCATAGCACAATTACGAATCAATTAAAAATCTTGATGTACAATTTAAATTATTAGAATTAATGTATGAGTTTTTCCCCAACTTTCTTAAATTTGAGGCTTGATACTGCATTTCCTGTATATTTTTTCATTTGTTGTAGTTATATTCTTCTTTTTAATTGACAATAACAATGAGGGGGAAGCTGGAAATACTGGGTTATTCAAAAAATATTGGGAAATATGATAACATTTATCTGGTATATAGTAGGGGGCCTCAATAAATGCTAATTACTTTTTTTCTTCAATCTTAAAATGAAAATTTTACAAAGTTGGTCTCTCCAAATTCTAATTACTAAAATCCCTGTATTATCCACCAAAGAGTATGATTCTTAAAGCAAAAAACCCACTATGAATTGAGAAAAGTAAGCTATGTAAGTGTCAGGAGGGTTGTGCTAGTATATTTACCACAGACCACTTAGTTTCCATGTTTTTCCCACACAGGTTCAAACCTCCCACTCTCTTAATTACCTTTGCCATGCTTTCTTCAGATTCTCTTAGATGGGTTTGACGATACTTCAAACTGTATCTTCTCACTCATCCCTTTTAGAAGTAAGTGTGTTCTGAAGACTTAAAATACAGAAGTAGCCACCTGAAAGTAATACTTACATCTGAGTCTTGGATATGAAATACATTCTTACAAAGAGGTCACAGCTTTATTACCCTTTTGCATTGTATCTGTTAGGGTTCTCAAAAAAAAAAAAAAAAAAAAAAAGAACCAATAAAATTCTTTTAGTAAGCCAACTGATTGCAGGTGTTAGCCACATGTAAAAAAAAATATCTCCATGGCAACTCCTAGGTAATGTTCAATTAAATCATTTGGTAGTGCATACTAGTTAACACATAAAACTAACCATCAAAAATGTCATCTAAAATTTGATTTTCCTTCATTTATAAGCTTTTAAGACAGATTTTATGGCTTGATTTTGTTTTGTTGTCAGTCATAAATCGATTTCAGTTTTTACATGAATATTAAATTTAGAATAGCCAACTTTCTGTCACACAGGCATACAATTCAACATTTCTCAAATACAAAATTTTACACTTTTGAGGACCTCTGATTTCTGGATGTTTTTGGTCTGCTTTATTTGTCTGACAACAAAATATATAATATATTCATTTTTTTCTATAACAATTTTTTTAATTAAACTTATTTGATCCTAAAAGTTTTTTTTATATGTAGGCACATTTTGAAACATTCATAATTCTGCTTTGATATATTTTACACTCACTTAAAATTTTCTGTAAATATGCTCTTTATACAATCTCAAGTTCTCTTTTATAGTGGGTATTTCAGTCCAATTATATTTGTGGCTCTTGTGAGTATATTGGGATTGTCATCATTTTGCCTTGTTGTTTACTGTAAACTAGTTTCCTACCTTCTGCCATTCCTTGAATACATTAGGGTATTCTACTTTCTTTGTTTTCTTTTCTTCCCTATGTCTTCCTTCCCTCCATCATTTCTTCTTTTCCAATTATTTTTAGAATGTTTTACATCATATTTTTTATGTACTCTATTACTTCTGTGCTTCAGTGATTAATTAAAAATGTTAATATGTTTATTAAGACATATGAAACTTAACATTACATAAAGTATACAGTGTTTTACTCCATGTTTAGTATATTATTGCTTTATATTTTAATTTGAACTTTATTGTCTTTCAAATTTAGCATTAAATATATTATTGTAAGAATAAATATTTCTTTATATTTTCCATCATAATTATTATTGTTTCATTCCTTCTTTCATTTTAAACATTTTCCCAAAATTATGTTACTTCTTGAAATATGCTTTTGGAAGTTCTCTGAGAATTTTTGAAGATAAATCTCACAATCTCTCTCTTTTTTTTTTGTACCGGGTAATGAACTCAGGGGCACTTGACTACTGGGCCACATCCCCAACCCTTTTTTGTATTTTATTAGAGACAGGGTCTCATTGAGTTGCTAAGTGCCTCACCATGGCTGAGCAATATCTCAATTTTTAAGTGGAATTATCTTTATTTTTACCTCATTTAAAAAACATTATTTTGCTATATATTTTTAATTGAGAATTATTTTACATCAACACAGTGGAAGTATTTTTCCACTATGCTCTGTCCTCTAGTACACACTTGTGCACATATTGATTTGTTGTAATTTTATTTTTCACTAACTTACAGTCTATTTCCCTCTGGTTTCACTGTTTTTCAGTTTCATATTTTTGTTCTACTTATTCCATTGGAGTATGCTTCTGTCCTGTATCAGTAAGCTCAATTTGTCATTAAGTCTACAAATTTTCAATCATTGATGTTTTCAAAGGTTTACTCCCACGCATCTCTTTGCTCTTTCTGCAGATCTGTGTAATGTTTATTAAACTCCTTTTTCTTCCATGCATTTTTAAACTTCTTGTTCTCAAACTCATCCTCTCCTTTTACATCTATGTGTATTGTACACAATTTCTTTTGATCTATTCTCTAATTCAACCAATCTATTGTGAACTCTGTATACTCTTATATTTAGCCTTTGTATTGAATATTTTATAATAATTATTATTTAGTACAATTTTAAAAGCTGGGCTTTTCATAACAATAAAGTTAATATAAAATCAAATAAAAGATTTATATTAGAATAGGTCAATAGTTAAAAATTCTCAGTCTAAGCTAACATCATGAGCAAAAAATTATATTCTACACACTGACAAATATTGACAGAGTGTGTGTGTTTGTTTTGCTGGCTGGTTGGTTGATTGGTTGATTGGTGACTTCCACCTGTTCCCTGTAGCCTCTTCAAATGTCTTGGACATATGTGGGTATTAGATATGATAGGCATTTCCCTGTGATCTTGACCATTATAAATAAAACTCTATTTGTTTTTTTTACTTAAACCACATTAAGGTGGAAGAGGAAGAATATAATTTCAGTGGATTAGAAAAAAGGGAATGAAGGGAAGGTAGGCAGGATAGGAGTAGGAAAGACAATGGAATGAATCTCATATAACTTTCCTATGTATGTATATGAATACACCACAGTGAATCTCACCATCACGTACTTTTGTAAGACTGGGGTCCTAATTACTATAAGATAGATTCCATGCTTGTATAATTATATAAAAAGGTACTCTACTGTCATGTATAACTAAAAAGAAAATATAAAACAAAAATTAAAATTAAAAAAATCTATTCTTCTTGGATATTTGTCCCCAGGATATCTAAATGTCTGGTTTCAGATTGGTGTTCATATCCGTAATGGATCCTTATGATTTATGTTGTTTCAACTTCATTTTAAAAATATAAGTTGTATTTTCTCAAGCCAGAGGCAGAGCTTAGTTACCTTTGACACTATTTCTAGTTCTTTGCTTCCCCTGAGTTCCTCAATTGGACTGATGTAGGCATCTGCCTTATACAGCTGCTTCCTGAACCCTCCCTGAGCAAGATACAACCTCCTTGACTTGCCAACATTGAATCCTGCACCTGCTAGGACAGAGAGACCACCTCAGTCACCATTACTCCAAAGAACTTAAACCTGCTTACTCTAAACCCACCAATTAGAGCTTCTTGCAGCAACCCTACATGGATAATGCCCTAAACCCCAATAAAGGCTTTAGGTCCCTTTTAGGTTCCTTGTACTCTCTTCTGATTTCCTACCCACCATTTGACTATAAAAGTCCTAGACAACACCCTCCTTCATATTGGCCCATGGTGGCCTGCCGCTCTTCTTTCTCTGACATCTATACAAAATACACTGCTTCTGATATTTCATTTGTTTTGTTGGAGTTGCCTTCTCTGTATCCCACCTGACCAACATGCCCAGACAATGCTTTCCTAAAGACTGGCTATTTTAGCCAGAATAAACTGGATGGTAGATGTCATAAGGGCATATATCCACATAAACAAGTTTTCTATTATGTCACATAGGTTACAAATTGGTCACACAGGCATTAGGCAAATTGTAAACACCCAAAGGTAGTCTCTGGAACTATCAAGCAGGGCTAAAGTTTAGTCACTCTTCAAATAGACATCTCAAAACCAAATTGAAAAATAAATAAAAAATAACAATCATATAAAAAAAGTCTCTTAATTCACTTTGATATAAGCCTTATCTTTTTACAAGCTTAGCAATGCACTCATATGAACGAATATCTCATGTGATTTATATAATAACTAAGTATTTAAGAAAAAAACAAAAGAAAAAACAAGCAAGCAAGCAAAAAAAACTTTTGGCTATCTATTTTATAGTATTGTTAGGAGTTAAAATTTATTTTATGAATAAATTTTTATGAATCAGCCATAGATTTTGTTCATTTGTGAATCAGAAACTTAGTTATTAGTATTTTGAAAAAGTAATGAAATATTTTCATGAGTGCAAACTTCTAATTCTGATTGCAGAAGTGTAATATATAAAGCATTGAAAGAGAACTAAATAATGAGATAAATGTTTGTTATTGTTGGTCCAAGATTTTAAATAGGTGAATGTTCTTCACTACTAAGCACACTGTACCTTAGGAGTATGTTTCAGAACTACTCCAAGATAAAATTTACAACAGAATGAGCATTGAGGTGGCTATGAACTTAAACTTTTTATAGAAAAATCCATTTGAGTCTATAAATAACCAAGTTCCTAGATGATAAATAATGTATTGAAATAAGATTTTGAATCTAAGCTTATATTCCAACTCTAATAATTAAGTTTTAATTATAATAGGGGATACAATCTATTTTATCATTTCCTACAGCATAGTCTAAAAGATTTAAGAATGAACAGTTTCTCTTAGTATGCCTGAGGCCCTGGATTCTATCCTGTGTACCAGAAAAAAAAAAAAAAAAAAAAAAAAAAGTACAGTTCCAAAATGGCTTCATGTAGAAAACTTCTGGAACCCTTAAGTAAATGCACTTGAGAAAGATTCAATACAATTGATACTAACCTCAATTATTTTAGGTAAGGGCATGACCTTTTATTTAAGGTACTGATTTAATTGTTGTGATGTGGTCCTACTAGCTTGGTTTCCTTCTTGCCCTATTATATATACTCAAATCAATTTTGAGTTTAAACATTTCATTTTATAACCATCATGTATATGAAAAATGTAAACCAATCAGTTCTTCAATGTCATTTAAGAAATTTCTAAAATAGAAATTTGAGATTAATTATGATAAAACTATGCAATAATATATTTATTTCCTTATTATTTGGTTGTTCTTATGCATAAACAGAATCTCCGAACAATAATGAATAAAGAAATACCTTTACAATAGTTTCAAATATCTCAAGGGGAAAAGAAACAGGAAGTTACTTCTTAAAATATACAGTGGGCTATGTGTTCTAATTTTGAATTGAAATATTAACTAGTCCTTTTTATGGATACTTCAAAAATGTATTAAAATATCTGCTTTATTATTCCATCTTTAATAAAAAGGAAATCCTGCAATAAATGACAATAGCTTGGAGAATTTTATCGTAAATTAAAAGCAAAAAAATCAATCACAGAAGAAAAAGTAATAATTCATGACTACACTTATATGAGGTATCTACTACCACAGTCAATCTCACAGAAAGGTAGTAGAATCGTGGTTGCCAGGAGCTGGGGGGAGGGTCAACTGGGAGTTGCCCAGCAACAAGTATAAAGTGCTTTTGTGTACAAGATGCATAATTGGGCTGGAGCTGGAGCTCAGTAATAGAGTTTGTGCTTAAAATTGGGAAACTTGTAGAAATTTTCAGTGCAATAGTGAACACATTGCTAACAAAGTGTATTCTTTGTTATCTTTGTATATCTTCAAAATATATTAAGATATTAGATATGTTAAATGTGTTTACCACAATAAAAATGCAATAAAACAAAAAAGATCATTTGCACATAAGTCCAGGAAAGTTTCTTAGTGCCAACTCAAGAATATACCCAAAGATTCCTCTTCAAATCTGATTCTATTCAAGTGCCAATCTGCAGATAGCATTGAATCCATCCTTCTCCTATGTGTGAGTATATTTGGGCAATTAATAAATCAGTGCACTGTGAATTACACTAAAGATAATGCTTCTATCTTCTTTTGGACTGCTGTATTTGGACAACACTAGGGTAGTTTAAAGCTAAATATTTTCATTAAGGTGATAAGACATATAATATCATATTGTTCCTGTTTTTTCCAATGCCAGATACTACCTATGTGGTAACTATTTTAATCTTAATACTTTGTACAGAATATCAGAAAAAAAGGAAATATTTTAGGGGAAAAGCCTTTTCAACTGAATAGATTTGGAAAAAGGAAGAAAAATGCAGTGATCATTTGGTGTGAACAAGAGAAAGTAGGAAAAAGCTGTAATTATTTTCACTTCCCATTTCTACTTACTGATAACATCGGAAAAAATGAGGGTTGACGAGGCTCAGCTCTCATCCTTTTGTTTGTTGAGTATAGATAGACTCATAATGGCAGTAAAAAATAAAATAAAACTTAAGAAACTGCTAATTATATATTCTTAAGTAGTCTAATTGAGGGATACATTTATTACAACTTACTATTAATGAGTTGTAAAAATGCATGGATTATAGCAAATAAGTACTATAAAAAGTATAAAATAATAACCATGATTTCTGAGTACATTTTGTTATTTGAGATCATATGTAGTTTTAACATTTTTTTTGCAAAAAAGATAAATTTTCAAATCTTATATTTTGAGAATTCTATTCTTACTAAAAAAAAAAAAAAAAAAAAAAAAAAAAAAGGATTTTTTCCTGAGATTTTAGAATCCCTAGCAGAGCCTTAGTAACAGTTTTGCACCCATGGTAAACCACTCTCTCAGCTTGACTTTCATAAGTGTGAATTTTTTCAGGATGAAAACAATTTTGGAAAGAGAAAAATAATTTTCAAGAAGATCCTGTCTCCTTTCACACTTATAATAACAAATATGAATCAATCAAGTACACAAAGAAGTCCAGAGGCAAAAAAATATGTGTACCTTGATAATAAATGCCACACTTACATTTTCTTATGAAATATTAGAGTTAATCAGAAGGCCAAATGTTTATTTGCACCCCTACTTCAGGTTTTGAATTACATATAAACTGTGGATTCAGTTTATATGAATTCAGGATTCTCTAATAATTCGTATTTTTTCCAAGAAGATATAGTTTCCCCCTAAGGCTAATTTTCAGGAAGGACCCATCAAATAATAGGTACCATGGCTCCATTTTTTTTTTTTTTTTTGAGTACTTGGGATTGATTCCAGGGGTGTTTAAACCACTGAGCCTCATCCCAAGCCCTTTTTTATTGTTTTATTTTGAGGCAGGTTTTTACTAAGTTCTTAGGACCTCACTAAATTTTTGAGGCTCGTTTTGAACTTGCAATCTTTCCTGCCTCAGCCTCACAAGTTGCTGGGATTACAGGCCTGTGCCACTGTGCCCTGTTCAGTTCCATTTCTGAAATGACTGCAGAGGCAGTTTTGATGAGTTCGTGCCCTGTGGACACTACAATTCAAGGTCTATTTCATGATTCATCCAACTCCTTAACATAACTTTGAAAGGAGAAAGTTTGGGTTGAGCTGATCCCACCCCAAATAAGAGGCAATAATTCTGGGAGAAATGACTGAATACGGAGAGAAGTCTCTGACATATGCAAAAAAAAAAAAAAAAAAAAAAAAAAAAAAAAAAAAAAAAAATTGGTCTGCAATATGCTCAGATTAAGTTTGATGACTCTTCTCTTATGGAGGGCATTTCTCTTCCCAGCCAAAAAGGTATTTAAGACATCAAAATACTATAATATGGAGAAAATAAAAAGTTAAACAGTCTAGTATTCTTATATTGTATTGATCATTAAAGGAGGTGATTATTTTTATGTCTGTTCTTAAATAATCTTAATTAAAATAGACAAGATATAGCATATGACCAGTGCTATTTTATAGTGTGATGTGTCTTTCTGTTCAAGTATATGATGTGTTAATGCAGGAAACCAAAGACAGTGAGTATAGACACAGGTGGTGGTGAGAATGTTCAAATCACAGCAAAGAATGTTTTTCATAATTAAGAGAGAGATTGGAGAATCTCAAAGAGTAGCCTATCTAAGGCAGGATTTCCAAACAAGACTTTGGTAGATGTGTTTAAGGGCTAAACTCAGAATTCCTAATGAGAAAGGGGTATGGTTAGGTCACTTGCTTCTCAGTAATGGTAGGAATGTTCCTTATTGGGCGAGAGGGCTGTATTGAAGTGGATCTGTCTCTGATCAGGTGGCCTCTTCTAACCTTGCTTTATAAATAAGGGGGTTCTTGTGGCACTGGGATCCTGGAGAAAGGGTAGAAGGAGAAGTGGATACAAAGAGGCTAGTTTCCTAATCTTTACTGGTATGCCCATAGATAAAATAATCCACATTTAGAGTAAAGGTTTGTCCTCACCAACTGACTTGATGCTGCAGATCATGTTATATAATCACAATTATGTTTCTTGACAAGAAAAAATGTACAACTCTTAGTTTATATATTGTTAATAATGACAAATGTTTCCATTCTAATTGTCCCATGATTGTGCTCCTGATCAGCATTTGCAAAAATTTATCATTGGAATGGATAACAATCTATCCAATCCTCCCAACTATACCATGACATGATGGAATGGACACATGTCCTGTTTAGTTCTAGCCAAAATATCAGAAAATTTTGACCCAAAATGATAGTACACATAATAGTGAAGGGATTAGATTCAAGCACCAATTACCTCATGGCAATTTCCCTGAAAAAGACATATTTAGAATCAGTATATGAGAGTATAAGTATCTTTAATATGATCAGTGAGGAGTTTTTGAGCTGTAAAAGCGCTAAATCAAAATGTACAGAAGTGGCTCAGGAGGCCCAGGCAGGAGAATTATTAGTTCAAACCATTCTCAGCAAAAGTGAGGCACTTAAGCAACTCAATGAGACCCTGTCTCTAAATAAAATAGAAAATAGAGCTGGGGATGTGGCTCAGTGGTTGAGTGCCCCTGAGTTCAATCCCTAGTACAAAGAAAAAAAAATATATATATATATATGTATGTGTACATACATATATATAACATTTTATTATTCATTAATTTTACATCCCTCTGAAATATTGTCAATATACAAAGATTCAGAAACAACTGCATCTAGTAATAAGTGATCCATCAAACTTTTGAAATGTTTCCATGGGAAAAGCCTAGGATGTAGTCCTCAGGGTATAGCATAGGAGCACGTAGTTAGAAATGGCAGGAATTTTGTACACAAATGCTTCCTGGAATAGTAATATGGTTATATCACAGTTATGGAATTCTTACTATGTTCCAGGCTTTGTTTTAAATGTATTATCTTATTTAACTCCCTCTCAATATACTGGTAGGAACTCTCTCTCTATATATATAGGGAGGTTAAGTAACTCTCCAGGATCACATAGCTAGTAAGTGATAAAAGCTTGTAGCAAAACCTACACTTAACTGGGTACAAACTCACAGCCCACCAAACAATTTTAATGTTAATGCTTAATGAAAAGGCATATCATCTCTGTTAGTCAAAGCTACTGCTTTCCTTTTCTCAAAGTGTGATCTCTCCAAGAAGATCATTGGATGGAAAGAAATTATCTGTGCAGAAGGACATTCTGCAACTTTGGAAAGTGAAGAATGATGAATGTGCATTTGGAAGATCATCAATAAGAAAAAAGTGAGAGTATGAGATCAAGTGCAATTTCCTCCAGTTTAATGCACCTGGTTAGTAATTCTATTCAGAATAGACATGGTAAAGGAAATGTCAGCAAATTTCCTTCCAGTAAGAGTGAAGGAAACACATCAAGGTTTCTGGGATAGCAGCAGTGAATGTGCTTGGGGCTGTACTACACATCTAAAAAGAACATGTTGTGCCAGTGCAATTGAATGTGCAGGCACACAGAATAACACACACACACACACACACACACACACACACACACACACATTCTCCTGTGCTTCTGAATTTTTTTTATTGTATGTGATTGTGGTACTTCCAAACCTGAGTCACTTGGACCAATCAGGGCTTCTCTTAGCAGCCCCAATATACATACTTTCTACTTTAGAATAAATATTATTGTTTGCAGCATAATACCCTAACTCACACAACTAAAAATAAATTCCTTAGCTTACAATAAAGTCTATTTCCATCAAGAAATTCCCAAAGGATTCATGAAGAACCTACTATGTGTTGGGTTCTTGTGTAGTAACATGAAATACAAAGATGGATAATTCAATGACTCTTTCAAAGGATCTGAAATCTAGCGAGAAATATACATAAGGAAAGAGTGATTTGTAAGACAGTGAATTTGAATGCAAATAGGACAAAATAAATCAACCAGCTGTCATGGGAACATAGAGGAGAGTTAAAAAATAATATCGTGGGAAGGGAATTTGGAATAATAAAGCACAACTAAACAATACATCTTGGGAGAAGTGACAATGAGTTGAGTAAGTTTATGCTTTAATTAAAAGAAGTGGTAGGAAAAGAGTGTTTCAGTCAGATTAAGAACTTATGTGCAAATCCCTAAACATTAGAGAAATCCTGGCACTTTTAGGCAACTGATAATGATCCAGAACAGCACTTGCCTAGATAATGAGGTGGGATTACAGAGAAATAGGGTTGGAGACTCATGCAGGGGTCAGATAATAATGATCTGATCCTCAGAACCTGCTGGAGTATTTGAAGAGGAAAGAGCTTTAGCATACTAGGAATCAGGTTTAGCAAGCATCCCATGATGCAAAACACACACACACACACACACACACACACACCATATAACAAGGTACAAAGCCAACACAATCTTGGCTATAAACCAAGCTCTCAAACACAATGTTAAATTAAAAAGTAGGAAGGTTTGATTCTTTCAGCAACCAAAGGGAATTTTAGAATCTGTTCATTTAATGACATTTAACAGAAAATTCCAGCAATAGCTAAAACTCTATGAAAAGGTGAGTAAATGGGAAAATGGAATCACAAAGTCAACAAAAAACAATGAACATAAAATAATAGAAAAGATAAACTAAAGCATCCAATACAAAGGTTACTACATGGAAAGGAATTACATTATAGAAAACAGCGACTTTATAGTCTTGATACAATTCAAGGAGAAATTAACTTTACCCAACATGATAAAAAATGATATGGCAATTATATGTATCTTTGTAAACATCACTGACAAATATAGGACAACCGTGATAGGAAAGCAGTTTTTCAGTGACATGGGGACTAGGGTGTGTGAATATTAGTTTCCATCCTTATTTCCTTTTCACCAGTAAAAAAAAAGACAAAGGCCTGCTAAGAATTTCTAATCTTCACACATATAAGCCAGAAAACATTGCCCTCAACCAATAGTAAGGAAACACCTTTACATTTAACAAAGATGATGTCCATTTTCTGTTCCAATTTGCAAGAATCATAATTTTCATAGAAATAATACTTCTTATACAGTAAATGTAATCAGAAGAAATTTAAATAAGCATATTTAAAAGAAAAATTATCAATAGTTATGAAATTTTTTCATTTAAAATATTCACATTCTTCTACTTCTCTGAATATATCACATAAAATTTTTTAAAAGGGTGTTCAACAATGTTGCAAGTGAAATTAAAAAATTTGCATGAAATCTTAAATTCATATGAATGCAAATAGATAAAAATGTGTGATATGGAAGTACTGTACACTTCTCAAAACACAAGAAACTGAGGAATATATTATATGATCTTCATCCCTCTTTTTGTCCATTGAGAAGAACAATTTTCAAAGTCATGTATACAATATAATTTCAATGATGTAAAAGTCCTATGTAGCTATTAATATTGATTTCACTTAAATGTTTTACAATAGGCAATTTTAAATTTTGTCCAATTTTCTAAATCGTACCAGTATAGAAATCACAGTAGAAAAGATTATGCACATATTTATTTTTATGTATATTTACTTCAGCCAAATAGCATGTTATCCAGAAATTTCATTTAACAATACTTGTTCATTTTTTGGCAATACTTTAGTGTGAAATTCATTATGAAAAATAATTAATATAGAATTTAAAGGGATTCCATCACCATCTCTTTAACATTGAAAAGATTCTTGGTATTTGCCAACTGTGACACTGTCCAGGAAGTTCTGCTTTGCATTAAAAACATCTTGTAGAAATTTCTGTGTCTTGCTAGAGTCATTTCACTACTGGGTCTTACCGAGAGATATGAGATGATGGCTTTTCTGCCAACAAGCTCCTGTCAGGGAAGAAATAGCTGATTTCCTGGTATTGTTCAAAAAACATCATCTTTCAAAAATCCAGTGTTCAATTTGCTGCCAATAATTTGTGCTGGAGGCATGAACAATTATTATTAATTTAAAAATTCTCCCTAGGGATGGAATAGTTGTTTTCTCTCATTTTATTCTACCTAATGAGTTCATGGGAGATTCAGAATGGCATGAAGATTACCACAGATTGTTCCTCTCATAAGAAACATCATGAAAAATCAAAGTAAAGCAGAAAAAAGTTGACTGGTATTTTATTTGGATTTGATGGCTGAATACCTGAACTACTTTTAAAAATTCGTTTTACCAAATATTTGTGGAATATTTATGGAATCTAAAGAAATATAAAAACTAAATTATTGTTTTTCTGAAACCCTAAAATCTTTGAAATCCTACAAATTGCTGTCACAGAGAAAAGTTAATATAATGAAACACATCTGATGAGATCTCATAGAAGATTAAATTGAATACATATGCAATATCTCTAGATAACATAATAAACTAAAAAATAACATGATTATAAAGTTTTACAATTTTTAGTATTATATTTTCTGAATTTATTTCATATTTCCAGTCAATTCAAAGTTTTGTCTTTCCTCTCTCTACCAGTCACAAGGCCTCCTTTACCTCTTACTTTCTTATTTATAACAGAACTTCCATCAAATTTCTACCCCTCTCTCTCCCTCCTACTATCCATACGTAGTTCCCCGCATTTCTGCAAGGTCCCAAATTTTCTTACTTACAGGAAGAAATTGCAGGAAGTGCATAGGCAAGCCCCCCTCCCCTTGCCTTTCTCGTAACATCAGTTCCTACTTCTTTATTTTACTTCCTACAAGTTTACTTATGTTTGCTATTTTGCCCATAATAAAAAAAAAGAAAGAAAAATAAAAACCTTAAAGACTTATTGAATTCCACTTCAACATTCATGTACCATCTTCTTTAATGATCTCAATGCACTGCCAAAAACTTTGGTTTAATTGTTTCTTGGTCTCCAAATCCACCCATTCAGTCTCATCTCTGACCTTTAAATTCAGTGATTCGAATAAACATAAACTGAATCTACCTCCACTTGCCTGAAACTACCAATCAGAAATTCTCAATTCTAAACTTGACCTATTACAATATTTGGTCCAAGTGGTCATCTCCTTCTTCTAGAAATATCTGGAACCCACTAGTTTCCATAATACCAAGTTGTTCTTGTTAGATAAAATCCAGGCCAGCAGGCCATACCACCGGGTGCCTTCCCAGAACCTTTGGCGGCACTGAGTGAGTTCCTGCCCTTAATCTCGAGAATACTCGCCTCTTGCGGGAATTCACCCCGGGCAGGCTCTCCCTTTCTGAGCCAATCCTGAGCTTACAATCTCACTTCTGACCCCTGGCAGCCTATGAAGTCAGGGGTCCTATGGACCACCCAAGTCGCTACTTAAACCCCCACCAACCAGGAACTTATGACCTTTTTTCCTCTTTTGCCCCATCCATGCCCATCTCCTCCTCACCACTTTTCCTTCCCTTCTTTTCACTCCCCTTCCCTCCACGTGTCCCTTTGGTCCCCACCGGCCATAGGAGCCAGTTAATAAACCCCTCTTACTACACGGTGGTTTCTGGCATGGGTTTTTTTTGCCCTTCAGTCCTGGCATCTTCCTTTTTTTCTTTGTCTTTTGTTCCTCCTTATGTCCCAACCAAATTGTCCCAGATCTCTATCCTTAAGCTCTTTTTCTTCTCCTCAAACACTTCCTTGTTTAGTTGATGGATTCCAATGCATGAAATATCACATTTACTCTATAAGGTTTTTTTTTTTTTTTTTCAGGTCTGAACACTCCACTGAACTGCAAAACCACAAAGCCATGTGACATCCCTGCATTTCCACTGAAGGTCAGATAACTCAACCTGAAAAGAAGACCAAAACCTGCTCCACTCTGAGTCTCCCTTTCAATTCATTTAAACCTAATTCCTCCAAGTGATAATGTTGATAAATATAGAAAGCTATCTGACTCCTTTGTACTTAATTTCATGCACAGTCATTTCATCCCTTTGGTTCCACTGTCAGAATACAATCTGAACGTAACCACTCTTCATAATTTCAATTGCCATCAATCCTGAATGATCATTCTGATCACTACAGTCATCTCTTCCTGGATCCCTCACTTTTACCCTTTTTTTTTTCCACTATGCATTCTTACCATAATAGCTAAGTGAGCCCTTCAGGGCATTCACAGATTATAAGGACTTTTTTCTGAAAATAATTTCAAGGCCTCCTGCACCATTCATAGAAAAAGGCAACTCATCTACAGTAGACTACAAAGTCCTTGACAACCTGATACCCCAGTATGTCTGACTCTGCCTCCTGCTTATTCTAACTCATCTCAATGACAACAGCCTCTTGGAGCTTCTTCACACACACCACCACTGCACCTACCTCTGGACCTTTACATGTGCTATTTCCTTCCTCAGAAAGATTCTTTTCTCCAACAACCTTACTTGCAATTCTTTCTAATGTGTCATATTCATCTTTCTTGAAGACATTCATGATTTTGACCATTCCTTAATTAGTATTCACCTTGCTCATTGCCTTTTCCTACAAAACTGTGTAAATTTGCAGAAAGCAGAATTTACATATTTTCTTTTTAACTATAGTCTTCCCTACCTGGAATATTACATAACATAATGTACTAAAGACATATTTGCTAAATTAATTAAAAGGGTGGGTTTTCAAAAATCATTCCCAAGTAGCTATGCTTTTGATTTTGGGTGCTTTGTTTAATGTTCATTATGTACCAATGAGGTGGAAAGAAGGAACACTGTGTTTCTGCATTCAGATCCCCCAGCTCTAGTCCCAGTCCCACAAACCACTGACACTGGACTTCAGTTTTCATCCTTGTATAATAGGGACCTGAACAGGACTTAATTCATAGATTTATTGGACAATTTGGATGAGTAACTCTTAAGTACAAACACTTAAGGTGCTGGATAAGTCTACATAATTCTAATATTTTTATTTTCTTTGCCAAGGCTATATATTTGAAAGACAAAACTCCCCACCCCCACCTCGGCTTCCTTGGGAGACATCACATAATATAGGGTCTTACCATACACTGAAGTTGTCACAATGTTTCAATTATTACCCTCCCAGTCTGTTGCCATCAACAACTCTTGCCTCCTGGTTGCTAAAGAACAGCAACAGGTCCTGGAAGGCATATAGAGTTCGAAACTGAGAGAGGAGTTAGAGCCTAAGGGAGGGGTTTGGATATAACTAGATTAGAAAAATAGAATCTAAACCCATTTGCTAAGGGTTCCTTCTGGCAGGGGAAGTTAAATAAGATAATTACCTCAGGAGTTACATATTTCAAATGGGGTCTAGTGGAAGAGAATTTAAGGGAATGGAGAGACTGTTCTAAGAATTTAATAGTCACAAAATTCTAGGACTCTGCTCTTGTGTTTTTCTTAAGTCTCTCCTCCCTCCTGCTCTGCTCCTCTGTGTCTTTGCCCTTCCCTGTCTCCTCCATTCTCCCTTCTTACTTTTCTGCAAATTGATTATCTATGTTTTCATCTTACTTAACTTTCCTTTATTGGTGACCTTCACACAAAGATTCCTATGCTTTTGGAAGAGAGAATGAATATAAAGCAATTAATATAATTCTCAATAACATAAGCCTATGTAAATTAAAGTGGACCTATCCATATTCATATATAAATAATCTTCTTAGAATAACGACTAAATAAAAAGCAAGGGTCGTAACACTATTATATTTGCTGAATTTTCATAAGGAAAAAGTAATATGCTCTGAAAAGAAAGCAAGGAACAAGAGATGGGTAAATGAGAAATGAAAGACAGAGACCAGGCAGAGATACATAGGAGAGTTTATTTGTCAGAGCTGACAAAGGGCATCTCTCTATAGGAAACAGAGGGGCACAACAGGCTTGGATTCCAGGACTTTTATAGAGCAGGCTCAGAATCAGAGCCTGGAGGGTCCAAATGCTGGCGGTTAGGTATTGGGTTGGTATGAGGTAGTGGTGAGCCTTTCTCAGAAAAGCCCTTGGGCAGGAAAGCAAAACTTTCCCTTAAAATGGCGGCTGTCACTTAAGATTGCCCTCCAGATGCAAAGCAAGGACCTTCCATTCTCTGTCCTTCCCATTATTTCTACCCTCCAGGACAAATCCTGCAGCTTCAGGATCAGCTGCAGCAAACTGCTGCGCACACATACTTCCCTACCCTGTCAGCTTCTCCTCTCCCCACAAATGTTGCCCTTAAGTAATCTTTGACCTAGAGAGAAAGGACCTAAAACCAAGACTTCATACCTATGAACAGATATGATAAGACAAAGGCAGTTTACAGGTTTATTTAAAACAAACAAATAATAGAAGAATGGAAAACTCATGAAAGAAGATCTTTCAGGGTGGGAAAGGATATATCTCAGAATCAGAGGTTCAAAGAAACTAAAGATTTTAGGCAATGGGAGAGGAAATAGACCAAGCAAAACTGAGGATTAAAGTAAAAGAGTAAATCCATTGCAAGAATGAAAGGAATATTAGATGACGCTAATTGGAAAATAGACATTGAAACAGAAATGAGAAAGATATATCTTATTAAGACCAGGCATAAGGAGATGAAAAGAGAAACGTAGTAAAAATTAAAATAGACAGAAAAGGAAGACGGGTGATGTTCAACTGTCTAAAGGAGAAACCAACAAAAGGGGCCAACACAAAAGTGAAGGTAAAACATCAATAGTTCTACGGAAATAAAATCTGCATAAGTGTGCATATCCACCACTGAAGCATGAATAAGGATGTACATCCTAGGGGTTGCTGTAGATAAATAAATGAAGGAAAGAAAAAATCCTCTAAAAAAGTAGCATTAGTGGGGGAAAAACAAAACTTTTCTCAAATTTCAATAGACTAATATTAATATTTCATTTTAGGTTATGATATAACAATGTTTACCAAATGCAATAATTAAAAATAATATAAACCCCTTAAAATGAATACATGTGATAGATACTCTTGGTAGAAAAACTGAAATTAGAAATTTATTAAATAACATGTTAAACTTAAGATTTATAAAGTTAGAATTTTAAACTTAGGTTTTATATATCATGTAACAAGGTATATATAACTTTGGTTTGTAATTTCTTCAGCAATCTAATTTCAGTGAATTTTAATGAAAACTTACGATTATTTTGAAAAAAGTAACTTTCAAATCATTGTATGTATAGATATATTTTCTAGGATGCAAAGATGTATCTTTTAAATATGATTTTTCTCTCAGATATTAAAACTTAACATGGTAGAACTGATAAACCAGCCTAATTTCATCTTAAGACTGAGAGCCATCCTGTCAAAAAGTTATGAAAAGCCCACTTCAGTTTTCTATGAAATGCTAGATTCTTATTTGGCTTGAGCTTATTGTCTGGCATTCATGCCCAGGCCTTGAGCTCACTCAGGCCTGGCTTTCCTTGACCAGATAACAACTCTCTCTCTCTCAAACTAACGGTGCCTCATAAACTTTTGATATGGGGTTTGACTACACCCCCTTTTCCTTGGAATGCAATGCCATGTAGGTGAATAGTTTGCTACTTGCTTTGAATTACACATGTCTGACCTTGTTAGCTGTAAGTTCCCAAGATTTTTTGTAACTCTTTGAACTATAAAAACCTTGTCTTCTCTGAAAGCGGTGCTGACCCCAAGCCCAGTGTTTGGGAGGGGCAGCCCTGGCCAGCTCTCTTTGTGTGTATACAATATAAGCTTGCTTTAATTTAAATTGGAGTTGGTGGTCTTTTCTTTGCGTCTTGGATCAACAAGAACCATCATGTCTCTCTAAAGATGAAAATCTAAAAATGCTAATTAATTTCCAGTATAATTTCAGCAGACATTTTTAGTATAGACTTTTTTTAAAAAAGTCTTATGAAAGTTCAAATGCTTAAGACTATCTAAGAATATTCTAAAAAATAAGTTAATGACAGAGAGCTAGGATCAATTATAGCTATGCTTTTAAACTTGCTTTAAGAAAAACACTGATTGGCATATTGTTAGAGAAACTGATCGTGGGAATAGAA
This sequence comes from Tamias sibiricus, assembly GCA_025594165.1. Lineage (NCBI taxonomy): Eukaryota > Metazoa > Chordata > Mammalia > Rodentia > Sciuridae > Tamias > Tamias sibiricus. Next base: position 37,577,437 of record CM046664.1, on the reverse strand, counting down.
TAGGTGTAAATGACATAGTAAGATAGTCCAGGGAGGATCCAACATGGCGGATTAGAGGAAGCCGCACTTCAGGGCAGCTCCGTGGAAAGAATCCAACAAAGCAGATAAATTGCCTTTCATCATATATATATAGGCTGAAAATACCGATCTCCTGGATGGTTTGATTACCACCACCAGAGAGAGAAAGAAACAAGCTGTCTGCAGCGGCTGGAGCCACGAGGCTCCTGCAAAACCGCCTGGGTGGTGCACAGGCCGTGCGAAACAAAGTCAGTGTGGGGAGACCGCGCTGCGACTGCAACCCCAGCCACACTCAGGGCACACCAGCGTGAAACCGGCGATAAAAACCAGCGATAACAGCCGGCGGAATTGGTGCTGGGGGACCACGGGAGACTGTAGGTCGACAACACCAGTTCAAATGCACACTCCGCCGGACGCGACCCTCAGCAGTAGGGCCCGGAGAGAGCGGCGCAGAGATCAGCGAACAGCAAGCAGGGACAGAGTTGGAGCAGTCCACAGTCCGAAGCAGTGCTGTCTGCGCCGCAGATACAGTTGTGGCTTCCCGGTGCCACTTCGGCAGGGAGACATCCACCCAATGGCTTTGAAATCGATCAGCGAGGACACGGGAGTCTACAGAGCTGCTGTTGACAGGAAGGAGAGCACCGCCATCTTTGAAAGGTGCGGTGGCTGACCCAGACAAAGGGGAGGAGATGGAGAGCGACGGCTGCAGCCATCCAGGGACCCTCCAGCTCTCTGAAGACAACACACACTTGGGTGAGGCTCGGGTGGCCAGCAGGGGAGGGCATTTCTGAGACCAGCGCAACGGCCACAAGAAGCTGCAACTGTGGGTGGGCTTGGGGAGGGAGTGCCTCCTGGAGGGTCCCCTTCCCGGTGCCATTCATCTGCTGACACACACAAACCCCCTGGGCCACTCCTTCACTGAACCGTTCAGCCACTGGCCTAAGGTGCAGCCTTGATTCCACTAACAGGATCGCAGACTGTCTAGACGTGATCCAATAACAATTGGTTTGAACTGGAAAGAAAAAAAGAGGGGGGCTTCCCAGGGCCTGTTTTGTCTGAGACTTGGGGTTTGACTTTTTTTTTTTCCTTTTCGTTTTTGTTGGTTTGCTTGTTTTGTTGGATTGCAGGGAGGGTTTTTTTTTTTTGTTTGTTTGTTTGTTTGTTTTTTCTTTTTCTTTTTTTGGCTTTGTTTTGTTCTGCTTTTTTTTTTTCCTTCCGCATTGATTGTCAGTGTGTTTGTTTGCTTCCGCTCCTTTTTTCTTTTCTTCCTTCTCACTCTTGCATCTTTTCTTCCTCCTTCATCTTTCATGTTTACATCCTGCCAGTGCATACTAAACAGAGGCAAAAACAAGTTATACACAGAACTTGGGATTTCTAGAACTGGCACAATTGAACTGGATAGCAAAGCGGTGTTATATATAGTTTAGTCTCTATTTCCTTGATTCTCTATCTCCTCTCTCTTACACCAATTCCTACTCTTTTATCATTTTTTTTCTTTTCCAACTTACTTCATATATAAATTGGTCTTTCCACCTAATTGTCAACTCCATTCTCTTTCTTCCCTCGTCTACTGATACTAAACCACTTCCACTAAACCACTTCAATAGGTATCTCTTTTCATACTTTCCAAGAAAGAACAATTCAAGACACTTCCTTCTTCCTAAACATAACACCTCTGTATCCAATACTTGAAGCTATAAAACCCCATCAGAAGTGCACAGAGTGAATTGGAAATAATATCTGGGTTAACCAAATCTGTACATTGTGATCAAACTTGGATTTTCTGAATAGAAAGTGTTAGGTTTTAAAAGTGTAAAGGAATTTTAAGGTGATCTGATAGCATTGTACTACAGGAACAACATAAGGCTTTAAGGTAAAATCGAAATAGTCAAGGTCCCACAGTGCAGGAAGAATAGACACACAAGCAACATGAAAAAACAAGGAAAGAAAATGACACAAACAAATCAAGATACCTCATCGGTAGATGTCATGGCAAGCACAGTTGGTCAAATGCCAGAGATGGAATTTAGAAATTACATATGCCAAATGTTTATGGAACTTAAGAATGAACTCAAAAATGAGATGAGGGAGCAGGTACAGGAGGCAAAAGATCATTTTGACAAAGAACTCCAAAAACAAATACAGGAAGTAAAAGATTACTTCAATAGGGAAATAGAGGCTCTAAAGAGAATCCAAAAAGAAATTCCAGAAATGAAAGAAGCAATAAACCAAAATAAAAGCTCAATTGAAAACATCTCCAACAGAATAGACCACTTGGAAGAAAGAACCTCAGACAATGAAGACAAAATATATGTCCTAGAGAAGAAATTAGACCATACAGCAAAACTTGTTAGAAATCAAGAACATAACATCCAAGAATTATGGGACAGCATAAAATGACCAAACTTAAGAGTGAATGGTGTAGAGGAAGGGGCAGAGTTTTAAGCCAAAGGAATGAGTAATCTATTTAACGAAATAATTACAGAAAATTTTCCAAACTTGAGGAATGAATGGGAAAACCAAGTTCAAGAGGCATACCGAACACCAAACAAACAAAATCACAACAGATCCACACCAAGACACATTATAATGAAAATGCCTAATACACTGAGCAAGGAGAGAATACTAAAAGCCACAAGAGAAAGGAAGCAGATTACATATAGGGGGAAATCAATAAGACTATGTTCAGATTTTTCAACCCAGACCTTAAAAGAAAGAAGATCCTGGAATAGCATATTTCAAGCTCTGAAAGAAAAGGGATGTCAACCAAGAATCTTATGTCCAGCAAAATTAAACTTTAGATTCGAAGATGAAATAAAAACCTTCCACGACAAGCAAAAGTTAAAAGATTTCACAACTCGAAAGCCAGCACTTCTGAGCATCCTGGGCAACATTTTTCATGAAGAAGAAGAGAAAGATGATAATGAAAATCAACAAAGGGAGATATTAAACTTAAGGAAATACCAACCAGAAGAGAAACCAAATCAAGCTAAAGACCATAATTCAAATAAAAATGGATGGGAATAAAAATCACATCTCAATAATAACCCTGAATGTTAATGGCCTGAACTCGCCAATCAAAAGACACAGATTATCAGAATGGATTAAAAGAACCGACCCAACAATTTGCTGTCTCCAAGAAACACACCTCATAGAAAAAGACATCAACAGACTGAAAGTGAAAGACTGGGAAAAGTCTTATCACTCACATGGCCGGCGGAAGCAAGCAGGGGTTTCCATTCTCATATCAAATAAGGTAGACTTCAAACCAAAACTAATCAAGAGGGACAAAGATGGATATTTCTTATTACTTAAGGGAACCATCCATCAACAGGATATAACAATCATAAATCTGTATGCCCCCAATAATGGAGCACCTACATTCCTCAAACAAACACTTCTCAAGTTCAAGAGTAAAATAGACCACAACACAGTTATTCTAGAGGACTTCAACACACCTCTCTCACCAATGGATAGATCATCCAAACAAAAGCTAAACAAAGAAATTTTAAGCCTCCTCAAAACAATTAACAATGTAGACCTAACGGACATATATAGAATATTTCATCCCTCAGTAAACAAATACACATTTTTCTCAGCAGCACATGGCTCCTTCTCCAAAATAGATCATATATTATGTCACAAGGCAACTCTCAACAAATATAAAAAAAATAGAGATACTACCCTGCATGCTATCGGACCATAAAGGGATGAAATTGGAAATCAACAACAAAACAAGGAATAAGAAAAACTACTCCATCAACTGGAAGCTAAACAACATGCTACTGAATGAACAAGGGGTTGAAGAAGACATCAAAGAGGAGATCAAAAAATTCCTAGAGGTAAATGAGAACACAGATACATCATATAGAAATCTCTGGGACACTATGAAGGCAGTAGTAAGAGGAAAATTCATTGCACTGAGTTCATTCCTTAAGAGGAAAAAAAACCAACAAATAAATGACTTAACATCACACCTCAAAGCATTAGAAAAAGCAGAACTGACCAACACCAAGAGCAGTAGAAGAAAGGAAATAATTAAAATCAGAGCAGAAATTAATGAAATTGAGACTGAGGAAACAATTCAAAGAATTGACAAGACTAATAATTGGTTCTTTGAAAAAATAAACAAAATTGACAGACCCTTAGCGATGCTAATGAAAAGAAGAAGAGAAAAAACTCAAATTACTAACATTTGAGATGAAAAAGGGAATATCACAACAAACACCTCAGATATACAGAATATAATTAGAAATTACTTTGAAAACTTGTACTCTAATAAAATAGAAAATACTGAATGCATTAACAGATTTCTAAAGTCATATGATTTGCCTAAACTGTATGTGGAGGCTATACACAATTTAAACAGATCAATTACAAGTGAAGAAATAGAAGATGTCATCAAAAAGCTACCAACAAGGAAAAGTCCAGGACCTGATGGGTTCACAGCCGAGTTTCTATAAGACTTTCAAAGAAGAACTAATACCAATGCTCTTCAAACTCTTTCAAGAAATAGAAAAAAGAGGGAGCTCTTCCAGACTCTTTCTATGAGGCCAATATCACATTAATTCCAAAGCCAGGCAAAGACACATCCAAAAAAGAAAACTTCAGGCCCATATCTTTAATGAACATAGATGCAAAAATCCTCAACAAAATTCTGGCAAATCAGATACAAAAACATATCAAAAAGATAGTGCACCACGATCAAGTGGGGTTTACCCCAGGGATGCAAGGCTGGTTCAACATTTGGAAATCAATAAACATAATACATCACATCAATAGACTTAAAGACAAAAATCATATGATCGTCTCAATTGACGCAGAAAAAGCATTTGACAAAATACAACACCCCTTTATGTTCAAAACACTGGAAAAACTAGGAATATCAGGAACATATCTTAACATTACAAAAGCTATTTATGCAAGGCCCCGAGCTAACATTATCTTAAATGGAGAAAAATTGAAAGCCTTCCCTCTAAATACTGGAATAAGACAGGGATGCCCCCTTTCACCACTGCTATTTAACCTAGAACTGGAAACTCTGGCCAGAGCAATTGGACAGACAAAAGAAATTAAAGGGATCAAGATAGGAAAAGATGAGCTCAAATTAGCACTATTTACTGATGACATGATAATCTATCTAGAAGACCCAAAAAACTCTACCAGAAAACTTTTACAACTAGTAAACGAATTTGGCAAAGTTGCAGGATACAAAATCAATACACATAAGTCAAAGGCATTTGTGTACATCAGCAAAAAAGACTCTGAAAGGGAAAGGATGAAAAATACCCCATTTACAATAGCATCAAAAAAAAAACAAAATAAAATACCTGGGAATCAATCTAACGAAAGAGGTGAAAGACCTCTGTAACGAAAATTATAGAACACTAAAGAAAGAAATTATAGATGAACTTAGAAGATGGAAAGACCTACCTTGCTCTTGGGTAGGTAGAATTAATATTGTCAAAATGTCCATACTACCAAAAGCATTATAGGATTTAATGCAATTCCAATCAAAATCCCAATGTCATTCTTCAAAGAAATAGAAATAGCAGTCATGAAATTCATCTGGAAAAATAAGAGACCCAGAATAGCCAAAGCAATCCTGAGCAAGAAAAGTGAAGCAGGGGGCATCACCATACCGGACTTTAAATTATACTATAGAGCAATAGTAATAAAAACAGCATGGTATTGGCACCAAAACAGATGGGTGGACCAATGGTACAGAATTGAGGATACAGAGACTAATACATATAATTACAGCTATCTTATATTAGACAAAGGCACAAAAAATGTACAGTGGAGAAAGGATAGCCTCTTCAACAAATGGTGCTGGGAAAACTGGAAATCCATATGCAACAAAATGAAATTAAACCTTTATCTCTCACCATACACAAAACTCAATTCAAAGTGGATCAAGGACCTAGGAATTAGACCAGAGACAATACACCTAATAGAAGAAAAAGTAAGCTCCAATTTCCAACATGTTGGATTAGGCCCCAAGTTCCTTAATAAGAATCCTGTAGCACAAGAATTACTACCAAGAATTAATGAATGGGATAGATTTAAACTAACAAGCTTCTTTTCAGCAAAAGAAACAATCAATGAGGTGAATAGAGAGCCAACTAATTGGGAACAAATATTTAATACATGCACATCAGATAGAGCACTAATCTCTAGAATATATAAAGAACTCAAAAAACTTTACACTAAAAAAACAAATAACCCAATCAATAAATGGGCTAAGGAATTGAGAAGACACCTCTCAGAAGAAGATACACGATTAATCAACAAATACATGAAAAAATGTTCAACATCGCTGGCAATTAGAGAAATGCAAATCAAAACTACTCTAAGATTTCACTTCACTCCAGTCAGAATGGCAGCCATCAAGAACACAAGCAACAATAAATGTTGGAGAGGATGTGGGGAAAAAGGCACACTCATACATTGCTGGTGGGACTGCAAAATGGTGCAACCGTTATGGAAAGCAGTATGGAGATTTCTTGGAAAACTGGGAATGGAACCATCCTATTACCCAGCCATCCCACTCCTGGGTCTATTCCCAAAGGACTTAAAAACAACATATTACAGTGACACAGCTATCTCAATGTTTGTAGCTGCGCAATTCACAATAGCTAGGTTGTGGAACCAACTTAGATGTCCCTCAGTAAATGAGTGGATTAAGAAATGTGGAAAGAAAATGTGGTATATACACACAGTGGAATTTTACTCAGCAATAAAAGAAAACAAATTAATGGCATTTGCAGGTAAATGGATGAAGTTGGAAGACATAATGCTAAGTGAAGTTAGTCAGTCTCAAAAATCCAAATACCAAATGTTCTCTCTTATATAAGGATGCTATTTCAAAGTATTGTTGGATGGGGGTACATAGGAGGATTAGAGGAACACTAGAATGGTCAAGGGAAGGGAGGGTAAGGGAGGGAGCAAGAGGGGAGGGAGGGGGAGAAAAGAAAAAAAAAAAGGTGGTTGAATGAGACGGATATCATTTTCCTTAATGCATGATTGAAGACCTGAATTGTACGAATATACTTTGTATACAAACAGTTGTACGTAAAAAGATACTAAATATATGCACTATGAGTTGTACATATTAAAAATTATAAAAATAAAATTAAAAAAAAAAAAAAAAAAAACAAAGAATCAAGAAGTGGGGCTGGGATTGTGGCTCAGCGGCAGAGCGCTCGCCTCGCACATGCGCAGCCCGGGTTCGATCCTCAGCACCATGTATGTAAACATAAATGCATTGCATTGTGTACAACTAAAGTAAATAAATAAATATTTAAAAGAAAAAGATAGTCCAGGATGCTACTGTCTAAGGGCCTCTGGTTCCTTATCTCTACACAGCAAGAATTGAAGAACAGGATACAAAGCAAACAAGCAGCAGGTTGATTGCAAGAGCAAAAATAACAAAGTAACAGTCTTCTCCATAGAGAAGGAGTCTTAGAGCCCAGAGTTCAGTAGAAACGTACTGACTTGTTCTTTCCATAAGTTTGGGGTCTTCCTCCTTTTTCTATCCTCCCCCTTCTCCATGATCTCCTTATTATGGCTCATTGGTACCCTGTATCCACACATCTATTTTAGTCTTTCTGTTGGATCCCCACTTGTGTCCAGGAGTGTGAAGGTGTACTTGATTGGGTTCCCTGATTGTGTTCACAAAACCTTTCTTCAGCTAGAAAGCTGACCTTATTTGGGGGACCCTCTTTGTGCTCTACTATCTGGACCTCCCCCTGACTTCTTCCTAAGGCACCTTGCCCTGACTGTCTACGCAGCTCTAAATCTCCCTCAAGGCTGTAAAATATCTTCAGAGGGAAATATTAAGAAAATTGAAAAGTTTTTTTAAAATTCAGGTGTAATTTTCAATCAGTAAAATCAACCTCTTTGGTGCACAAATCTGGGTTTTAATAAATAGATATTATCATGTAATTACCGCCATAATTAAGATAGAGACCAGACTTATCACCTAAAACTTTTGTTCATATACCCTTATAGGTAAACTCTCCCGACTCCCAGTTTTTCATCACAACTGACCTGGTTTTCATCCCACAATTTTGATCTTTCTAGAGTATCCTATAAGTTCAGCCATATAGTGTAAATCTGAAAACACTTTTTTTTTTCTGTTTTTTTTTTCTATGTAAATAATTCTTTGATTTTATATTTTTTTGCTTTCTAATCCATAAGTCTCTTATTTCTCTTTTCACCTTCTTACATCAGCTAGAACTTTCAGTTGAATAAGAATGATAATAGTGTACATTCTTGACTTGTTTACTTTCTAAGAGGAAAATTAATATAATTCAAACTTTTGACCACTAAACATGATACTAGTTGTTGGAATTGGGTATATTCTCTTTATCAGTTTGACTATATTCTATTTGCAGTCTGATAACATTCTGTTTGTGATTTCCTGAAAGATTTTAATCATTACTACATGGTGAATTTTAAAAAATATTTATCTTATAACTATTCATTGCAATGATACTATGAAATTTTTTATAGTCTGTTTATATAGTTGCACTGATTAACTTTTGAAAGTTAAACCACTTTGCATTTCTGGAATAAACTTCAGTTGGTCACAACATATTATTCTTTTACATATTACTGAAAGTGATCTATTTATATATCTTTGAGAATTTTCACATGTATATGGACCTAGTCAAGTGCTGTAGTCAGTTATTTCACTGCTGTGACTAAAAGACATGGCAAGAACAATTTCAGAGGAGGAAAAGTTTATTTGGTGGCTCCTGGTCTTAGAGATATCAGTCCATAGACAGAAAGCTCCATTCCTCAGTGCTCCAGGTGAGGCAGAATATCATGGTGGAAGAGTGCTGTGGAGAGGAGCAACCCTGGATATGATCAGGAAGAGAGAGAGAGAGAGAGAGAGAGAGACAGAGAGAGACAGACAGACAGACACTAAGCTCAGCTCACAAAATATATATCCCAAGACATGTCCTCAATGACTCACCTCCTCCAGCCACACCCCATCCTCCTTCAGTTACCACTGTGCTAACCTCTATCAGAAGATTAATTAATATCCATATCATTTCACCTCCAAGACTTCTTGTATTATCTCACACATGAATACTTGGGGGACACTTCACATCTAAACCACAACATTAGGTTATTTTTTTCCTGAATATATATATCGTCAATATCAATAATTCATTAGAGGAGGTCACAGGACTTAGGACTCAGAAGTTATTATACTCATGTATAATGTATGACAGCAAAATTTCACAGAGTAGAATTATCAAAGGGAAAGGCCCAAATGAGATTAAGGTAAAGTCTGGAATGCACCAGGTGTCCCTTCCCAGAGGAGTTTCAAGGGATCGGCTTGATTCCCCCACCAATGATATGTAACAACATATGCCAAATATTGCCAAACCTGAGAGGCTCATTGAACTTAAGTGCATGTGGTTTTTATTGGGAATTCTACATGGGAGTCTGCCACATAGCACCTTGCAATTGAATTTAGTTACTCAAGCTTCAGTGTCCAAGAGAAAGAACAGACGCACATTTATAAACCATGTTGTTACTGTAAATTATATGGACATTCAAGCATAATGTGGCTTAAAGCTTTAAGCATGCAAAGACACACTTATCAAATTCAACTTTCCAAGGGCTGGATTTTGAGGAGCTAGTCAAGAAAATGAGGAAACAAGCCTTTCTTGGATATGTTCATGCTTTCAGCAACTCAGGCATACTGAATTAACGTTCCTGCAGTCCCTACCACCTGGGTTCCAATATTTCATGCTAAGTTATCTTCTAATACCATGCACTTAGCTTATCTTTTTTCCCCTTCCATTATTCCTTACTTTATAATGTTTGTCTTCCAATTGGTATGCCTGTATGACACTCTATATAAATAATAGTTTCTTTTGTGAAATATTAAAAATACATCATCAGAAAACACATTCTAAAACACATCACAAAAATTAATGCTTTGTCATGAGAAACACTTCACTTAAAGGAGAAAATCGCAGCTAGTACAGGAAAAAATATGAATGGGTACAAAATTTTTTTTCCACACCAAATTGCTTCTCCACAGAATTCCTCTTCATTGGAAAACCTGTCTCCAAACTCTACATCCCTTTATATGAGTGCACTTTTAAGTATGACTGTTATAAAACTGTTGTGCCTAGAAACTTTTTAATATTGCATTTGGGCTTAAAGAACCTGAGATTTAAATTTTTTACTTGGAATTTAAAGTCTTTAGTCTTTTACTCATATTTAATTCCATATTCACATTCACTCTGAATAATTTAAAGCATTTTTGATATTTTAATATAAAAATTTTTGAAATTAATGACTTCTTGTTCAAATGAGTATCATACCATTATGAGTATCATCCATATGGAGTTGAGATGGACAAAAAATTTGGAAGTAGATAGGATTGTGTGTCTGACATTCTTATTCATAACCTAAAATGCCTACAAAAATTTCTAGAGAATAAATGTCATTTTGCCTCTTATTAAAGCTCTCACAAAACTAGATTAGCTGATATGCAAAATATTTAATTTCATATGTAAATGAGAAATCCTGGTTTTTAAAATAATTTCAATTATACCTCAAAAAGTTCTACTTAGAGGGAAGGCTTTAAAGATACAGAAAGAAAATAACTTTTTCTAGCCCTGCAGTGCTAATTCTGTAAGTGCTTTACATGCATGCAGCATACATTGTGTATGTGTATTTATATTTTAAAATGTATATATTCAACATACATTTTTCCTGTATTACTCCTCTTACCCAAAAGTAGACTTTTCTTTAATAATTATTTATTTAGTATTTAAAATTGAAATTAATAATGTCTGGCTGCTTACTTTTACACAGCTAATAAAATTCCCAAATTTTAATAAATAAATAGAAAAATTAAATACCAGAGTTTCAGTAAATAAGAATGATCAACATTACTGAAATTCAAAACACGTATACTTTTACTTTTCCTAGAAAACATTTTGTGATTTCTTATATAACAAAATAATTTGGTGTTCCTATGAAAATTCATAAATATGGTCCTGGTTCTACTTTTACTATAAGAATAAAAAGAAGGTCAGTTTGTTTCACTGCTTATAAGAAGGAGTCATCTGTTTCCTCATCAGTCAGCCCTATTCAATTTCTTCTAGAGACATCTGCCCAGGGGGAGTTGCTAGGAATGGCATGGCAGAATTAGTGTTCAACTATAGAGCATCAAAAACTAATAAATACTCCACTGTTGCTTTTTCAGACTGCTCATCCCCAGCTTTCTCCCTATGGTGATAACACTGAAATGAGATGGTTTCACCTTAGTCCCATGGAAAGGAGAGGGGGGTTGAAATTATTTAAAGAAAATACCTGAAGAAAATATGTCAGCACTTCCACATGGCAATGTAATGTATATATGAATAAGTGAATGCAGCATTTCATTTACACATGAGCTGGAAAGAATATAACCTTTTCCTAAGTTGAATCAGAAAACTGACCTATCAACTCATATAATTTTGAGAGAGAGGTTTTAGAATGGCTTTTTGCTGTAATCAGTGCTCCAAACACATACACACACACACACACACACACACACACACAGCCTCACCTTTGGCTTATACTGTTTGGAGAAGAGAGAGGAAAATATTAAATTAGCATGATATAATAACATGCATTCATTACAAATGATCACCTGATGTCATAGAAATATTGTATGTTCCCAGAATTACATTTGTAGTAATGTTTCAAAAGATGTCTATTATAATTTCATTGTGCTGAATACATATGTATGCAAATATTTATAGTAGGAATAGTCAGAAAGAATGTAAAATAAAATTACTTAGTTGTAGAATGATATTTTAGATTGTAAATTTCCTAACTTGTTTAATATTTTATTTGCTGTAATTTCTCAAATCATGAAACAAAATCTGAAAGTAGAAAATTAATAATTTTGAAAGAGTAGAAAAATATAACATTAAGAGAAGGTCAAATAATGAGTAGCATGCTGGCCGGTGTGGCAAGACACACCTGTAATTTCAGCAGTTCGGGAGGCTAAGGCAGGAGGATTGTGAGTTCAAAGCCAGCCTCAGCAACTTAGTGAGAGGTGTTAATCAACTCAGTAAGACCTTGTCTCTAAATAAAATAAAAAAATGGGCTGGGAATTTGGTTTAATGGTCAAGTGTTCCCGAGTTCAAACTCTGGTACCAAGAAGAAAAAAAAAAAAAGTGGCATATTTAAATACATACACATTTTATTCATGACCAGAGAATAAAATACATGAATTTACCTGTCTACCATCTGCATTCATCTGCTTCTATCTATCCATGATCATTTGCCCTACAGTGGCACAATGCATTCTTTTAAGTGAATTATTAAGAGACATTATTTAATTTTATCAAATCATGGGCCATATAAAACAAGTCTTAATAATATTGAATAAGCTGAATTAATTCATCATATTTTGGCTATAGATAAAGATAAAAATTTAATAAGAAAAGTCGTCAAAAATCCTGGAACATTTCAATGTTAGTCAGTATACTTATAATTTTAAATGCGTAGTTTTAAAATGCTATTTATTCAACTCCAAACCCAGTAGAGAATATTAGCACACTACATACCTCCTCTGCTAAAATCCAGAGAAGGAGAAATACAGCAGCTCAGCAACCTTTCCATCAAATCATTTGAGTAAATAATTATCTTTTGTGTGGACATAAGGAAGTTGCCATTTAAACTTTTAAGTAATGCTTAAAAAGTATGAAAAAAATTCTACTGCCCAAGATTTCATGCTCTAAATGTCTGCCTTTTAATGCTTACAATCTTTATCTGTGTCCTAGCAAAAAATGCTGTGGGAAAGATGTGTGTGTGTGTGTGTGTGTGTGTGTGTGTGTGTGTGTGTGTGTGTATCCTTGAGTTTGAACCAAAGGGAAGTTTACCACTGAGCTATGGCCTCAGCACTTCTTTATTGTTTTTGTTTTAAGACAGATTCTTGCTTAGTTGCTGAGGATCTCACTAAATTCCTGAGGCTGACCTTGAACTTGCAATCTTCTTGTCTCAGCCTCCTGAGTTGCTGGGACTAAAGACATGTGACATCATGCTGGATGGAAATAATATTCTGTATTGTGCATAAATATATATTTTCTTATACATGTTGGGGGTTCACAGATAGCTCATGGATATTTATTTCAACAACTACTAAGAAAATTATGGAATTTACCTAGAACAATAATAAATAAATGAACAAAAGTAATATTTTTGTATATGTAGTGGAACTTAAAGTTATGTACACAAATGAAAGAATAACTGTACACTATTGGAAGCTCTGAGTGTTATTTTTTGTCTGTTTAAGTTGAGATCTCACTATTTCATAATATTATATATAATATACATCATATACTAATTATAGTATAATACACATACTGGACTCTTATACTGTATACAAGATTCATGGAAACAGTCATTGAATTTCAGTTTCATAGATGGAAGTAACATCAGACATATCATCAGAGTCTCTTATTTTCTACTTGGAAAATATATGGTCCATGTGACAAGTCTCTCACATATGTCTCAAATTTATAGTCTTAAAAAAAAAAAACTAAACATGCTTGCTATTTTCAACCTGATATTTGGGAAAAAAACTTTTTTTTTTTTTTTTTTGGTTTCCAGTGTTTTTTAAAAATCAAAGAATAGAAAAATTTTGCATAAAAATGTCAATTTTAGCTTTCACATTGTTGTCCACACACAAAAGAAAAAGGAAAGATGATATGTTTTTGTTAACCTGCAGCACACCACCACAGTGGTAACCAGACCAATTCATTTGGTTCAGCATGATGGGAATGGGCATGGTACCTATGTGTCTGGCTGGAGCTTTGGGAAAGCCCTATTTTAAGATCTTTTGTGATAATTCTTCCTTACTTATAGTCAGCATGCACAGCTTCATCTCTAGTCACAATATAGATGTGACAGTCTTCAATTTATTTTTAAAAGTATATAGTGATTCACTGGTTCATTGTGTAAAAAATTGGCTTACCAATTAATTTCAAGATAGCTTTAAGTCTATTTAATAGACACAATATAAATGAATTACTAGCGAAATCTTTGAATATTATACCTTAAGTATGCACTAACTGTGCCAGGCAAAATTAATTCTTGTGCAGTTGAAGGCAACAGGACTAAAACACTGGCCAAAAGTCAATTTGTGTGATAAAGAGGAAGCTAGTCAGTCTCAAATAGCTTTTAGTGAATTTTTTTTTTAACTTTTTTCCCCTATCATTGCTGTAGCTTAAAGAGCATGAGATAAAAGTCAAATACACATATACTATATTGCTTCTCATTCTGTTCTTTCACTGAGCCTAATAATTGAACCATGTGGAGAGTTTTCTGCGATTCTAACTTTACTCCTAAGAGAAATGAAAGAAAAAGATGGAAAGGCCTCTGAATTCAGGTCATTTGCACAGCAAAGAAGTGTTTCCATTGAATCACATTAATTATTCAAATTGCTTATAATTATATTTATTATAATATTTATTATTTTTATTAACATTATAGAAATTAATCTATGAAATTCATAAAGATTGTGAATTAAAATGGAAATATCTTACAATAATTGAAATGGACTAGACATTGATTAAATGGTAAGATTAAATGTACCTGTCTATTACATATGTGCATCCAGATTAGAGCTTCTCAATTTCAGTACTTTTGACATTTTATGCCACATAGTTAACATATGTCTCTGTGGGGCATATGCAGGACATTCAAGACTTACTGTGGAGTGAGGCTTACACAGCTCACAGACTCTGAACAACTCATTTGCCAATTCTGGCCAGCTTCCCTTTGGTCAGGTAAGATGTGTAGGCCAGTGTTTCTCAAATTTTGAGGGAATTAAAGTCAGTAAGAAGATTTTAGAAAACACACACTCACAGCCCCAAACCCAGATTTCCCAATTCAGGAGGTCTTGGGCAGGAATAAAAATATGCCTTTCTAATGAGCTCCCAGGTGACACACATGTTACCAGTGGAAGAACGGAACTTTGAGAACCACTGATTTCACCATCCCCTGTTGGGGCCATAGAATGCATTGTGTACATATTGAAACATCGCATGGTACCTCATTAATATGTCCAATTATTATATTTTATGCATCAGTTAAAATAAATTTAAAAGTAAAAAAAGTACATTTTTGAAATTTAAAAATCAAACTCTTCAATTGTCATAGAATTTACCTGTGAGATATAACAGCTCCACTGATCTCTGTGAGTTACACTGAAATTTAGTTTAAAGGAAAAGTTTTCTTAAAGAATTGCACAATTAAATATCAGGTATATTATTAATGAGTACAAATAGGTTTTTCTGAAATCTGGCACGTTTTGTCCTAGAATAATGCTGAGCCTGGACGTGAGAATGAACCATTTATGGTCTCTCATTCTCATTAGATGGCATTTTCCACTTATACCACAAAATGCCATGTTTAGAAGTGCTGTGATATCCCCAGAACACTTGCTACTCTTGCTACATGCTATTTGTGATCATTGCAAAGTATGAGTTCACCTTACATTGAAGAACACTTACTACATGTCAGGTGCTTTGTATTTAATTATTTCAACACATAATATGATAGATATTATTATCGCTACTACTTAATTTTGAAGAAAATTAAACTTAGTTTAGCAAAGTCATGCTGCATACACAACAATCCTGGGTCATTAAGTAAACTTGATAAAAAGGGGGAGTTGTTTTCTGCTGTAGATGCTATGCAAATAATAATATACATTAGCAAACATTTCTGTTTAGAACTTGGCACTTCCACAGTTTTTCTGACCTATTTGTGTGTGTGTGTGTGTGTGTGTGTGTATGCCTACATATCTATTTTTGTACATATAGACTTCTGTTTCTATAACCAGGTAAATGCATCAAAGGAAAAAGAAATCGAGAAGGTGGTTAAATCAATTCTGAAAACAAAGCTATTTGACAATCTAGACTGATTGACAGGAAGTTTGGACAAATCTGTAGCTTTTCAACCTGACACATTCTGAGGAATGGAAAGATAGGAAGTAGATGGAATAAACACAGTGTTGGTGGCTTCACAGCATGTCACACCAGAAAATATCTGAGCAGTCTAGAATCCTACCTCAATTTATTTGCCGTTTGATGCTTCCTTTTCTTACCTCTTTCCCTTTCAAACATGGACTTTAAAGAGATCACAGTCTGGCAGGATTGTGGGGATGCTGACATTGCCAGCAGAGACAGCCCATGGTGTCCTGTTTATGCATCTACTTACTGCACTTCAGAACTGCCTTGGTATCATTTCTCAAAGGATACCTGGAGGATTTGGGGGTCCTCAAGAACCTTTCAGGAATTCTGAAAGGGCAGAACTATTTTCTAAAAATATTTTATTTTCTCTCTCATTCTCTCACAAATGAGCAATGGAGTTTACCAGAGACAGCAATATATGATAATGCAACAAATGGACTACAGAAGTTAATTTGGCAACCAAGCTGTCTTGCATTAAGCCATATTTGCAGAGTATAAAGCAGTGCTCCTCTTCTCAATATATTTTTCACTTTGAAAAATAGTTACTTGTGTTTGTGCTAACCTTTAATGAATCTATTATTTTAAAACAAAACTTTTAAGACATACATTTAAAATTTTTCCTTACAATTTTTAATATGGTTACATTAAAAAAAAATTTTTTTTGTAGTTGTAAGATGGAAAGAATGCCTTTATTTATTTTTATGTGGTGCTAAGGATCAAACCCAGTGCTTCACACATGCTAGGTAAGTGCTCTGCCACTGAGCTACATAGCCCCAGCCCTAATGTGGTTAACATTTATAGATGCATCCTGTTTGGTATTTGTTTTTGTTTTTGGTACCAGGGATTGAACTCAGGGGCACTTGACCACTGGGCCACATCCCAGTGTAAATAAAATTTGTATTTTATTTAGAGACAGGGTCTCACTGAGTTGCTAAATGCCTCGCCATTGCTGAGGCTGGCTTTGAACTCGAGATCCTCCTGCCTCAGCTTCCCAAGTGCTGGGATTACAAGTGTGTGCCACCACGCCCTGCCATCCTGGTTTTTAAGAGCAAAGGGTTCCTAACAGTAAAATGACGTAGAACAACTTATATAAGGCATCTATGTATTGATTCACATTGTTATTATTATTTAATGTATAGACCATTTTCCATATCTAAAATTAATCAGTTTTGCAGACATTTAGAATCTTGACAACTGCCTTTCCAAGAGCAAGTTCCAGGTACTTATTGTATTTAAAACAGGTAAATGAGACCTAGTTTCTTACCAGGAACTTAAAAATTGCTTGCCATGGACTGTCTCCCATTACAATTTGTTACACACAAATTTCTTGTTGGCTTTCTGACTCAATCTTTCTGATAGATGGGCTACCCTCCCCTCCAGAGGTTTCCAAATCCTGAGCAAAGCAACCTTGTTTCATTTTCCGGGCAGGATGTTTCTTCCCCGGACAGGAAGTTTCTTTTCCCCCAGACAGGAGCCAATAGGCTTAAAGGTTGCCCTGTTCCATGGGCAAAGAGCCAATGGTGTTGGGGTTGCTCTGGTGCACCCCACACCACAAATCCCTATATAGGGTCCCATTCGAGAGACTGAGAACACATCAGCTTGTTGCTGCTGAGAGGAGGAAGCCACTCACACAACAGCTCGACCCTGCAGAGAGGAGATACTCTCAGACAACAACAGCTCATATCTGTGGAGTGGAGGAAGGCACTGCACCAGCCTCAGACCCACCGCCTCCAGCCTGACTGCAGCTCCCCAGCTGACAGCTCCATTCTCCAGCCAGACAGCAGCTGCCCCAGCCGACAGCTCCAGAGATCCCAGCCCCGCGACACGGCACCCACTTTCCGTTCAGAGCTTGCACACTCTACTCTCCTTGACTCCTCTCTCCAACCAGAGCTTGCATACTCCCTTCTCCCAGCACCTCTTCGACCTCCAACCAGCCACAAAGGCTTTTGAATAAATCTCTTGGCTGCATGGCTGTCCCCAGTGTGATTTTTGCCCTTCACTTTCAATTTGTAGTTACCTGGTAATTCCTTTTAGGAACCCTTCTGTGTGTTGGTAACAAGCTTTCCTCAAATGTCTTTAGCCCAAAGTTAACAGAGAGCAGCTGTTGTCTATTACCATAGTGAAAGTAGTAAGGTCAGATAACCTCTCACCTCACTCCTGCTGAATGCAGTACTTCTTGACTTCATGGCTATCTTTCAGAAATAAAAATACAGGAAGGGTGGAAATGCACTCCTATGTGTCTGTCACCAACCAATTGTATTACAGTGTCTCCTTGAAAGCTTACAACAACCTGTGAAGCTAGGGTTTTTGTTTTTGTTTTAATCCATGGAGAGAATAAATAATTAAACTTTGAAAGGTGAATCAACTTGACTTAACTTTTCTCTGCTTCTAAGTCATAAAGTTAGAATATGTGATTAGCTGTGGTTCACTTCCCACCTTCTTTCCATTATGTGCTGCTTTAAGTATATTTAGTGATAAAACCAACTAATCAATGGAAAATATTCCTAAACAGTAGCTGAGCCAATACTGTTGTATATTAATGTAGAACATAGGGAATTTGTTACATAATTATAAAGTGTTTATTCAGGTAACCACAAAAGCCAAGAGATAGAACAAAAATGCTCCTTGAATTATAATGGGGTTACTCTCTGATAAACCTATGGTAAGTTGAAAATATCATACATCAAAAATGCATTTTTAGGGCTGAGTCTATAGCTCAGTGGCAGAGCACTTGCTTAGCATGCATGAGGTAGGTACTGGGTGCAATCCTCAGCACACATAAAAATAAACAAATAACATAAAGGCATTCTGTCCATCTACAACTACAAAAAAATTTAAATAACTGCATTTTTATATAAACTCCTGAACACCAGAGTTTAACATCACAGTACATTTTAGAGTATCAGTTCTTTAGCTGCATGAAAAAGTGGTTGATTGGGAAATAATAGTTTATTGCCATTGTCTCAAATTGGAAGAGAATATAGTCCTTACCACAAACCCAGAAAATAATCAAAATACCAAATATGATTTATAGTTTGTATTGAATTTACATTGTTTTTGCACTATTGTAAAGTTAAGAAACCAGAAGTTGAACCCCCTATATTGTTAATAGCCAGAAACTGAGATAAGTTCCATCCCAATTCAAAACATTTTTCTCACCCAAAAATAATGGGTCTGCATTTTTCATGATCATATTCTTTTTATCTTTCTATTTCATCATATATGGAATTATATTAAGTGATTTGCCTCTTGCCTTTCTCAATGGACATATGACATTTTTAATTGTCACCAGTTTTTATACTCTTCTCTTTTATGTGTAATCTACAATTATTTCTGTTCCAGTGTTGAGGAACATTGAATAGTACATAATTTCCATCTACTACAAAAAATATTAGTATAAACACATTCCATTCCAGTGTTGATAGACATTGACTACAATACAATTTCCACCTATTAAAGGAATATTAGTATAAACACTATGTTTATTATGGCCACTAATATGTATCTTATTGCACAGCTGCATGTTTATAAATATTTTGGCTTCAAAATCCCTTGTCATTTAAAAGTTATCAAAGACCTCAAAGAATTTCTGTTTATTTAGATGGCATCTTATAATATTTACATATTAGAAATGAAAAATTATTATAAAGCTTGATAATCCACTTAATAATAACAATATTAAACCCAATGTATGTTGATACAAATCATGCACTGTTTTTAGAGATACATGCATATCCATGTTCATTACAGCATTATTCACAATGACAAATATGTAATCACTCAAGTGTCCATGAACAGATGAATGGATATAGAAAAGTGTGGTGCCTAACAATTTGGCCTTTAAAATGAAGGAAATCTTGTCATTTACAACACAGATAAATCTGGAGCACTTATTTTAAATTCAGTATGCCAGGCACTGAAAGACAAATAGTATGTTTGCACTTTTAAAAGTAGAGAGAATAGTCTTTTGGAAAAACTCAGGAAAGGAGTTGGGAAGTTGTTAGTCAAAAGATACAAAATTTCAATAATGAAGAAGAGGTAAGTTGGGGCTGGGGTTGTGCCTCAGTGGTAGAGAGCTTGCCTCACACTTGTGAGGCACTGGGTTCTATCCTCAGCACCACGTAAAAATAAATAAATATAATAAAGGTATTGTATCCATCTACAACTAAAAATGTTTTTAAAAATCTTTGAAAATAAAGATAGGGTAAGTTTAAGATATCTATTAAACAACATGGTAAACACAGTTAATAAAAATGAGTTGTTTTGCTAGGCATGGTGGCTCGTTATAATCCTAGTGACTTGGGAGGCTGAGGCAAGTGGATCACCAGTTTGAGGTGAACCTCAGCTGACTGAGGATAACCAGTCTCAAAATAAAAAAAAAAAATAAAAAGCACTTGGGATATGGCTCAATGATTAAGTACCCCTGAATTCAATCCTCATCACCAAAGAAAAAAGAAAAAAGAAAGAGAAGAAAGAAAAGAATTGCTCTTGAAAATTTCCATTTTCCCAAAGATGAGATTTTTAGCTTAAATAGATTAGCAAATAATATGTGCTTTGGTTTAAACTATGATTGCATTCCAGAAAGAAAAACAAAGTTATTAAAAGAGTTAAAATTGTTTTTATCCCCATATCACCTCCCCTACCTTCACAACCCTCTGCCTAAAGTAACTATTCTTCCCTAGTGCCCCCCACTCTTTATTGTGAATTAGCATCTTCATATCAAAGAAAACTTTCAGCCTTTTTTTTTTTGTTTTTTTGGGTATTGGTTTATTTTGTTTAGCATTATAGTCTCCAACCCCATCAATTTACTAGAAAATGCCATAATTTCATTCTTTTTTAAAGCTGAGTTACATTCCATGGAATATATATGCCACATTTTCTTTATCCATTTCTATTGAAGGGCATATATGTTGATTCCATAGTTTAGCTATTGTCAATTGAGCTACTATAAACATTGATGTAGCCATGACACTGTATTATGCTGATATTTTTTTATTCAAAGTTGTTGTATATAACAGTAGAATGCATTGCAATTCGTAATACACATATAGAGTACATTTTTACATATCACTGTTTGTATATTATGTCTTCATACATGCACCTAGGGTAATGATATCCATCTCATTCTACTACTTTTTCCATCTTATTCTACTACTTTTTTTCCCTTATCCCCTCTCTTCCTCTCCCTCCCCATTGACCTTTCTAGTGTTTCTTTAATCCTCATAAGCTCCCTGTCCCAACCCCACTGTGAATCAGCCTCCTTATATCAGAGAAAACATTCTGCATTTGGATTTTTGAGATTGGCTAACTTCACTTAGCATTATATTCTCCAACTTCATCCATTTACCTGCAAGTGCCATTATTTTATTCTCTTTTATTGCTGAGTAATATTCCATTGTGTATATATACCACATTTTCTTTGTCCATTCATCAACTGAGGGACATCTATGTTGGTTCCACAACCTAGCTATTGTGAATTGTGATGCTATAAACATTGGTGTGGCTTTATCCCTTTAGTATGCTGTTTTTAAGTCCTTTGTGACTAGAGCCAGGAATGGGATGGCTGGGTCTTAAGGTGGTTCCATTCCCAGTTTTCCAAGGAATTTCCATACTGTTTTCCAAATTGGCTGCACCATTTTGCAGTCACACCAACAACGTATGAGTGTGACTTTTTCCCCACATCCTCTCCAACATTTATTGTTGTTTGTGTTCTTAATAGTTGCCATTCTGACTTGAGTGAAATGATATCTTAGTTTTGATTTGCATTTCTCTAATTGTCAGATATGTTGAATATTTTTTCATATATTTGTTGATTGATTGTATATCTTCTTCTGAGAAGTGTCTGTTCAGTTCCTTGGCCCATTTGTTGATTGTGTTATTTGTTTTTTTGGTGTTAAGATTTTGTAAGAGCCCTAATTAAGGAGATAGTTTAGATGACGGCTAGCTGAGAGCCATAAAGTTGTTCAAGTATTTTCACCTGATATTCATGCATTTATCTAAGAATCTTTTTATGCCCGTGAACAATGCGTGACGCACCTGTAAGCTTGAGCTGTTAGCATGTGTCCTTGTTAAGGCAAAAAGTATTTAACCGGGTGAGGGTGAGTTAGAGGTGTGGTTGGAGTTGGAGTTGGAGAGATTGTTGGAGACAGAGAGAGAAGTTAGAAGAGAGAAGAATAAAAGAACTTTTTCATTTCCATCCTGCCTCCGAATTTTCTCCTGCGGCGTCATTGCTGCAAGCAGTAATTGCTACAGGCGGCAACAAGTGGTGGCCCGTACGGGGAGTTCGGAATCAGCAGGTAAGAACTGAGAAATCTTTAAAGATAGGTGCGAAAATAACAAAAAGCTGAGTAATAAAAGCCATGGAAGAGTTTCTTGACATCGCTGACTCAGTTGATAGTGAGAAGGAAAGTGATCAAGAAAGCATGGCCTCCCCTGAGTCAGATAAGACCAGTAAGGATAATATTGGTGTGAACTCAAAAATAATGAACATAAGAGCTGCTAAAACTATCAGAGATTTATTAGAAATAGCCAAGGAATATGTGCTCTCAATAGAATCTGAAACCCAGGATGATATTAGCAGTGAAAGTGATAGTAATGAGGAGGAGCTAAATAAGCATGAAAGCAAATCCTCCTCCACTAAGTCAGGTAAGACCAGAAAGGACCATCAAGTAGAGGAACCACTTGTGCCCTCTGCTCCCTCATGGGTGGAATCCATTACAGAAACCATGAGGGGTATTTTTGAGCATATGCATGCCCTTGAGGCAGAGAGTAATAGCCTTTCTGAGCGCTTAGGCGACCTTGAATGCCAAAAACTGCAGGAACATTGGGACTGGCCAGTATTTGAAAATGAAAACGGGCAGAGATACCACCAATCCCTAAATTTTAAAACAATAAAAAATTTCAAAGAGGTGATAATGACCTATGGGCCTCAAGCTCCGTTCACGTTGAGCATGCTGGAATCCCTTAACACTTTAACTTTAACCCCCTCAGACTGGAAGGGGTTATGCAAGGCAGTATTGAGTGGGGGACAATACCTGATCTGGAGGTCACAATTCCAGGAACTTTGTGTAGAAACAGCTAGGAAAAATGTAACTGCAGGCTTCCCAGACTGAAATGTAGATACACTAACAGGTGAGGGACAGTTTCCTGAACTACAAATACAAGTGCGATATGATCCCAGTGTATATGCACAGATAGATGCTGCCGCTGTCAAAGCATGGAAGACCTTACCACAAACAGGTGATTTGCAAGGCAGCTTATCAAAAGTAATACAGGGGCCTAATGAGCCATATGCTGATTTTGCTGACAGACTTTTAAGAACTGCAGGCAGAATATTCGGGGATGTGGATCAAGCAATGCCCTTAGTTGTCCAGTTGGCATATGAAAATGCCAATAAATATTGCCAAGATTCTGTAAGACCATGGAAAAATAAAAAGGACCTTTCAATACACATTAGATTATGTAAAGATAGTAATGATGCCTTTGTCACAGGCAATGTGATTGCAGTAGCAATGAGAGGTGCTTCCTCTCAAAATTTCACAAATAGGGCTCAACAAAAAAAATTATAATCTATCAGGATATTCCATACAAAATTATTATAATCAACCTGGATATTCTAGGCAATATCCGCAAAGAGAAATAAGACCAAGCTCATACTGTGTCCCAGGCCGCTGCCCCAGGTGTAAAAAGGGAAATCATTGGGCCAATAAATGCCATTCTAAATTTGACATCTATGGAAATGTTTTGTCCAGAAATTCAAAAAAGAAGGCACGGGGCCCAATGCCTCGGGGCCCACAAATGTACGAGGCATTAGATGAGGAATATCCTCAAACATCCATACAGATGATTCCTCGTCACAATCCCTCCTACCCATTGACTCCCTTGTCAGAGGGACAAGAGGAAGTGCAGGACTAGACCTCTGTTCCACCACCCGAATAGTACTAACACCTGAAATCGGGGTTCAACTGATTCCTACGAGTCAGGGGACCTCTTCCCTCAGGGACTGTAGGACTTATCCTCAGGCAAAGTTCTAAAATCCTATTAGGTTTTCAAGTAACACCAGGTGTTATTGACTCCGATTACCAAGGATAAATAAAAATAATGCTTAGTTCACCTAGAGGCATTATCTCTGTTAGCCAAGGAGATAGAATTGCTCAGCTACTTCTCCTTCCCAGTTTCCACAACTCATTCAAGAGTATGCTGAAGAATAGGAACAAAAGAGGATTTGGGTCCACTGGCTCAGGACCTATGGCTTGCTGGGTTCAGGATTGTTCACAGAGGCCTATGTGCAAAATAAAAATTCAAGGTATAGAGATGGAGGGGCTGATTGATATTGGGGCTGACTCTTCCATCAATAATCAACAACAATGGCCCAAGCACTGGCCTCTGCAGAAGGCCTCAACTAGTTTAAGAGGCTTGGGATATACTAATACCCCAGCACAAAGTGCTATAGTCTTAAATTGGGAAGATAATGAAGGGCATAGAGGAACATTCCAACCTTATGTTTTGACCAGCTTGCCAGTTATCCTATGGGGAAGAGATATTGTACAGCAAATGGGGGTACACCTCGCAACCAAGCCCACAGGTGTTAAAAATAAAAATCTAAATCATCATCAAAAGGGTAAAGGATATTTTTTCTAGGGACCACTGAGAAAACAATTTTGAAAATACCATGGCTTTCTGATAAGCCAGTTTGAGTCCCTCAGTGGCCCCTATCTAGAGAAAAATTATAAGCGGCCCACCTATTAATCCAAGAACAACTAGAAGCAGGACACATAGAGCCTTCCACCTCTCCCTGGAATTCCCCCATATTCGTAATCAAGAAAAAATCAGGAAAATAGAGATTGTTACATGATCTTAGAGAAATCAATAAAACTATGCAAATTATGGGCCCTACCCAACCTGGACTTCCTAATCCTGTAGCTATTCCTAAAAATTTCCATCTTATAACTCTTGATATAAAGGATTGTTTCTTTTCCATTCCTCTACATCCTCTGGATGCCCCCAGGTTTGCTTTTTCAGTTCCTTCTATCAATAATAATGGCCCTGATAAAAGATATCAATGGAAAGTGCTACCGCAGGGAATGGCTAATAGCCTCACTATATGTCAAATCTATGTAGACAAAGCTATTCAGCCTATTAAGAACAAATATCCAAACCTTATGTGCCTCCATTATATGGATGATGTTTTGCTTGCTCACCCTAATCAAGAAATCTTATTTACCATATTCAGTGATATGACAGAAAATTTAAAAAGATATGGATTAAAAATTGCTGAAGAAAAGGTTCAAACTAGATCTACCATATTATATTTAGGATTTAAAATCATGGATACCTTTATTAGGCCACAAAAATTTTTAATAAATAAAGAACATTTGACCACCCTCAATGATTTCCAAAAACTGCTGGGAGACATTAATTGGCTTCGTCCTACACTAAGCCTCACTACTGGACAATTAAAACCCTTATTTGATATCCTTCACGGGAACCCTGATCCATCTTCACCGTGAACATGGACTCCTGATACTAGGGAAGCTTTAAAGTTAGTAGAAAAGGCCATTGAAAGATCCCATTGTTATAGAATTGATTTTGCTCAATTGCTAATATTGATTATTATTTCTTCACAATACACACCCACAGGAGTATTTTGGCAACAGGGACCTTTATTATGGATACATTTACCCGTCTCTCCTAAAAGTACAATTGAGTCTTATACCTCCATGGTGGCTAAACTTATTCTTCAAGGACTTAAGACTTCTACTAAAATATTTGGCATTCACCCCGCTACTATTATTACTCCCTATTCATCATCACATGTTGAATATTTGTGCTTCAATGATAATGATTGGGCTATAGCTAGATGCTCTACTTCTGCAAATTTTGATAACCATCTTCCTACGCCTCCTATACTATCTTTTTGTGTCAATCATCCCATTATATTTCCACAGGTAATAAAAAATCAACCTATTCTTAAGGCATTAAATGTATTTGCAGATGGGTCCTCTTACGGTACTTCTGCAGTAGTCACTCAAAAAGAAAATATGATTCATATTACTGGTGAAAAATCAGCACAATTAGTTGAACTTGAAGCTATTATAATAGCTCTAGAAAGTTTTAAAGAACAGCCTATAAATATTTTTTCAGACAGCCACATATTGTACATGCTGTCCCTAAATTGGAACTAGCAGGTCCAATAGCACCACATACTCCAGCCTTTAAATTGTTTTTTTCAAATTCAAAAATCTCCTATGGGAATGTAAAGAACCTTTATTTTATTGGACATATCAGAGCTCATACTAATTTGCCTGGTCCTCTCAATGAAGATAATCAAAAGGCTGATGCCCTCACTAAAGCAATCTTTATATTTCAGCAGTCCAACAAGCTACCTTGTTCCATTCCCAATTTCATGTCAATAGTAGTACATTACAGCAAAGATTCAAAATCACAAAGGAGCAAGCTCGAACAATTGTGAAGACTTGTTAATCTTTTGTGACACATTTGCCCAATCCACATTATGGGGTTAACCCAAGAGGATTAATGCCCAATCATTTGTGTCAGATGGATGTCACTCATGAGCCAAAATTTTGGAAAATTGCGATTTATTCATGTGACCATAGATACATGCTCAGGCATGATTTTTGCTTCCTTACATTCTGGAGAAAAAGTTAAAGATGTTACATCTCATTGTCTGCAAGCTTTTGCTGCATTGGGCATCCCCAAAATGCTTAAAACAGATAATGGCCCTACATATACGTCCTCATCTTTCAAACAGTTTTGCGCAAAATTCAATATATCCCATAAAACAGGCATCCCATACAATCCTCAAGGTCAGGGTATAATTGAACGAGCTAATCGCACACTCAAAATTATGCTATTAAAGCAAAAAGAAGGACATTTGAAAAATCCCAGGGACAGATTGGCAGTTGCCCTGTTTACCTTAAATTTTTTAACTTTAGATTCTAATGGATATTCGGCTGGAGACAGACACTGGAATCCACACCAACAACATAAACCTAAGGTTTACTGGAAGGATGTTCTTTCAGGTACATGGAAGGGTTCAGATCCAGTATTAATTTGGGGGAGAGGATCTGTTTGTGTTTTTCCACAGCATGAATCCTCCCCAATATGGATACCATCTAGATTAATAAAACAAATACCAAATCAAAAGGACCAAGATGAAGTTATTGAGGAATCAAGATTAATAAAACAAGTACAAAATCAAGAGGACCAAGATGAAGGTATGGAATGGTTCCCTTAAAAGAGTCCTCCAATAAATTCATAATTTAAGTCTCATTCCTCCAGGCCGGGACGAGAAGATCTCTCTTTAGTGTGCACACAATTGTATTTTTTTTTCTTTTTATACATGTCTTTATGTCTGTGCATTTGTCTAAATTTATGTTAATGTGACATCACAAATATATGTTTATATGTGCGTCTGTCCAGTGTGACTTCAAAAATAACAAAGCGCTTATGAAAATTAATATTATTTAAAAATATTTAATTATAAAAAAAGTATATATATATATATAGATCCAAATAACTTTAATTCATTTAAGTTTAGAGTATTCAATTTGGGTAAACAATTTAAAAAGTGAAGGTACCTTCAATTTTGATTTATAGGCGTCCCTGGCACTTCTCTTCAGCAAATAATATGACTAATACAGTATAACCTAATATTTTGGTATTTGACATGGGATTGTTTATTTGTAATTAACTTTATTTGTTTAATAGCTCATTAATTTGAATTATTTCAACAGGTAATTTCATAGAAGGTTGCTGTGTATGCAGATACTTGGGGGTTCCAGCTAACAAATTATTTTTCCAAAGTGCTTTTAGCTTTTCTTTAATCTATCTTTAATGCAGTAAATACCCTCAGTCTTTCTTTGATTTGTTCTGAATGTGATATTTTGCCAGATTATGTTTGTGGGAGCTCAAGCAGCAATGTGTGTGAGCAGAGATCAACTTTAATTTTCTAATCTAATAATTCTATTTTTTAGTTTGACAACTCACCTCTTGACTCAGTGCTGGAATAGCACTGCCTTTCCTTTTAATAATTGATGCTTGAGTTTCTAGGTATGTAAGAGCCCTAATTAAGGAGATAGTTTAGATGACGGCTAGCTGAGAGCCATAAAGTTGTTCAAGTATTTTCACCTGATATTCATGCATTTATCTAAGAATCTTTTTATGCCCGTGAACAATGCGTGACGCACCTGTAAGCTTGAGCTGTTAGCATGTGTCCTTGTTAAGGCAAAAAGTATTTAACCGGGTGAGGGTGAGTTAGAGGTGTGGTTGGAGTTGGAGTTGGAGAGATTGTTGGAGACAGAGAGAGAAGTTAGAAGAGAGAAGAATAAAAGAACTTTTTCATTTCCATCCTGCCTCCGAATTTTCTCCTGCGGCGTCATTGCTGCAAGCAGTAATTGCTACAGGCGGCAACAAGTGGTGGCCCGTACGGGGAGTTCGGAATCAGCAGGTAAGAACTGAGAAATCTTTAAAGATAGGTGCGAAAATAACAAAAAGCTGAGTAATAAAAGCCATGGAAGAGTTTCTTGACATCGCTGACTCAGTTGATAGTGAGAAGGAAAGTGATCAAGAAAGCATGGCCTCCCCTGAGTCAGATAAGACCAGTAAGGATAATATTGGTGTGAACTCAAAAATAATGAACATAAGAGCTGCTAAAACTATCAGAGATTTATTAGAAATAGCCAAGGAATATGTGCTCTCAATAGAATCTGAAACCCAGGATGATATTAGCAGTGAAAGTGATAGTAATGAGGAGGAGCTAAATAAGCATGAAAGCAAATCCTCCTCCACTAAGTCAGGTAAGACCAGAAAGGACCATCAAGTAGAGGAACCACTTGTGCCCTCTGCTCCCTCATGGGTGGAATCCATTACAGAAACCATGAGGGGTATTTTTGAGCATATGCATGCCCTTGAGGCAGAGAGTAATAGCCTTTCTGAGCGCTTAGGCGACCTTGAATGCCAAAAACTGCAGGAACATTGGGACTGGCCAGTATTTGAAAATGAAAACGGGCAGAGATACCACCAATCCCTAAATTTTAAAACAATAAAAAATTTCAAAGAGGTGATAATGACCTATGGGCCTCAAGCTCCGTTCACGTTGAGCATGCTGGAATCCCTTAAACACTTTAACTTTAACCCCCTCAGACTGGAAGGGGTTATGCAAGGCAGTATTGAGTGGGGGACAATACCTGATCTGGAGGTCACAATTCCAGGAACTTTGTGTAGAAACAGCTAGGAAAAATGTAACTGCAGGCTTCCCAGACTGAAATGTAGATACACTAACAGGTGAGGGACAGTTTCCTGAACTACAAATACAAGTGCGATATGATCCCAGTGTATATGCACAGATAGATGCTGCCGCTGTCAAAGCATGGAAGACCTTACCACAAACAGGTGATTTGCAAGGCAGCTTATCAAAAGTAATACAGGGGCCTAATGAGCCATATGCTGATTTTGCTGACAGACTTTTAAGAACTGCAGGCAGAATATTCGGGGATGTGGATCAAGCAATGCCCTTAGTTGTCCAGTTGGCATATGAAAATGCCAATAAATATTGCCAAGATTCTGTAAGACCATGGAAAAATAAAAAGGACCTTTCAATACACATTAGATTATGTAAAGATAGTAATGATGCCTTTGTCACAGGCAATGTGATTGCAGTAGCAATGAGAGGTGCTTCCTCTCAAAATTTCACAAATAGGGCTCAACAAAAAAAATTATAATCTATCAGGATATTCCATACAAAATTATTATAATCAACCTGGATATTCTAGGCAATATCCGCAAAGAGAAATAAGACCAAGCTCATACTGTGTCCCAGGCCGCTGCCCCAGGTGTAAAAAGGGAAATCATTGGGCCAATAAATGCCATTCTAAATTTGACATCTATGGAAATGTTTTGTCCAGAAATTCAAAAAAGAAGGCACGGGGCCCAATGCCTCGGGGCCCACAAATGTACGAGGCATTAGATGAGGAATATCCTCAAACATCCATACAGATGATTCCTCGTCACAATCCCTCCTACCCATTGACTCCCTTGTCAGAGGGACAAGAGGAAGTGCAGGACTAGACCTCTGTTCCACCACCCGAATAGTACTAACACCTGAAATCGGGGTTCAACTGATTCCTACGAGTCAGGGGACCTCTTCCCTCAGGGACTGTAGGACTTATCCTCAGGCAAAGTTCTAAAATCCTATTAGGTTTTCAAGTAACACCAGGTGTTATTGACTCCGATTACCAAGGATAAATAAAAATAATGCTTAGTTCACCTAGAGGCATTATCTCTGTTAGCCAAGGAGATAGAATTGCTCAGCTACTTCTCCTTCCCAGTTTCCACAACTCATTCAAGAGTATGCTGAAGAATAGGAACAAAAGAGGATTTGGGTCCACTGGCTCAGGACCTATGGCTTGCTGGGTTCAGGATTGTTCACAGAGGCCTATGTGCAAAATAAAAATTCAAGGTATAGAGATGGAGGGGCTGATTGATATTGGGGCTGACTCTTCCATCAATAATCAACAACAATGGCCCAAGCACTGGCCTCTGCAGAAGGCCTCAACTAGTTTAAGAGGCTTGGGATATACTAATACCCCAGCACAAAGTGCTATAGTCTTAAATTGGGAAGATAATGAAGGGCATAGAGGAACATTCCAACCTTATGTTTTGACCAGCTTGCCAGTTATCCTATGGGGAAGAGATATTGTACAGCAAATGGGGGTACACCTCGCAACCAAGCCCACAGGTGTTAAAAATAAAAATCTAAATCATCATCAAAAGGGTAAAGGATATTTTTTCTAGGGACCACTGAGAAAACAATTTTGAAAATATCATGGTTTTCTGATAAGCCAGTTTGAGTCCCTCAGTGGCCCCTATCTAGAGAAAAATTATAAGCGGCCCACCTATTAATCCAAGAACAACTAGAAGCAGGACACATAGAGCCTTCCACCTCTCCCTGGAATTCCCCCATATTCGTAATCAAGAAAAAATCAGGAAAATAGAGATTGTTACATGATCTTAGAGAAATCAATAAAACTATGCAAATTATGGGCCCTACCCAACCTGGACTTCCTAATCCTGTAGCTATTCCTAAAAATTTCCATCTTATAACTCTTGATATAAAGGATTGTTTCTTTTCCATTCCTCTACATCCTCTGGATGCCCCCAGGTTTGCTTTTTCAGTTCCTTCTATCAATAATAATGGCCCTGATAAAAGATATCAATGGAAAGTGCTACCGCAGGGAATGGCTAATAGCCTCACTATATGTCAAATCTATGTAGACAAAGCTATTCAGCCTATTAAGAACAAATATCCAAACCTTATGTGCCTCCATTATATGGATGATGTTTTGCTTGCTCACCCTAATCAAGAAATCTTATTTACCATATTCAGTGATATGACAGAAAATTTAAAAAGATATGGATTAAAAATTGCTGAAGAAAAGGTTCAAACTAGATCTACCATATTATATTTAGGATTTAAAATCATGGATACCTTTATTAGGCCACAAAAATTTTTAATAAATAAAGAACATTTGACCACCCTCAATGATTTCCAAAAACTGCTGGGAGACATTAATTGGCTTCGTCCTACACTAAGCCTCACTACTGGACAATTAAAACCCTTATTTGATATCCTTCACGGGAACCCTGATCCATCTTCACCGTGAACATGGACTCCTGATACTAGGGAAGCTTTAAAGTTAGTAGAAAAGGCCATTGAAAGATCCCATTGTTATAGAATTGATTTTGCTCAATTGCTAATATTGATTATTATTTCTTCACAATACACACCCACAGGAGTATTTTGGCAACAGGGACCTTTATTATGGATACATTTACCCGTCTCTCCTAAAAGTACAATTGAGTCTTATACCTCCATGGTGGCTAAACTTATTCTTCAAGGACTTAAGACTTCTACTAAAATATTTGGCATTCACCCCGCTACTATTATTACTCCCTATTCATCATCACATGTTGAATATTTGTGCTTCAATGATAATGATTGGGCTATAGCTAGATGCTCTACTTCTGCAAATTTTGATAACCATCTTCCTACGCCTCCTATACTATCTTTTTGTGTCAATCATCCCATTATATTTCCACAGGTAATAAAAAATCAACCTATTCTTAAGGCATTAAATGTATTTGCAGATGGGTCCTCTTACGGTACTTCTGCAGTAGTCACTCAAAAAGAAAATATGATTCATATTACTGGTGAAAAATCAGCACAATTAGTTGAACTTGAAGCTATTATAATAGCTCTAGAAAGTTTTAAAGAACAGCCTATAAATATTTTTTCAGACAGCCACATATTGTACATGCTGTCCCTAAATTGGAACTAGCAGGTCCAATAGCACCACATACTCCAGCCTTTAAATTGTTTTTTCAAATTCAAAAATCTCCTATGGGAATGTAAAGAACCTTTATTTATTGGACATATCAGAGCTCATACTAATTTGCCTGGTCCTCTCAATGAAGATAATCAAAAGGCTGATGCCCTCACTAAAGCAATCTTTATATTTCAGCAGTCCAACAAGCTACCTTGTTCCATTCCCAATTTCATGTCAATAGTAGTACATTACAGCAAAGATTCAAAATCACAAAGGAGCAAGCTCGAACAATTGTGAAGACTTGTTAATCTTTTGTGACACATTTGCCCAATCCACATTATGGGGTT
Organism: Tamias sibiricus; assembly: GCA_025594165.1. Classification (NCBI taxonomy): domain Eukaryota; kingdom Metazoa; phylum Chordata; class Mammalia; order Rodentia; family Sciuridae; genus Tamias; species Tamias sibiricus. The sequence goes on along the minus strand of CM046664.1, from coordinate 37,544,719 downwards.
AACCCAAGAGGATTAATGCCCAATCATTTGTGTCAGATGGATGTCACTCATGAGCCAAATTTTGGAAAATTGCGATTTATTCATGTGACCATAGATACATGCTCAGGCATGATTTTTGCTTCCTTACATTCTGGAGAAAAAGTTAAAGATGTTACATCTCATTGTCTGCAAGCTTTTGCTGCATTGGGCATCCCCAAAATGCTTAAAACAGATAATGGCCCTACATATACGTCCTCATCTTTCAAACAGTTTTGCGCAAAATTCAATATATCCCATAAAACAGGCATCCCATACAATCCTCAAGGTCAGGGTATAATTGAACGAGCTAATCGCACACTCAAAATTATGCTATTAAAGCAAAAAGAAGGACATTTGAAAAATCCCAGGGACAGATTGGCAGTTGCCCTGTTTACCTTAAATTTTTTAACTTTAGATTCTAATGGATATTCGGCTGGAGACAGACACTGGAATCCACACCAACAACATAAACCTAAGGTTTACTGGAAGGATGTTCTTTCAGGTACATGGAAGGGTTCAGATCCAGTATTAATTTGGGGGAGAGGATCTGTTTGTGTTTTTCCACAGCATGAATCCTCCCCAATATGGATACCATCTAGATTAATAAAACAAATACCAAATCAAAAGGACCAAGATGAAGTTATTGAGGAATCAAGATTAATAAAACAAGTACAAAATCAAGAGGACCAAGATGAAGGTATGGAATGGTTCCCTTAAAAGAGTCCTCCAATAAATTCATAATTTAAGTCTCATTCCTCCAGGCCGGGACGAGAAGATCTCTCTTTAGTGTGCACACAATTGTATTTTTTTTTCTTTTTATACATGTCTTTATGTCTGTGCATTTGTCTAAATTTATGTTAATGTGACATCACAAATATATGTTTATATGTGCGTCTGTCCAGTGTGACTTCAAAAATAACAAAGCGCTTATGAAAATTAATATTATTTAAAAATATTTAATTATAAAAAAGTATATATATATATATAGATCCAAATAACTTTAATTCATTTAAGTTTAGAGTATTCAATTTGGGTAAACAATTTAAAAAGTGAAGGTACCTTCAATTTTGATTTATAGGCGTCCCTGGCACTTCTCTTCAGCAAATAATATGACTAATACAGTATAACCTAATATTTTGGTATTTGACATGGGATTGTTTATTTGTAATTAACTTTATTTGTTTAATAGCTCATTAATTTGAATTATTTCAACAGGTAATTTCATAGAAGGTTGCTGTGTATGCAGATACTTGGGGGTTCCAGCTAACAAATTATTTTTCCAAAGTGCTTTTAGCTTTTCTTTAATCTATCTTTAATGCAGTAAATACCCTCAGTCTTTCTTTGATTTGTTCTGAATGTGATATTTTGCCAGATTATGTTTGTGGGAGCTCAAGCAGCAATGTGTGTGAGCAGAGATCAACTTTAATTTTCTAATCTAATAATTCTATTTTTTAGTTTGACAACTCACCTCTTGACTCAGTGCTGGAATAGCACTGCCTTTCCTTTAATAATTGATGCTTGAGTTTCTAGGTAGCGGGCCCTGAAGATTTGCCGGTGGCATTGTCTAGGCATAAAAAAGACGGCTGCTGCTACAGCTGCAGGGATCGCAGTCGCTACAAGCATCCCTGCTGCTCAAGCATCAAACAACCTCACCAGCAGTGTGGCCTCTGCTCTGCATGCATGGGGCCTCCTAGATCAACATGTTCTAACAAGTGGACATTTTGATCTTTCATTATTTGGGACATTACAGGACAATACCTTGCAGGTATTTATCTAGAGAACTCAGTGCGTTACTTGATGGAATTTAGGGCAGCTGATTTGTTTAAAGACCTTGATTCACTGTGGAACTTGGCTCCTCAGCAGAAGGCATGCCGCCTTATAGCCGCAGCATCTCCTCATGATTGGACGGCTGTTAGTCAACACACAGTTGATGCTGAAGGGCTCGATTGGACGGCTGGTTAGCCAATGACGGGTAAGATCCCCAGAGGGGGACAACCTAAGACAGGCACAGTCGATCTGAATGAGGTTGTCACCCATCCACGGGACAGTCTCATGTGGCCGACATATCAACCTAAGACAGGAGTCAAGGGCACAGCCTTGATTATCGGATGATGGGTAAGAATGATGGTTGCACATGAACATCCTAGAGCATCCCCTCTTTTAAAACAAAAGGGGGGAAATGTAAGAGCCCTAATTAAGGAGATAGCTAAGATGGCGGCTAGCTGAGAGCCATAAAGGTGTTCAAGTATTTTCACCTGATATTCATGCATTTATCTAAGGATATTTTTATGCCCGTGAACACTGTGTAACGAACTTGTAAGCTTGAGCTGTTAGCACGTGTCCTTGTTAAGGCAAAAAGTATTTAACCGGGAGGGTGAGTTAGAGGTGTGGTTGGAGTTGGAGTTGGAGAGGTTGTTGGAGCCAGAGAGAGAAGTTAGAAGAGAGAAGAATAAAAGAACTTTTTCATTTCCATCCTGCCTCCGAATTTTCTCCCGTGGCGTTGTTGCTGCAAGCAGCAATCGCTACAGGTGGCAACAAGATTTTTAAGTTCTTTATATATTCTAGAGATCAGTGCTCTATCTGTGAGTAGTAAAGATTAATTCCCAATTACTAGGTTCTCTGTTCACCTTGCTGATTGTTTCTTTTGCTGAGAAGAAGCTTTTTAGTTTGAATCCATCCCATTTATTAATTCTAGATTTTAATTCTTCTGCAATAGGAGTCTTAGTAAGGAAGTAAGAGCCTAATCCGATACGATGGAGGTTTGGGCCTACTTTTTCTTCTAATAGACACATGGTCTCTGGTTTAATTCCTAGGTCTTTGATCCACTTTGAGTTGAGTTTTGTGCATGGTGAGAGATAGGAAGGATAGTAGAATGAAAGAGACATTATTACATTATGTACATATATGACTGCATGACCGATGTGATTCTATAACATGTACAATCAGAAATGAGAAATTATACCCCATTTATTATGATATATCAAAGTGCATAAATGCACTCTAATGTCATATATAACTAATTAAAGCAAATTTAAAAATTAAAAAAAAAACACAAGTTCAAAAAACAAAACTAATAGGATTCTGACTCCCATCAGTGTGTATGTGTTACTGAGATATTTAAGGCAAGAGGAATATGAACTTCCACAAAAATTCACATTGTATCTTCTAAACTATGTAACCAGAAAAATGGGCATCAATATTTTCTTCTTTATGAAATTGAAAACACTATTTCTATTTCTTCTTTATGAATTGAAGATATTATTACTATTTCTATCACTATTAGTATTAATAATAATGTCAGATTTCACAGTAATATTTGTTTTAAATATAATAATTATTAAAAATATTTTGAATAATGTCATGTATAGAGAAAACAGTGCATAAATATTAGCTGCTATTGTTATAATTTATTAATATTATCATTATATTAAGTAATTTTAAATTTTTGCCTATCTGCTAGTGTATTTATGTCATTTTAAAATCAAAACTATAATAATAATTTGGGACATAAAAGTGGTTAGATCCATATTGTAATGTAACTTTAGTATTACACTGTTAGTAGATGCATAGAAGTTCTAATATTTACAATATCAATGCAGACAGTATGCAGGTAGAATTATATGTATAAATTAGTATGAGCAAATATCTAGTCAGAAAAAGTCTAATATAATAAAACAAAGACATAACAAAAAACAAAAAACAAATTGTTTTTTATAACTTTCTTGCAACACAAGGAAAGGCATCCTACTTACATTGTTTTTTTGTTTTTGTTTGTTTGTTTCTTTTTTGTACTGGGAATTGAACCCAGGGGCCTTTACTGCAGAATTACACCTCTAGCCCTTTTTATGTTTTATTTTATTTTATTAATTAATTTATTTACTTTTTGGTGCTGGGGCACTCAGGGGCACTCAACCCCTGGGCTACATCCCCAGCTTTTTGTGTGTGTGTTTTTAAATTAGAGACAGGGTCTCACTGAGTTGCTAAGTGCCTCGCCATAGTTGAGGTTGGCTTTGAACTCGCAATCCTCCTGCCTCAGCTTCCTAAGTGCTGGGATTACAGATATGCACCACCATGCCTGGCTCCCTTTTTATTTTTAATATAGGGGCTTGCTAAGTTGCTGAGGCTGGCTTTGAATTTATGATCCTTCTGCCTCAGCCTTCCCAGTCACTGGGATTACAGGTGTGCACCACCTTCATTTTTATTAGATATTATCAAACTATCCTCAGAAAATTACATTTTTAGTGTAAAATATGATTAATAGCTTGTAAATAACTGATTTTCTATGCTTCTTCTAACAATATATATAAATCAATCATTTTTTAAAAAAATAATTAAGCAAAACAACCCTGATTTCCCATTGTTTTCTTTGCGGGCCTTGATCAGTGGAGCAGTATGTAGTTCATCTTACATTAGCTATTGGTACTTTTCCCTTCAAATTGCTTTACTATAATATGTCGGGATATTATAAGGGGTTGAGGTCTTTAGCCTCCCGTACCTGGGATGGACCTCTTTTGTCCAGCGAAAGAGGCCAGAGGGGCCTACCTCAATGATGAGACTAGATTGGGAAAGTAAAGCCCTCTGATATTCCCTCCCCTGCCTTCAGAAGACACAGGAACATACCAGGGAGCCCGGTCACTGGTCAGTGCTGGAACTCGTTTATTGAAGGGGGTGGACAACGCTTTATAGTGGACATCAGATAATCAGTAAGCAGATTATAGAAACAGGTAAAGAGCACGGATACACCTCATAGGGCAGAATCCTTTGCCCTATGCTGAGGGCGGTTTTGGTTCTCAAGATACATCACAGCCACGCCCCCTGCTTAGCCTAGGTCCGTAACAGGGCGTAGCAAGCAGCCAGAAAGCCACTGCTTTCCACCCTCTCAGCCGAGAGTGTTCAGAAGGCCCGACAATAATACTTGTCTCTTTTAGCTTGCTCATTTTTCCTTATTAATTTGTAAATTATTTTAAATATTTTGAATATTAATTATTTCTATTTTTTTTCCTACTACATATATTTTCTCCTAATATTTGGAATTTAATAAAAATTTCTTACATTTAACATAATTTAAATTTGCCAATATTTTGCCTACTTTTCTTCAGTTTTGTGTCTGATTTCAGAAATCCCTATGCATTCACAGATTTTGAAAAATCTAATATTTTCATCTATCACTTTCATTAGGTTTTGCACCTTTTATATTTAATCTATCTGCATTCATTTTAGTCTACTATACAATATCTTTTAAGGATAGACCATCACACACATCACACATTTTGTTGCACTACTTATTATGCATTTTCCACATGCTGTTCTATATGGTTGTATTTCATCCTAACAGAGAAAGGAAAGAGGGGGACCCTCAGCAAGCAAATCAGAGTTAATTGGAAAGGCTGTTTGTATGTTCTACTACCATGGTATAATTTGAGTTCAGGTGGCAAAGAATAAAACTTCACCACCTGATTTTCCAGTGGGGTCTGTTTCACTTAATGGAGAGTAATATTTAGCAGTCAAGATTAAGACAAAGGATCTATATGTATTGAGTGTTGCTAAGATGTCTTATCATCTGTTTTCTTTCAGTGAGCAGGGCAGGAAAATATTTTTTTAAAAAACATGAATTTATATTGCTGTTTGGAATTCAAATTTATGATTAGTGCCTTTACCTACTTCTTAATTTCATATTTTCTAATTTTTTTTTTAAATGAGACCTTGGTAACTAGCAATGCTAACTCATTTACTTAAGTGCTTTGACCTTCAATGTATTTAATTTACAATACTCATAAAACTGTTAACAAAAAAAAAAAAAAAAAAAAAAAAAAACTTCTGAGCAGAATCTAATATTTATTTGCAATTTATATTATCCTTGAAATATATCCTTAAGAATGAACATTATGCTTGTTTCATTTTCTTAAAATAATTCTTTTCTATGGGTGAACAGATTGCTAATTTGATGTACTATTAGGCTCATTTGTTTCTGCTTTATTTTAGGATTTGCTGCTTTACATTTTGGGATGTAAATTTGCACAGTGCAAAAGGCACTATTAATTGGCACACTTAGAGAGGTTTGACTTCTATGCCTTATGCCTCTATTTCACCCCCTCCCCAGTAAGTAATTGTATATCTTTTAATTTTTTTTTTTTTTTTTTTGTACAGGGGATTGAACTCAGAGGTACTTGACTACTGGGCCACATCTCCAGCCCTTTTTAGTATTTTATTAGAGACAGGGTCTCACTGAGTTGTTAAGTGCCTCACCATTGCTGAGACTGGCTTTGAACTCATGATCCTCCTGCCTCAGCCTCCCTAGTGCTAGGATTCTAGGCGTGTGCCACTGAACCCTGGCCTCTTGATTTTTTAAAGTAAAATCTACATTGCTTTTAGCAAAAATAAGCGAATAGTTGTCATTACTCCTTATATGAGGATAAAAATCTCTCTACCTTTACCCTATTCTACCCTTGGTTTAACTCAGTGATGTATCCTGCATATAAATAAATATTTCTCATATTTTTGAAGACTGTGAAGTATTCTGTTGTACAGATATGAATGATTGATTGATTGATTCATTCATTCAGTTCTTTATAGATGGCCTTTTTGTTCATTTCCTAGTAGTAACTATTACAAATAGTTATGGCAGTAGGGAACATTCTGCAGATTTTGCTCCACAGTTGAAAGTATCCTGAGTTAACTGGATTTTTTTCTATCACATGGGGTGCCCATGTTAGGCCTTCATGGGCGGCTTTCTGTGAATTGTATCTATTTACAGAAGAAATTCCTTTATTCCTCAACAATGAGACTACTGTTCCTATGATTTAAAATTAGCTTCAATCATCCCAATATAATTGAGTTTATTTATCACAATTAGTTTTTTCAAAATAAAAATTATACACCAGATATCACAATATCTTCTTAACTCTTACTTAAAGTAAAACATCTTTTTGACTCAGATGGAGACTTTTGAATTGAGCGCATTTTGGTATTAAAATCATTTTATCAAGCATTTAGAAAATATTTTTACTAAACTTTATATTTATAGATCCGTATCAGTCATCACTGTGACTTTCTCAGCTTGTACACTCACTTATTGTTCCTTTACTCTTTGGAACAACTGAGCCTTCATTCATTATAACATTATCAACATTGACCTATTTGACTATGAAAATGGAAATGCCTTTCTGATTATGGAAAATTAAGGTTTATTCCTTTACTGTTTTCACTGAAGATTCATTTAAAAACATGTTGTGTGACTAGAATTTGTATCAGACCAATTCCATACTTTAATACTTTTATGTAAACCTTTTTCTCACGTGTTAGAAATTGTCCTCAGAGATTACAAGATTCTAGCCTGAAATGAAAATTTCATATTGTAACGTATTTTGTTCAGTTCAGCTTTTATATATTGATAATTACGTGTATTGTGAGAACAATGTATTCTTTTGAAAAATGGAGAAAACTTTTTTTAAAAATAGACAGAAAATCTTTATGACAAGTTGTTTTCTTAGAGTTCACTTTTACAAATTCCTCTAAGTGAGAGTTGCCCAAAATGGTTTTCTAAGAAAAACTGTTTTTCAAGAACTGAATAAACATCCTTTAAAAAAATCTAGTGTAAAAAAATCTGTGAAATGCTGCTGCTCAGAAGTTTATGATGCCCTGAGTGGTAATTTTAAGCAATGCTCCATCAAAGAACTCTATTAAACTTTGTTTGACATGTCCTTTCTTAAATCTGTGCACACAGATAGCTGTCTTTCAAAGAACAAGTGTAGAGATACTTTATTTGAAATGTACTTATTGAGTATTGATTATGTATACATTCTCTATTACAGTCTTGGAAAAACCATAGCAGGCTCAAAATCAGATTCAAATCTCAATTTTACAATGCTTTTAGTTCCTTAACTCTCTTTTATTTTTATATCTGAAAATAAAGAATTTTCTTTATGTTAATGTGATATCTCATACAAGGACTAATAATAAAAGCAATATTAGCACTGGGGAAGTAAGTAGTTCAATGGTAGAGAGCAATTGTCTAGCATGTGCAAAGCCCTGGCTTCAATTCCCAGCACTGCAATAAGTAAATAAATGAATAAATAAATAAATAAATAATAAACATGAAAATAGGCAATGGAAAATCTCCAAATATTTGACTTCACATGTTAGAAATTGAAATTACTAAATTAAATTTTAATTATTTATAACCAGCCTCATGAATTTCATCAACAAAGTGGTTCTCTTACCACTATATATAACTATATATAACTAAAAATTTTTTATATATATATGTATATATATACGTATATATATAAAACTATATATAACTAAAAATCCATTTTGTTTGGCTGATCATGAGGCTGAGTTACATAATTCTAGTAATACTTTTCAAAGATCATCTACATAATGCTAGTGATACTTTTCAAAGGTCATCTACATTTTTTTCTGCCTTCTGTGAAATTAAATATTGACTAAGAGTTGAAGGGATACTTTTCCTTAATGTCTAGAATCAGATTTTTCTCTTCAGCATTGCAAGAGGAAAAAATATTGAAATATTCAAAGATTCTCCATGCTTCAACGCCTTGAAGAAGTGAGATATTCTAGGCTGGTAATTTTGAATTACCATATCAAAAATATTGAAAAATAAATTATAGAGTTATTTTTCTTTCTGCCTGAGGATAAAGAAGGAGTTTTTAAATGAATCCTTAGATATTTTTATTTTTATTCATTACTATTGATACCCACTATGACCAAAATTTAGCCACTACTTCTAAATAAAAAAGGAGAGAAAAAAATAGAAAAAGTGAAAGAAGTAGCTTTGTGTTTTATAGTTAGAGCTTAGTAATTCATCAACATACCTTTTCCCTACAACTCAACTATAAATATCTGTCATGATTCTCCATTGTTTCTGAGACCTAAAATTGGATCTAGTATTTTCTCAGTAAATTCAGTCAAACTCAGAAATTCCTCAGCTATTTTAATCTGAGTAGTATCTAAGGACCATTCTCCTGAGCTTAGCCACTTGACACCTCACCATTCATTGGAAAGATCTCCTCCTCTCTCTCCCTGAGATGTCACAATACTGGGTTGCTTTTTCCATATGGAATTTGACCTACAAGGTACTTTTATGTATCACCAGTATCTTCTGAGAGGCAACTGTATCCTTAGGATAATACATAATACTCCTCCAGATTTTATGTTCTCCTGTTTAAATCAAAAGACCACACACACAATTCTGCCTCAGCAAAGCCCCAGCTTGCAAGTCAAATAATCACCCTGTCTTTTCCTGCATTAACACATGATGTTTACTAAGTGAGCTGGCTAGGCCTCGCACCCCATATCTCTACAACACCATCCCACGCAGATCTGCCAGTGCATTAACTGGAAGAAGGTCAGGAAAACCGGGAATCAATGGCTGTAGAGTAAAAACAATCTTATCTATCTTATCTTTTTTGACTCTGCTCTGTTCTGATACTTTTGTGTGTATTACCCCCACTTTTTGCATTTTCTGAGCAGCCTTCAGGAAAATAAAAAGTGTAAGGAAAAGTAAACATTTTGACATTTTGAATTATATTTTCCTGATTTTTCTGTTTACTTATTTTTATTTTTCTTACTTTTCTTGTTGAATCACTATAGGCCTCATTGAGCAGTGCTGTTTTGCCGGCTACCATCTCTCTATGGCTATAAAAGAAAAACATTTCTTATTATCCTGGCATGGCAATGTTGAGAGGGTTTCATGAAAACTGAGTTAATTTAGCTGAGCTCCTTGTGCAAGTACCTTGTAATGATTTCATTGGAATTTTTTCTGTAACCCAGCAAGAAGTATCTTGAATCTAAATTCCTAGTACAGGGTAAGTATCTTCCAAACTGACAAAGTGAAAAGTATCAGCATGTTACTTATTTGAAGAGTGGCAAAATCAAAGACTACATCATAGTTTAACTTTCTTTTCCTCTATTTCTTTGTCTGTTTCGTGTTTTAAAGCAGAATACCTGATCCTGTGTAGAGTATAAAGAAGAGGTTTATTTGTTTCTCCATGTGGTGACTTGGAAATCCAAATGGAATGGTGTGACCATTATTTGCATCACAACAAGGTGGAGAAGTAGAAAGAGAAGCAGCCAGCTTAGTGTAGAAGCAGCACGGGTGACAGCAATGAAGCAGGAGGCCCAGGAGGGGCTAAGCTCACTCCCAACAACCAACTATCAAAACTAATCCACTTCTGCAAGATCAGCATTAATTCCTTTCAGGGTGAAGCCCCCTGGGCCAAAATACCTTCTACCAGGGCTAACCTCTTAAAGGCTCCACTACCTCAACAAGGCCATGAAGAGAATCAAGTTGCAGTACATGACTCTTTGAGGATGACACTCACCATATCCGTATCACAGCAGCATCACACATTAGCATAGGAGGATTATTAATGATATTACAATAAAAGATAGGTTGGCATCTAGTGAAGCTGCTAAATAGTTCCATATATTCATGTAAATGTCTGTGGAAATTTTTCATTTTGCTTGTAAAGACTTCAGATGTGAACTTTACTAGATATCTGATATTATGTGACAATGTTATTTGCTTGGTAGCTGTCTAAGGGTCACGCCAAGTGAAAACACCTGCTATTTTTTTGCTTTGTTTTTTTTTTTTTCAGTTTGGAATTGGAGGATTTATATAGAAAGTAGACAGTGTGTGTTTGAAATCAGCTTCTAGATATGTCTTTTGGAAAGATAAAGTTTTGTCCTGAATGGTTGACCTTTGATAGCTCTAGTTGTGAAGTGCTGATTATACAAGCAAAATAGACAAGTACAAAACTAGAGTCTACTTAATTTAGAGTCTTTCCTCAGAGAAGTTGTTAGAAAGACACAAGCATTATGTATAACATAATCGATTTCAATATTCTCACACTCACCAGTGAGAAGAAAGAAAAAGTAGGTAAAAAACAGATTACAAAGAAATAATTAGGCAGGCAATTCTAGGTAGTTTCACTGTTAAGTAAGCATGTCCAGCAATAGGCCTGAGATTTGAAAATAGAAAAGTTGGTCTATCAAGGTAACAATCAATTTAATAAATGGTAATAATAAGAACTAAGCTTAGAAAGATTATCAAGTCAATTAACTTCATAGATGGAAACAAAAAATATTTCATTTAATAGACTCATAAAGTCTTATTAAGACAGTAATTTGGTTGGAAGTAAATGGCAAAATTGGCTTAAATCGAAAATGAATATATGTAGACATTTAATTTATGTATGTTCGTAAAATCTGAGGACATCACCATGTACTTATAAAGTCAGGAAAACAATATGGAAAGTTTGAGGGCAATATACCAAGGCAAAACGACATTGCTGTTGATAAAGAAGATTCAACAAGTAAACAACTGTATGGCTATGAAGATTTACATTAAGAATTTTGTTTCACTATGACTGGTCACTGAAGGCAGCGTGTGACAATTTTGGAAACATTGATTTTAATTTCAAATATGGAAAATAATTTATAGATCATCAAAATTTACTTATAAGAAGTTTGATTTGGTCAGGAAAACTTAAAGTAGGCTTTTAGAGTTATATTCTAAGAGACTGATGATAACTAAGACTACATATTATCTTCAAACCCCAAAATAACAACTCCACTGTCTTGGCCTTATCATCAAGTGTGGCAAGCATACATTGGGGAATGTGCTATATCACAGACCCAAATACCTAAATATGTATTTACATGAAGTATATTGAATATATGCAATAAGTAAATCAGTAGAATTACATGTCATGTGTTCACCGAAGTAATATGATTCTATAGTCTCTCCTTTGTAAAAGAACCAACACAGTAGTATATCCAAACCTTTTTTTTTTTTTTTTTTACCACTAAGTTTTCTAATTTGTAGAGGAATATCTAGAGTAATTACAAGTGTTCATTGAACTAGAAATTTCTTTTGTACCAAATAGTTTACTTATCCCATAATGACTCACTGAATAACATCCAATTTTTCATGACTGCATATTCCCACCATGAAATGATGAGAGTAGGATCCAGAAGAAGCAATAAACATGGTCTCAAAGGGCTTTTTATTATCTAAAAATTAAACTTTGATAAAATGTGAGCATGCTATATTTATTCAGCTTCTTTTTTCTTTGTGTCTGAGCATGTCTGCAATGTAGAACTGCATTCCAACACCAGGTCAATGGAAGTTTTTTCATTAGTTGATCATTTCTGAATGAAAATGAGTACATTTAGCAAGTACAGAGAACAAAACCCACATATTTAAGTGTAGTATTTGGGATAGATTCATTAAAGTTTAAGAAATTCACATTTTGTCCCAGGAATGAAGTTCAGCTAAGGGGCTCCACACACATCACCTGAACACATGTTTATAGGCAATGATATTAGCTCTTTAGGTAGGTGCAATCTGTTTGGCCATCATGTCTCAGTATCTTAATATCTTGGGTGAAGCATACAAAGCATATTAATATAAAGGTCAGTGCTTTACTAATTGGTAAGAGACATGATATCATACTCTGGTGGATTATGGAGAACTTTACTCAACTTGGAACTGAGTGGAAGACTAAAGTAGAGAGAATTCTCTACTATTTCTAGGAGCATGCTGTCTACCAGTTTCAGCAGCACAACTTTGAAAGGTTCATGACTTTCAAGCTTCATAAGCCTGATGAATCTGAGAATCTAAGGTCCTGTCAATTTGATCTTTGCTCTGGTATTTGTCCCACAGGAACATTTGATTTTCTCTTCTGCTGTTTGTTCTTTTGATATTTTTGACCTGAGCAGGTTAATCAAAGGTTGTCTGAAATGAGCACTTTCCTGAGGGAGCAAGTAATAAGCCATTAGTGCCGTGGTAGAAGACCTGGCTTAGCCCACAAGTTATCCCTGAGAGCAATAGGCCCCAACATTTGTCTGTTACATTTTTCTGAGAAACAGAATTTAACTTTTATGCACACTAAAAAATGTTAACCATAGAAAGCTTTTTAAACACTCTCACGTGTTGTATTATCCTTGTTTCTGAAAACCTATTTTCCCATCTCTCTATTTATTGACAAAATAAGCTCTCATAACGTTTCCATTTTATCACTGTCCTTGACAGAAGCACACTGAAAAAGGAATCTTAAATCTGAATGAGAATCTGCTGATTATTATAATACCAAAATGTCTCTTCTATAGCTTTCCAATAATAGTAAGGTTTTTAGGATTTGAAAATAAAAGAGGTAATCTAAACTATAGCTATTTAATAAATACCAGTACCGTGAATAAGTTGTTAGGAAAAAAATCATTCAAAATCAGGCAGAATTATATTATTCATTTCTTAGAAAAATTTCCCATTTATATCAATGAATTACATAAAATGAGTCATTTAAAAATGTATGAACACTAATATCATTCATTCCTTTCTTATTTTTTAACCCATTTTTATGACTAATACACAAGCAGTTGGAATGAAGAAATGTTCTGTTTTTCTTGAAACTGTAATTTTAGTATTGAATTGTGTATTATATGTTTTGAATTTTTATAATTGAATTGTGTATTATACGGTTGCAATTCCTGAATGACAGTCATGCACCATTGTTTTGTTTGTTTTGTTTTGTTTTACTTCAGCCATTTAATGCCTGTATACTTCAAGAAGACAAATATTCCTTGCTTCTCAATTTTGCAATGCATTTAAGCTAATAATGAAAGAACATTAGATTTTGAAGTGACCACAACAGTCGTCTAGCCAGTTCCACCATATGCTCCCTTTCCAAGAATTTATCTCTTGTTATTTTCTCAAAATATCTAATACAAAAAATACAAAGACTTAATTTTGTAAAATTGATAATTTAGTTAGAAAAGCTTATAAAAATTCAAAACTATAAATTTATTACTCTGTTTTTCATAAAAAATCAAATTTGAGATAATGTACAGGTTTGAATCTACAAATAAAGCATTTAGAGAAACTAAATTATTAAATATTTTTTCTAAAACTCACATAACTTGTCTACTGTCAGAAGAGAATTTTTAAGGTTAAGATTTATAAATTATTGATAAATAAAAAATGAAAAGTGTGTTTGTCAAAATTATAAGTATAATTTAAAGGTGAGAAATCCATTCATGGAAACTGAAAATCTAATACTAAAATTGCCATGAAAATTTAAAAAGATCACTTAAAAATGATCAAGTGAATTTTAAAGAAGAAATCTCAAGGGCTTATACATCTCATTGATAGTGATTTAAAAATGAAAGTAAGACTGCCGGGCACGGTGGCGCACGCCTGTAATCCCAGCACTTTGGGAGGCTGAGACAGGAGGATCGCGAGTTCAAAGCCAGCCTCAGCAATGGCGAGGCACTTAGCAACTCAGTGAGACCCTGTCTCTAAAGAAAATACAAAAAAGGGCTGGTGATATGGCCCAGTGGTCGAGTGCCCCTGAGTTCAATCCCCGGTACCAAAAAAAAAGAAAAAATGAAAGTAAGAGATATTTGTATGGAACAGAAAATTAAAATATAAATTGTAGAAATAAGATTATACATGAACATTAATCTGATGTAACAAACAATAAATACAAAAACATGAGAGGGTTTTCATTGCATTGCAGTGTAAATGAATTATATTTTTAATAAATGTGCTGGAACAATTAGATTTCCACAGGGAAAAAAAGTGAATCTTGATAGCTACTTCATACCATATCTAAAATCAATTTGAGATGGAACATAGAGCTAAAACTGAAGGTTATAAGATGAAGTGGTGAAGAAGACATCTGTAGCACATAGAATTGTCAAATAACTCACACTCAGAATGTGTAATAACATTTTTTCACATAAGTAAGAGAAAAGCAGACAATCCAACAGGAAAATTAAAAAATATATATATCCATGTAATAAACACAATAACCATAGTTACTTATGGAAATACCAATTAAATGTAGCAGAAGATAACACTATCTATCCATCCAGGCTAAAACTTTATTGTCACATACTAAATTTTGTTGATGGTATAGAAAAACAAGAACTTTTTATTTACTCTTCTCTGGTCATAATCATTATTAATAAAACCACTTTATGTTTTTTCCATATCTCACAAAAATTTTAGTAAAATACATTTTGTCATCTCTTTCAATCCTCTGTTTAAATGTTAAGACTTTAATCTGCATAGCAGTGATCCAAGACAATTTTAGTCATGAAAATTCTTATATACAATCATAAAATGAACACATTAGTTTAGTATAAGTAGTTTCATAGTTTATTTTTTCACCCCACCATTGAATACCAGTTCTCCTGAGTTCTGTATATTTGTACAACGAATGAAGTCAAAATCATTTTTAGTGAACTTAAGTTAGAAGAAATCACAGATAAATCATAAGAGTATACTTTTTGACATGTATGGAAGTTATAGAGAAAAAGGAAAAAAGTGGGACTCATGAAAATAGAAGAGAGACTGTTGTGCCCCGCGGCTTGGGACCCCCAAGAAGACCACCAGAGTCCTTGGTCAATGCAAGCAACAAAGAGTCATTTATTAGCAAGCTTGAGCTTGGTCCTCCGCGCACTTGGTAACCGGTGACGCTAAGAGGCCCCGAGCCCAGATTTAGCAGGGTTTTTATAATGAAATACATACAAGTTAAGGGGGGTTTCACAGCGCTTTTCTGATTGGTTAACATATAAAATTACATACAAAGCATTATTTTTAAGTTTTGGGTCAGCCTGACTGCTAGGGGAAGGGTAGTCGGCCACTGGTTTTGTAAGCTAGACAAAATAAGGAGCAAGAATGTTTTGCGGCTTTTCTAAAGACTGAGAACAGTTTTGGGAAAGACTTATGTTTACACAAGCGTTTGCATTTTTCACCTTTCAAGACCAGTAGAGGAAAGGGATCAGGAAGAGGGAGGAAGGAAAAGAAGGATGAGGTAGGGGGAATGAAACTGACGAAATTAGTATGTGAATCTATGAATGTCACAATATATTCTATTGTGTATAATTACAATGTTCCTTGAATTTATTTCATACATATAATTTACTCTTTTGTCTGATGGAGTTCTTATCTATATGAATAATATGTTAAGTACACTCTTAAGGACATTTGTTATCTTCCCAGTGAATATCTTCACTTTTGTTCAAGTGTGATCATTTCTTTGCTCACTCTTTTACTTTTGCCTCATCTATGTCATTATGCTTAAGTTTCATAGCAGTTTAGTTCTAATGCTTAATTCATTCTACTATGCATGCAAGGATTTTGAAATTCTCTGTGGCATTCATATAATGAGCAGACAAATCAGAGTAGTCTGGCATTTCCCTTAATATTTAATAAGAAACATAAGGAAGGAATAGAAAAAAAGCATTCAGGAAGGAGGATATAAAATTTTCTGAGTTTGGGACCACTATTTAATCTAAAGAATGTTTGGATTCATTTTGTGCTACCTAAATGCATTGCTGAGTACGTGTTGATTTTTAATAGACTTAGCCTTTGGGAACTCATTACAACATTAACTGATGTAGGGACTGATTGGTTGGGTAGTTTATTCACCAGGTGCCTTCTTGGGACTGAATTGTAGAGGAAAGTAAGTAGAACAATGGAAATGGGGTAAGGGAAGTAATTCCTGACATTCCTACCCTGCACCACAGTCAAACCTAAAACTACGGAAAATCTGTAGGACTCAGGAAGAGTAAACATCAGATTCTCCTGGATGCAGACCCTGTGCACTATGGTTAATTGCTGTTTCCCAGGGCACATCATAAATTAGAAGCCAGGTGAAAGATGATTTCTATGCCAACAATCAGTGGCTTTTTGTTTGTTTGTGATTTGCTTGTTTTCCATTAGATCACTCTAAAATTAGCCCAGTTTCTCTGTGGAAAACAAAACATTTTGCTGTTCAGAGAATTGAACACACCAGCTTATACATGATGGACAAGCATCCTACCACTGAGCTTTGGCTCCCCAAATCCCCCTCAAACGTTTTAAAATTAACAACCAAAGGTTTGTCAGTGTATTTGAGCTGAAATGAAACTATATTCATCCACAAACCCTATAGAAGTTTTAGTTTATATAAATTGCTTATAATGTTTTTGTGGTCATTTTTTATTTCTTTATTACCATGCCCTTTACAGGTGTACTTTACAAAAGTACTAGATAATATTCAATCTATGATTTTTAACTGTTAATGTAGTAACAATACAATTAGCATCTAAAATCATAGTGGAAATATTTTATATCAAATATTTCTTTTTGTGTAAAGAAAATTTAATTAAAATGTTATTTTACTGTTGTTCAATCTCTTCACTTCCAACCCTCCTCCCCCCAGGAAAAGGCAAAATCTCTGAAGTAATTCTGTAAGGTACTGGAATTCTCTGTTTAAAATAAATAAAGCTACATTATTTAAAATAGTCAATAACTTACAAATAAACAACAAAAACAGCAACAAAATACCCTTAACCATTTCCCTCCCATAACAGGCTGCAGTCACATAATACTTACAAAACACATTTGCCATTACAAAAACATACTTTCAGCTTATCTCCTAACTTCACAATCTACTGTATTCTACCCTTCTTTCTGTGACCTGGCAACCATGGATTCCATCTGGCGTTCAAACTCTCTTAGCTCCTCTCAGACAGAAGAAACATTCAGAAATGTCTAGAAGACGTGCATAAATTGGATGACAAGTGAGAAGGAAGTTGACAAAGGCATGAAGATGACAACCAAATTCTTGGTGTGACCAAGAAAGCTTCTATTGTTGGACCTCATCAGGCTCAACCATCCTTTTGGCATGAGTCCCTTTATGTAATTCACAATTTTGTGCATTGAAATGACTACAAGCGATCATACACACTGAAAACAGAATAACCATTGGACTTGGAAGGGTCTGATTTTACTGCAAGAATAGATACTGAGTAGTCTTCCTCCACCCCCAAGAAGTTTTCATGTAACATAGAGCTAGTATTTGAGAATCAGAGCTCCAGAAAGCATTCCACAGGTTGAAATCTCACTGTTTTACCACCAGCTAGATGGTGTGCTTATTTATAAAGTAGGGATAAAAATTAGACCTCCTTAAAACAAACACCTAGTTCT
Organism: Tamias sibiricus; assembly: GCA_025594165.1. Lineage (NCBI taxonomy): Eukaryota > Metazoa > Chordata > Mammalia > Rodentia > Sciuridae > Tamias > Tamias sibiricus. The sequence goes on along the minus strand of CM046664.1, from coordinate 37,526,703 downwards.
AATCCCAGTGGTCAAGGGAAATGGTCCTTGTCTGCTCTGTGAAAGCCCTGTTTTGGTGTGTTAAGTATAGGGTAGATGGTGTTTTAGTGCATGGCTGTGCCTATCTACAATGAAGAAAAAGTGTGCTCTGTATGCCAGAAAAGCTTTAAAAATGACCCTTGTGATAACCAAAAAAAAGTAACTAAAACTCAGAAAGATTAATTAACTTTATATTAGCCAAATAGCTAGGGAGAAGCTGATTAGGATATTGGCTTCTGAATCCATATCCCGTCAATGATGGTGTAGTAAATTATTATTTCATTACAGACTAGTATCTCTTTTCTCAGACAACATCAACATATCCCTCTGCTCATGTAGTGTTGGGTTACTCTTTCACACCATAGCACATCCATAATGCATCTTCCTTGGGGGTTACTGCTCTCCATCGTTAAGTGACTATATTTAAAAATATAGTTACATGGTAGAATCAGAAACAATCTCTGGAACAGTTAAGATAAACTGAAAGACTGGAAATATATTTTTCTCTTGGGAGACCAACATATATTTTTAATGCATTTTCTACCTTTATTAAATAAAGTTTCAATAAGGGAAAAAATATGTTAAAATTATTGTTCTCCTTCCTATACAATTGCAGTTACTTCAGATGTAGAGTGTTGAAGGCAGGTGTCAGAATTACTAACAGCCTGAGCTTACCTGAGCACTTGACTTTCTGAGCTACCATGTATATTTAGAAATATTTAGGCTGCCGCAGAGTGCAGTGGCACAGGCTTGTAATCCCAGCAACTTCTCAGGATGAGGCAAGAGGATTGCAAATATAGCACCCCTAGTTTCAATTTCCAGTAAAAAAAAATAAAATAAATAAAAAATTAGGATGCCTCAAGTGTTTCTGAAATCTTGGGTTTAATTACTTCTTGGAGGAAATTGGTTTTCTCTTTAGTGCTCCATTCTAATCCCTTCTTCCTGTCTGACTGCCCCTCCCCTAACTGGAGACTGAAGGAGGGGTGCCCTATCACTAAGCTGCATCACCAGCCCTGTATGTGTGTGTGTGTGTGTGTGTGTGTGTGTGTGTGTGTGCGCCCCTCTTGCTCCTGGTTCACCTACTACCGGTAGAACCTTTTATCTTTTAATTCTTGTGTTGCTGTGAGGTGCACCTGAGATGTCCCTGTAAACCATCTGTCATGGATAATCCTAGTTCTGTGAAACTTTAACTTTTCTCATCTATTCTTCCACATAATTTTATAGGGATTCATTAAATTGTGACCTGAAAATAAAATCTCTTTGGAATGGTCCAATAAGGAAAATAATCACATCATTTCTTTCCCTGTCATTCTGTTAACATAGGGAAATAAAAATCAGATGTAGAATGATTCAATTGAACCTAGGTCAAATGAGCGACTTTTTCTTTTTGAAAGTTGATTTACTTAGCCCAAAGCAAAACCATCTATGTTATGATGTAATTGCATTGAGATAGAAAAGATTCATTTAAACCATTTTTTTTTTTTTCATTTCTGGTGTATATTTTCTTCATTTCACAGTTTTTCCAACTCACAGACTGCCTAACAGATTGTTCTGTGAGCCACATGTTGAGTACTATATTTATTACTTTGGATCACTGAAGAACCTCACTGGATTTCAGTGAGAAAAAGAAGAGTACATATAATTCACTTAAACAGTAGAATAAAAATGACATTTATTTTTAAATAAAGCTCATTTTATGCAAAAGTAAACAACATCAAAATGATACATTTCTTGAATCCTTCCTATTAGAACATAAACAGCAATATTTTCATTTGAATTGCTATTGTTGTTATTTAGTTACAAATCCCTAAAATGTTAATTTGTGATGCAAGTAGAAAACCTCTTAAACAGCCACTTGGATAAAATAACTACATCTATAAATCTGAGGTAAATATTTTGTTTAATCCTCCTCTCATGTAGATAAAACTCTGCATTTTGATGTTTAAATGTTTTTAATATAAAGTGAGATGAGCTCTCATTCATCTGAGAATGACATTTGCTAGAGTACACATACATTCTTCAGGTTGATTGCTGAGAAAATGGAACCTTTAAAAATATTTTTATTCTAGTTGTAGATGGACACAATACCTTTGTTTTATTTATTTATTTTTTTATGTGGTGTTGAGGATCGAACTCAGTACCTCACTCATACTAGGTGAGAGTTCTGCCACTGAGCTGCAACTCCAGCCCAGAAAATGGATCTTAATGAACAAAATTTTATAGGATTATGTAATTTCTGTGTTTATAAAAAATAATTATTGATCCCAATTTTGTTTCCACCAGCAATCTCTGAATATTTTGTGATGCTGGTGTATACTTTACTGGTAATTTTCTATTAAAAAAAACATGCTGCCAATTCAGGAAATGTTATTTTCTAGGGAGAGACCTTGACAACTTGTCTGTGTGAAAAACAAAAGGAAATCAAAAAAGAAGATCCTATCAGAAACAATAATTGAATGCTTTCTATCTTTCAGTGCTCTGGAAAATGCATTTAATTATTTTTCATCTACTTTATATAGTTTCTTATGCCATAAATTGACTCCCTTAGTTCTAGAAATGAGCCTATCTCTCTTAGAGACACTCAGTGACCCAAAACTAAGGTGCCAAAAGAAAAAAAGGGGCAAATATTATTATTTAATAAATTTTACAACATTTCTGCTGGCATGGTTCTTTTAGAAATATTGATATAAGAGCATAGCCACAGGAAATGGCCCTTTTCACAGAAAGTAATAGAAATGCTGGAGGTAACTCTATGCAAAAAAAAAAAAAAAGAAAAAGAAAGAAAGTCAAAGCCTAAGCCTAAGATGTATTCCTAATAATCACCATTGATTTATTTTGTCACTATGTATTTAGTAAATGCAGATGAAACTCTCCAAGAGAATAAAAAGTTTCCAGAAACCACTAGATCAGCAAGTCCAGGTATATTAGTATTCCTACTTATTTCTCATTTGAGGATGAACATGGGAGAGGGTCTGAGGAACTTTAATATGTTAATGGTGGAACAGTATGGAGGGAATTTTGAAAATAGGAGTCATTAATCATCGTGCTTCATAAATAGTCAAATCAATGCAAGAAAAAAATGTGAATTTTATCCTTTCTTCACTCAGTACAAATTAATAAAGTACCTTATGTTCCAGAGATGAAGATAAGTGCACAGGATATACAGAGACTAGAGGATACAACATATTAATCTCTATTTAAAACAATGTAGTTTTGACCATGAAACTATATGCAAACAGCTTATTCTCCTCAAGGCCACAGTGGGAAAAGCAATATATCTGTACTTTTTTTTTTTTTTTTTTTTTGGTACCGGGATTGAACTCAGGGGCACTCGACCACTGGGCCAAATCCCCAGTCCTTTTTTTTTGTATTTTTTATTTTAGAGACAGGGTCTCACTGAGTTGCTAAGTGCCTTGCCATTGCTGAGGCTGGCTTTGAACTCGCGATCCTCCTGCCTCAGCCTCCCAAAGTGCTGGGATTACAGGCGTGCGCCACCACACTCGGCTTGTACTTTTTTTTTTTTTTTTTAAATATTTATTTATTTGCTTTAGTTGTACACAATGCAATGCATTTATATTTACGTGGTGCTGAGGATCGAACCCGGGCTGTGCACATGCTAGGCGAGTGCTCTACTGCTGAGCCACAACCCCAACCCAATGTATCTGTACTTTAATTAGGCAATAGAAATCCATGAAGCTGCCTTCACTTGGCTTTCAGCTGTTTATTTTGCATCAGAAAAATCCATAGACTCTGAAGGAGAGCTCAACCATAATTAAAAGTGTTATTGAACTAAACACAATTACCAGCATTTACCTCATTATATAATCCTGTTGGCACCAGAAGCAGAGTTCAAACTAGTTTTCTCTTCTGCATTCTTGTTAGACACGGCTAAAAAAAAAAAAAAAAAAAAAAAAAAAAAAAATGTCTAATTCAATTTAGTAATGGCAAGTACCAAAAATCAAATATGGAAAACTTGCTGACTTGCACATGAAGGCACCTAACTACATCACTGTTCATTTACCATGTCTAGCTCCCTTCAAACCAGGAGAACTTCAAGTTCAAAACTGAAACATTGGTGCTTTTTGATATTTTAATTGGGGATTTTAGCTCCCTAATCCTTAGATATTTGCATTGTAAGTGCCCTGCTAAAAATAAAAAGATTTATCCTTTAAGAGGTAAAATAAGGGCAGTTGTACAATAGATTCTTATTCTGTGAATATAATTATAAGGCTGATAAAATTTTATCAAAAGGCAAACATCTGGATAAAATGAACATGGTATAAAGAGCTTTTTGGCATATATTAGGAAACACAGCAATATCTGTGTATAAATTAAGTTTTTTATGGCATTTTTCATATTCTTCTAAAGACAATCATGAGGTTCTAAGCTGAACAGCTTTATTTTTTAATATTTCAGACCACAGAGAGATACAATGATAACTGAGAAGTTGATTCAACTCTAATGGTACACAGGTCTGGAATTGAAGAACTATATTTCTTTCCTATTTTGTGGATTGTTTGATGGCTCTCTCAGGTGCTACGGGTGATAGTGCCTCCAGCAGGCAGCTTCAGAGACACATTCTTCTTTCACACTTTTTTTATTAGCTTAATTTTATCTTTAGCCCTGAAGAATTTAAATTATTTGTTATTATTCTGTTTGTTTGTTTGTTTGTTTGTTTTTAACTTGTGCATTTCTTCATTCATTAGCCCATGAAGCCTTTGAGTTCCAAAAATTATTATTATTTTTTTCTGGTAGTAGAATGCTTAGGACTTTCTGGTATATACTAGTCTCTTTTTATATATTTAGTGACTGAATGAGATTGCACAAGATTAAGAAGTTTAAATTGTAATTCACTTATTAAATATTCAAAGGATAGCATGAGCAACAGAATTTGGGGGGCAGATTGAGGTAGCTGAGGAGTACATCCTCAGAGATGATATTATATGATACCAGTCCATAACTTGATGTAACTTTCCCTCTGGCCTCAAAACAAGCAAGCAAATATGAGAAAGTATAAGAAAAGAATATTTTTTTTTTTGCTGTGTATCAGTCAATTTCACACTGTGCATTGAAGAATTCTAAAAATATTAACTAAAATCTATGAGAGTAACTGTAATCTAAAGAGCTGCTTTAATTTTCACTTGCTCAGTCAATCAATACAGTTTTTATTCCAACAAGTCTATTACTGGGTGTAATTCTGATTCTAGAGAGTTAGAAATCATCTACCAGAATTGCAATGTCATACAACTTAAAATAGTTTTCTTTAATAAAAATACATTATGTTTCTGTTCAAGAGTATGACTTCATCCAAACTCATATATTTTATGACTTATCATTTTCTTAAACTAGCAAATATTAAAAATGATATTTAACTTTTACTATTTTTTAATTTAACTTATGTCTATGTTGGAGATGCCTGTCTTACCATTGTCCTTGATTTCTGTGATACCAAATTTAGTATGTTCATCTTGGCTTGATCTTCCATATTACAATTTTCACATGTAGCTTAAATTTTTATATTCCCAATGTTCTAGATGTAAATTTATTTTCATCAGTCGCTACCCTAATTTTAGCTTTCAAAGTAAGATTTCTGGGACGAAACATTACCTGACTTGTGTACAAACCTGGGATGTTTATAGTTTGGGGCACCAAAACTCTTATCCTATACATTTGATGAGAGAAGTCTTTCATAATTTCCTTTGCTTCTCCTCCCTGATATGTACATTTAAGAGTTCTCTCTAAACTGAAACAGATTCTCTCCCTAATTTGTGCTAAATCTAGTCCATTCACTTTTGTCCCAAGTATACTACTTTCTTTCATAGCTGAATTTTGCCCCCCTTGTTGCCTTGGCTTCCCTGTCCCCCAGTGGTTCTCTGAACCACTGCAGGAGGATTTTTCTAACTCAAATTTGACACTGATGTTTCACTGATGTAGCTCTCAATAAATGCCTTGTATGTGCCTAAATGATCACCTCTTACTGAGTTGTCTTTCTTGTTCAATGCCTCTCTTCCTGGGGATATATTTCTCCTTCCTTGGCTTTTGTTTCAACATCCTCTACTTCCTACTCAATAAATCCACCCCAGTCCCTTTCATATAATCTCCAAATTTAATGCACCATTATCTCTCCCACTGAATTCAGGGTCATTTGAGTGTGGAAAGGGTGTGGTTACATCTTATCATCCCTACCAGACATATATCTTTGCCCAGTGTATGTATTTAATAGACATATGTCATATTAATAAATGTCCACACAAGGCATTATTTTAAAGAATATTATTCAAAAATAGCAATTTATATGTGTGTGACACTCTTCTAGTTACTTGTGAAATAGCAATAGACAAAACAGATAATAATCCTGCCCTTGTAATATTTATATAAACCTTAAATTCAAAAGATTTACATATATATGTGTGTATGTGTGTGTATGCCTATATATGTGTGTGTATACACATAATATTTATATATACGTATATATGTATATATATATATATATATATATATATATGGTACATGATTAATTCAATTTCATGTTATAACCCCTAACTCTTTTGAAATAGCAACTGAGTGTTGGGAATTCCATTAAGAATTAATTGCATATTAAGTTTCTTAAGTAAGGACTTGTGCTTTTTGTACAGACTCTGAAATCCAGCTTAGCAGTTCTATTAATCAAAACCTGATTTATATTTGGAAATACTTAATAAGTTGATGTAAATCTCTATAGATTTTGAGCATATAAGATTTAGGATTTCAACACTTCATGGATTTTCTCAGATTTTACAAATAGTTTTTATGTTTTGAATATTATTAATAAGGACTAGGCAGTTCTTCATGCACGACTATAATTTGCTTTATATGCAGTAAATCATGCTCTTTGAATATGTTAGGCTAGAAATCAAAAGGATTTTGACTTCCTTTATTCTCAAAGAACCAATATTTCTTCAGGCATTTCATCTTTTCCTCTGTTTTCCATTCATCATTTGTTTACTCTTCTAACCATAGTTATCACTCTTACTCTCTTACTGTGCTAATTGTTCTACCCAGTGGAGAAAACAAAGGAGCTTGAAACAAATGAAGAAGAAACTGAACAAGATATACTGAGTTTAAATAGCAAGTGGAAAATTATGCATTGATATAATATCTTTGAACCATAAATAATTTTAAGCTCTTTTGGGCAGTGTTGGGGTTTCAGACAAGACTTTATTAAGGAAATCACATGAGCTAAGTCTTGAAAGACTTATTGAATAAAATGAAAATGATGTCACTAGAAAAGAGGAAGGGAACATAATGTTTATTACAGTGAAAAAAATTTGGTGAAGGGAGTTGTTATGGTTCAAATATTAACTATCCCCCAAAAGCTCATATTTGAGACATTGAAAGAAAGTTTAGAAGTAAAATAATTGTGTTTTTAGAGTCTTAATCTAATCAGGACATTAATCCCCTGAAAGGGTGGAAAGTCACTGTAGGCAGGTGGGTGTGTGGCTGGAGGAGGTAGGTCCCTGGAGGACTGGGTATGTATTTTTTCCTTGTTGAATAGAGTTTGCTTTCTCTGCTTTCTATAGCCATGTGTTCAGCTGCTTTCCTCTGCCACATATTTCTGCCATGATGTTCTGCTTTGCCTTGAGTCCTAAGGAATGGAGTTGGCCATCTATGGACTGAGATCTCTAAGACCATGAACCCCCAAATAAACTTTTCTCCCTTATTGTTCTTGTCAGGTCTTTTGGTCACAGTGGCAAACAAACAAACAAAAAAAAGAACCAAACAAACAAACAAAAATGATGAAAACAGGGGTTCACATGAGAAACAGAAACATGAACACATAGACATGTCAAGTTAGCTGGAAACATGAACACATAGACATGTCAAGTTAGCTGGAGGTCTTTTCATAGCTAGATTGTACAGAACTTGAAGTCTTCCATGAAGCATTTTCATCTTTATGCTTAATCAATTGGTGAGTCACTAAAAGCTTCAAAGGAGAATAGTGATAGGTGTGTTGTGCAAACTTAATTTTTACTTTAAAAAAATGAAAAGACCAACAATGGACTTGGAGTTTTCAGTTTAGAGACAGAGGCAGTTCAAGCCAGATGTCAAAGGAAGTAAAAAGAATTAAGTAAACAAAGACAATATAGTGGAGTATTTTATTTAAATATGGTGATGACAGATAAGGTAGAGGCAGGTATCAAGGGGGTGGAGACCTTCCAGAGGTGAACTTTACAGACTATGGGACATTCATTAAGATAGGAATTCCTGATAGAGAACCAGATATGGGTGGTATATCATGGTTTTCTTTCTAATATATCAAGTTTTATAGCTTTTGAGACACATTTATCCAAATGCTGAAAGTGCAATTGAAATATCTGTAGCAGAAAAAATAGAAGTATGCAAATTCTGATATCACTGGTGTAAAGATGGTGGTGTGTGTGTGTGCATTTTTTTCTTTCCTGAAGAGGCTAATGGACATCATCTTCCCAAAGTTCAAAGATATGTATAGGGATAAGACCCCAAATTGTGGCCTAAATGGCAATTAGTGGAAATACCCCATAATTTGAGCAACTGACAAAAGAAATCATTTACTTGGGTACATAAAACTGTGAATATGCCATATTTCCAGCTAGCTGTTTCAAATTGCCCAAAATGCCATCTGTTCTGCAAAACTTATGACTTAGTCGTAATTTTTAACACTATTAGTAAAATCCTAGTACAACCTAGTGGGAACCAACTTCCAACAATACTAATCATTGTTAAATGCTTCTTCTTAGATCTTGATATTTTCATATTATTTTCCTTTTCTTTGGCACAATAAATCTCTGGAACTAATGTCTTTTGTCTTTTTTATTCCTCACCATAATGCAAATACTGATTTGTTTCATTTTGCACTGGGCCTCATGCATGCTGGGCAATTGCTCTACCACTAAACTATACCCCCAGCCCTCAAATACTCAATTTCAAAGGATGGGCTAAAGTATTATCACTGTTAAGGTGTTCTTTTCTTTACTTGATACACATCCCCACTCATCCCTAGCTAATTGAAATAACATTCACCTCCAAATTCCAAAATTTTTAATTGACTTCAGTATATGTTTAGTTCTTAGATATATTTTTCAACAGAGATTTTATGTTATTTTGTAAGAATTTAAATTAATAGGAAGTTATGAGCAGATATTCCCTAATATTTATAAAATGTTTAATTATTATTTAATGTGAACTTTTATTCAATTGTTATGATTTTGTATAAAATAATAAAGTCTACAGATTAATACATAAAATAGAACCAGATATGATTAAAAAAACTAAGCAAAATCAAAACATACAGCATAATATCTCCATGATACATAACATAGTCCATGAAGTAGTTGGTAACACAACCATGTATTATGAGTGTGGATTATGACTTGAGTTTTTTTCAGAAAATGCAGTTTTCTCTACTTCAGTGAATTTAGTTATCCTTTTTTTATCTTATGGTTTTGAGGTAATATAGTTGATGGAGTAAATGAACATTTGGAGTCAAATGTTACCATGGGAGATGCTTCTTTTGTTCATGAGGCTGTAAATTTCCTTAGAGGAAAGATATTCATAGATGGACGAAGTAGTTTCATTGGAGAAGTATGTGGCATACACCCTACATCCTTGTTTAGACTAATGGGATTTTGTTTTTTAAAGAACTCCACAGTACCTGGCAATAATAAATTTTATATTATACTGGGAATTTGCCATGATTACCAAATATGATGTAAACTACTTTGATAGTTTCTGGATTAAATTCTAATAGAGTTTGAATGTTATAAACTTTAAAAACAGATCTTTATTATCATAAATCTGCAAAAGACAAACTTTATCTTCTAACAGAAGTTTAATTAAAGCTAGGCAATGTTGTCAGTGGAATGATCAGTAGTACAAGATGCTGACCTTCATTTTACTTAAAAATCTAGGAATTAAATTTAAAAAAAATGCATTCCTGTAGTAAACAAATTAGATTTTGAAGTTTTGTTTTGTTTTGTTTTGTTACTGAGACTTCTACAGAAGTGAAAAAATTGGCAAGTTTCTATGTCAAAATTCAAGCAATGAATAATGGTGAATGTGTTATATTTTAAATAATGTAATAATTCCATGAAATAAATTAGTATTATAATACTTGGGAAGCAAAAAATATGATTATATTATATGGGCTCTCCAAAATGATGCAGAATGAAAAACCTTTTCTCAGGACTTTAAGTTATGTTGTTGTTTGTTTGTTTGTTGTTATTGTTGTTCTACATTGCACTGATACATTGCCCTCTTCCCAATCACTTCACCACTGTAACAATATCTATAATACACCCATTGCTAGGGTCATAGCAGTTTAAAATGTTGAAATAATTTCTTATTGATTAAAAAGTTTATAAATTTTCTACTTTTCCTTTAGAACCACACTGGATCTTTCAAAGGTGTAGAAACTCATGGATTTATATGCCATGTTTTTCAGCCTTTAGGGACTAGCCCCTATACCCATTCTGATCAGAGACTGCCCAAACCATTCCAGGAAATAACACTGTCAATAGCAAAACCGTTCCTCTAGAGTACTATTAGAAGTTCACTTCTAAATGTTAAGTGTGATCTGTTTATGTTATTCAATCATTTAAAATATTCAATGACATCTTGAGTAATACTCTAACTTAAGTTAGGTTATGACTTGGGAAGAATCTAACACAATGTAGGTCCTTTTTGTCACTAATTCCAAATTAAAATAGGTATTTTTTTTTCCAAGAGCTCTAAATAGAGAAAAAGATGATTGCCTTCCTGTGTTAAGCTGCAAATTTTAACAGTGGATTAACAGACAAAAATGAAATATACTATGAAGGATTAAATGATTTATAAGTTAAACACATTCAGATGGAATCTAAAAATCTATCTAACAAGAGCACACACATCAGAAACTTGGGAAATTGATAATGTTTAGAATCATAAAACAATAAATCAAAATTACAAGAAAAAATTGGTAATGGCTATGTTTAGGGAAGAGGAATTTTGGCAACTAAATTCCCGTATTCACCTTTCAATAGAATAGAAAGGAGAGAAAAGGGAAGAAATCCTTTGTCAGAGGTTTATAACTAGATATTATAAGCTCTCCAAGCATCTAGTAACCAGTGTTACGCGTGTGTGTGTGTGTGTGTGTGTGTGTGTGTGTTTCACCTAGAACTCATTTACTCTCTGTGGAAAAAGGTGATTCCCTGGTCACAGAAAAATTTTCAGCCATTTCTTTTTTCAAAAATAAGTTAATCACTTAATTTGTCCTTTATCTACCTTTACAGGGTAGGAAGGAGTAGATCTTGACAATGTGAGTATCCTGGCTACTTTGACAGATGATTTTTTTGGGGGTGAATTAATAAATCAGCATAATGATCTACACTCAAGCTTCTGGCCAAAGAAAGTCTCTGTTCTTTCAAGTTTGAATTTCTCATTTTTAATGGTATAAACGGGTATTTCCATGTGCAGTTACTTGAGTAGCTTCCATGGTAAGTGCACACCAAGCTCTACTGTACAAAAATTTAAAATGCGTCTCTTGCATTATAAAATGTTATGTTAAAAATATTGCCACCTATCTTGTCTCAAACCTCATCAGCATTGAATGAACACTCAGTACTTGCTTATCTTAGTAGGTGGGAATAAATAGCCCTTCATTAAATGCTAAATGGAGTCCACCTACCAATGTTAAAAGCATAAACTCTGTATAATATTTGTAAGAAAACAAAGTCTTACAGTACTGAAAATGAAGACTTTGAAATGCTTGTCATCAAATGAATCATTATCAGGCAGGCAAAGGAGGAACACAAGACACATTAAAAAAGTAGTTCATCAAATCTGATACAAGCGCGAGATTTTGTAGAAAGGGACATTGAAGCCTTTATTGTAAATACATTAGATGTGTTCAAAAAGTCAAAAATTATAGAAGATAGAAGATTCCAAATTTCCACAGGTTAAAAAAATACAGAATATCTGAAGTGAATATTATACTCACTGACATTAATAAAGATTGACATTAAAGAAGAGAACAGAAGAATTCTGTTTCCTCTGTTTTATCCAAAATAAAACACTAGAGAAAACAAAATTCAAACAAAATTAAAAGATTTTCAATGATCCATGAGACAACTTACCTAAATTTTATATCTCTTGGTAGGAAGAGGCAAGAAAAGATATTTAAGGAAGTCTTGGAGAAAAATTTTTCAAATTTGATGAAAACTATAAATTCAAAGCACATTATAATAAAATGCACAAAATTAATAAGCTAGATTTTTAAACTATTCAGGTATTGGGAGGGAGCATATTTCTACAAAGGAATGAAGAGGTGGATGAAAGAATATTCTTGTTTGAAACAATGCAAATTAAAAAATGAGAAACATCTTAATAAAGCTGAGATAAAAGAAAAGCAAACTGTAAACCTAGAAGGATATTCACAAAGATAATATGTTTTAAAATATGAATAAAATAATTTTTAGACATAAAAGGCTAAAAGTATTTATCATCAGGACAACTTAATCATAAGTAATGTTAAGAAACTCCTTCTGGCAAAGAAAAATGAAATACTATATGGAAAAAGAGTACTATGCAAAGGGGAAAAAAGATCAAGAAAATTATCTAAGTTTGGAAATAAATTATCTCCTTACGGTTTAAATATTTTGAGAAAACAATTGACTATGCTGGGAGCAGGAGTGCATGCCTGTCACCCCAGTGGCTAAGGAGGCTGAGGAAGGAGGATTACAAGTTCAAAGCCAATCTAAGCAACTTAGTGAGATCCTAAGTAATTTAGCAAGGTCATGTCTCAAAATTTAAAAATACAAAAGGGCTTGGTATGTGGCTCTGTGGTTAAACACAGGTTCAATCCCTGGTACAAAAAGGAAAAAATAAAAAATAAATGTACTGTAGAGTTTATAATACATGAGTAAATCATGAAAATAATAGCATAAGGCTTGGAAAGGGAGAAAAATTTGAGAAATATAGTAAGGTTCTTACACTATATATGAAATGGACTTTTCACCTGAAACTAGACTATAAAAATCATGATTAAAGAGCCAAAAATAATTATCAAAACAGAGAAATACAATGAAATCATAAAATATGGTCAGTTAATTCAAATAAGACGAAAGAAAATTATGAACGAAAGCTATTCAGTGGAAACAGAAAACTAATAGAAAGATTATTGAGATACCTAATCACTTAACCACATCATGTATGAACCTTAGATTTGTCCCACTTAAAAGATAGATTGGTTAAAAAGCAAGGCTCAGCTGGACACAGTGGCATAACCTGTAATCCCAGAGCTCGGGAGGCTGAGGCAGGAGGATCGTGAGTTTAAAGCCAGCCTCAGCAATTCAGTGAAGTGCTAAGCAATTCAGTGAGACCCTGTTTCCAAATAAAATCCAAAATAGGGCTGGCAATGTGTCTCAGTGGTTGAGTGCCCCTAAATTCAATCCCCGGTACTAAAAAAGAAAAAAAAAAAAAAAAAAAAACAAGACACAAATCATCCTTATTTTAAGATACAGATGTTAAATGTAAAGACAAAAATAGCATCAAAGGGAAAGGTTAGAAGAAATCTATACTGTGATGTCACTAATTATACAATCCAAGGGGTACTAGGGATTGAACCCAGGGACACTTAACCACTGAGCCACATCCCCAGCCCTTTTTCACTTGGTGTAGCGGTTGTGAATGGTAATCTGATATCACATAAAGTTTGCAATATCTGATGAAGATTAGAGCAATTTAGTGAGACAATATCTCAAAATAAAATAAAATTACTTTTTAAAACATGTAGTAGAAGAGATATGAATGGGAACTATGAATAGTGAATTTTATTTACAATATTTTGGATATATATACTATCAACTAAATTAATACATGTCTCCCAGTTCAACCAAGAAGTCATCAAGAGAGATGACATAAATTTAGAGTGATTTAACATTTCCAGAGTCCTATATTCACTCTTTTTATTTCTTTATCAGACTTATTTGTTTTAGTTGTACACAATGCCTTTATTTTTTACGTGGTGCTGAGGATCAAACCCTGGCCGCGCATGTGCTAGGCAAGCGCTTTACCCCTGAGCCACAACCCCAGCCCCTATCAGCCTTGTTTTTTTATCAGTTAAATACACATAACTCAAAATTTACCATCTTCACCATTTTTAAATGGTATTAGGTACATACAAATTAGTGGACACCTGTCACTGACATTTAACTCCAGATCTCTTTTAAACAGCTGAAATATTTAATCTATTAAACAACGAGTCTCCCTAACTCCGTCCAATCAGCATCTGGAAAAAAAGCATTATACTTTTTGTTTCTATGAATTTTACTCGTCTAGGTACTGAATAGAAGTAGAATCATGCGATATTTGACTAATTGGCTTAATTCACTTAGCATATCTTCAATTTTCATCTATTTTGTACAAAGTGTTGGAATACACTTCTTTGTTTAAGCCTGAATAGTACTTCATTGTTCTATCTAATAGAAAATAGCTATATCTATCTACTATCAGATTTCAAATATATTATATAAATATTATCCAGTTTTAATTGAACATGTTATTTTTTCCATTTTTTCTTCTTTCTTTCTATATCAAATTTAGTAATGAAACAGCAGTTGGTTACAAATTACAATATACATTGATAACTAATTTAACTTCATTTTAAAATAACATTATAACATCTTGTGTATGCAAATTGGTTCACTGTGCATCACTCACCACTGCAGTCTACTACATCTCAAGCTGAAATTTCTACTATTTAAATAAGTCTGGTGAGAAAGAACATGTTCACATGTGAATTGCATGAAGTATGTTTATTACCTACAAATAGGCAGAAAATGACAGAAAAAAACCTGGGATTTAAGGTGAAACGATTCTCTAAATGCTCAAGAAAGCTGCTTACGGTTGATACAATTTCTTTTGGGCATGCCCAACTTTACTACAACTGAGGAACCCCAGAAAGTAGCCTGCCTACATTCTATACTTCAGGGGACAAGTGATATTATTTGTCACATATTGAAGGACACTCTGCTACTTGGAAGGATAAGAACAGAGCCCAGGCCTGGTATAAGTATAGAGAGAAAATTTCTCAATATAATGACATTTTCTCATCATTTATGAAAAGCCCATAGCTAACATCATAATCAATGAGATAAAAACAAAAAACTTTTCTTCTGTATATCCTGGGAAAAGTTACCTACTGTTGCCATTTCTGTTCAACAGAGTACTGAAAGTATTAGCAAGAAAAATCATATAAAGAAAAGAAGTAAAAAAGTCATTTAAAATCTAACAGAAGAATAAAATTTTCCCTATATACATGATCTTAAAGACTTCAGACACACACACACACACACACACACACACACACATACACACACACACACACACACAAGCACACCAAAAAGTTATTACTCCTATTTCATAAATTCAATACAGCTTAAGGAGTACAAAACTGGCATATAAAAAACAGTTGTGGGTTGTAACTCAGTGGTAGAGCGTTTGCCTAGCATGTGTGAGGCACTGGGTTCGATTCTCAGCACCACACATAAATAAATAAATTAAATAAAGGTCTATCAACAACTAAAAAAAAATTAAAAACAAACAAAAAGAATAGTTGCATTTCTTTACACTAATAAGGATCCATCAAAAATCAATTCCATTTACAATGTATAAAAAATAATAAATTGCATAGAATGAATTTATGCATACAGTTGTAAGATCTGCACACTTTTAACCATAAAACATTAATGAAATGAAGTTGCAGAAGATGCAAATAGAAACATTCATGAATTGGAAGAATTAATATTGTTGAAATGTTCATCTGACCCAAAGACATGTAAATTCTGTGCAATCCCTACCAAATTCCAATTGCACTTTCCCACTGAAATACAAAACAAAACAAACAATTTTAAATTCATGAGGTATCACAAACGACCATGAATAGCCAAAGCATTTTTGGTTTTTCTACCATTTGAATATGAGACAAATAGGTGAAATTTGAAGAGAGTATTTATCTTGCTTAGTTTTCTGAGCTTTGTGGATCATTAGCTACATTATTTATGTGTTCTTGCATGTTTACTATTTTTGGTATTACATTTAATATATTAATCATAGCTATATTAAATTTCTACTTGATTATTTCAAAATCTACTAACATAAATCTGGTTATGATACTCACTTTGATAATTCAGACTTTTCTCTTTCTCTTATATGCCTTGTATTTTTGTTGTTGCTGTTGTTGGAAGCTAGATATGATGTGTTAGAAAACAGAATCTGATAATTCAGTTTGTTTTGTTGCTGTTGATGGGATTCGTACATCATTATACTCTTTGCACCATACTTTTGAGTGGAAAGAGCCATTCTCTGAATCCTGCTTACAAGGCTGGCTACCTGCTTGTGTCTTGCCAGACTGTGCCGTCTGCTATCTCATCCATACTGCATAAAGTCTGACATAAGGCAAATGTGGCCTGAATCACAGAGAATATCTGTCTTCTTCCTCTTCTTTGGCCTGGCATGTTGTAGACAGGACTCAGGGTTGACCTGAATGCAGCTACATAAGAATGACTCTGTGACTTCAGTGGTAGGTCAAGTTTTTGGTCCTTCTTGCCCTTCTTCCCCTCAAAGGTTACTATAATTCATTTATGAATTTGTGGTTTGTCCTAGAGTTTAGGCCATTCTAAAATATGACACCATACAGTACTTCTCTTAGCATAAGTAATAGTCTTGATGGTTTGTGTATAATTATGCCACTATCTTCAGAATCCTCAGTAATTGGACAATGACAGGTTCCCGCTTTACACCTGTGATTCTCAGGCTGCACAAAGCCCTTTGTAATAAAAGGTAGGAGGTATAGCCCACTACTTGCAGCCTCATGGATAGGCAGGCAGCACTGTATCCAGAAGGCTATATACAACAAAACAGACCTTCAACTTGGGTCTGGCTCAGGACTCCCAGTCTATCCAGTTCCATAGGACAGTGAGTGTTAGAACTGGATTCTCTTACATGGGCATTTGCATGCCCAGAGCCCCATATCCTTTTCCTCCTCATGAGGGGTGGATCAGTTCTTGGTTTCTTATGGTTCCTGCTTGGATTGGTGCAGGTCTGTGTGTCCATGGAGGAGAAGTGAAGGAATCTCAGGCATTTGGATCCTTGGAGAAGGGGGTGTTCCTAGACTTGATGGGTCTTTCTTAGAACTCTAGTCAACTATTATTCCAAATTTGAAGAACATTACCTAAGAACCCCTTTTATTGTGATTTTAAAAACACATAAAATAAAATGTACCATCTTCACCAATTTAAGTGTATTGTAGAGTAGCATTAACACTAAGTATATAGTGTATGACAGATCTCTAGCACTTTTTCATTTTGTAAAATTGAAACTCTATACCCATTGGAAAACTTCCCCCAGTCCCTGGTAACACCATTCTATTCTCTAAGAGTTTGACTGTGTTAAATTCCTCTTGGAAAAGGAATCATTGCATATTTATCTTTTTGTGACTGCCTTATTAAACTTACCATACTATTCACAAGGTTCATTTGTTATAAAATGTGACAGGATTTACTTCTTCTTAATGCTGCATACTATTCTATTATGTGTATATGCCACATTTTCTTTATCCATTTGTCTGTCAATGGACATTTAGGTTGCTTCCACTTCTTGGCTATTGAGACTAATACTGCAGTGAACACAGGTGTGTAAATACCTCTTTTAGATTTTATTTTCTATTCTGCTGGATATATACCCTGAGGTAGGATTGCTGGATCATTTGGTAATTCTATTTTTAATTTTTTGAGGAATACTCATAGCATTTTCCAAAGTTGTACCATTTTACATTCACACCAACAGTGCAAAAGTGTTCCAATTTCTCACATCCTTATCAACTTTCTGGGTTGCTGTTTTGTTTTGTTTTGTTTTGATAGTGGCCATCCTAATAAGAAGGAGGTGATACCTTACCGTGGTTTTGATTTGCTTTTCCCTGATGATTAGTGATATTGAGCATCCTTTCATATGCTTTTTGGCCATTTATATATATCCTTTGGAGAAATGTCCATTCATGCCCTTTGCCCATTTTTTAACCAAATTGTTATGTTGTCATTCAGTTGTCATTCAAACTCTAAAACAAGTTTGTTTTAGAGTCTGGATATTAAACCTTTATCAGATACATGGTTTGTAAATATTTTCTCCCATTCCATAGACTGTCTTTTTACTGTGTTGCTTCCCTTGCCTTCACAGAAGGTTTTAAACTTGATGTTTAAAAAAAAAAGATTTTAAAGTTTTTAAGTCCCATCTGTCTATTTTTGCTTGTGTTGTCTGGGAATTTGATGTCATATTCAAGAAATCATTGCCCAGACCAATGTTACAAAGCTTTCCCTCTGTCTTCATCTAAGAGTCTTATGGTTTCGGGTCTTACATTTAGGTCTTTAACCCAGTTTGCAATTTTTGCATATGATGCAGTGTTTATGTGTCCAACTGCATTATTTGCATATGGATATCCAGTTTTCCCAAACACTAGATATGCAGCCTTTTTGCCATTTTTTAGAAAGACTATTCTTTTCTCCATTGATGGATTTGGCACTCTTTGTCAAAAATCATTTGTCCATATAGGCAAGGGTTAATTTATAAGGTTCTCTTTTTTAATATCTGTAAAATAAAACTGAATTCTTCCTGTATGTATAGTTTTGTATTGTGATTGTTTTATCATTTAAAAATATATAATTGATGACCATTTTCCCTTACAATTCATTTTATCATTTTAAAGGGTTTTTTTTTTGCCTAATTATGAAAGTAACATGATTACTATAAACATGAAAGATAAACAAGTAAAGTTTGAATAAAATAGTAATCCCTAAAAAAAAAAAAAAAGAAAGAAAAAAGAAAATAGAATCTGGGGTATTGAGGCTTTTCATGTTAATATGGATAGGAGTCTTGCTTTATTTAAAGTTTCTCCAGCTTTAGGTAATAGATTATTTAGTTTTCCTGTTTCTGTTTATTTTACAACCACTGGCACCTTTGTGTTTCCCTAAGAACTTCTTCTTGAATACAGTCTGTCTTTCAACTCTTAGCTGTATTTTGCTGTGGGTGTGCTGGAGCCCTTTACACATGGTGGTAAGGTGCCAAGAGTGGAAGTGTTTTGTAAGATTATATCTCATTTTTAAATTGGTTCTGAGTCTCTGGGCAGTGAAGTTTAGAAGTCCTCCTTAGTTTTATTTTCTCTCCCTTTATATGAGACCGAAGACAAGAAGGGCTGACATTTTTGTGTTATCCTTAATTCATGTCAGATAGGCTTTCATACAGAGTAATTTTCCTTAGAGGACAGTTTTTGTTATAGAGAAAACTCTGAAAGTATTTTAAATGATTATTTTTTCCCTTTCCTTCTTCTGGGAAGAAGCATGGATATTTTTTCTTAATCTTCACCATGAGAACCTAATGGGCCTCCTAGAGGTAAAACTCATGGAAGTGTGCTGTTCTCCAACACTTAAGTGGCTTTTAATTATCAAGCTGGCCCACACTCATCTTCTAGCATTCATCAGTATTGTCACTTCAGTGTTCTTACCAGTTACTGGCTCTAGGATCTTCTGCTCCTGGTAAACTGATCTGAGGTGCAAGTCTGTATTTAATTACACCCCAAGTTTGCATGGTGATTTCATTTCTTTGATGAGATTATGAAAAGTTGTTAGTTTTTAGTTTTTTGAGTTTGAAACTGAAAAACACTCCTCCATGAATCAATTTTTATTGTATAAATTAAGTATTATTCTCCTTCGATGTCCATCTCACTTGCCCTTAAGTACACCATGTTTTATTAAACATTTCTTAATGTTCTTTAGGTCAGGAACCCATGGCTGTCACTCAGGCCTTGCTGATCATTATGATAACTGTGTCTGTCTTGCTTCCTAAAGTTAAGCTCTGCACCCTGACCCTATTATTTCAGCATTGTTATCATGCCCAGTATTGTAGAAAGCTAGTTCTGTAATAGCATCTCCTTCAGTCATCTCAGCCTAAAGAAGCCAATGACTACTAATCCTCTCAGTGAGTACGCTGGTCTCATCAACAGGACATCTCTTACAGGCTGTGTGTGTTCAAAGATTTCCCAGAGAGCATAGTCAACTAGTACGTTCTTCAACTTTATGTGATAAAAATATTCTAGCGGGGCAAAGTCCCTAACTATTTCTTTTATTTTCCTCTGTTTTTATTCTTAGAAATTCTTACAGATATACTTCATGTTTGTGGAGTTATCACTTTCAGCAAAATTCCAAGAGCCATCTAGCACATATTAGGTATGTATGGGATTCTTTATGAGGGTGTTATCTACTCACTTTTCTCCTTCTTCTATTTTTCTGAATTCTCCCTCATCTAAGTATATATTCCCTTCCCCTAACTCATCATATGTATATGTGTCTGACCCTGTACATATAAAACTGGGTCTTGTGACTTTCATGGAGAACACTGCAATCACTTTTAATTCCAATAGCAAACACAGTTCTTGCCTAATTGAATTAACTATTGGTCTGATGGGCAGAAGTAAAGTTAGCAGTAGATGTTGTGTATGTGTGGTAAGTGATGACTTGCAAGGCAGAATTCTCTTTGTTTACAGGGAAATAGTAACTGTTAGTGTTTGGCAGGAAGGAGTGAGCTACACATAGACCAATACTTTTATTAGAGTACATCTGGAAATGAAAGTCCTTATTCACATCAATCTGGACATCACAGTCCCTGCTATCAGGTCACTGTCCTTCAAATCAAAACCTTAAATTTCATGTCAGGGATTTGCTGGGTGGACAATTCAACTTTTTTTGGATGTTACTTAACTTTAAACTTACATCCTGGGTTTGACATTTAGCTTATTTATTACTCATACTGAAGAAGATTAAAATATTTTTAAGCTTCCAAGGGGACCTAAAAGTGATAACTAATCACCTCAGCCTTTATTATTTTTTAAAACTGTCAATAACATTTAATAACAGATATCCAATTCCATAATATATAAGAACTATTACCCATACTCCTCAAACATTTAAGATATTATACCAGCCACAGGCATCCTATCATAGTTCATACCACTGAAAATTTTCTTAATGGGAAGGACTCTCTGAATTTCATCAACCACCACCAATGGAGGTCGGGGCAGTGAGCTAGTGGAAGATAGGACTCCAAAATTCTATTTCAGAGTTTTCCTCTTATTGCTTCTCTTGGAACAAAGTGTTTTAGAACCATTACTGGAAATAGATTCTGGGAGAAAGTTTGGCATATGAGAATTTTGTTGAAGGAGATCTCTGAATAACGACATCAATATTGGTTGAGGGAAATGGGATGGAGCAAAGGGATAAGTAGAACTATGACTAAGATGCAATAAACAACAGCTGATCTTACAAGAATTCTACATCAGGGATCACACTGAAAATGTGTCCCAAACTGAGATAAAAGGACAAATTTTTGTATTCTGCATTGAGAAGAGATTGAAGGGGCTTTGACTAAGGAGCAAGTCAACTTCTTTAGCAAATCCTCAGAGAGGAATGGGGCTAGAATGGGGGAGTCAACCATCCTGGCAATAGTGGGACAAATATCCTTAATTTTACAGAGGTTGAGGACAAGAGGCATAACACAGTGTGCATCTACTAATCCCCACCAAATAAACTTACTTTTGTTTTAAAACTATATTTGAACTACATATTAATAAAGCATTAAACTTAAATATGTGATGACTCATATTTTCAACTCATTTCCATATTACATTTCAATGTTTCCCTATCAACTTTACCCAACTCTAAGATTCTTTAATGTTGCCTCTGAGTTCACCGTGAAGAAAGTAATGCAAGACAGAGAGGGATAGGCTTTGCATCTCAACCCTGCAAATATTCTTAAAATGATATGCATAATGCTATTTTCTGTTAAAGAAATTTTAACATACTGTATTATTTAATTTTATAAACAATCCCTATTTGACAAAGCACCAAACAGAGGGAAGTTAAATATATTTACTCAATTATACTAGGTTGAAAGGTTACAGGATAGGAGTTGGAAGACATTCATTCTAAATCCAAGTAAAATATTGTTCTTATCACAGAGCTTTTAGCCATGTTGGAAGAAGTTGTTAATTTGAATTCACTTACTAATAAAGTAATTAATTACAGGAGTTAATTTATGCTTGCATGATTGCAATTCTAAGTGGATCTTACCCTGGTCCAAGAAATCCAGATGTCGGCATTTTCTGTTTAATATTCTGGCATGGAGATAAGTTTTGCTGAACTACCCATACCATTTCCTTGATTAGATCTGTGTTTTGTCAGCAGCATCACTTTGCTTTTACAAAGCTTACTATACAACACTGTAATTAAATATGAAAGTATTAAGTATTAAGATACTCTATTTTCGATCAGCATAAGTGTACACCACTTTGCTTTATGGGTAAGTGCCTGTGGAAGAGCATTACTGTCAATTTTAATTTCAAGTTGTTTCAATGGAAAAGATAAGAGATCCTGAGCAGATGGTTGTCATCACATAATGCAATTGAAAGCCCTGTAAAGGGATGCAACACTTGCTCTAGCACTTAAAATCTATGCAAGCACCTCAGGCAAATGGGAAGTGAAATAATGGCAAGAAAAAAGAAAACTTAGCCTGCTAATTTGTTATTTAAGATTAAGAAGCAATGTGAAACTAGAAATATCATGCTAAAGTTAAATTTACAAATAAAAGTGAATATAGGACTCTGGAAATGTTAAATCTCTCTAAATTTATGTCATCTCTCTTGATGACTTCTTGGTTGAACTGGGAGACATGTATGAATTTAGTTGGTAGTGTATATATATCCAAAAGATTGTAAATAAAATTCACTATTCATAGTTCCCATTCATATCTCTACTACTACATTGCAAATGAAAACTAGTGGACATATCCATGTTTTAAAAAGTAAATTTATACTTTCGTTTCCCCTTGGATTGTATAAACCTTTCACCTTTTATTAAAAATTTTGTGGAAGCTGGGCATGGTGGCATATGACTATAATCTCAGCTCTTGGGAGGCTGAGTCAGGAGGATGGTGAGTTCAAAGCCAGCCTCAGCAATGGCAAGGCACTTAACAACTCAGTGAAACCCTATCTCTAAATAAAATGCAAAAAAGCACTGGGTATGTGGCCCAGTGGTCGAGTGCCCCTAAGTTTAATCCCTGGTACCCCCCGAAAAAATAAAAAAATAAATAAATAAATAAAAAATTGGTGGAGAAGAACAATTCTGAGTCTTAACCCAATTTTTTGAGGCCAGGCCTAATAAAGGTATCTAAAAAAATAATAATAATAAAAAACAAAGTAAACTTAACTGCCTTTGGTTTAGGGGGCTTTTGAAGATTGTTTGCAATTTATCTTATAGTTTATTTATATTTACAAGGCCTGTGTTTCTTAATAAAGAAATTATTTTATGAATAAAATGTTCTATTTTGCCTGCATGTGCCATGTAAACTCCTAAGAATTTTTATGTTCATAGTGACCTAAAACTCTAATTGTTATTAATAAATAATAATGACAAAATTGACCCCTCAATGTTATACCACTTACAAAGGAAAAAAGAATGGTGCTTTGCTAACAACTTTATAGATTAAGATTATTTTAAGTGGCACCACAGAAACAGTCACATTCCTTACCCAGACTTATCTCTTGTATTTCTTGGTTTTCTTTCTCCTTAAATACAATTTTCAAAATTTTACTTCTAAATAATTCCAAATAAACCAAAACTAATTCCCCAAGTTTTTCACTCTTTGCTACTGAAAATCTCTTATTTTTTCTCTATAGTGTTCCTGTAATTATACTTACAGGCCAAGTGTTGAGTTACCAACAAAAGAGCAATAAATGATATGAATAGTTATGACAGAAAGTAATTTTAAACATGGAATGAGAACTATAATAAAACAGATTTCAAAATAGTAATATCATTCTGTGATATCAACGAACACTATCATATTAGAGTTTTTCAATTTCCTGTCCAGGTTCTAGGCTTCTCTTGCACTAATAAATACTAATGCATTTCTACTTTGGTGGCATGAGTATTTTCCAGGAATTATGGGTTGCCAAGCCTGCCCATTGGCACGTCATCTTCCATGAGCTGTGCTCTCTCCATCTTGATGTGGTCTAATATAATAAACAATTTTCTCTGTTAATGAACAACCGAGTTTGGGTTAGTTGTGATAGCCCCTTGAATGTCATGGCCATCAGACAACAGAAGGCCACTCATTGGGAATTTGGGATAAGAAATTTCCCCAAGAATTATTGGTTGCCTAGAATGCATCTCTGGAGGCACAGTTTGCCCTCTCCTGGATATTAGCTCCTCTATTTAAAGTATTCTTTTTAACTTTCATTCTGGGTAGAGAGACATGAGCAAGAGAGATACTGATATAATATGACATTGGAGTCAGGTGTGGTTGCACATGCCTGTAATCCCAGCGGCTCAACAGCTGAGGCAGGAGAATCATGAGTTCAAAGCCAGCCTCAACAATTTAGTGAGGCCCTAAGAAACTCAGTGAGAACTTGTCTCTGAATAAAAAAAAAAATATATATATATATATATATTTTTTATAAATATATTATATATATTATATTATATATATAATATAATATAAAAGGGCCTGGGGATGTGACTCAGTGGTAAAGTACCCCTGGGTTAAATCTCTGGCACAAAAAAAAAAAAAAAAAAAAAAACAATACAAACAAACAAAAAACCATGAAATTGGAAAGGTAGGGGAATGATAGTGTGCAGGATTTGCAAGGTTTTCCCAAGATATTAAAATTTAATTCTGGTGCAGAGGAAGAAAAATCATTGCAATTAAATGATTGTGACAATGGATGTGACAAGATGGATGTGACAAGACACACTTTTAAAAATCATTCCTGCTTCCCCATAGAGAACATTTTGAAGCAGGATGATCAGCTGTCCAAGAGAACCACGAGGATAATGAGGGTGTCTATACTAACAAGGTTTTAACAGAGAAGCAGAGGAAGTGACAAACTGGATATATTTAAAAAACCAAACTGTTTCAAGGTGAGATTAGTGGGATATAAAGGAATGAATGAGAGAAAAGGGGGGGGGGAGTATCAAACATGACTCACCAAATTGTGTTGATTTTGGTTCCATTCAATGAGATAGGGTGACAAAGAGTGGACAGACAATGAAAGTAATTCGGTGTGCAAAAATCTAAATTTATCACAGGAACTTGTCCATTCACATACTTCAAGAAGCTTCTTCCAATGTTTCATCAAGTACTTCAAAAATACATATTTTTCAAGGGATAGAACTTTGAAACTAGAAAATACAGAAATTGAAAGTAAAAGGAAATTACTTATTTCTACTAACAAAACACATAATTCATATAATTTATTAGGATTCCTTAATGTTTTCTTCATGTGTTTGTGATTACCATGATACTGCGCATATAAATGTATGATTTTTTTAATAAAGAACCAGAGCAAAAATATGGGTTTTATTATAAGATGTCACTTTCTAATTTTGCCCTACAATCATGGTATAATTTTACTGTAGTTTCTTACCAATTTGTTTAAGATGAACCATCCCATAAAGGGTTCACTGGAAACCTACTGGTAATAGAATAAACAAACTACTGTTTTCTCTGCTTTTTATGATTTATTTAAGCTCTGAGATTCTACACACAGAAAAAGAGTTTCAGCTTCACTTCAGCCTTACTCTTTCTGGTGTGTGATATAGATGTGCTCCCCTGAAGCACAGATCAGTGATGGCTAAGTGCACTAATCCCCAAGGAGACTCCACTAACCCCCTAGACAGCTTAGACCTGCCTAAAACACTTCTTTTTCTTCATTTAGGGCAAGGAACTGTTTTCCTCAGTGGCTGTTTGAATGACCCATTTTCATTCAGTTATTATCTTCCAAAATCCTTTCACTAAAATATTTACAACATCATAATTGCATTATCCCTTAGGGAATAGTAACAGAAAAAAAAAAGTCACTACAACCACGAGAACAGCTACCTCATAAAGAATTTACGACTCAGTTACTTTACAGTAACTTTGAGTGAAAAAAAGTGTTTAACTTTTTGTTCAGATATGTAAAATAATATCAGTATCAACAGAAAATGAAATTGTGAGACACACGTGTTTGTATGTAATAGACAAGCAATCAAAAACAAACTAATAAACAACGAAGCAAAATCACATCTGTGTTTTTCCAGTATGTAAATACTGGCCATTGACATTGAAGCCAGCTCTTTATGTCCAGGAACGCCACCCCTACAGATTTAACCAACTACAGATTAAATGTATTTGAGAAAAAAAACTATGTCTGTATTGAGCATGTAAAGTCTTTTTCCCTTGTCAGTATTCCCTAAACAATATGATAAAACAACTATTTGCATAGCATTTACATTACACAAGATATTATAAGTAATATAGAGATCACTTGAAGTAAACATATGTGCATAGGTGATATGTAAGTATTACATCTTTTTATATAAGGTACTTGAGCATCTTTATTTTGTAGTCCATGGAGATCTTGGAACCAATGACCCAGGAGACCAAGGAATGACTGTATTGAAAAGCCATTTCTCACCCAAGCTTTCTTGCAAGTTTTCTGCCTTTTTAAGATGTGAAATATATAATTGGTTATAACTATGTAATTATGTAAGAGATGCATGCAATTGCTATTCATACAATATATTAAGGTGTGTAAATAGAAAAGCAAAATCTCTAAGACCTCAGTTTGCATTCACACATATATGTAGTCAGTTTATTTAATTTCTACACATAGTCCAAGTCCTAGAAATGTATCAGAAAGGTCAGTACTTTATCTTTGACAAGCAAGTAAAGAAAAAGATACTATATTCTCAATGAGCAACTTGCTGGTACAGAACTCAAACTTGGGTAGTTTATTATGTATGCCTGTTGGCAGTGAACTTTGATCTTCATTTTAAAATTTGGCTGAGAAGTAGGAGATGTGCAAACAAAAGCAAGAAATTAGAGTAATGAAAGTAACATAAACCAAGATATACAGGAGACCTCTGGACACTTAAATAGAAAAGGGTTCATTCACAGAGCCTCCAGAAGGAATTCAGCCCAGGTAACACCTTGTTTTTAACACAGTGAAACTGATATCAGAGTTTTACACTCAAAGTCTGTTAGAGAATAAATTTACATTGTTTTAATCAACAGAATTTATGATAATTTGTTGCATTATCTACAGAATCTAATACAATCCACTTGGGGACAGAGAAAATGAGACTTAAAAGGAATATGCTACAAAATTAAAAATGGATCTGTATTGTAAACAGAGGTGGTTAGCATGTGTGTTTGTTTCCTAGGACTTCCATCATAAATTACTACACATTAATGTCTTAAAACAACAGAAATACAATCTATCATGGGTCCTGAGTCTATAAGTCTAAAGTCAAGATTACACAGGATCAAATCTTTTTTGAAGACTTTTGGGGAAAATCTTTTCTTGCCTGTCCAGCTTCTGTTGTCCCCAAATCTCCTTGGCATGTAGAAAAAAAAAAAATATTGGAATCTCTCTCCACCTTCACATTGCCTACTCT
The DNA here is from genome assembly GCA_025594165.1 of Tamias sibiricus. Lineage (NCBI taxonomy): Eukaryota > Metazoa > Chordata > Mammalia > Rodentia > Sciuridae > Tamias > Tamias sibiricus. Next base: position 37,499,152 of record CM046664.1, on the reverse strand, counting down.
TCTCTATAAAAATGATCCTCTTCCCTTTTTATAAGGATTCCTGTCATTAATTTTAAGGATTACTCTGAATATCAACTCTAGATTTTTAACTAAGCACATCTTCCAATGCCCTAATTCCATGTAAGGTCACATACTGAAATTTCACATTGACATTGATTTTGGGAAGTCAAAATTTAACCCATTACAGTTTGTGTTCAATCTTGTTTTGTTTAAAAAAATCCATAAATGATATTGAGCATAAGGAAGAATAGAAATCTTGAGAGGTAGTGTTTTAAAACTTTAAATACCTATGTATCTATTTCTATCCTCATAGCAACTCTCCTTTTTATAGGTAAAAACTGAAGCTAATGATCTTACTATGATTAAAGACAAAAGCAAGTTAAAATAATAGAGAAATACCAAATTGCTACTCTGGTGTTTGTAACACTGGGTCAATTATGGAAATCTGAATAGGTTCTTTAAAAATTAAACAATTATTGGCAAATTCTCAACAAGTCTTCAAGAGTAAAGAAAGCATCCTTGGTTTAATATAATATATTGCAATATTCTTCTACCACAAAGCAATTATTAAACCAAATGTATGCTTCTTCATCTTCTTCCTTTCCTTCTCCTCATTTCCCATTTTTTTTCTCCCAGCCTTTCATTTTTCTACAGCTTTTCTTTTGCTTTTTTGGATTTCAGAAAATATCTGGATATATTCAAAACCTAACTTTTTGGGGGTGATACTGGGGATTGAATTGGCACTCAACCATTAAGCCACATCCCCAGCCCTATTTTGTATTTTATTTAGAGACAGGATCTCACTGAATTGCTTAGTGCTTCACTTTTCCTGAGGCTGGCTTTGAACTTGTGATCCTCCTGACTCAGCCTCCTGAGCCACTGGGATTACAAGCATGCACCAGCATGACTGGCTGAACACCTAATCTTAAGAATGGCTATTAACTATATATGTTGATTATATACCAATTAATTATTTTATTAATCATACATATATTAATTATAATTAATAATTACATTATTATATTAACATCATCATATTTTGCCAATAATTTGATTAAATTAAGAAACAAAGTTAGATGAATGATCCAAAATAATTTCTGAATGCAAGACTATGTTCTTTGATTGTTTTCATAATAAAAAGAAAACCAAAACACCTCCATTAAAAAGTTCTTCTCTAATTAAATTCCAAAGATTGTCATATAATTTTAAAACTTTAGCACTAAAATATTGACTTCTGACCAGCCACATCAGCCTCACTTGTTAGGAAAATTCCTCGGCCCTGTGGTCAGCCTCCTGGATCAGAAATTCTATGTGAGATCCTCAATGATGTGTATTGACTTCCAGAGGATTCCAATCCAAGCAGAATTTTGAAAACCACTCGTTTACACATATTTTTGATCTCTCTGACAATTTTCTATTTAAATATTTTTCCCACACTTAAAAAAGCCAGGATTTAGTACCTCAAGAAAGAGATAAAAATTATATTACAATGTTACAGACAAAACATTAATGGAAGGAACAGAAGTAAGAGTATTTGTTTCTCTTATTTTTCTTTTTGTTTCTTCTCATCATGAAAGTGGGAAGGGGGTTACTCAGTTTAAGAGATTTTTATTCTTTACCTTTTGCTGTGCTTCTAATATAGGAGAAAGGGATGTTTACAGCTACCTTTTATTGGGAGAATGATATTGAGGTACAAACTATAAATTGGGTATTCATAAGAAAAATGCACATATTTCTGAATAGTTTTCAGGAGACTTACTAGTTGGTATCTATGATTCCATTCTTGCTTTCTGTAATCTATTATCCATCAGGACCTAAAATGACTGTTATGGTTTGGATGTGGGGTGATCCCCAAAAGCTCCTGTTCATGCGGCCATAGAGGCAAATGATTGGATTATAAGAGCTATAACCTAATCCATCCTAGATTGAGTAGATTGATTTGGTGTTAACTATAGGCCAGTGGGGTTTGACTGCCTGGGGATTATTAGGGGTACACCCTAAATGGGTGCAACTTCCCTGTGGTTCCTTCTCCTTCTTTTCTATGCTTCCTGACCCCGTGAATGAGTTAAGCAACTTTCTTTTGCTACTCCCTTCCCTCCATAATGTTGTACCTCATCTCAGGCACAGAGACCTCTGAAACTGTGAGCCCCAAATAAACTCTTCCTCTGCTAAATTGTTCTTGTGAGGAGTTTTGGTCACAGAGACCCCAAAAGGGACTAAAACAGTGACCTATTATTCAAAAACTATTCTTATAAAATTGCCTTTGAAAAATCCTTCAGCATTCCTCTCTGTCCACAAAATTCTTCACAATCCTGCTTTTCCTGCTTTGACACTAAGTGCTCCTTTGCTTGGTGAGGGTGTTCATGTAACAATGGCTTCCTTGTCTTTCTCTTATTACCCAAGCTTTCATCTTAGATACTGTGCAGTTAATACACTCTCTACCAGGAATGCTATAGACTTTATAATGAAATGAAATCCTTTAGAGAAGATGCATCATTGTAGATATATATTTAATCCAAAGTGCTAAAAGCAGAAACTGTCACATGGAAACCATTACATGAATATATGTTAGTAAATATTAAACTTATGACTCAGTCATGTGTCTATCTTCCCATGAAAGAAAGTGCAAGATAATTAATTACAGAAGATATCTTCAAAGAATCTGCCTAAGGTTTTTGATCTTATATAGGTTTCATATGATGATAGCTTTTTTTTTTTTTACAAAGACCTACATATGGCTTATACATAAAACTTATATAGACTTATATAGGCAGATTCTTTGAAGATATCTTCTGTAATTAATTATCTTGCACTTTCTTTCATGGGAAGATAGACACATGACTGAGTCATAAGTTTAATATTTACTAACATATATTCATGTAATGGTTTCCATGTGACAGTTTCTGCTTTTAGCACTTGGGATTAAATATATATCTACAATGATGCATCTTCTCTAAAGGATTTCATTTCATTATAAAGTCTATAGCATTCCTGGTAGAGAGTGTATTAACTGAATGAGATGGATATCATTATCCTAAATGCATGATTGAAGATCTGAATGGTACTTATATACTTTGTATACAAGCAGTTGTATGTAAAAAGATACTATACTTGTGCATGATGAATAAGTAAATAAATAATAAAAAAAATTAAAAAAAAAGATCAAAAACCTGAAATTTATGTTTGAGATTATAAAACATGGATTTATTAATATATCAAGATTATGCAGAGAATAGGATCCATTATTTTAATGTCATTCTCAGTAATGAAGTTTTTAAGTATTGTGGTTTGATTTAGCAATGTCCCACAAACAGCTCACATTACACAACATAGTAGTGTTCAGGTTGAGAAGATTAAATTATGAGAGCTATAATCTCATCAGTATATTAACCCATTTGATGGATTAATAAACTAAATGGACTACTGGGTAGTAACTGTAGATGTATGGGTGCAGCTGCAGGAAGTAGGTCATTAGGGGTGTGGACATGTCCTATCTGTACTGCGCCCTAGCTGTTGTGAGCTGAGAACTCCCCCACAATCTCCTTCCTCCATCATCCATTATGTTCTGTCTTACCTCAGGCCCAGAGCAATGGAGTCAGCCAACCATGGACCAAGCCTCGGAAACCATGAGCTTAAAATATTTTTTTCCTCCTCTAAGTTGTTCCTATCAGTTATTTAGGTCACAGCAACAAAAAGCTTACTAACACTTCCAGTTATATGCCCATGAGAATGAAACTCTAATCCTAACAGAGAAATTATCCTAAATAGCAATAAAATTTAAGAAGGAACACACCTACCATTTTTACTTTTCTATTATTAGGTTGTTCTTGGGGATTCTTGAGGTCATTTTAGATCATTATCCTTTATGCTAAGCTTAAAATGTTATTCTCATCAATTGTGAAAAAAAAAGGCCATAATCTTGTGCAGAACTTTCTATTTCTAATGAAGAAGAATGGAAGAGAAAATTTACTTGGGAAGTTTATGCACTTATCATCGTAAGCAACAATGTATTCCCCTACAAATCCATTGTATCTGCTCCAACAGGCTACATCTTAATATTAACTTACTCCTTAATATAAACTTCTATTCAAGAATGTTTAAAAAACCCAGATCTGTTTTTCCTGGAGATATTTCAATAATGGCTAAAGTGGTGTAAGACACATTTTCATGTAGGGCATAATTGAACATATGATTAAATGGAATGACTAAATCAGGGAGTTTAGCGTAGAAATGAAAGGGAAGAATAGGAAGATGGTAAACCTAATTTTGAAGGGGCAGGATTACTTAACTTGATCTCAGAAAATAGCTTAACAGGTAATAAAAAATTTATGTAAAGGATGGGAAGTAAATTACTGCCCCAAGAAAAAGTATTCCTAATTTAGAAGAGAGGAGATGAATGAATGATAAATTCAGAAATGGAATAGTCAAGGTCTGATTCTAGGTCAAGAACTCCACAACCAAACAGAAAATGCAGAATTCAGTTATAAATTCATGTGTAACAAAGATAATAAAACATTAATATATTTGAAAAAGACACCCACATAGTGTAATGAAATTATAAAATATCTCAATTTTCAAATGAAACAAGGGTACTGAGATAGGAAATAATAGAAAATAGTGTTTTGGTCAGCTTTTGCATCACTGTGACCAATACGCCCAATGAGAACAACTTAGAGGAGGAAATGTTGATCTGGGGCTCACAGTTTCAGAGCCCTCAGTCAATAGATGACCAACTCCATTGCTTTGGGCTCAATGAAGGGCATACCATCATGCGGGGAAGGAGCCAGAAGAAGAAAGCTGCTCAGTTTATGGCTGGGTCAGGAAGCAGAGAAAGAGAGAAATAGAGGAAGGGAGAAGGGGCTTCAGGATAGGTGAACCCTTCCAGGGCATGCCTCCAATGACCCATCTCCTTCAGCTATGCCCCACCTGCCTACAGCTATCACCCTGTCAATCCATTTAAACTAGGGTGGACTGAGTAGATTACAGCTCTCACAATCCAATTGCTTTACCTCTGAATATTCCTATATCGAGACAGGCACTTTTGGAGGGACACTTCATATTCAAACCATAATAGGAGGTGTGGAGAAATAGCTCAGGAAGGCAATTTGTGATCAGGGTTCATGCAAAGGCTGCTTCTCGATTACCCGCAGGGATTGCATAGCTCATGTAGAAGCTGCTGTCTTAACCACAGAAATTCTAGCAGCTTCTGATTGCACAAACCATTAGTCTAAATAATCATAGTGGCTACCTCTTGCATCAACTCCAACAACTTTCTCCTGAAGTGGTATCAGAAGAACCCCTTGATCAAATTTCATCTTTTTTCTCATTAGACAAACTACCATATGCATGCACACACCTCTTAGTTACATAATTAAATACTAATAAAATTGAGCTGGATACCACAAAGGGCCCTCATAATTTCAGAGAATTTCATCCATATTCAATTCTTGCTTATGAATTTTAACACCCTTAATATAAATCACAGCCCACCTCTTTGTGGCATGACTCAGCTCCTGAATACACCCACACTCCCCTTGAGTGACTCCTTAGCTTTCACAGTAAACCTCTTCTTCTACTACTGAAACCTGAAGCATCATCTTGAAATTCCTTTCTGACAAAATTGTCAAGGGCCTAGAGGGTTTGAATAGAGTGTCCTCTACTCCTAGAGATCTCCTCAGACCTTTATTCTTGACCAGTGTCAGTACTCTTATCTATTTATTTCATGGATGCCTGGAAAGACAATTGGTCCAGAAATCTCACTGATAATATACTCATTTTCTAGTCTTTAAAACTAAAGAATTTTAACATAATTAGAGAGTATTCACTTTTCACCCTTTCTCCTTTTGTTTTTTGTCTTATTAAGTAAATAAAAACCAGAGGAAGAAAGAATAAGAAAAATATTTATTGATGGAAACAACTCTGATTTTGTAATGGTTCCTGTCCATGTAGACTTAGAAGAAAATGTTGTGATATGGAGGAAAGTGAACCTAACCTTAACTAGTGCTTTAAATTTAAAATAAAGAACATTCTCTAAAATATGATCCACTTTTTCAAGTGCTAATGGGATTTGAAGAAATAAATGGCTGAGAATAGTTTGTTGGACATAGGGATCAGAAAACATTAGTAGCAACATTTTTAAAGAGTATGATGAGAATGAAAGCCAGATTGCAGGAATAATTGAATATAGTGATTTAAAACAGTGGGTTTGCTTTGACAATTTCATAAATGTTTAAAAACATAGTTTTCTCCATTTCAACCTCATTAATAGCACTATTATAATTATTGTTATTATTTAGTACCAGAAATTGAATTCTGGGGTGCTTAACCACTGAGCCACATCCCTAGCCCTTTTTATTTTTTATTTCTAGACAGAGTCTCTCTAAGTCGCTTAGGGCCTTGCTAAGTTGCTGAGGTTTGCTTTCAAATTGCAAACCTCCTGCCTCAGCCTCGCAAATCACTGAGATTATAAGTATGTGCTAGTGCTCCCTGCCAGTAACATTATTTTTAAAAGCTCCTTTCTATAGAGTAAAAAAAAAAAAAAAAAAAAAAAAAAAAAAACTTGGAAGGAATAAGAATTGGAGACAGGTTGTTTGTTGGATTGTGAAGATAAATCCTAGAGAAAGTGAAAGTAGGAAAGGTTAGGATTAATATGACAGCCTGAAGAGAATATACCTAGAATTATCATCAACTGGGAAGAGAACAGAGAACATTTGGGAGGTAGAGAAGTTTAAATACACTCAATGTATATTCCTTGAATGTCCACTTTGTGTGTAGGCCTTGCCAAAGAACCTTGGATTTTATAAACATATGCTTCCTACAGACCATGGTTTTACTGGATATTTTCAGGTAGAAAGGGATAAAGGTAAACTAACATTCACTGGACAGTAGCACTGAACATCTGCATCAAGTATGATAGGAGAGGCTATGGATATAACACAAACTCAAGATCTCAAGTGATTAATCTTCAAGGCAAATGAAATGTGTCAAGTCACTCTCTGTTGTGATCCTTAAGAGTAAGAGCTCTTCAAGGATGCTACATTAGGGGACAAGAAGAATGAAGTGGACACACAATCTCTCAAAAGTCAGCCTGAAAATAATGCACTGCACATCAGATGCCTGAAGGTCTGCAAGGGAAACTAGGAAATACAGGATAACAAAAGGTTATATTACGACCACTAAACATTCCTGCCACAAACATGCAAAAAAATTCCCCAGCACCAAAACTGCATACCTAAAAACCCACATATTTATGTAATACAAAAATATGTATAACCATATATATTTTGTATGTGTTTTGGATTTATAAGTATGTGTGTATGTAATAATTGACCTAAAAAGATCTTGAAAGTATTAGAAATTTATTGAAGTGAGGACTTTTACTTAGTCTTATTTGAGCACCTTCTGTTGAGATGTACCATTGTAGGTACTGTGGATTTAGCAGAATATAAAGCAAAAGAAAACCTCCCATTTCTTAATAGACCTTATGTTTCTGTGAAGGAGCTATTCGTTCCATAGGAATTTTTAAAAAGTGTGAATCTGAATGACCAGAGGCATTCTTACCTAAAAGTGACCCACAATGAATGTAATATTTTAGTAAAAATCAAAGCTGATGGTGAAAACTTAAGTAAGGTGTAGTTGGGTTTGGAAATGTTATTAATTTCTTCTCCCTTCCGATTAGGCACTGTTTTTTGTTTGTTTTTTAGCCACATGAGAATCTAACTCATTCCTGAATCTGTATAATTTCATCTAATTTGTTTCGTTTGTTAAACATGTCTTATGTTTTCCTAATAGATATAATGGAATTTTTAAATTATTCAACTCAACAGACTATTGGCAAAATAATTAAATTCATCTTTATACAATCTGTAGAGTGGATAAAATTTGTATTCTATTGCTCTAGTTGCACCAATATTTTCTTTAAAAACAAGATTCCTTTGGAAGTTATCCAGCATATTTGTAAATGTTTATCTGACTCATTGTACAACTCTGAAAATTATATTCTCACAACTGCTTCTACTTCTTCATGATGCAACTTCACAATGTATTTTTCACTGAAATACTGGCCATGAGAAAAAGCAAACTCTTAAAATGATGAGTGCTTTGCACACCTCAAAATTAGATGTTTTCTAAAGGAAAGAATTGGATCTCAGCCAGAGAAACAGCCATGATGAAGGTTCAGTACGACTGTGTGAGAAAGAATAAAAGTGTGTGGATATCTTTGTAACTAAAAGACATTAAGAACACACTTTTGTTAAACAATCTATTTTCCCAGTATTATACATAGCTATAATGGTTATTTTATCACTTCCACATCTTCTCTTTTTAAAATAATTTACATATTTTTTTTTCTTCTTGAATTAATTTTGATATTGTTTTCTTTTGCCATTTTTTTCTTAGAGGGTTTTATAATTACTGATAAAACTTTGTGTCCATGAAAACAAAGAAAAGAAAGATTTGCTTCCATAGCCAAAATCCTCCCATGAACTGTATTTATACTTCTCATGACTTGAGAATATGTTTTTATAATTGTAAAGTTAAAAAAAAATGTAGTCTAGGTGACAGAGACATGTTTGACCTGCAAAGCATATATATATATATATATATATATATATATATATATGTATGTATATACACATACATATACATATATATGTATATATATGATATATAGATATATACAAATATTTATATATAAGATATAAATATATAAGATTTTAGAAAAATCTAAGATTTTAGAAAAATATATATCTACAGTAATAAATAAATTCAGCAAATAAAATTCAGATTTTATATCAGGATATAAAATCAACTCCTATAAATCAAATGCATTTCTACACATCAGTGATGAATCCTCTGAAAGAGAAATTAGGAAAACTTCCCCATTCTCAATAGCCTAAAAAAATCAGATTAAATACATCTGGATAGATGCAGAAATGTTTTTGATTCCTACTTCAGCTGAGGACAATAATTTCTCATTATCTTCATGAGAGTTTTTTTTTCCCCTTTAAAGAGCCAAGAAAATTGACAATGGATACAAAGTTTAATTCAATGCAGTTTAATAGAGTTTCATTCTGTGCAACAAATTGTTTTCATTTACTTATTATTTGCAAAGTATCTAGGAAACCTGGAAACTACAGTAAACACAAAAGTGAGAGACATGGTTTGTAAAGCTTAATCACCATGACTTTTATACAATGTAAATTGACAGTACCCAACAAACACCTCAAAACTGTCCAAATGTTTTCACAACTCCTAATTGCCCAAAAGAAATAGGTCAACCTGACATAACAAGTGTAGTTTTACCACATTTTGCCAAAATTGTCTGGATTTTAATATCATTGATCTTGTTTTTATTGTTAAGGAATCTAGAAAATTGTTCTTCATATGAAAAGAAAATGTTATATTATACAAATGTATTCATTGTTAAGTTTTTTTTTATACAAAGGGAAACATTTTTAAATAACTCAAATGTCCAAGCTAAAGAAAAGATTGACAGAAATTTTGTGCATTTTTTTTTTATTTTTTTTATTATTTATTTACTTATTCATCATGCACAAGTATAGTATCTTTTTACATACAACTGCTTGTATACAAAGTATATAAGTACCATTCAGATCTTCAATCATGCATTTAGGATAATGATATCCATCTCATTCAACCACCAATTTTTTTCCAACCCCCCCCCCTTACTCCCTCCCTCCCCTCCCTTTCCGTTGACCATTCTAGTGTTCCTCTGATCCTATGTACCCCCTTCCAACAACTCTGTGAACCAGCCTCCTTATATCAGAGAAAACATTCGGTACTTGGATTTTTGAGATTGGGAATGGAACCACCCTATGACCCAGCCATCCCACTCCTGGGTCTATTCCCAAAAGACTTAAAAACAGCATATTACAGTGACACAGCCACTTCAATGTTTATAGCAGCACAATTCACAATAGCTAGGTTATGGAACCAACCTAGATGCCCCTCAGTAGATGAGTGGATAAAGAAAATATGGTATATATACAAAATAAAATTTTACTCAGCAATAAGAGAGAATAAAATAATGGCATTTGCAGGTAAATGGATGAAGTTGGAGAATATAATGCTAAGTGAAATTTTGTGCATTTTATAGTGAAAAATATTAAGGTATTATTCTAGAAGAATCTTAAAGGATAATGGGAATTAGCATCATAACATCAAATAACATATTATTAACAAAATGTAATGCAAGATATTTATATGCATACATTTAGAAAAATCTTGGAGATATATACAAAAATATTCATTGCAGTCATATCATTGTTGGAATATTAACCATTTTCATTATTTCTAGTAGACATTAATGTAATTTACAAACTTACAGTAATTCAAAGACATTGTAAAACAATTATTAAAACTTCATACTTAAGGTTTTTAAAAAAGGTATTCAAAGAAACATAGAATAAACTAGTAAAAACTACAACTAATACTGACAGTAGCTGTCGGGGCCTTTGGAACACATCGGCCGAAAGAGTAAAGAGTTCTGGCTGCTTTCCATGCCCTGATACAGACCTGATCTGAACAGGGGGCGTTGTTCTGATGTATCGTGAGAACCGAAACCACCCTAAGGATAGGATAAGAGACTCTGACAATAGGACTTGCCGGTGTTCGTTGCCTGTTTCTATAATCTGCTTGCTGACTGGTCTTTGTCCACTATAAGACTGGCCATTTTCCTCAATAAACCTGAGTTCCAGCACTGAAGTTACCTGACTGGACTCCTGGCGTGTCACTGGGTCCTTTGAAGGTGGGGGAGGGGGCACTAGCGGCTTCTACCTTCCCAGTCTCATCTCACTGCTGAGGTACGCTCCCTGGCCTCCTTTGCTGGACAAAGGAGGTCCATCCCAGATACTGGGGGGAGCGGGAGAGGGCTAGAAACTTCAGCCCATTACCATAATTTCATGACAAGTAGCCATACAATAATGTAAACTTTGATACAGAAATTCTAAGATTTAATTATTGGTCAGTAAATTATCAACTCTGTGCACTTGATCGCATATATATATATATATATATATATATATATATATATATATATACCCTTTCCCCTCCACCTTCCCCAAAATGTTCATAGCTTGATCCCTGGATGCAAGGTTGGTTCAACATATAGAAATCAATAAACATAATTTATCATAGCAATACGCTTAAAGACAATAATCATATATGATCATCTCAATAGATGTGGAAAAAGCATTTGACAAAATACAACACTCCTTCATGTTCAAAACACTAGAAGACTAGGGATAATAGGAACATACCTTAACATTGTAAAAGCTATGCTAAGCCCAAGGACAACATCATTCTAAACACAGAAACATTGAAAGCATTCCCTTTAAGAACTGGAACAAGACAGGGATGCCCTCTTTCACCACTTTTATTCAACATGTTCCTGGAAACTTTAGAGCAATTCGACAAAAGAAAGAAATTAAGGGGCTACAAATAGGAAAAGAAGAACTCAAAATATCACTATTTGCTGATGACATGATTCTATACTTACAAGATCCAAAAAATTCCATCAGAAAAATTCTAGAGTAATAAATAAATTCAACAAATACAATTCAGATTTTATATCAGGATATAAAATCAACACCCATAAATCAAATGCACAGTGATGAATCCTCTGAAAGAGAAATTAGGAAAACTACCCCATTGTCAATAGCCTCAAAAAAATAAAATAAAATATTTGGGATTCCAGTCCTGCAATCTGAGAATGTGGTATATCACACAGCAAAAGTAATTTTGAAGATAGAATTAATGATAGGGACTTTAAACAGGAAGATTGGGGAGGAATGACTAGGTGGGCTCAACCACATTAGCGTTTATTTTTATATTTATTTATTAATTTTTGGTGCTGGGATTTGAACTCAGGGGTACTCAACCACTGAACCACATCCCCAGTCCTATTTTGCATTTTATTTAAAGACAGGGTCTCACAGAGTTGCTGAGTTACTCGCTAAGTTGCTGAGGCTGACTTTGAACTCAAAATCCTCCTGTCTCAGCCTTCAGAGCTGCTAGTAGCTTTTGAAAGAAAATAAATTCTTCCACCTGGAAATAGAAGCAAATAAAAAATGTCAAATACAATGATCTAGTGCTTGAGGATTTAGGAGGACTTGAACCTTCAATAAGAAAGACAAGGACCTGAATTCTGCCAGCAACCTGAATGAGACAGAAGTAGACTTTATCCAGATTTGGATATGGTTTGAGAGACTTCCTTCCCAAGGCTTCATTTGATATTGTATGATGGCACCATTTTCAAATAGATTTATGGATAAATAGAACTCAATCTGCATTAGAATTCCAGCTGATATTTTTTAAAGAATTACAAACTAATTGTAAAAATATATATGTAATTTCCAGTGACCCAGAATAGTTAAAAATAATTTTGAAAATTAACAAGATACAAACAGTAAAACTTCTTCACTGCAAAATAAACAATGATAATCAAGACCGTATGGTACCAGCAAAAAGAAAATTATAGATGTAGGTATACATTTATAGATATAGATAAGGTATCCTCATGAGTTTGGATTTAGCAATTTATTTTTAGGTGTGACATCAAATCTAAAATGACAGAAGAAAAAAACAGATAATAAGACATATTCAAACTTTGAAATATTTTTACCTGAATTAGTGTACTATTAAAGAAAGTACTCATACATAAGAGCTGAAATTATAAAACTCTTAGAAAATAAAAACAGGGAAAATCTCTTTAACATTGGAGTACAGATATCCAAAGCAAAAATAAATAAGATGTCATCAAACTTAAAATCTTTATAATACTAAAGGAAATAATAAATATAATTAAAAGGCAATCTATAGAGTGGGATAAAATATTTTGAAAATCATATAGGTAATAAAAATAATATCTAAAATATATAAGTAAGTTATACAACTCAAGAGCAAAAATCAAATAATCCAATTAAAAATGGGAGAAATTACCTGAATAGACATTTTTCCATAGAATAAATACAAATGTCCAAACAGTATATAAAATTGTCAGGAGCCTTCCATGGGTTGCTTGTGGGTCACTGTACATGGAAGCCTCATGGATAGAGACATCTGGTGTCTGGGAATGACCAGTGGACATTTCATCTGGTCAATTGCCCAGGGACAATGCAAATCTCTATCTTGCTGTGCTGTGGCCCACACAGCACCCGAGATGGGCGTAACCTGCCAATATGTCAATCAACTTGCTGACTGCAAGACATCATGAAGCAAGACTCTGCCCTTGAAACCTTATCCCTGCTTTTGATGTACCCTCTTAAATAAAGCCATTTTATCTTTGTCTAGTTCCAAAACCCATACAGACTAGATCTATCAGGGGCTTCGCTTTCTGTAAATATATTTCTGAGTACTTGTGTTTTGTTATTTACTAATTATTCAAGATTATAAATTTTAGGGTGGCTTGGATTATCCTGGGCAGGAAGAAGAAGCCCTTAATGAGATGCTGGCCATCATCCCTGTTCCCCCACCATATAAAATGTTGCTCAAGGTCACCAATGATCAAAGGAAATACAAATCAAAATCACATTGCACATCACACCTGTTAAGCTATTATCAAACATATGAGATAATAAGTTTAGTGAGGATGTGGGAAAAGGACACTCTTCTATATTCCTTTCTGGAGATGTAAACGGATTCTGCAGTTGTGGAAAACACTATGGAAATTCCTCAAAAACAAAAAGCAAACCTAAGGTTCAATACAGCAATCTCAACTCTTGGTTTATATACAATGGAAATGAAATCAGTATCTTAAAAGAGATATGTATATAAAGAGTACATATATAAAATCATTATGTTGTGTACCTTGAAGATATTTAATCTCTATTTGACATTTAAATGATTTTAAATAAAAGGGAAGTAAAATGATAGCCTATGGAGAAAATTATTTTCTAAGTTTGAACCCCAATTTTTAAAAGAACTAATACAACTCAATAATAGAAAGAAAAATAACCCAATTTTAAAATGAACAAAGAAAATGAAAAGTAATTTCTCAAATAAAAGTATACAAATGATCAATAAGTACATGAAAATATGATCAAAATCATTAGTCACTAGGAAATGCAAATCAAAATCACAGTAAGACAGCATTTCAAATCTACTATGATCTTTTTTCTAGAGTCAAAAATTCATATGCAAGGGCTCATGAGTATATGTCATAGTCAGAGTTTTCATATACTGCTGGTAAGAATGTAAAATGTTGGGGCATCTTTGAAAAATAGTCTGACAACTCCTCTAATAGTTAAATATTGACTTGAAATATGAACCAGAAATTCCACTTCTAAGTATATATCCAAGAGAAGTGAAAACATATATTCACACATAAACTTCTACATGAATACTTATGGCAACATCATTCTTAAAAACTACAAGAAAGAACTCAAATGTTTATCAGCCGATAAACAGATAAACAAAATGTGGCCTATTCATATAGTGGAATATTACTCATATATAAAAAAAGTAATGAAATATTGACACACACTACAACACTGATGAATCTTGAGACCATTATTCAAGGAAAAATAGCTAGATACAAAAACAATATATTATATTTATGTGAAATACACAAAATGGGCAAAATATGGAGACAGAGTAGGGCAATGGAATATGTACAAGGATTCTTTTCAGATGATAAAAAAAAATAGTCTAAAACTGGCTGTGGGAGATTCTTGCCTATATCTGTTTATTAGTTTTCTAGGGCTCCAATGCAAAATCCTACAAGGTGGGTCCCTTCAACAATAAAAAGTTATTTTCCCACAATTTTGGAAGCTGTAAGTCTGAGGTCAAGGGTCAGAAAGGTTGCTTCATTTTGAGGGCTGTGAGAGATCTGTGCCTTTTGATCTTTTAGTTTGCTGCTGGTCTTTAGTGATCCTTGGTTTGCAAAAGCATTACTGATTTCTAACTTTTCTACATATGACGTTTTCCCTATTTATGTGCCTTCAAACTTCCCCTTTTTAAGGACCCCAGTCCCATTAGATTAGGACCCATTCTAATAACTTCATTAAGTTGATTATCTCTGTAAAGATCCAATCTCCTCACATGGTCATATTCTGAGGAATTACAGGGTGCATAGGGCTTTCAACATGTAAGTTTTGGAGGACACAATTCAACACATATCTCTGCACATATGCTGAAAACAACAGAATTCAATACTTTACATGAAAGAATTATATCTCAATAAGCTGTTAGTAAAAACTGCAATAAATAAAAGCTGTCTGGGTGTGCCTACATTGTTTCTATTTAGCAAGGATTTCAAAGCAACTATTAAATATGCTTTAAAAACTTAATGGAAATAATGCTTAAAGAACTAAAGGAAAGTATGACCAAGTGAATCAACAAATATTCTCAGTTAAATTACAGAAATTATAAATGAATTGCTGGACAAGGTGGCGCATGCCTGTAATTCCAATTACTTGGAAAGCGGAGACAGGCAGATCACAACTTCAAGACCAGCCTCAGCAACTAAGAGTAGCCATGAACAACTTAGCAAGACCTTGTCTCAAAATTTAAAATGTACTGGGCATATAGCTCAGTGGTAAAGCACCTCTGAGTTTAATCCCCAGTGCCAAAATAAATAAATAAGTAAGCAAACAAATAAATAAATGAAGTTAAAAAAAAAAAAAAACAATGGACATTCTGAAGTTAGAGAATATTGTAACTGAAATAAATTCAGTAGAAGGTATCAACAAAAGATTCAAGATGGCCAAGGAATGCATCATCAATTATACAGTTTGAGAAAAAAGATTCTAAAAAACAAAATGAAGAAACATAGAAGAAAAATAAGAGTCTCAGACACAGATGGGACAATGGAAAACACGTAAAAGTAAGAGGCAAAAGATTTGTTAAGCAATAAGGGACAAAACCTTTCCAGTCTGATGAAATCATTGTTCTACAGATCCAAGAAGCTCACTGATCTCTAAGTAGTATAAACACAAAAATATCCATACTTACAAACTTAATGTATCAGTGGATTGAAAGAAGGACCCTAAGCAAAAACCGCAGGTTCCCTTCAACTTTCCTAAACTTAAACAGAGGAGAAATAAAGTTGGAGTCATTTGTTGCTGCCAGATCCAGAAACCAAATGTGTCTAGCTGCTGCATGAGATAGACAAAGGGAAAAGAAATAGCCAACAACCAGACTCTACGTCAAGTCACCCAATGACTTAGAGGGAAGATTCTGTTTTGAAGCTTCCATCAAGATGTCATGTTAGAATGGGAATACTGGGTTGGGGAAGGAAGAACAAAGGCAGAAGATAGAGAAAGCATGAAAAAAATCATCATACATGAGTACACATGCACACACATACACAAACCATACACAAACACACACCTCACTCCACCCCAACACACGTACACCCCAAGATGGGAAGACCCTAATAAAGATGAAGTTGTCAAATGAATTTTCAAAATGTTGAGAAAATACATTGATTAAAAAAAAAAAAAAAACTTACAGAAAAATTCTGTAAAATGTGCACATTAAAATATGCATGTCTGCCACCTTCTCTTTCTTCTGTACAGTGGCCAAGCAACAGCTAATGGTGTTTCATTCACACTATTCTTTGTGAGGACCCTGACAGTCAACTGAACCACATGACACTATCCATATGGTCAAAGTAGTAATCTGAGACAAGGGAGGCACCCTATTGACCAGACAAACTGATTTTTGCCAGCCAACAGTTGGAGGTTGGCAGTGCTCTATGAATCTACAGCTTCTAGGAAGAGTCCACCCTTCATTTGATGTCACATAGCAGGGATTTTGTCAATAAGATCTTATAAAGCTTTCCCTCCTGCCATCTTGCCTAGAAACTATGGTATGGGGGTTCTTGACCTGAACCAGACGTCACACATCCCTTCATTACTCTAAATGCTGCAAAAATAATTTGTGGTCAAACCAATATTTGTGCTTCAACAATATGAGTTAAGTTGTTGCCGCTGTAGCTGTTGCCACCTGCAGCAACGATACCATGGGAAAGAATTCAGAGGCAGATTGGGAATGAGTAGGTTCTTTATTCTGCTTTCTCTTCTGACTTCTCTCTCCAATTCCAACAACAACCCCCACACAACTCCAACCCTACCTGGTTAAATACTCTTCACCTTAACAAGTATACACATGTCACAAGCTCAACTTACAGGTGCGTCACACAGTGTTCAAGGGCACAGAAAGATTCTTAGTTGATTACATTAAGGTTAAGAGAAAACAATTAAACGCCTCCTCTTTGGCTGTCAGCCAGCCGCCATCTTAGCTACCTCCTCATTAAGGATCTTACATTTCCCCCCTTTTGTTTTAAAAGAGGGATAAATAAATGGGTGATGACCCTCACCACAGGATCGACTGTGCCTGTCTTAGGTGTCCACATGTGCAACCAACATTCTTACATTCTTACCCGTCATCAGATAATCAAGGCTGTGCCCTTGACTCCTGTCTTAGGTTGATATGTCGGTCACATGAGACTTTCCCGTCATTGACTACCAGCCGTCCAATAGAGCCAACCAATCATGAGGAGATGCTCCAGTTCTAAGGTGGCAAGCTTTGTGCTGACAAGCCAAGTTCCATTAAATAGTGTACTAAGTTCTTTATACAAATCAGGTGCCCCAAGTTCCATTAAGTAACGCACTAAGTTATCTAGACAAATCAGCTGCCCTATCAAGGTTAAGAAAGGGGATACCCGTAAGGTATTGTCCTGTGTAATGTCCTAAACATCTGTCAAAATGTCCACTTGTTATTGGAGCAACACGTTGATTGACAATTTCAAAATGTGGATTGATCTAGGAGGCCCCGTGCATGCAGAGCAGAGGCCATACTGCTGGTGAAGTTGTTAAATGCTTGAGCAGTAGGAATGCTTGTAGCAATTGCGATCCCTGCAGCTGTAGCAGCAGCAGCTGTCTCTTTTATGTCTAGACAACGCCACCGGCAAATCTTCAGGGCCCACTAAGACTGGCATAGGGATGTACCTAGAAACTCTAGCAACAATCATTAGAGGAAAGGCAGTGCCATTCCAGCACTGAGTCAGGAAGTGAGTTGTAGGAGTGCAAATCAAACTAAAAAATAGAATTATTAGATCTTCAGGTATCTGAAGTTGATCTCTGCTCACACACATTGCTGCTTGAGCTCCCACGAACATTAGCTGGCAAAATATCACATTCAGAACGGATTAAAGAAAGACTAAGGGTATTTAGCTGACAAAATATTACATTTAAGATAGATTAAAGAAAAGCTAAGAGCATTTTAGAAAAATAATTTATTAGCTGGAACTTTTGAGACTCTGCATACACAGCAACCTTCCATGAATATATCTGTTGAAACAATTTAAATTAATCAGCTCTTTAACAAATAAAGTTAATTACAAATAACCAATCCCATGTCAAATACCAAAATATCAGGCTATATAGTATTAGTCATATTCCTTGCTGAAGAGAAGTCCTAGAGATACTTATAAATTAAGTTTGAAGGTACCTTCATTTTTTAATTGTTTACCCAATTTGAATATATTTACCTTAACTGAATTAAAGTTATTTGGATCCTCTCTTTTTTTTTTTTTTTTTTTTTTTTTTGAATAATTTTCATGAGCTCCCGGTTTTTGTTATTTGTGACGTCACATTTACATGAAATCTGGACAAGTGCACAGACATAAAGACATATAAAAAAGAAAAACACAATTGTGTGTACACTAAAGAGAGATCCTCTTGTCCCGGCCGGGAGGAATGAGACTTAAGTTGTGAATTTATTGAAGGAAAAAGCACGCAGCTTAAAAATTTCTTAGCTGAAAAGGCAAAGATGAGGTTCCTTTGTCGGAAAAGAGACGAACTCGCGCAGGTGTGCAGATTGATACCTCTTTTAAGGGAATCATTCCACAACTACTTTATCTTGGCCCTTTTGATTTGGCACTTGTTTTATTAATCTTGATTCTGCAACAACTTCATCTTGGCCCTTTTGATTTGGTACCTGTTTTATTAATCTTGATGGTATCCATACTGGCAAGGACTCGTGCTGTGGAAAAACACAAACAGATCCTCTCCCCCAAATTAATACTGGGTCAGGGCCCTTCCATGTGCCTGAAAGAACATCCTTCCAGTAAACCAAAGGTTTATGTTGTTGATGTGGATTTCAGTGTCTGTCTCCAGCCGAATATCCTTTGGAATCCAAAGTTAAAAAATTTAAAGTAAAAAGGGCAACGGCTAATCTATCTTTAGGATTTGTCCAATTTCCTTCTTTTTGTTTCAAAAGCATAAGTTTGAGTGTGCAATTAGCTCGTTCAATTATACCTTGGCCTTTAGGATTATACGGAATACCAGTTTATGAAGTATATTGAATTTGGAGCAAAACTGTTTGAAAGATGAAGACGTATATGCAGTGCCATTGTCTGTTTTAAGCATTTTGGGAATGCCCAGTGCAGCAAAAGCTTGTAAACAATGAGATGTAACATCTTTAATTTTTTCTCCAGCATGTAAGGAAGCAAAATTGATGCCTGAGCATGTATCTATGGTCACATAAATAAATCATAATTTTCCAAAATTTGGCTCATGGGTGACATCCATCTGCCACAAATGATTGGGCATTAATCCTCTTGGGTTAACCCCATAATGCGGATTGGGCAAATGTGTCACACAAGATTGACAAGCCTTCACAATTGTTCGAGCTTGATCTTTAGTTATTTTGAACCTTTGTTTTAAAGTAGTACTACCTTTGCTCGTTTTGATTTTCAAATACTGGTAGATCCCAATGTCCCTGCGAGTTTTGACACTCAAGGGTACGTAAGCGCTTAGAAAGATCCTTAATCTCTGCTTCAAGGGCACACAAGCACCTAGAAAGACCCTTTATTGTCTCTGTAATTGATTCAACCCATGAGGGAGCAAAGGGCACAAGTGGTTCCTCCACTTGACGGTCCTTTATCTTGGTCCTCCTTAATTTCCTTTTGCTCATTTTCCTCAGGATCACTTTTACTTAATTCCTCCTCACTAATACTATCCTCACTGGTCCTAACTGACTCAGTGGAGGTTGTGCTCTCTTGATCACTTTTACTTAATTCCTCCTCACTACTACTACTCTCACTGGTCCTAACTGACTTAGTACCATCCCGAGTCCCAGGTTCAATTGAGAGCACGTATTCTTCAGCTATTTCTAATAATTCTTGAATAGCTTTAGCAGCTCGGATTTTTGTCATTTTTGAGCCCATCTTAATCGCTCTGAGTAGAGACTCCTTAGTTCTTACCTGCCGATTCCGAACTGCCCGTACGGGTCACCACTTGTTGACACCTGTAGCTGTTGCTGCCTGCAGCAATGATACCGCAGGAAAGAATTTGGAGACAGATTGGGAATGAGTAGGTTCTTTATTCTGCTTTCTCTTCTGACTTCTCTCTCCAACTCCAAGAACAACCCCCACAGAACTTTAAGTGTCCTCTTGCTTTATTTATACAGCAAGAAGTAGCCTCTTTATGTGCCAGTAGAACTTGAGTTTCCCATGAGATACATGAAAAAGAGTCCCCAAGTAGATAAAGCAAAGACAAGAAATTGTGAAAACATATGCAAATCAAAAGCAGCAGAAGTTTAAGCAGAAAACGATAAAACAAATATAGAAAATTGAAATTGTCATTTATATTAAAATATCAGACTGCTAGGTCAGAAATTTCTTAAACAAGTCACATGTGAAGTAAAGAAAGGTTTTGACTATTATATCACACATACAAGGAGATGAACATTGAGGAGCCGGCTGCTTCTTTTTTTTCCTGAATACTCTATATAATGTTTAGAATGTGGAAAATACGAATCTATAAGCTACTTGAAAGTGTTTATATTGTGTACTGTGTCATAAAAATATCACATGTATATCATATTATTGTTATAAGGAGGAAACATGTATTTCACTGTTTTAAATGTGAAAAAATGGTGTATGATCATATCCTTACTCTTACTAATTTTGGCAGCTTGGGATAAAAGCAATTAAGGTTGTCCTCACAGAGCTGTATCTTATAGAACCCTGTCATGTGTGCAATAAAATAGCAGAGTGATGGTATGCCTCTGGGATGAGGGAATGGGGTAAAATGGATTTTCAAGTTTTGCTTAAGTACATCAGATAATTAAAAAAAGAAAGATCTTGGTAATTGAAATATGAGTACATAGTACTGGTAATGTTAATTATCACTGTATATAATTTAAATATAAAAACATTTCATTTGTGAAACTGTATTGACATGTCTTTCCCTTAGAGTTCTGAAATGTTTACTTACTTTAGAAAAGACTAATTATTGTTGACTTGGTGGAATCAAATATTTTAATTTAGCCCAAAACTTTCACTAAAGGATTCAAGTGTCCTGGTATGGAAATGGATACATGATGCTCAATGCTATCTAGGATTCACCTAGATGCTGTTTGCAGTGGAGAGACACCAGTGTCCCCAACCTCTTAGTGGGCCCCATCTCCTCCTGTTCATGCCCTTGCAGGCTTCCTTCTTCTTCAGTGTTGGAAGGAACTTTGACTTACTTCAATAAAATATGGCAGAGGAATGGGATTCCACTTGTGGGATTATGCTGCTTCATGCTGCACTGTCTGGATAGCAGATTTACTCTAGAGCTCCTATTTTCATCTGACAAATGGCTAGCTTGGGACACTCACACAGTTAGCAGCCCTGGGAGCTGAGGGTAAGTCTGTAGCTGATATGAATAAGAACATGGGGTATCAGTTTTTTAATTACCAGGAAATTAATCTAAATTTCATCAACAACTTGAGTGAGCTGAAGAGGGGATTTTCCCAGTTTAGCCTCCAGATGAGAATGTGGCACAGCTGAGACAGTGACTGCAGCTTTGTGAGACCCTACCTAGAAGGTCCAGCTAAACCAGGCCCAGATGACTATGAGATCATGTGTGTTTACTTAAGCCACTAAATTTCAGTCAATGTATTTTGCCTGAATAGCTAAAAAAAGGTGGCTGTGAGTTAATCTAGAAACTTTACAAATCCTTGAATAAATGGGAATTTTATCTTCTGGCAAACAAAAAATGTTTCTTTGATAATACTGTAACTTTTTCTTTCCTTTTCTATTTTGTGTTTCCATTTGTGTGTGTGCATGTGTGTGTTTGTGTGTGTGTGTTTTAAAAGGTGCTGTGCTCTAACAGGAGTTCCAAAAATCCAAGGCACTTGCTCAATTTTTAATTATAGGAGAAAACCTCTAGGAACAATATTTTGGGAGAATTTAAACTATAATATATGCCCTTTCTATTAGCCAGTTATGGAGGCAGTTATGGAATTTTAAAAACATCATTAAAAAGCTTGATATTTCACAAATTGGGGTTTAGACATCAGGGTCACCACATATTTCACTTGTAAGATAAAACTTGTTCCAGTGAGGTGAAATGAAATGGAAGAACTTTGGATGTATGTAAAAAGTTCTTGAAAAGATATTCAAAGTGTGATTATCAGGAAATTACTAATTGTCTCTCTATAGTATTCTAGTTATACTTAAAAAAGGAGTTGAGCATGCAAACACAATTTGGGAAAAGCAACATTTGTAATCTTTGAAATGAAATAGTTAGGGAATGTAGAATAACCCCTTTTCATGAGAATAAATCCTGACAGAGGATGTTGCATTTGAAAACTGGTACACCTCTTAAGACATCATTCAGCATCTTGAACTGTCACTACTCACTGCTAACTCAGCATTGTCAGGGTCTACCTCTTCTTTCCTATGTCTTTGAATAACTCTATTCTTTTATTTTTTGAGATTCTTATTATACTGTCCAAAAAGTAATGCTCTGATGAATGAGAAATTTCATAAGAAAGGATACCAAGGCCACACAATAAATATTGAAAATTAATCTGAATATCACTAAATTTTGTTTACTTCAGTGTAAAATGGAATATTATTGTAAAAATATGATTGTATGGAAACAACCTTGTAAGATAAAGAGGCAACACAGCTTAATGAGATTAAAATGGTTAGAGAATGTATCAAACTTTATGAAGTAGAAGCATGGAAGCTAACTCTAACATAAGGATAAAGGGGAAACAGTCACTAAATAAAACTACCAAAATAGGATTAGGGGTTGGGGTTGTGGCTCAGAGGTAGAGTGCTTGCGTAGCATGCACGAGGCACTGGGTTCAATCCTCAGCACCACATAAAGTAAAATAAAGACACCTATAACTAAAATATGTATAAATATATATGTATATATATATCTTAGTATATATATACATATTTTTATACATATATATATATATTTAAAAAATAGGATTAGGAAAGTTAGAATGGAAAATTCCCATGTACCTACTTACCAACCAGATCACAGGTATGTTCCAGCTTGGCATTATGAAAACAAATTGCATCTTGACTTTGTTCCCTCAAATTGACAACCTCTTTTCTAAAAGATGTTATTGTAACACCTAATAAGAAAAATCACTAAAAGTCAGTGCAAGACTTTCCTCATGGGGCAGAGGCCCAATATAGTTATACTATTCTATGTAGAATCACATATTATAAGGCACATTAAAAATGGGCAAGCCAAATGGAAAATTGTGAAGCTCTTTTACTTCACTGCATGAAAATATGAAACACTGTTGGATTCTAGCATTGCAGAGTCACAAGAGAATATGAAAGTGAAGGGAGTAGGTGTGTTCTGCATCATATTTATACCTTCTATAGTCAGATTGGCCAGTCTGTTAAGACAGAGCCTGTAGTCTACTTTTAAATTATAAATGTTGCCATCAGAAAAAATACTAAATACTAAACAGCAACAGGATTAAGACCATTCAACATCAGAAATTAAGAAAACTTTTCTCAGATTTCTTTCTAGAATAGGCACTAGTCCTATGCATTCTAATGATGGCTACTGATGCTGTTGTTGAGTCTTGGTCCATTGGTCTGCTATTTAAAAAAAAAAAAAATGTCACCTAGGTGACTTATAAACAAGCCTCTACTTCTCAGAGTTCTGGAGGTTGGGAAGTCAATCAAAGTGCCAGCAAGCTGGTGTTGGGCTATTATCTGCTTTCAGGATGATACCTTCCTGTATTTTCACAGGAGAGAAGGAACAAACAACCCTCCTGAAGTCTGCTTTATACAGCCAGCATTTTCATATGTGAGGACAAAGCTCTCAAATGTGTCTACCTCTTGATCTTACAGCACTGGGGGGTAAGGTTCCACCATATGAATTTAGGGGAACCAAGATTCAGACCATAACTTTCCATTCTTGTCCACAAATTAATGTCATTCTCACATGTAAAATACATTCCTTGCATCCCAGTAGCCCCCAAAGTCTTAAATTGTTCCAGCTAACTGAAAAGGTGGAAGTCCAGAGTCTCATGCAACTATCATCCACATCAGACTCAATGGTGTGTTTTATCCTGAGGCAAATACCCCTCCTTCCAGCTATAAATATGTGAAAACAAACATGTTATGTGTTTCCAAATCACAATGGTGGGACAAAAATAGGATAGTCATGCCAAATTCAAAAGGGAGAAGTATGAGTGGCAAAAGCAGAAAAACAAAAACAATACAGGGGTAACAAGTACAAACCAAATCTAAAACTACACAGGGCAAACATTACATCTTAGGACTTGAGAATAATCTTCCTTGGCTCTAGCTTTCAAAACTATAAAGCAATTAATTTATGTTGTCTTAAGCAATCCAGTTTGCAGTAGAAAGGAGAATCAGACTTTTCTCAAACCTCTTTTACAAGGGCACAGATACCATGCTTCTACCAAATGACCTAATAGATTCCTAAGAGCCCTACCTCCTGACGCTATAACCTGGAGGATTGTCCTCAACATATGAATCTTTGGGGGACACCAACCTTCAGGCCGTAGCAAACATTTCCATTCATTAGGAAAGAGCTCTCAAGATAGAACCAATCACTTCCTAAAGGCATCCTAATACCTTGGGGTTTAGGGTTTGACATAAAAATTTAAGGGGGCTCAAATCTCTAGATCACAGCAGTTAGCATTAAACTTCATTTTTCCTGAGGCTCAAATAAAAATACATGTGATTTGAAATTTGGAATTTGGAATTGAGAAATAGTACAAATTTTTTAAACATCATTTAAAAGTTCCATTGTCTAGACCAATAAGTGTCTCCCACAATAGAATGAACTTCATATGATGACAATCCATGAAATAGCTCATTTTTATTCCTCACTATCATTAAATTACATTAGTAACAATGCCACCAGATAATAATTATAAGTAACATATGGTGAAAGCCTATCAGATTTTTGTGTGCCCTATATGTAAGAACATATTTACAGTTTATGATAGTAGTATATGGCATACTCTATTATTGTAATTCTGGAAATGGAGAAACTAAGCACAGAGAGTTTAAATAACTTGTCCCCAAATCACTCATCTGAAAATCAGGAGACTTGGGAATTAATCCATATTCTATAAATTCAGAGTCTAAGCTTTGACTATTAAATTTCACTCTGCAATTAAGATTCCTAACCTGTTAGTTCATGAAATAAAGTAGGTTCATTTTCTGCTTAACAAATAGAGTTTGGGGATTCTGTAAATTGCAGGTTCTATAAAATTGCCTAGCTTTGATCTAAAAAACAATGAATGCCACACTGGCTCACTAAACTGATGGGGGTGAATAATAAGCAACACTGGGTTGTTTTTGGTCAAGATAATTAAAGCTACTATACTTGCTATTAGTGCTCCTGAAATGATTACGGCTGGCCTATAAGCTGAAGAGTCCATAATAGTAGCACTTTATTGGCTTAATAAAATGGTGCTCCAAAAAGCTAGTAGTATCATCTTGTGACCATCAGGAGCAAGGTTCTTTCTTGGTTTCTAGGTCATGTTAATCTGGAACTACCTGATATGGAAATACCTTATCTTGCACTAAAGGTTATGTTATTCAGTGAAGGAGTGGTCACAGGGTTGTACATATGGACCTACCATAAGATATAGATAAAAATTAAGGACAAATTTCATACTGATCATGACAGCATCTAAGTGTAAATAAAAAGTCTATCTAGATCCATCTATCTATCTATTGATCTGTCTTTTCAGTCCTTGAAAGTTAGCTATTTATAATCAGAAACCCTATCAAAATTTCCCATAAATGTGTACAATTTTTATGCTTTTATGTATAAGCTAAAATCAAATTTAAAAAGTCAAGGAAAAACAACCAGTGAAGTAAATACCAATACCCAAATAAGATGTCAATAATAATTTTTTAGAACGTGGTATTAAGCTAAAAATTCAGATTTTGGCTCAAGAAAAATGGAGAGATTGAAAATATGACACGGAATCTGGAAAACATGCAAGAGCATCACAGCTGTTTCATACTTCTCATCATAAGTACAGCAGGAGGGAATCAAGAGAATAATAGAAACAATGATGTATGAGAAATTGATAGAACTAAAGAATTTAACACAATAAAAGATATGTCAGCACTGAATGTAAAGAGCAATAAGGATGAAGCTAATAATTTATGAGACCAGGAACAGTAGACATCTATGAATATGCGGTAGTCAGGCCAGAAGTAGATTTTTCAATAGCTCTAAGGAAATGCATACATATATATTTATGCATATATACATAAACATACAAACGCACATATACATGCATACATATTCTCATGCACATATGTTCTCATGTATACATTCAAGTATATCAGAACATTATAACCAAAGTAGAACTTCACATTCAGCCAAATTTAAATGTAAAATAAAGCCAGGAAAAGTCTTAACTACTGGTTATTGATGAACACTTACTAAAAAAATTATCAATAAGTAAATTAAAAGCATGAAAAAGGAATAAAAAAATTGGTGAAGATTTTGACAATATTTTTTGATAATCCTAACTGCTGAATGAAAACTGAAGGGCAAAAAATCATACCCGTGACAACCATGCAGCCAACAGATTTATTCACCAGCCTTTATGGCTGGTTGGAGGTTGAAGAGGTGCTCTGGTTGGAGGTTGAAGAGGTGCTGGGAGAGGGGAGTGTGCAAGCTCTGGTGGGAGAGAAGAGTCAGGGAGAGGGAAGTGTGCAAGCTCTGGTGGGAGACAGGAGTCAGGGAGAGGGATGTGTGCAAGCTCTGGTGGGAGAGTGTGTGAGCTCTGAACGGAAGGCGGTGCCTGGTCCGGCCAGCTCTCTGGAGCTGTTGGCTAAAGCAGCTGCCATCAGGCTGGAGGCTGGAGCTATTGGCTGGGGCAGCTGCCACTGGGAGACGGTGGATCTAAGGCTGGTACAGTGGCTGCCTCCTCTTAGCAGGGTCGAGCTGTTGTGACTGTGAGACTCCCCCCAGCTCCGAATGGATTGGAGCTTTTATAGGGATTTCT
This sequence comes from Tamias sibiricus, assembly GCA_025594165.1. Classification (NCBI taxonomy): domain Eukaryota; kingdom Metazoa; phylum Chordata; class Mammalia; order Rodentia; family Sciuridae; genus Tamias; species Tamias sibiricus. Next base: position 37,471,867 of record CM046664.1, on the reverse strand, counting down.
GGTGGGGGGTGTACCAGAGTGACCTTTAATGCTATTGGCTCTTTGCCCGTGGGGTGAGGGCGACCTTTAAGCCTACTGGCTCCTGCCCGGGGAAGATGAAATATACTGCCAGGAGAATAAAGCAACCTTTTGACCCTCTGCCTGTGGAACAGGGTGACCTTTTGGCTACCTGTAAGCCTATTGGCTCCTGCCCGTCTATCAAAAACAATGACTAAATTATGAGAAAGGTGAATTAAAATTCACTCCCTATAAAAAAGAGGGAGCTAAGCAAAAGGTTGTTTGTGGTCTTGTTTCTGAGAAGCAGTGATATTGTACAATATCTTTAGACATCAGTAAAATATAAATATATATATATAGAAACCATTTTAGGATATCACTATTTTTGATGATCTGTGGCAACACTTCAGCTCACTGAAGAAAAAGGAACAAACTAAACTCTCTTCGTACATTTTATTAAAAAATGAAGTCTAGATAGGTCAAGTCCATTTAGTCATCCAGTAAATATTTACTATCACCTGTATGCCAGCCAGTGTAGGGTAATTGGAAATGCAAGATACAGTTCCCACTATACATTATGGGGTTAGAGATAAAAAAAAATATACAAGACTAATTCATGTAATATAATGATATGATGAATGAATACATCCTGTGAAGAAAAACAGATCAGACTTAAATGCTAATGATTAATGGAGTGCATTCCATTTTCTAAATTTAGAATTTATTGTAGTTGCGTAAGTCTTTTTTTACTTAAGCTCATGTTTTGGTTTTCTTATCTAATATAAATCATTTTCATCTTTGAAAATATTTTATTTGGTTCAAATTTTTTTCTTTATTTGTTCAAATACCTATTTACTCAGAGTCTAAGTGAAGGTCACTAAACAGTCATCAAAGTGCTTTCAGTCTAAGAGCAGAAATACACAATGACTGCAGAATAGATTGATTGTAGAGGATCCTGGGAGGACTCTGTCCCAGGTATCTAGTATTCAGAGAGAGGTCCCCTGGGGAAGGAATGACAAAGTGACAAAATGAAAACAATAATTAAGGACTATCAAGTAAAATTTGTGGAAGCAGTTAGGAAGAAGCAGTATGGGATACTAAAAAATTTAAAACCGACTAGTGGAACTACAGCAAAGAGAGCAGTGCATGTGGGGTAAAGACTTTTAACCTGGAACATTCTATCATGGGAGCTAGAGGCAAGTGGACAAATCTTGTAATTTTGTTGTCTGTTGGAACACTTGTATCTGAATATTTGAGTAAGTAAAACCTTTTCTACTTATCTAATCTATTTCAAAACGTATTAAAGAAGGAATTTCTCTGTACTCAAATTTTTTAACTAATCATTTCCATTTTATCAGTTGACAACACTAATTATGGAATCTACTTCAAATTTTTATAACATGTGAATTATCACACCAAGTAGGATAGTCATTGGAAAAATTACCAACTTAAAATAACCAGGCTAGCATATATCACTAGGTATTAAACAAAGGTTTTTAAAAAATTAATTATATTTAATCACCTTACTGCCATTAAAAATAAAATATTATTAAAATAATGTTAGTATTAAAAGAGTGCTTATACCATTACTAAAATATAAAATAAAAGATACTGAAATATATTTTTTCATTTGGAAATAAAAGGTTGCTTATAATGAGATAATGTGTCAGGCAATGGCTCATGTGTGGAGATCTCTACATTATATACAAGTACATACAGGTTTATCTGTATATACATGGAACATGGAATAATAAGGTTGATGAATTTCACCTAATTTAAATAGTCATGCATAAAGATGTACTCTAATAAACAGAACCCACTAGACTAGAGTAGTGCTATTCTCTGTGGGAGTAATTGAAATGAGTCTCTTTTGTCTTTCACGTCTCAGAGAGATTGGAAGCATCCCTCTTCTGTGGGCTGTGACTCTCATGGCTGTGGTAGAAGTTCTAATGGGTTTCACTTCACCTGGCTCTCTGCAGGAGCACTGCCAAGGACTCTATTTTGCCCCCCAGCCATATGTTTCAGTATGTCTCTATTGCTGTTAAAGCCAAACTCTGAAGTGCTTCATAAATTTTTGGATGAACTTGCAGAATGTGAATTCAAAAATTAATGAGCATGGATTAACACTCTCTCTGGGCAGTCTTTGTTTATGTGCTTAACACATTAGACCTGTGACCCATTCAAATCATTTTCATTGCATTATTGCAAACCTATGATCCAGACAGGTGCAGTGCAATGGGATAACGCACCATAATAAATAACACCATTGTCCTAGCAGCTTCATTTCACCAGTTTAAAGTGTATAAAGCTCTGGGGCTATGTTTAAATGCAAGCTTACCAAATTGTCTCAGAAAAAAGTAAAAAAGTTTGTGCAAATTGGAACTATGACATTAGGCTTAAAAATTATTGAATGGGATTATAAAATACAGAAAATGCACTTTAACATTTTAAATTAATATTGTAACAAAACAAACCTGGGAAGAGAGTAGGCACATTTTGTAAATGGGATAATGAGATGATAGATGTCTTTGTTTCTTGTGTTTGGGTCCTGGGAGGAGCAAGGAAAAAATACATATCACTATAACCACATGACTTCTTCCAAAAGAAAACTTGGCAAAAGAAACACAATTGGAAACTTTAAAGGACACTTTCACAAAGTCTGGAATAGTCAGCATATACAATCCAGTAGAATTGGCCTATTGCATAGGCTGTTATCTAAATCTTGCTAAAGAAAGCTAAAGCTAAAACTATTTGAGAAATTTACATAAGTCCACAGTTTCATCCCGGAACTCCTGCAAAGTGTAGTTTATTTGAGTTTTAACAATATTGCTTTCAAGATCCTTCAGGATTTATTTGTGCTCATTCTTGTGATTGTAGCAATAAAAAAATGGGCTGAGCAATCATGGTCAAAGAGTGATGAGTAAGAAAAACATGCCCACTGAATGGGAATCTCTATGAAATGATTTATGTTAACATCCTTGGCCTTATTCTGTGCAAAATTTTTATTAAATCACAGATAGCACAGATGACAGACTTATTCAGTTACTGGAGACCCAACTGCAATATACATCTTAAGATATCTGAACAGCTTGTTGGTGTTCACAGTGAACAAGTTTTGATTTTTTAACAGATATGTCCCCCTGAATGAGAAGAAAAAAAGCAGTAAGCAATTCTATTTTATAAATTTCATAAATACAAAATAGGGAAATATGTTGAAAAGATTAAGACTGTGACAGAAATCATCTGGGTGATTATTTGTTATTAAACCAGGTAACTCTTCAGTCTTATATCACATTAATTGTAATCCAGATTTAGGAAAAGATGGAAAATAATTTATTCATTACAAGGCTTCTAGGTGAAAAAGTTAAAGAAGACAATCAATGCTGTTAAAGCATATATGTTCAATCCCATAATCACACACAGATACATGAGTTTACTCATTATTTAAACCCAGTTAGTTCTTTTTTTATTTCTCAAACTCCTGTTTATTTTTAGAAAAATGTTTTCCTGTCTTTACATTTGCCTTTTGTTACTGACATGATGGGTCTTCTAGTTTGGTACCTGAGGAGCATGACCTTTTAATAGGTTACATTTGTATTGTTGTTAATTTTGGGTTATTTTATAAATAAACTTTCTAACTCCAAACATTAACCCTCTAAATAATTACATATTTTCCTCTTAATGATTTTAAGGCACTCTATATATCTGAATGTTCGTTACTCTGATGTATATTTTAAGAAACCATGGAAAAAAATGAAATTCTCCTCTTAAATGTACTAATATATTCTCCATTTTTTTCCATATGCTATGCTGGTTTACACACCAAAATGTATAGAATTTCTTTTAATCAACAACATAAAATAATGGCTTTCTCAAGTTTTGATTATAAAATAGAACAACGATGTTGCTAACAATTTCTTCCTTTGTTCAGTAAGTGTAGAAGAAGTGCATTTATTTTTCTATTGTTTGTAACCAATTACCAAAATGTCCATGGGTTAAAACACATGTTTATTATCTGTTGCCATAGGTTAGAAATTCGGGCACAGTGTGATTGGAAATTATGCTCAGGGATTAAAAAATTGAAGGTGTACCATTTAACACTCACGAGGGTCCACTGTGGTATACACATTGTTCTCATCACTGATGCTCTCTCACAACTCACTGTGGTTGTTGTAGAAATTCAGTTCCTGGCAGCTGAGATGAGTTCTCTTTTTTGTTGATGGTGGTTCGCTGCACGTGGCATTCTTCACCCTATGGCAGCTTATTTCCACAAAATCAACAGAAATCTCCCGTCTTCTAAAACAGTGATTATAGTAGTCCTGGTCCTCATCTGTAGTTTGGCTTTTTATTGTTTCAATTACCTATCGTCCAAAAATATTAAATGGAAATTTCCAAAATCTAACAATTCAAAAGTTTTAAATTTCATATCATTCTGAGTAGTGGAATGAAATCTCATGCCATACCACTTCATCCCATAAAGGGAAGGAATCATTCTTTTGTTTAGCATATCCATGCAGTAGATGCTATTGAGTAGCTCTCTCAGCTATCATGGCAACAGTAGCCATATCTCAGTATTTATGTTTAAGTAACTTTTATTTAATTCAGTAATGGCCCCAGTAATGGTGCAAAGATAGTATTGCAAAATACTCACCTTAGTATAAAACATGGAGGGACAGGTTAACTTTGATACTGTGCCCCAATGGTCCTAGGCATACAGGAGAAAACAGTCTAGATAGGATTTCATAGTATCCATGGTTTCAGGCATCCACCAAGAGCCTTGGAATTCATACCCTGTGGATAAAGGGGGCCTACTGTATACCATTAACTTTGTCTTATTTACATAATATAATCAAGGGAGTGACTATCCCATTTTATCAAAGTCTTGCTTACACTCCAAGGGCATACAAATGGTAGGCTAGAATTTCGATGACCATCTTAGAAATCTGCTGACCACAGCAGGAAATATGTAAAGTTTGCATGAATACGCCCCATCTCTCTGAAAGCTGAAATTTTATTTTTCATTCATTCATTCATTCCTTTAGTGAAGACTTAAAAGTGCCTCTGCAATAGTGCAATACAATTTTTTTTTGGGGGGGGTGGGGATACTGGGAATTGAACTCAATCACTGAGCCACATCTCCAGCCCTATTTTTTTTTGTATTTTATTTAGAGACAGGGTCTCAATGAGTTGCTTAGCACTTCACTTTTGCTGAGGCTGGCTTGGAACTCAAAATCTTCCTGCCTCAGCCTCCGAGTGCCACAGCCCGCCTAGCAGTGCAATACAATTCTAATACTAATTATCTGGAGTTGCACAAAATCTGCAGTTTAGATGCATAGCACCACCCGACTCCCCCAAGCACTGCCACTTTTCAGACACCAGCCACAAGTTCTCCCCATACTTCTAACCAAATGCCTATAAACTTCCACAGTCCTCTTATGTTTAATAACTGGTTACAACGACTGAAAGAACTCAGGAAAGTGCTCTATTCATTATGGCTGTCTTATTTTAAAGGCTATGAATCAAGATCAGACAAATAAGAGGCCAGAGGGTGAGGTCTGGGAAGGTCCCAAATGCCATACTTTTGAGTCCTCTCCGCATACCAACCATACATTTCTATGTCCATCAATCAGAAAGCTATCTGCATGTTTTTTTTTTTTTTTATTGGAATTTTGCCACACTGCAAAACTGATCTAATCATTTGCCTTTAGTGACTAAAGTCAATCTTCTGCAGCTGTCCGTTGTTTGAATGTTTGCAATATCATGTGGCTCAAATCTCTAACCTGGCAATCATACGATTAGGTTTTCAACTATGATCAGATTCTATTCTTAGTTATTTCCTCAGGAAAAACTCAGATGTAGTCCAAGAGTATACAATAAATAATAAATAAATGCTCATCACTCTGAAAATTCCAAGGGTTTAGAAGTTCCCTCCTAGGAACCTAGGACAAAACAGGAAAATCTCTTTATCATACAATGGTGTTTTATATGTCATGAACTAATGAAGGCACTGTGGCTCTATGGTAAAGATGGTAGAAAGAAGTCTTGCCCTCTCAAGTGAAAGAATAATGATAAAACATCTCTAAAAATAAGTTAGACAAAATATAAGAAAAAGTCAAACTGTGAAAATATATATTAGGGAGAGTTGAACTTTCTAAGAGGATAGGGAAAGCCTTCCATGAGAAGTGAAAAGTAAGTTAAAGCAAAAGAAATTGATAATAAGACAGAACATGGTAAAAGGTAAATAGAACACAGTAAAATGAATCACCATGTAGGAAATTACCATATAAAACAAAGCATAGAAAAAAAGGGGAAATGAAGCAACAGTTCTCTACCAAAAATGCAGTTCCATGTTAAAAGTCTTAAGAAGTAACCTGTATAGATAAGAAGAAAAAAGGGCATGGGGAACCCTATAGGACATTTAAGAAATCAGAAATTTAATATAGGATGTGGGAAATCAATAATGGGCATTCAGTGACAATTCTCTGATCACCAACATGGTATGGAAACTCCTTCCAACTCCCAGGAAGAAACTGGAATAGGGAGGAGGAATGGTGGTTTTCAGTTCTAATGAGAAATGATATGGACTTTGCTGCTGGTGGTGCTAGCATGAATAAAATAAGCTGAATACATCAGAAAGGTACATGAGAAACAAAATTAGCCCCTGGCAATTTTGAGTAGAATTGTGTTTGGAGAAGGAAAGGTGAAACAAGTAAAATTCTACTCTTCTGATCTGAGTATTAGGAGGCAATGAAGAATACTGCAGGGAAAATCCAGCAACACAATATGAATTCAAGTCAGGAACATTGAATCTGATGTATCTGATGGGTACTCATGTAACAATGTCAGCAGGCATGTAGGTATGTTAAATTTCAAGAGATGACAGAGCAAAAGATTTAGGAGAACCCTTAGGATACACCTGATAATGAAAGCCTCTGAATTAATGAAATTGTAAAAAAAAAAAAGAAAAAAATACACAGAACGACAGAGCAGTGTATCTGTGACAGAGTTCTGAAAAATGCCAAAATATAGAAGCAGGAAACCTGACTCAATCTCAAAGCTAACTGAAAGGCACTATCCAAAGAGATAGGAAGAAAATCAGGAGAGCATAGTTGTGAAAATCAAGGTCATGTAAACAAAGTGTTTGTAAGAGACTAACTTGATCTATGAGATTGACTTACTTGATTTATAAACTCAACATCGATGCATTTAACTGAAAATCATCATTATTCTTCCCTTGGAGTAGGAAAATTTGAGACTACAGAAGTAAAAAATAAAGAATCCATTGTCTGTATTTATTAGTGAGAATGGAGAAAGCATCCAGTAATAACTGCATACTTTGAGGGACAAACCATGTAAACATTTGAACCAAAGCTTAATGGATAAATATAAAGAGGTGTTTGGATCTACTAATATCTGGAGAAATGCAAAAGAAAATTGAATTCCATGGAGTAAGTAGGAGAGGGCTAAAGTAGAAGGAAATACTGCATTGAGTGAGAAGAACACAATTTCATTCTCAGTTATTTTGGGCCCATTTTATTGATCACAAACAAAAAGCAATTTTTTCCCCTTTGTAAACCATGGCACAGTATACATACAAATTTATTTACATGAATGTGGTATAATATTACAAGGGACGGAGTTCAGAGAAATAATTTGAAGGACTAAGATGAAGAGTCTCAAAAGGTTTATCTTACAGAAAAAGAAAAATGAGTCCACCAAAGTCGAGGCATAACCACCATAGACAGGGACCCTAAGGGGTCTTCAATGGAATCACACTGTCTCCAGTGCATGAGTCTCTTCAAACAACTAACTGCCTCTGAGAAAGAATTAAAGCATATAATTTTACTACAGATTATTCTCATTATTCTCATTATAATCTTCAAGAAGAATTACTGGCTTTCACTGGAGCAGTTTATGAGACTCTTCTTAGATCTTGGTTGTTACTGCTGTAGTCTATGGACTGTTCTGTCTTTACCCTAGGCAGACAGTAATTCAAAGTCGAACTTCTTCTCCATGTGACCTGCCTATCCACCTAGGCCCTCTGTCTCTTTTGCCTGTGACTTGATTTTAATCGTGCCAAACAAAGCACAGGGTTTGTCTCACCACATCTTCCCTCACTCTTGATTTGGCCCCTCCTTTCCCTCCACTGCAGCCAACTTAGATTCATTACAGAGTTCTTTCTGCCCCAGGTCAACTCCTGTGTTTGATAGTCAGAATTAGTGTACAGGAAGTTTTTATAAGAAGATACAGTTTTCTTTTTATCTTTTGTGGGGAATTCAGAAGCCAAGACAAAGAAAAAAAAAGTCTGAATGCTAGGCAGGTAATCACACTTAAAGTAGGTGTCCATCACTGAGACAATGGAGCAATGTCAGAGGACTTTTTTTTAAAATATTTATTTATTTGCTTTAGTTGTACACAATGCGTTTACATGGTGCTGAGGATCAAACCCGGGCAGTACACGTGCTAGGCGAGCTCTCTACCGCTGAGCCACAACCTTAGCTCAGAGGATTCTTGAGTAACTTCTCAAGGAGTATTCCAGAGAGCAACTGCCCCCCTGCCCACCCCTCATATCCATGCACAGAGGGCAAACTCATGCCAGGTATTTACAGGGTAAATTCATTATTTCTAATCTCACAGCAATTCACAAACAAAGTAATTATGAGCCTCTTTCTCCAGTACAGAAAATTGATAGTAACAGAGGTTTAGTAACTTCTCAAACTGAAAAGTAATTCCTATCCTGTTAAATGTCTGTATACCATGCTATATATATACACTTAGACTTTTAAATGATTATATGATTTTGATTAGTGTTCCCTAATAGCTCTATTAACCAATAGTGTTTTAACTAACACGAAGAGAATTGGAGATACCATATTACTTCAAAATGATACAATAGCTTATACTCTGTAACTGCTTAGACTGTTAATTGGCCTCAAGGAGTAAGTGCATGGCTTAGATTGGCCAGCAAATCTTTCAGTTCTACTCTTATCACTTGGAGAAAATCATTAGATGGGATGCATAAACCTATACTAAATGCCACAAGACCATAGGATTTTTTTCTTATATATTTTACCTCATAACAATTCGTGAAAAATATTATCTAGTCATTCAGAGCTCATATTAAAAATATATCCATGAACTTTCTTCAATATATACATTAACTTCAATCATAAACTTGACTGGGAGGAGACTCATTCCTATTGCTTCCCATCTATTTTAATGAAAAAAGCAGAAAATAATAAATTATAATAGACCAGGATTGATGTCAAATGTCACTAACATGGAGAATGACCTCATAAATTGAGAAAAAATAAATAAATAAAAACAGCAGAACTGTACTTTTAAAAATCTTATTTTTGTTCAATATGCTTGCTTTAAAGTATATTAAGAAAATAAACTCTGTATATACACATAAATTATTCTGCCTAAAAATGTCACTGATGTAATATGTCTATGTGCCCTTTATAAATGATTCAACATAGTGCCGATTATCTTAAAGGCAGCTAGGAGGGTGAGGAGGTCCTTTTATCTCCATGTGATAGGATTTATAGTTTTGATGTCCTGAAACTGTCAAACTAGTGCCATTGGTATTTTGCCATGATATGCATAAAATGATAAATTTTTCCATCTCAAGATCCAAATTCTGAGTTTATATGAGCTGATACAAGAAAGCAGAGAGTGGAAGGATTGTGCTGGATAGGTAACCTCTCATTTAGTTTAGATTGCTTTTATTTCTCTCAGTCATATCAATGATCTGATGAATGATGCTAAGTAACTTAGCATTTTCATCAGCAAGCTATTTGCATGGCAGTTCTCTTTATAACCCCACTGGTTTGTATAACCAAAAGCATTTCCTTGGACACTGTTTTGACCATCTGTGCATAATACTCTAATTATATTATTTTATTTTCATGATATTTGAAGCTGCTTAACAGCTTTTAGATAAAATTTGGAGAGCATCTGCATTTAACATCATCCAATCTGAAGCATTGAAAAGAGGAATTAAAGACTCTGGAATATGTTTCAGAACTTGCAAGCAAGAAATTACCTTAGTTTGATCAGGTTTACTTTTAATTTAAAGAAAAATCATCTAAGAATTACCAATGTGCAAAAATAAAGTAAATTGCTTATTTGTCCATCTCCAAGGATATTTGAGCAGACAGAAAAGCATATCCGAATTATAAAGGATACTGTGATTTTAAAACTGATGAGATAAATAAATAAAATTAATTATTTGGCCATCAAAGCATTATGCCAAAATGGTAGCTTGGGTCATTTCCTCTTAGGGAAAGACAAGTAGCTAGATTTAGGAGAGAAGAGAGACAAATTACTTTTGAACTCATCATTAGAAAATTAAATACAAACTTTTTAAATGAAACTAGGAATTTTTAAAAAAATTGTCCTGTGATCAAAATTTTGGGGGTGTAAATACAAAATTTTACAATTTCAAAAAGTATATCCTCCTCTATTAAGTTCATCCACATTGTCATAAAAGTACTAGTATTAAAATGCCTATCTATAAATTGGATTTCTTTTTCTACATAAAGCATAATTAGATATTTAGTACATTTAAGAATCTGCCCCATAATCCATTAAGTTCATATTTAAACCATGCTTTCTGAAAGTTACATCTGTGACCAGTAATCACATAGATGTTAGGCTGCATATTCTTATTTAAAAAACTGTATCCTTATGGTAAAATGAGATTTCCATCATTTGGGGGGCATTTTGGAAGTAAGTATTGAGAAAAAGATAAAATTGCAAGTAGGTTATTTAGGAAATGTGGTTAACAACATTTAGAAAATAACTGAGAAGCAATACTGTAGTATGCCATACAAAACACAAGGATCTTGAAAAATAATTACATGTATTTAAATTTATATCTATATTTTCTCTATTTTGTTAAAAGTATGGTATATTCTGTCTTCTATGGGATTGGGGAAATTGTTTCTCTTCAACATTTTTATGGATTAAAATTGATCTTTTGAAATTTTTGTCTTTCAATTATTTCTTAATATGATTTTATCTTATAATTTCATTAAAGATTAAAATAAATGTCCAGTAACAAAACTACACTTCAATTTTTGTCAACATAGCACAGAAAGAAATGAATGACAGAAGATGATACACTATTAAACATTTTTTTATTTTGCTATTTGTGATGATAAAGTAACTTTAAGACAAAAATTTATTTAGATTAATTTTCCAGAGACTGGATAAATTTTTGGAGCTAAATAACATCTAAGAATCTTTTCATCTTTAAATGTGAATGTTTGTTGGCAAAGATTTTATTGTGCAGAATTCAATAAAGTCACATATATTATAATAATTTTTTAAAACTATTTGCCTCAAATAAATTTTCAACAGCTAAAGAACAGTGAATATTTTATTTTTATATTTTCAAATACAACCAGGACATACAATAAAATCAGAACTCAGAAATATTTGTGAAATGATTATTCATTATGGAACTTTGGCACAAAATTTAGATTAATGCTATTCATTGATTCAAGAAAATCCACTACCTCAAATTCTTTGTGCTTATTTTTAAAAATGTATGCCTCTGTCTTTCCTTCTCTATTAATCATTAAGGATAATGAACACTTTGTATCTATGTGACTTATAAACTAGTAATTTGAAAAAAATTATATCAGTTTGCATATTTTTATTCTATTCTATCCACTTTCTTTTCCTGTGGTAACAAAGAGAACCCAAATAATATCATTAAAATATATATGTATGTATACATATATGTATGTATATTATACACATGCACATACATATATATTATATGCACATATGTACACAAACACACAAACATGTTTAAATTATATTGCAAAAATGTGGGAAGCAGATAGTTTATCAGAGACTGGAGACCACTATAAACCATTTTCTAGATACATCAAAATGACAGGTTTTCTTGTGTATCTGAGTCAAGTGTATCTCCACAATTTGTCTAAAGGTCAAGACTGAGGTGGACCTGAGTAGATGAAACCTACTGACTCATCAAGGAAGAGAGAAGTGACTTATTGTTGGATAGAAAACATCGAAAAGGCCAAGTGGAAGGAAGAATGATGATACACATTTAAAACAGGTTTGTTCCAGCAGGTGTCTGTTAAAACATTTTAGAAATATAAAAGGGTTACAGTATTTTCCTAGAAATTTGAAACACTATCTATAAAAGGAGTATAGTTAATGTACATAGGAGTGAGATATTAAGTATCTCATATATATTTCAATTTATAGATATTTCAATTACTTAGATCATGTGATATTTTTTGAGACTGATTTCTTCCATCATTTTCTGTCTTAATAATTAATAGTCTCAATTTTTCATTTTTATTTCTTTCACACACATATTTACATATACATGTGTCTGTACAGTATAGATATATATTTATTATGCATATATATGTGTAAAAATAATGTGTGATTTCACTTTAAGTGCAGTGAATTTTTATAAATAGGATATTGTATTATGTGTATGCTGTTTTGTTTCCTTCTGGATTTTTTCAATTCAACAGCATGTTGGAAAATATTACTTATCAATGTTGCATGGAGATGCAAATCATTTTGAATGCAATGGCTCATTCTGTTATATAAATTCTATGAACAGTGATTTAACAATCTATTGGACTATTATAGTAGTTGAATTATTTCCATTTTTTATTTGTTATTTTGGAGGATTCTATTATAAAGATTGTCTTACAAGTTTATGCAACTATTCACTACTTTTTCTTGGATATTCACTTAGGAATGGCATTGTAATTTTACAGAATGCATGAATTTCAACTTTACTAAGTAATGTTGAATCATTTCAGAAATTCATGTATAAGAGATTTAATATTCTACACTTTAGCAAATGATTTTAGTAGACATTTTCATTTTTGCCATTTTTTAATGAGTGCACAAGAGTGTTACATTATAGGCTTAATTTGCATTGCCCTCATCAAAAATTTTTTAATTGCCTTTTGAGTGCATTGACCATAAGTATTTATGTTGTAGAACAATACTAACAAACATTTGATCTAGTAAGTACTATGTATTATTGTTGCCAGACTCAGCAAGATTATATGAAATTGGGTATCTAGAAATAAAGACAAATAACAGAATGAAATTTATAAAAACATAGACATAGTCATACTGAATTTTTTCAGGATCAGAAGCACTTGCACTCTTTGTCACTAGAGATCAAATATTACGCTCATTTAAAAAATAAACTATTTCATCTTGATTGTATCCATTAACATATTTTACTATGACTTCTAAGAAGCTACCAATAAAACGTTATTTTATATTATACTTTAAGAGAATATACATTTTTTCTTCTCTTAATCAGATAACAAATGTGAAATATAATATATGCTACATAACATATTTGTAAAAGCTTTATTTTTTTTATCTTTTTAAATGGCAGATGTTACTTTGCTTTCCTTTGATTGGCATAGAAATATATATTGTATAACATTTAGCATTGCAGATTAATTCAGCAGAATTAGAGATTACTTTCAAATGGACATATGGGGAAGGGTTTATTAAGAACCACTTCCTGCAGAGTGACCAAGCTGATAACACCATGGTTAACTAGACAGGAGAAATGCAGTCAGCCTCCCCAGGGGCAAACTGGTGGATTACTAACAGGCACATCCTGCAAACACCGAAGGAGCCTCCATCTGTCTACCCCAGCAGGAGCAGAAATAGCAAATTCTATAGCATTCCTAAATGCCCAACCACAGGGGAAAGGTAGATATCACAGCTTCTGTTTTTAGGTGAGATATTATTCTTTTTCTAAACTGCATGTACAAGAAATGGTTGAGAAATGTGAAAAATATGTTTTATTATACTAAATGAAAAGGTTAAGTTGTACAGATGTAATTTAAATCCCCAAATCGGGTAGCACAAGTGAATGAGCAAACAGAAATGAATCTCACTAATTATAGTAGGACCAGAGTGCATAGTAATTTTTCTTCTTTTTGGTTTAAAAAACCATATGGCTACAAACCTTATCAGAAGTGATAAAAATTTAAAAGCAGCCAATCACTTTTCCATAGCCATGGCTGGGCCAAGTGACCTAAAACCACATTTAAATTTACAACCACATTAGTAATTAACACCATAGTGAGACCCTTGACCCAAACTGAGACTTCAGATGTCTTTGCCAGATGGTTGGGACTGGTATGTAGATCCTCAGAGGCTGGCAGAGGGTGGGAATGGTGATCACAGTAGGTTTAGACTTATGTGGATTAATATCTGCATCTCAGAGAGAAGGTACATTCACTCTGCATACTTACATATCTGGAGATATTCATATTCTTTATCCTACTATTGCATTGGCCATATTGTATTCCCTTGTTTCTTGGATCTCCAGCAATATCCCCAAAGAATATGCAAACCGTGTTTGTCTGATATGGATGCATGAAAATGTACTATAAACTGAGAGGCTTAAATAATGGAAATATATTTTCTTACAGTGATGAAGGATAGAAGTCTAAGACCAAGGCCTTGGTAAGGTGGGATCTTCTTTTCTCTTTTTGTGTTATACAGCAATGCCTTCTCTGTGTTGTGGTTTTCTTCCTCTGGGTGTGTGTCCTACTGATCTTCTTCTCTTATAAGGACACCAGTCATATCAGATTAGGGTTTATGCTAGTGACTTCAATTGAACTTAAATACCCATTAATAGTGCTTATCTCCAAATACAGTCCCATTTCAATCAGGCACTCAGGGTTAGGCATCATCATTAATCCATTTTAATTTCCTGACTTACCAGTGAACTTAAGCATATTGATATATCTGTATTACATTTTATATACACATTTTGGCAAATTTTCTTTTAAATGATTTCTTTACTTTTTACCAGTAGCCAGAGGGCTTTTTGTGAATAACTAAAAATACATTGAAAATCAATATATATATTTTTGGTAATCTTAATAAATACTGACATTATTAGGACAAAATTTTAAAATCTATAATTTTACTGCTTAGAGTAACCATTTTTAATTTTCACATATATACACTATTTATGACATATTATATATATTCATATAACTAATTTTATATGCATATATGTAGCAACTAAATAATCTCAAATATTCATGTGTCATTTAAATTTTAAATCACTGTTTCCCCACTGATAAATTATATTATGGAAATTTTATTATGATAATTGGGATATTTTATCATTTACAATTACTTTCGTTAATTAATTATATAATTAATTTAAAATAATAAGTGAATTAAATATTAACCATATATTTATAATAAAAATCCATAATAAACATAAAGTAGAACACTTCTTCAATTCAGTAATTTATATCAATATTAAAGATGAATCCAAAATAAAAATTTCCAGTTTCAGATATAATGTCTAGTCAATAACAGGTATTTGAAAAATGGACAAATAATTTAATAAGCAATAAATTAATTGCTGGAGAATTGATACATTCTCATTAAAATTCAGTACTAACTAACCTCTGTCACCCCACTAATAAACTATATTTTAACATTCCACTGATGGAGTAGGTTGAGAATAATATGAGTATAAACAACAGATGGTAGTAGTCAACATTATCATTATTTGCTCATCTGAAAATTATCTGAAAAATCCAAAGGACTGACTGAAAACTATTAAAATTAATTATAGATTTCTATATATTGGAAAGCTATGAAATTAACAAAATAGAGATTATAATAAAAAAGAGAAACTTAAGTAATTGAGACTATTATAAAATACTGAACATTAAATATTATAAAATACTTAAAATTAACAATGAGGATAGTCAATAAGAGTCTACTTAAAAGAGACAAATTGTGAAAATAAATACTTGTATAAATTTCTTCTTGATAGGAACATATATTACATTGAAACACATCAGAGGGTACTGATATCATCTGTGAATCATGAGTAATACTAGGCTATTTCTGCTTTCATCTTTCTTAACATAAACATAATCAGGGATGACAAGTTGGAGCATTTTAGCTTGAAACCAAAGCTAGCTCCTGTTGAAGTCTGAGCTAAACTACTTTTGCCTACACAAGAAGCTGATATATATATATATATATATATATATATATATATATGTATGTATATATATATATATATATATATTTTACTGTGTAGTCAGGACAACATTTTTATCCATATTTTACCACGGAAATCATACCCATATCCACCATGATACTCAGCTGGCTATGAAAAAAACACATTAATACAGGAGCAAATCTTCAGGTTAGAGAGAGAGAAGAAGGCAGACAGAAAGGGAGAGAAGAGTGAAAGAGAGACAGGGAGACAGAGTGGGAGAGGGGGGGAGAGAGAGAGAGAGAGAGAGAGAGAGAGAGAGAGGTAGAAATAATAAAAAGAAGACATGAACTCTGTTGTAGTCTCTGAACTTGAATCAACTTCATGCTTCACCTACCATTTATTTAAAAATCCTGATTATCTTCTCATACTCCTAATTAAAACATTTATACTAAGCCAGTTTTTTTTTTTTTGTTTGTTTTTTTGTTTTTGTTTTTGCTTCCAGTTGGAATTTCACCTGAAAGAGGTTCTAAGTTGAAATCACCAAGGAAAGGTTAGAGTTATGCCTCCATTTCCTCTGAATCTTCAGAAAGGAGACGTCCATCATCTTTGTCATAAGATTCATCTTTAACTCCACAAGATAACACAGTAGACATTTCAAAAGGATCTTTTAAATAAAGCATTTTATAACATAAATAATAACATAAATACCACATTTGGAACTTGCATGAATCACTCTTCATTTCTCCAGTGTAGACAACTACATGAAAACACAAACCATGTAACCATGTCATCTTCAAAATGAGGGCATTAGTAGAACCTGCCTCTTACTGCTGTCATATGGGTTAAAGGACTTATTATCATCAAGAAAAGGAAGACATTTTATCCTCTGTCAAGGCACTCCTCTGTGAAAGAGGAATAATGGAGAAAAGAAATGGAGAAAGGACATTTAGCTGCCAATATAAAAGTAGGCAAAAGGTTATAAATTAAAGAAAACAGACATTCAAACTTTTTGTTTGAACTAAGACTCCCACAAAGAAATGGTTTTTATACCTTCATGAATACAGCAAACATAGAAGAAATAAAAAGCAATTGTACAATTATATGTAATTTTAGAGATAAAGAGATGTCAAGTAATCTTGTATTATCAGAATTATATTATCAAGAAAAACAACTAGTTTAAATTAAAGACATTTTAGAAGTTTGAGATAATTGCTCAGGTAATGGCGATAGTAGCTGAATCTTAAGAGGTTCTTTCTATAAATAAAATTCCCTAGTATAATTGTATAGGCACAGACACACACACGCACATATGCATGTGCATACACAGTCAGAACTGGCAGGTGTAATTATTGAAGTAAGGGCCTATCATAGTACCAAGTCTCAGCCTCAATCTGTCTCTCAGTCTCTGTCTCTTTTTCTCTTTCTCCCTTCAACAATTTTATAGCTCTTATTTTATGAAGAAATAATTTATGCTCATTATTCAAAGTTCTCCCCAAAATCTTTTCAGTTTCTGTATTTAAAGTATCTTATGCTGCTAATTTTAGGGAAAAAAAAAAAAAAAAAAAAAACATGTCTCTTGTGCCTCTTAAGAATTTTAAACCTACAATCTTTCATATTTCTTGTTAAACTTCTTTCTGATTTTTTACACCTACTAGAACAGTATTTTTTTCTCTCTTTAATTTCTACTTAATCTTTCTAGTTATACAAAACCTATTGTCATATATTAATTTTTATTGGACTCTAATCACAAAAGCCATTTATGTACTTTATTAAATTTAAAAATAATTTAAAAGCAGGTTATAAGAAGATCATAAAAGACAGATCTACAAATAATTATATGTTATTAATCTGATAAGAAACTTAATTCAATAGGAATTTTTTTTGGTTGTTTCTTAAATTTAAGTAATTTTGAAAAAGATGAAATGAGTCTGTTGGTTTGTTTTCATGTATCATTATCTTGATGTGAAATATCTATCTTCCTTTCAACTTTTCTGTGGATGTAAAACTGCTTTAAGCCTGGCATCTCGGGAGGCTGAGGCAGGAGGGTTACGAGTTCAAAGCCAGACTCAGCAATGGCTGGGCATTAAGCAACTCAGTGAGATCCTGTCTCTAAATAAAATACAGATACAAAATGGGGCTGGAGACGTGACTCAGTGGTTGAGTTTCCCTCAGTTCAATCCCTAGTACCAAAACAACAACAACAACAACAAAACTGCTTTAAAAACATAAGGTCAACCTCCTTAAAAATGTAAATTCTTAAAAAAAATATGAGTTTATTAATTTTAATATTTTTTATCAACTGATATATTTTTGTTACATAGTTTAACAAAACAACAGGATAATTTTTAAGAACTATTAAAATCTGTTTCAGCCATTGGTCACTTATATTTTCCAGACATCATTGATATGGCTGAATTGCATCCCGTCAAAATTCATATTTTGAAGTCTTAATCCCAGCATCAGAAAGTGACACATTTGAAAATATGTTTTTTAAAGAGCTGATTAATTTTAAATGGTGTTACTAACAATGCTTAAATTCAGTCTGACTTGTATCCTTATAGAAAGAAAAACTTGTACACTCAGAGGAACACCAGATATTGCAAACACACAGACCAAATACTGCAATGACAGAGCACTGAGTAGCTACCTGCAACATATGAAGAGAGATCTGGGAAGAATTCAACACTATTGACACCTCAATTTTTAATTTCCAGCCTCCAGTACTGTAAGAAAATTAATTTAAGCTGTTTACACCAGCCAGTCTCTTGTATTTAGTAATTTTAGCCCTAGAAAATGAATATAATCATTATATGAAGTCTTAAAGGTATTTATCTCACAACTTTTAAATAGTAATGCCCCCATTTATGGTGCATACCATATTCTCACACTAAGATATGAATTAAAGCTTAATGATTCTGACAGTGAGCAAGCTGATTGTGTTTCTGGTGATTGAATGTCTTCATAATTATCACAGCTGGGACAAAGCCTCTACTTACATATGTGAGTAATGTAAATTACTGAATTGAAATTCACAGAAATGTTGGCCTACTGGTAAGGGTTTCTTTGAGTTGCATGCAGGAGACCATCTTGGAGATCTCTCGATAATCATGAATTATTTGCTTCCTTGGCTAGAATATGTTTAATGAGAATGCTTCAAAATCTCTTCCCACCAATACCATGGACTCCACTTGCTGCAAATTTTCAGCACAAGAAATAAGTCCTATCTGCTCACATTTTCATTATCATCCTTATGTCTCACACTTTATAATTAAAATTTCTTCCTATTGATGGTGCCTCCTTACTTTATCAGGTTTTTTGTTTGTTTGTTTGTTTTTTTAGATTAACCTCTATTTTATAGGCAAGAAATACTTTTCTTGGTGTTCATTACATTACTAAAGTTTTTTTTTATTGTTTTTTAATTTATGATTTTATTTTTCTCTTTCAAATAGAAAATTAGAAAGTAATGAGCCAAAGATTTGGTTTAAGTAATAACATTTAAGAATGTGAGAGCCTTCCTTAGAATATGTTTTTTTTTTTCCTAAAAATAATGTCTAAGAGACCTTAATGCTTCTAAGAATAGTGGCAATATCTCTAACTATATTTCTGAAGAAGAGCCCCATAATTGTTGTTCTTCTGTGTATACTAATTTCATAAAATCTTTGCTTATCCCACTTTCGCTGTTTCATCTGTTGTATGATCTAATTATTTCTATGATTACTTTTTGTTTTCCTGCAGCCCTTCTCCAAAAAACAAACCTTCATGGTACACATCTATTTCTTTTCTTTTCTTTTCTTTCCTTTCCTTTCCTTTTCTTTTTTAAATAGACTTGTAGACCAATGGTACAGAATAGAGGACACAGAGATAACGCATGTAATTACAGTTATCTTATATTAGACAAAGGTGTCAAAAATGTACATTGGAGAAAAGATAGCCTCTTCAACAAATGGTGCTGGGAAAACTGGAAATCCATATGCAACAAAATGAAATTAAACCCCTATCTCTCACCATGCACAAAACTCAACTGAAAGTGGATTAAGGACCTAGGAATTAGACCAGAGACACTGCGCGTATTAGAATAAAAAGTAGGCCCTAATCTCCAACATGTTGGATTAGGCCCCAATTTCCTTAATAAGACATCTATTTCATTATGAGTTAAAATTCAATGATAAAATTTCTCACTAGTCAGCTATAACATAAGTAAGGCCCATGATTTGCAATTTTACAAAAATAAAGCATGTTTTACCTGAAGTTTTGTAAAAATTTCACCATTAGTCTTTGTATCCCATTTGTTTTAAATCACCTGTAAGATTTATATGCTGTTGTTCCTTTAATAAACAGGAGGAAACCAGTATTTTGGAAATCAGTAAAAGGAGAGAGATGGAAGTGATTGTGACATCCTTTAGAGATTTAGAATATTGTGCCCATCAGCTTTGAAGTTCAAAAATGTTCTTTTGTTTATGCTCAGGGATTTCTAGAGTCCTTGAGGTTAATAATGCTTTTCATTTTAGTGCCTTGGAGTCTGGGGTTGATATCAGTATGATAGACATGTTGATGTAAAACAATCAGGAAATATCTTAGAAAGTAAGTAGAATATGTGAAGTTGGTGCCAAATTTACTTTTTTTTTTTCTGTAGAGAAATCTAGTTATAAAACCATGCATAATCAAAAAATTGTTTTCTATAAAATAGGTTCAAAACAAAGATAATTAGATGACTCAAATATTTAGTTGTGATTGCTTCACTGTTTCACAGTAAACATGGCCTTGACAATGCAGTCACTTTTCTCTACAAAAAGAATTTGCATTAGGATTCAAATCTACATCTCATGCATATGTGTTTGTATATATATGTTTTTGTATATGAGTGTTTGCATATATCAACTTATAACTCTTCTCTGTGCCTTTCTAAGGTTGGTTTGTTTTATTAATTTATTTTCTAATATAATGATTTTATTTTAATAATAACCAAAAACAATGAATTACAGCACTTTATTAGGCCAATTAAATGATGATACATCTTTCACTACTTTTAATAAGATACATTATATTCAGCCCATTAGCAATGTTCCATCATGTTTATGTTCCACTGTATATAATAACAAATAGCCTTTGTTATCAAGACATGGGAGATATAGTGGTTTGCCTATAGATGTTACCATAACTCTTTCTATAGGGCTATGATGATCTTCCATTTGAAAAGGTCCTCAAATCACTGGGTTTCACAGACATATCTGTCCCTATGAAATTATCGTTGGAATAGAATAGAACTTACTTCAGGATTCTTGGCTTCTTTAAATTTCTTATTTCAAATGTCCTTCTTCCCAGTATAGATTTAGAGGCTCTGATTACAAAACTTTAGTGTATTTTGCTACAGCTTTATAAAACAATTTAGAGATGTCAGAGCCAACCCATTTGCCTCTCTCTGTCTTAGCAATCAACTTATTTCTCCTCTTTTTTAGTATCCTAATCCTGTCTATTCTAAACATATATTAGTTTAAACATGTTAGCTATGAAGTATAATAGCAGATTTAAATCTGAATGGAAGTGTACATTAATTTTGTAGTTTGCATATATTTTACATATGCATATTGAAAATAATCATGTGCGTATATACATTCACATGTATATGTGTGTGTATGTGTGTGGGGGGGTGTGGGTATGAGTGTGTGTATGTGTATATAATTATATAAGAAGGGTATAGTTAAAAATTTATGGCCTACCACATGAAGTTCAATCACAAGACTGGGATTCCAATTAGAATAAGTTATATTCCATGTATGTATAATATGTCAAAATGTGTTCTACTGTCATGTAAAAAAAGAAAAGAATTCTAAAAAATTTAAGGCCTAGATTTCATTACTAAGTTGAAACACATTTGCATATCTTTATATGCATGCTTTAGTTTCTAGGTCTTTGAAATGGATGTAGTTACCTTTGTCATAGTTTCCTCTAAACTTAAGGGATTATTATTGAAAGTATGCTTAAGAAGTATACTATTTTAGTAAATCCATGCAGCACAATAAAATACCAGAATATTATTTGTATAATAACATGAATGATAATGATGAGATTTAAAATCACATTATAGATTATACAGCTGCTTCATATTTTAACCAGCCTTTCTCCCTTCCTTGATAGTGGATGTTTGTAAGAACCATGGTGATATTAGGTACACGTTTATGATTCAAACAATATATGCTGTGGAGATCTAGAACACATAAGTTCAACCATTTTTAAAAGCTTAATGGAAAAACATATTTCAACCCATGCTTTAAGTATAATGCTTAGATGGCCATCTGAATAAAGGTTAGTGACTCTAAGTATAAAATGTTATATTTATGTTTATGTTCTGTGAAAATTTCTGAATGCTGTATTAACTGAATTCCATAATACTGTTATATATAGATAGAGAAACAGACAAAGATAGATGCTTACAAACACTCTTGGGTTTTGTAAGCCACCTACAGAGTTAAGAAATCTTAATAATGCTTCATGTGGAGCCTAACCCTTAAGTATCCAGCAATGTTATTGCAGCATATTCAAAACTAATCAGCACAATCTCAAATGATGCCTGCTGATTTCTTTATAAATTCTACCCAGTAATATGACTCTTTGGATAAAATTTAGAAAACACATGCTTGTAATCCTCTTGAAAATGTAGCAATTCTACACAATTTGAATAAAAAATGCTCTGGCTTCCAGTGATATATGTTTAAGGATGAAGCTGTTTTTCTGAACTAACTACAATGGCATTCATTGTTCACAACCTCACTCATGGCTAGACATCAATGTGAGAATGAACTAGAGGTTTCCTAATTCCTCTTCATATTTCTTTATGTGATATTTTCCTAACACTTAAGTATAGATTTAAGTAAATGAAAAAAAGAAAAAAAAAAGGAACAAGAATCGATAGTCATTTTTGCTACAAATCTTCTCCTTTGGAAAGTGCAAGTCATTAATACCTGGAGGGTCAGTAAATGATTCTTATTAAAGTATAGGCATCATCAACGACAAAACAAGGAATAAGAAAAAACTACTCCAACAACTGGAAGCTAAGCAACATGCTACTGAATGAACAAGGGGTTGAAGAAGACATCAAAGAGGAGATTAAAAAAAAAAAAAAAATTCCTAGAGGTAAATGAGAACACAGATACATCGTATAGAAATCTCTGGGACACTATGAAGGCAGTAGTAAGAGGAAATTCATTGCACTGAGTTCATTCTTTAAAAGGAAAAAAAACCAACAAATAAACGACTTAACATCACACTCCAAGCACTAGAAAAAGATGAACAGATCAACACCAAGAGCAGCAGAAGACAGGAAATAATTAAAATCAGAGCAGAAATTAATGAAATTGAGACTAAGGAAACAATTCAAAGAATTGACAAAACTAAAAGTTGGTTCTTTGAAAAAATAAACAAAATTGACAGACCCTTAGCAATGCTAACGAAAAGAAGAAGAGAAAAAAACTCAAATCACTAATATTTGTGATGAAAAAGGGAATATCACAACAAACACCTCAGATATACAGAAAATAATTAGAAATTACTTTGAAACTTGTACTCTAATAAAACAGAAAATGCTGAATGCATTGACAGATTTCTAGAGTCATATGATTTGCCTAAACTGGATATGGAGGCAATACACAATTTAAACAGATCGATTACAAGCAAAGAAATAGAAGATGTCATCAAAAAGCTTACCAACAAGGAAAAGTCCAGGACCTGATGGGTTTATCAGCAGAGTTCTACAAGACTTTCAAAAGAAGAACTAATACCAATGCTCTTCAAACTATTTCAAGAAATAGAAAAAAGAGGGAGCTCTTCCAGACTCTTTCTATGAGGCCAATATTACATTAATTCCAAAGCCAGGCAAAGACACATCCAAAAAAGAAAAACTTTAGGCCCAATATCTTTAATGAACATAGATGCAAAAATCCTCAACAAAATTCTGGCAAATCGGATACAAAAACATATCAAAAAGATAGTGCACCACGATCAAGTGGGGTTTATTCCAGGGATGCAAGGCTGGTTCAACATTCGGAAATCAATAAACATAATACATCACATCAATAGACTTAAAGATAAAAAATCATATGATTATCTCAATAGATGCAGAAAAAGCATTTGACAAAATACAGCACCCCTTTATGTTCAAAACACTGGAAAAACTAGGAATATCAGGGACATATCTCAACATTATAAAAGCTATTTATGCAAGGCCAGAGCTAACATTATCTTAAATGGAGAAAAATTGAAAGCATTCCCTCTAAAAACTGGAACAAGACAGGGATGCCCCCTCTCACCACTGCTATTTAACATAGTACTGGAAACTCTGGCAAGAGCAATTAGACAGACGAAAGAAATTAAAGGGATCAAGATAGGAAAAGAAGAGCTCAAATTAGCACTATTTGCTGATGACATGATAATTTACCTAGAAGACCCAAAAAACTCTACCAGAAAACTTTTACAACTAGTAAATGAATTTGGCAAAGTAGCAGGATACAAAATCAATACCCATAAGTCAAAGGCATTTTTGTACATCAGTGACAAAGCCTCTGAAAGGGAAATGATGAAAACTACCCCATTTACAATAGCATCAAAAAAATAAAATACCTGGGAATCAACTTAACGAAAGAGGTGAAAGAGCTCTATAAGGAAAATTATAGAACACTAAAGAAAAGAAATCATAGAAGAACTCAGAAGATGGAAAGACCTACCTTGCTCTTGGATAGGTAGAATCAATATTGTCAAAATGTCCATACTACCAAAAACATTATACAGATTTAATGCAATTCCAATCAAAATCCCAATGTCATTCTTCAAAGAAATAGAAAAGCAGTCATGAAATTCATCTGGAGAAATAAGAGACCCAGAATAGCCAAAGCAATCCTGAGCAAGAAAAGTGAAGCAGGGGGCATCACCATACCGGACTTTAAATTATACTATAGAGCAATAGTAACAAAAAACAGCATGGTATTGGCACCAAAACAGACTGGTGGACCAATGGTACAGAATTGAGGACACAGAGACTAATACATATAATTTCAGCTATCTTATATTAGACAAAGGTGCCAAAAATGTACAGTGGAGAAAGGATAGCCTCTTCAATAAATGGTGCTGGGAAAACTGGAAATCCATATGCAACAAAATGAAATTAAACCCTTGTCTCTCACCATGCACAAAATTCAATTCAAAGTGGATCAAGGACCTAGGAATTAGACCAGAGACAATACACCTAATAGAAGAAAAAGTAAGCTCCAATTTCCAACATGTCGGATTAGGCCCCAAGTTCCTTAATAAGAATCCTGTAGCACAAGAACTATTACCAAGAATTAATGAATGGGATAGATTTAAACTGAAAAGCTTCTTCTCAGCAAAAGAAACAATCAGTGAGGTGAATAGAGAGCCCAACTAATTGGGAACAAATATTTAATACATGCACATCAGATAGAGCACTAATTTCTAGAATGTATATAGAACTAAAAAAAAACTTAACACCAAAAAAGCAAATAACCCAATCAATAAATGGGCTAAGGAATTGAAAAGACACTTCTCAGAAGAAGATACACGATTAATCAACAAATACATGAAAAAATGCTCAACATCACTGGCAATTAGAGAAATGCAAATCAAAACTACTCTAAGATTTCATTTCACTCCAGTCAGAATGGCAGCTATCAAGAACACAAACAACAATAAATGTTGGAGAGGATGTGGGGAAAAAGGCACACTCATACATTGCTGGTGGGACTGCAAAATGGTGCAACCGCTATGGAAAGCAGTATGGAGATTTCTTGGGAAAATGGGAATGGAACCACCCTATGACCCAGCCATCCACTCCTGGGTCTATTCCCAAAAGACTTAAAAACAGCATATTACAGTGACACAGCCACTTCAATGTTTTATAGCAGCACAATTCACAATAGCTAGGTTATGGAACCAACCTAGATGCCCTCAGTAGATGAGTGGATAAAGAAAAATATGGTTATATATACAAAATGGAATTTTACTCAGCAATAAGAGAGAATAAAAATAATGGCATTTGCAGGTAAATGGATGAAGTTGGAGAATATAATGCTAAGTGAAATTAGTCAATCTCAAAATCCAAGTACCGAATGTTTTCTCTGATATAGGAGGCTGGTTCACAGAGTTGTTGGAAGGGGATACATAGGATCAGAGGAACACTAGAATGGTCAACGGAAAGGGAGGGGAGGGAGGGAGTAAGGGGGGGGTTGGAAAAAAATTGGTGATTGAATGAGATGGATATCATTATCCTAAATGCATGATTGAAGATCTGAATGGTACTTATATACTTTGTATACAAGCAGTTGTATGTAAAAAGATACTATACTTGTGCATGATGAATAAGTAAATAAATAATAAAAAAATTAAAAAAAAAAAAAGTATAGGCATCAAAGTCAGAGAGGATCAGGAGTAAATCTTACCTTCTACACATACCAACTATGTTGATGTCAAAAATTAAATTTCTGTCAGTCTCCATTTTGTCATCTTCTCTGCAATGATCCTTACTTCTAATAAATGTTAAGAACTAAAAGATGTAATGGGATGACTTATCAGGTTCTTATTGTAAGAACTCAATAGCTACTATATATCACTTTTCAAAATATTTTAAATTGCCAAAGAGAAATATTAATATACTGTATCATTAATTGAGTTCACAAAAATAAACTAGTAGTCAAGATATTTTACTCATAAAGTGAACTTTTTTATATGAAGGGGTACAAAAAACTGGATTAAGTATATATATAAATATAGAGAAAACAGTACAAGGTGGTTATAGTCCAATAAAAGTATAGAAGCATTTGAAATAAAATAAACAATAGATACTAGTTCATTCTGAGGACTCAATATTAAAATATGCATATTTTATAACTTAAAAATAATATTCATTTTTTAAAGTTCCTTTAAGCAGAAATTATAAATTGTGACCTTAAGTGAAAATAGATTCCATTACTGTTAAGACATTAATATATATATACACACACATATATATAATATCTAAAAGAATTTAAATAAAGAAAATATCAAGAAGCCAAAATATATGTAGCATAAAAAAGAGCAACAGAATGAATCAAATTATATTGAACCAATTATTACTATCCAACAATGTAGGCTTTAATATATTCAGGTAATAGAGAGTGCTGTTAACATGCACAAGAAAAAGCAAACTAAAACAAAGAAACAAAACTTATCAGGAACCAATCCTGGAATGGCAGAATGAAAACCTCCAATAATTTATCCCTTTATAAGCAATGAAAAACACTGGTAAAAATTGTCAAAATCAAATTTTCACAACTCTCAAAATACCAGAACAGACACAGCAACAGTAGCGAATATATTGCCAGAGCAAGCAAACCGATTTCTAGAATTGCCATATGTTTTGATTCTGATGTCCAGTTTTTAACATGTAACCAACAAAATTATTAAATGTGCTGATACAGACGGAAAATAGCATTGAATAGAAACTGTTTCAAGAAAGCCCAGACATTAGATTTTTCTAAACAAAGACTTTTAACTATCCATTATAATAAATATGTTCAAAACTAAAGGAAATCATGTCCAGAGAACTAATGGAAACCATGAGAATGAAATATCACCAAATAGAATTTGAATAATGACAGAGAAGCCACTAAAATAGCCAAACAATTGTTCATTTAAAAAGTATGATGCCTGAAATGAAACATTCACTACAGGAAATCAATAGAATTTAAAAACTGGCAGGAAAAAATTCAACAAACTTGAAAAAAGGTCTGAGATTTTCCAGTTCAAAAAAAGAGAAAGAAACAAGCGATTAACAGATACATATGAAGAGCCATCAAGTATGTTAACTTAAACAAAGTTGAAGTCATGGAGAAGATCAACTGCAGAGAATAGGAAATAAAATTTGAAAATAATTGTGATCACATTTTTTCACATTGATGTAAAATATTAATCTAACCATCCAAGAAAGTCAACATACTTTAAATAAGATAAACTCAGAAACACATGCTTAGATCATCAGTGCCAAAGTCTTCAAAGTCAAAAACAAAAAGGTAATCTAGAAACAGAAAGAAACAACTGACTGTGTTCAAAAGATGCTCAGTAAAAATAACAATGGAATTCCTCCTTTGGTTTTTTGGGATTGGCTTACTTTGCTTAGCATGATATTCTCCAACTCCATCCATTTCCCTGCAAATGCCATAATTTTATTCTCTTTTAATGCTGAGTAATATTCCATTGTGTATAAATACCACCATTTCTTTATCCATTCATCTATTGAAGGGCATCTAGGGGCAGGAAACATGGTGAAATGAGATGGACATCATTACCTAGGTACATGTATGACTGCACGTATAGTGTAATGCTACATCATGTACAACCAGAGAAATGAAAAGTTGTGCTGCAATTGTGAAAAATGAATCAAAATGCATTCAGCTGTCATATATACCTAATCAAAATAAATTATTTAATTAAAAAAACAATGGAATTTCTACCAGTGTTAAAATAAATAAATTATTTAATTAAAAAAATGGAATTCCTATCAGTGATTTTGCAGTTATAGAAGTTAATGGGGCGGGGAGAGGCTGGGATTGTAGTTTGGTAATGAACTTACTCAGCATGGGTGAGGCTCTGAGCTCAATCCTTAGCACTAAGGAAAAAGAGGGAAAAAAAAGAAAAGTAAGTTAATGGAAACATATATTTAAACTTTTGAAATTAAAGAATGTCAACTGAAATTCCATAAAATAAAAGTAAAGTAGCCCTGAAAAATGAACATGGATTAAGACATTCTTAGATAAACTTTAAATGAGAAATAATTGCTAGATGACATATTTTACAAGAAGTACTGAAAAAAGTCCTTCAGTTTTAAATGAGAATACATAGTTAATAATTCAAACCTACTGAGGGAAATAAAGATCACTGGCAAGTACCTACAGAGCTAAAAGTAAGAGGCATTGTAAGTATGTATTTATTTGTAATTTTTTATCCTAATTTTTCAATAGCTGCCTAAAGTAATAATGATTCTTTGCTTATAAGTGCATAATACAAATTTATCTAGTTTGAAGAAGTATAATATCACCAAGGAAAGGGGAAGGGGGAAAGCTACATGAGAGCAATGGTTTTCCATACTTTTTTTTGTCTAATTTATTAATTTGTTCTAATTAGTTATATATGACAGTATAATGCATATTGGCACATCATATATAAATGAAATATAACTTCTCATTCTTCTGCTTGTACATGACTTAGAGGTACACCAATTGTACAATCATATATGCACACAGGGTGATAATGGCTAGCTCATCCCACTTTTATTCCTACCCCCTACTCCCTTCCCTCCCTTCACTCCCTTCTGTCTAAACCAAAGTACCTCTGTTCTTCCCTAGTCCTGCCCCATTTATTGTGAATTAGCATCCACATAACAGAGGAAATATTTGGCCTTTGCTTCTTTGGTATTGGCTTATTTCATTTAGCACAATATTCTCCAGTTTCATCCATTTACCTGCAAATGCCATAATTTCATTCTTCTTTAAGTCTGAGTAATATTCCATTCTGTATATATACCAATTTCTTTATCCATTCTTCTGTTGAAGGGCATCTAGGTTGGTTCCATAGTTTACCTATTGTGAATTGAGCTGCTATAAGCATGGATGTGGCTGTATCACTGTAGTTTGCTGATTTTGAGTCCTTTGGGCATAAACCAATGAGTGCGATAGCTAAGTCAAATGGTGATTCCATTCCAAGTTTTCTGAGGAATCTTCACACTGCTTTCCATAGTGGTTTCACCAATTTGCAGCCCCACCATCAACGTATGAGTATACTTTTTCTCATATCCTCGCCAACATATATTCTTGCTCGTATTCTTGATAATTGCCATTCTGACTGAAGTGAAAAAGAATTCAGTGTAGTATTGACTTATGTTTTTGTGTATTTTTGAAGTTAATATTAATTAATTAATTAATTAAATGATTTAGCTAATGATGTTAGTTGTGATCCCAGATCAACAATTAAGAAATTAAGTGGAAAAAAAAATGTAGAAAAGAAAACAAATAGGAAATAAAATACTACATTAGAAAATATCCACTTAACACAAAAGAAGGGAGTAGCAGGGTAATAAAAATATGTAATGCATATCAAAAAAGTAGTAAAGTCGCCGGGCGCGGTGGCGCACGCCTGTAATCCCAGCACTTTGGGAGGCTGAGGCAGGAGGATCGCAAGTTCAAAGCCAGCCATCAGCAATGGCGAGGCACTTAGCAACTCAGTGAGACCCTGTCTCTAAATAAAATACACAAAAGGGCTGGGGATGTGGCCCAGTGGTCAAGTGCCCCTGAGTTCAATCCCCAGTACCAAAAAAAAAAAAAAAAAAAAAGTAGTAAAGTTTTAGATATAAGCATCCCTTTATATTAGTAATT
Organism: Tamias sibiricus; assembly: GCA_025594165.1. Taxonomy (NCBI): domain Eukaryota; kingdom Metazoa; phylum Chordata; class Mammalia; order Rodentia; family Sciuridae; genus Tamias; species Tamias sibiricus. The sequence continues at coordinate 37,441,441 of CM046664.1, read as the reverse complement.
ACATGGATTAAGCTCCAATAAGATATCATTATATATTTACTGGGATGGCTATGGTTTTAAAAATAAAAGGAATGTAACATTTGTTGGTGAGACTGTGGAATAATTAGAGCCTACATATATTGTTATTGGGAATGTTAAATAGAGCATCTAATAAATAAAACAATTTAGATATTCCTTAAAAAGTTAAACAAAAGTATGATCCAGGAATTACATACATAATTATACACCAAAGATTTGGCAATTCATTTTAAAAATAAACTTATACCATGAATGTCCATACCAGAAATATTCATAGCAATTGCTGAAAAGAAACAACTTCATGTCCATCCTGAATTGATAAATCCATGTCATATGTCTGCAAAGTGGAAAATTATTCAGTCACAAAAAAAGAATTATATACTGATAATCATTACAGTACAAATGAACCTTGAAAACATGCTAAATGAAAAAATCTAGACAATGTAAAGGACCACATATTATAAGAATATTTATATGAGAATTTCAAAATAGGTAAATCCAGAGAAACTTGAAGCAAACTAGTAGTAGCCAGGAACTGGATAGAAGTTTGGGAATTTCTTGTTTGGTGATAGAAATGTTCTGGAATGAGGTAGTAAAGATAATTTAACAATATTTTGGCTGTACTGTCACTGAAATGTATACTTCAAATGATTTAAACCATAAAATTTATGATATATTTAGATTTGTGTGTGATGCATGTGTGTGTGTATATATATATATACACATATGCACATCTATTCACATACATAATAAAATAAAACAATTAGATTAAAAATTCCAGCTAAAAGCACATCCTATAAGAATAGACTAAGTGACATGATAAAACTGTATGCTGTTTAAAGGCATTAACACTTCAAGCTCAAAGATAAAATAGGTTAAAATTAAAATAATGGAGAAAGATATGTCATTCAAACAGTAATAGAAATGAGCTGAATTAATAGAAACAAAAGAGAGTTTGAGATTAAAAAATAAGTAACGAGAAAAATGGGTACTTTATAATGATAAAAAGTATTGAGACATAAGAAGTATAAACATATATGCACATGACAACAGAGCCTTCAAATACATGAAACAAAGGTGACAAAATTGAGCCGAGAAATACTCAATATAGCAATAAAACTACAGTTGGAGATATCAGTAACCTTCAACAGTATATAGAAAAAGTATCAGAATATCAACAAGGAAATAAAAAAGTTGAAAAACAAATACCAATAAATCTACTAGACCTCAGAGATAATCTACAAAATATTCATCCAAGAATAGCAAAATACATATTCTTTATAACCATGAAGTATTCCCTAGATAGTATGTTAGGCCATAAAATATTTCTCCATAAATTGAAGATGCTTAAAATCATGCCAAATATGCTCTTTTGTTTGAATAATTAATATTTAAAAAATCAATAAATGTTAGAATTTGGGAAATCCATGAATATTTGTAGATTAACAAATATAATCCTAAATACTCAAGTTCACAAAAATATTGAAAATAAACATATGACCTATCAAACTTTAGTAGATATGGCACATGGTATGCTTAAAGAAAAATTTATCTTTGTAAATGCCTATGTTAAAAGTAAAACTGGAGTTGGTAGGAGACTCCAATATTGTGGAGTAGAGAAAGGATGTATTTCTCACTTACTTTGCAATTCAGAATTGGTATGACAAGCATACAGCTTCATAAAAGGATGGGTATCTGATGAAAATAATTATAAATAAATATTCTCTGCCAGAGATTGAGAGAGGCCTAAAGATTCATCCTGAGTGGATGCTTTGAGGATACTCCTTCTGCAATGCCCCGTACATTTGTGGGCCCCGGGTACTGGGCCCCCCGTGCCCCGTTTTTTGAATTCCTGAAACAAAGGATTTCCATGGATGTTCAAATTTTGAATAGCATTTATTGGCCCAATGATTTCCCTTTTTACACACTGGGGCAGCGGACCTGGGGCACGGTTTGAGCTTGATCTTATTTCTCTTTTGGGTTTTGCCTAGAATTGCCTGATGATTAGGATAATTTTGCCTGGAATATCCTGATTGATTATAATATCTACGTTTAGCCTTTGTGAAATTTCGAGAGGAAGCACCTCTCATTGAGGCTGCAATCACATTTCCTGTGACAAAGGCGCCATTTATATCTTTACATAGTTGTATATATCTCGGAAAGATCCTTTTTAGTTCTCCATGGCCTGATGGCTGCTTGGCAGCCATTTATTTGCATTTTATATAAGCTAATTGAACAACTAAAGGCATAGCTTGGTCAACATCTGCAAACACACTTACCTGCAGTTCTCAAAAGCCTCGATCAGCAAAGTCGGCATACGGCTCATTTGGTCCTTGAATCACTTTTGACAAGCTACCTTGTAGATCCCCAGGTCCTTGTTACAGTTTTTTCCATGCCTCTAAGGCAGCTGCATTTATTCTGAGCATATATATCTGAGTCATAATCTGTTTGAGCCTGTAAGTCTGCGAATTGCCCTTCTCCTGTGAGCATGTCTATATTATAGTTTTCAAACCCTGCAGCCGCGTTTCTTTTAGCCGTTTCTGTACAAAGTTCTTGGAATTGCGATCGCCAAACCAAGAATTGCCCCCCCCCCCCGTCTTAATGTTGCTTTACATAGACTTTTCCAGTCTGAGGGGGTTAAGCTAACGGTGTTTAAGGGACTCCAGCATACTCAATGTGAAAGGAGCTTGGGGCCCATAAGTCATTACTGCCTCTTTGAGATTTTTTATTGTTTTGAAATCTACTGACTGATGGACACTCTGTCCATTTTTCTTTTCAAATGCTGGCGGTTCCCAATGTATCTGTGAGTTGTCCTCGAGAGCGCATAATGCGATCAGAAAGGACTTTTTATTTCTGTTTCTAGGGTATGCAAATGCCTAGTAATACCCTTCATATTTTCTGTAATGGATTCCACCCATGGGGGAGTAGTCACTTCCACAAGTGACTCCTCTGCCTGACGGACCTTTTTCTCGGTCTTTTTTAATTTCTTTTTCCTCATTTTCTCAGGATCACTTTTACTAGATTCCCTCACCACTGCTAATTTCACTGACAGCAATATCCTGAGGCCCAGGTTCCAGTGAGAGCAAGTATCCTTCAGCTTTCGCCAATAACTCCCGAAATAGCTTTAATAGCTTGGATTTTTGTCATTTTTGGGTCTCTTCTAATACTCTCTTTACTGGTCCTCAGTTGGCCCAGTGGAATCTACACTTTTTTGATCACTTTCACTTTTGTCTATATACTCCTCACTGAGTACAGAGTCAGGTATATCAAGGAGTCTTTGCTGTTGCCGCCTGAAGCGCTCGGAGACGGAGCCGCGGGAAAAACTTCAGAAGCAAAACTGGAGACAAACAGCTTTTTATTCTGATAACTTTTCTCTCTGGTTCTAATAACGACTAACACATGACCAAAAACACACCCTAAAATGGCGCTGACCCGATCAGCAATTTCGGCAAGTCACTCGAGATCCCGCAACAACCCCCGTGAGACTACGGGTGGCGACAAAAGCCAAATCTCCACGGCTCATAGTCAAACCGCAATTCAAGCCAATCCCAAACAGGGCCAGCATTAGTAGTTATGTTATATCACCACAAAGAGAGGAGCAACACAAAGGGAAAGAGCAGACTCATTGGGCACATAAATACCTGCAGAAGGCAGTCTGCACTTAGCTGCTACAAAGACTGTATAGCAAACTGTGTTAGAAATGTACTCTGTGTTCTCAACTTGTAAGCAAAGAGGTGGAGATCCAGCTGGAGAATTTTATACTAAGCTTTGTTTCAACAGGAACCTGAGAGTTCCTAGCAAATACTTACACTCTGTCATGGCCATTGTTTACTGCATGATCTAAAGTGCATCTGACAAATCAGAGAATAGTGGATCAAAAACTTACAAAGAATGATGGATCCAAGGTGATTCAAAACAGAAATGGAAGAGATTGCTAACTGCTCTCCCTTTGAGCTTTGTAGAGTGAAAAACCACCCAAAAAGCATGGGCAGGCATGATTATATCAGGATCAGGAGAGTTCAACCAGCTCTCTCTTTTAATTCTGTGGTGTAAACTACTAACTGAAAAGGATTGGGTAAATAGAACAGGTGGGCATGATTTCATTGAGATAGGCAAATGCCACCTGCTTTCCTTTTTTGGGGGGTGGTAAATGACTAACTGAAAACTATTTTTTAAACTGAACAGGCAAGTGTGATTACACTGGAGTCAGGAGGGAACAACCCACTCTCCCTTTGAGCTCCGTGGCACAAATGACCAGCTGAAAAGAATCAAAGATATTGGAGACTTGGAAGTCCATTTGTGGAGAAGAGTGCTTCGGGAAATCTGCCTTACATCATCTTCTGAGAATAGTCAGTTAACCTCCTACAAATTGAACTCTACAGAGATGCTAAAAAGCCAGATTCTCAGAAAAGATTGGTGTCTACTCTGCCACATGAGTGCAAATATTTAATCACTCTGGAGTAGATGCCCAAAACAAAGGTCCAATTTTCCATTCAGGGCTCAATTCCACCTTTCAGAACTTCCCCCAAAACATTTCTCCACCACTTCCAATCAGAAAAAAAGCAGAGATCTAAGATGTATAGACAAAATCCCAGTAGATGTTGTTTCCAGATCCAATCCCACTGTGATGGTGAGTAAAGAAGCGAAGAGCCATTTCAACCAGCTACACTTTCAAGCCACTCCAGCAGTCAGAGTGGCAAAAATCACAAAAGGAGGATAAGTTTAATAACGCCCAGTCCTTGTTCTAATAGGCCAATAGCCCAAGAAGTGATGGATGGAAGAACATTCTGGAATAGGATGTAAATATTCACAACTTTTGTCACTTCGGTGGGGAAAAAAACATACAATATTCTATTAAGAATTTCTTTTTCTTTTTTATTATGTTTATTAAAAATTTTGTTGTTTAATTATATTTGCTGATTAATTCATGTTTATATACATATATACATACATGTTATTTTTCCTATCTTATCCTTTATTTTCACTTTATTAATACATCTTGCCATTTGTTTTTGTTTTCATAAGAAGTAGTGTTTGCTTGGTTTTTTGTTTGCTTGCTGGTTTGGCTTTTGGGAGTGGTGTTGCTTTTGTTCTACTTATTTGATTATTTCGTTACTCTTACTCCCTTTACCTTCTAACAGCAAAATATCTTGTTCTCTTTTGTCTTCTCCACTTCTCCCTTATCAGAGCTTTCATGTGCTACCTCTTGTCCACTGCCTCTCTTCTTGCTTTTATAAGTTTATCTATGATTTATTAATTTCTATACATCTATCTTATAAAAACAATATTCCAGTCTTTCTTTTTTGCCTTAATAACCCAATTAATTCTCTCTTAATGATTTATATTTTTAAAATCCTTTTAGTGTATGTAATGGAAACACTGTATGATCCAGATGTCCTACTTCAGGGTATTTATTCAAAAGAACTGAAATCAGCATATTATAGTGACACAGGTATATTAATATTTGTAGCAGCACAATTCACAATAGTCAAGTTATGGGACCAACCCAGATGCCTGTCAACAGACAAATTAATAAAGAAAATGTGGCATATATGCACAATGGACTTTTACTTCCCCCCCCCCCCCCCCCCCCCCCCCCCCCCCCCCCCCCCCCCCCCCCCCCCCCCCCCCCCCCCCCCCCCCCCCCCCCCCCCCCCCCCCCCCCCCCCCCCCCCCCCCCCCCCCCCCCCCCCCCCCCCCCCCCCCCCCCCCCCCCCCCCCCCCCCCCCCCCCCCCCCCCCCCCCCCCCCCCCCCCCCCCCCCCCCCCCCCCCCCCCCCCCCCCCCCCCCCCCCCCCCCCCCCCCCCCCCCCCCCCCCCCCCCCCCCCCCCCCCCCCCCCCCCCCCCCCCCCCCCCCCCCCCCCCCCCCCCCCCCCCCCCCCCCCCCCCCCCCCCCCCCCCCCCCCCCCCCCCCCCCCCCCCCCCCCCCCCCCCCCCCCCCCCCCCCCCCCCCCCCCCCCCCCCCCCCCCCCCCCCCCCCCCCCCCCCCCCCCCCCCCCCCCCCCCCCCCCCCCCCCCCCCCCCCCCCCCCCCCCCCCCCCCCCCCCCCCCCCCCCCCCCCCCCCCCCCCCCCTATATATGTGACTATACATTGTTAGTTCTACCTTTATGCATACTTACAAAACACTAATATTATAAAAGTAAATAAAATATGTAAAAGGAAAAATAAAAAAATTCATCTCATCTACCATAAGAAACCATAAAAAGAAGAACAGATAATCCCAAAGCAAATAAGTGGAAAATAAAATATATCACAGGAACAAAAATTTTAAAAAGTAAGAAACAGGGATCAAAGAGACAAAAAGTAGTGAATCCTTAGTTTTTGAAATTAATCATAAATAGACATAAAAATGGTTGACTCATCAAAACCAATAATGAAAGAAGAAAACACTGAAAAATAATAAAATGCTAAAGCACAAAGTACATTCAAACAGAAAGCACCAAGCCCAATTTACTGGTGAATTGTACCAATCATTTAAGAAAGAAATGATATCAATTACGTAAAATGTCTTCTAGAAAGTAAAAGTGGAAGGAGTATTTTCTAACGCATTCTGTGATGCCAACATAGCACTAATACCAAAACTAGATAGAGAGATTACAAGGAAAAATAAGTTAAACCAACACCTCTCAAGAACTTAGATGCCAAAGAAAGAAACAAAGTATTACTAAATAAAATCCAACAATATATGAAATGAAGTATACCAGGAATTATACCATATATTCCTGACTGATTCAATATTAAAAAAATAATTTAGGCTCCATGTTTACACAAATATGTCAAAATTGACTCTACTGTCATGTGTAACTAAAAAGAACAAATAAAATAATTTAGGGATTTCTCCTTATTAAGAGGTTAAAGAAGGGGCTGTAGCTCAGTGGCAAAATGCTTGCCTAGCATGTGTGAGGCATTGGGTTTGATCCTCAGCACCACATAAAAATAAACAAATAAAATAAAGGCATTCTATCCATATACAACTACAATTTAAAAAAAAAAAAAGAAGGTAAACAAGAAACACATGTTTGTATAAATATATTTTTTAAAAAAACAATTTTACCAAATGTAGCCCTAATTCATGCTAAAATCTCTCAGGTAGCTAGCAATTGAAGGGGAATATCTACAGAAGCCATAGCAGATGGTGAGAAACTGTACAATTTATTTCTGTGATTACAACAAGGAAAGAATGCCACTCTCCTACTCTTACTGAAAATTGTGCTAAAAGTCACATTTACTTAATAAGACAAAACACAGAAAGGAAAGCTATACAAATGGAGGGAAAAATAAAACGGTTTAAAACTGCAGATGACAATTATGATGAAAATTCCAATTAATCAATAAAATATTGGAACAAATTCGAAATCATCTAAAGTTTTCAAGATATAAAGTTAAAATACAAAAGTCATTGTTTCCATATATGCTACTAATGAACATCATTTGAAATAAACAATACCACTGCTACTAACATCAAACAGAAAAATGGTACACTCAAGTAAAAAATCTTTAAAAATATATATATTCTAGAGAGACAATATATGACCATGGATTGGAATGTATTGGAAGATTCAATAATGCTAAGATGTCAGTTTTTGACAACTTGATCCATAGAGTGAATGGATCTTACACAAAATCAAAACAAAATGTTCTTTAGGTAGTGACAAATTAATTCTAAAGTCTATACAGAATGACAAACATTCCACATCAGCCAATATAATACTGAAAGAATATCATGCTAAGCGAAGTAAGCCAATCTCCTAAAAACCAAAGACTGAATGTTCTCTCTAATAAGTGGATGCTAACCCATAGTGGGTGTGGGGAGCCATGGGGAGAACGGAGGAACTTTGATTGAACTTTGACATAAAGAAAAAGTAAAGTTTGGTTTTTACCCTATTTGAGACTTGCTTTCAAGCTATATAGTGATAAATAGAGAATGGCCTCTGAGAAAGAATGAACATATGAATCTTTGGAATAGAATAGAGATCTTGGAAGTAGAATCAAAGTAAAGGACAACTGATATGTGATAAAGTCAATTAATTGGAGAGAGAATAGCTTTTACAACAAATGGTTTTAAGACAAATGGACATCTATGTGCAAAACACATATGTAAATGGATCTAAGCAGAAAACCTAAATTAACACTTTTCACAAAAGTTAACTGAAAATGGATTGATGAAATATATAAAATGCACAAATAAAAATTTTCTAGATAAAACTGGAGAATATATATGAAACCATGAGTTTGGAAATGGGTTTTATGTAAAACACCAAAAGCATTATGAATGAAAGTTGTAGTGCTTAAGTTAGTCTCATTGAAATTAAAATTTTTTATCATAAAAGATATAATGTTAAGAAAATATAAAAATAAGTTGCATACTGAAAGAAAATATTTGCAAAATGCATATTCAAAGAAGAATTTCGGTGGAATACATATAACTTTTTTAAAGTCAAAAAATTAGAAATCAAATTTAAAAAGGTACACATTAGGAACAGACACCTAACCAAAAGGGCCATGTCATAAGCATATGAGATTATACTCAACCTCATTTACAATTTGGGTATTGCAAAGTTGAACAGCAATTAGATATCTGTAGTCATTAGAATGACTAAAGTAACAACATCAAAAAGAAAATAACAACAAAGAAACTAATCATACCAAGTGCCAGCAAAGATGCAGATTTATAGGAATTCTCTTTCATTACTGGAAAATTCAACGTGGTACATCCATTTCAGAAGAGTGTTTGGCAGTTTCATAGAAAGGTGAACACAGACCTATGTGTCCCTAAGTGTTTCTTCAACTGATCTGAAAATGCATCTTCACACAAAAGCCTGCAAGTGTATTTATAGCAATTTAATTTATACTCATCAAAAATTGGAAGCAAGTAAGATGCCTTTCAAAAGATGAATAAATTAAACTTTAGCACAATCAAACAATGAAATTTTATTCAGCAATAAAAATAAATAAGCAATCAAGTTATGACAAGACACGATAGATGAACCTTAAATATGTGCAAAAAGTCAGCCTGCTTGAGGTTCAAGGAGAGGAGAAGGTTGTACAGATAAAGTACAGGTGATTTTTTATCTCTGTAAAACTATTCTGTGTAATAGCTTAATGATAGAGGCATTTTTCAAAACTCATAGAAGTTTACAAAACAAAGAGTGAATCTTAATATATACACATTAAAAATCAATCATTTTGGACTTGGGGATCCTAGGATAGAATGTAAAATGTGACACAGGATTTTACTGTATGCAAAACTCTCAATGAAGAAAGTGGGGGAGAAGGATTCTGACTGAAGTAACTTTGCACAAATGTGAATTCTGTAAGACTAAGCACACACACACACAAAAAAAAAAAAAAAAAAAAGAAAGAAAGAAAGAAAGAAAGAAAGAAAGAAAGAAAGGAAGGAAGAAAAACCTGCATATGATCACTGCACTCTCATTGATAAAATGTGTCCACCCCACATAGTAACACCATATATGTATACTAGGATAGATCAATTAAGTAAAGAAATGATCCATAATGGGAACCAGAAAACCTAAATTAACACTTTCTTATTATTGAAGAGGGAGGTTACAGATAAGCAAGGAAACGAAGCTAGAATATTCTATGTGGTAATGAAACAGTGCTAGAGATACGAGAAAAAACTCTTTTGCTTAATATAAGATCATTCTTTAAACATGTCAAGCTCATCAAAGAGAAATATAAGAGGCTGTCACCGCCTGGAAGATATGATTACTAATTGTTATATAGCTTCTTGAATGGGTTACTGAAACAAATTTTAAAAAGAGGTAAAAATCTAAGGAAATCTTAAGTATGAACTTTAGTTAAGACAAATCAATATTATTTTATTCACTTTTAAATTACTATATAACATTCTTAAGATAAATAATTTTAAACATTGATAGTGGCTAATATCTTATAAGCATTTACTATCTGTCAAGTATTGTACCAACAGCACTACATAAATCATAAGTAACTTCCCTACTCCTCAAATTGTGACTTCAGACTTTCACCCTCTAATCACTTCCTCTACCTGTTCTCCAACACACTTCAGTACTCTAAATCGTGCATTCCTCCAGAATTAAGCATATACATATATTTTAGTAACATATAATAGAATATTGTCATATTAATATTATATTTATTATGTTAATATTATACATTATTAATGAATAAATTTATTAATTCATTTATTAAATGTGCCATGCTAATTTAAAATATTAATAATAGGGAAAGCTGGCAGTGAACATCAATGTCTCAAGTTGTTCCTTTCATTGATGATCTGTTCCTATATCCTATGATTCTATGGCACTGTGTTATCTTTAAAAAAACACTGGGAAAATAAAACATCACATACCTGAATTCCTCTTTTATTCAGAAAACACCAGTTTAGTTAAGAAACAAAGAAAACAGGTCTGGAGTGGAATGTCCAGATATATATTATCTTGAAGGACACTGTGTTTTCTCATGTATCTTTAGTAATTAGAGCAAATTAGTGTTATCTATAAAAAGCTAATTTTTCACAAGTATGCCAGGATAGCAGTTCCTTGAGCTTCTGGTCATACAATGAAACAAAGAAAGCTAAGCTAATGCTGCTTATAAAACAACACCCCCTCCCTATGATACCTGGTGTGGACTAGAGTTCTGTGGAGAGGAAAATGCTCATCAAGGTGCCTACTCCTGGACAAAATGTGAAGAGGAATAGAAGGTACTACTTTTTAGCGAGTTTCTGGAGGCACTGTGTACAGCACAGGTACACCTGTCCAGTCTGACACCATAGGCCCTCATGATTAAGTTCCTGCATAGCTTATTGCCACTGGACCTTCTGGTGAAACACTTGTCCAGCCTGTTTCCATGGGACTTCCTCTGTAAGCATTTCTCAATAAATCTATATTTCATACCCCATCTCTGGGCTTTTCCTTGGTCTCTTAGAAGTCTATCTCATGGCCCTAGCACAGATGATTAGTAAATGGGACAGGCACATTTTATACCTGATACTTCTCTATAATGTTTTTGTAATTTTTATGTTAAATTGTTCTTGACTAAAATATTTATTTTAAAATATACATGTATAGTATGTGATATTTAGAGCCATCAGTAAATTTGATTTAGGTGAAGACATAGCTAGCCAATGGTATGCTTGAAGGAATGATAATGTCTTTTAATAGTAGGAAAGGAATTGCAAGTTGTATAATGGACATTGGCTGAAACTTCCTCTTTAACATTAAGGATGGGCTTAGATCCAAATACTGAGAATAAACTCAGATTGCAGCTGTCCTCTTTTCAGAGGTCACCCCATCAGAAACCTGCCATGCTCAAGGTCTTTCTGAGATGACTATGTGCAAAATCTCATTGGTATGGTGACCTATCTTTACCCAATACAGGACAACTCTGATGGGTCTTTTTAGCCCTAAACTCATTCTCAGTGGCCAGTGCTCTCATCAGATCTATATTGCATGTCACTTCTGTGTAATCCTGCTTCTCTTATCCTTTCTGCAAGGACAAAGTCCAAAGCTACTTTCATATAAATATTTTAATATTATAATCTACCTCAGAGAGCATTTTCCAGAAAACACAACATATGGAAAGAATTGAGTAAAAAAAATAAAAATTAAAAAAAAAAAACATATTATGGGGCTGGGGCTGTAGCTTAGTGGTAAAGCACTTGCCTTACATGTGTGAGGCACTGGGTTCGATCCTCTGTACCACATAAAAATTAATAATGATACTGTGTGTTCATCTACAACTAAATAAATATTTTAAGAAACATATTATTTTGGTATTAGACATGTCTATTAAAAATTCAAGAATAATAACAGTTAAAAGGGACATTTTGTCTATAAAAATAGGGCCATCTTATGAAGAAAAAATAGACACAAGTGACATAAGGAAGACAATACAAGCAGATAAAGAAAAGAAAGTGGTCAAGATGAAAACTTTGTAAATATGAACAAGAATCTTTGGAAATATTCATGTTAAGTATTTAAAATAGAGAAATAGAAGTTGTTCTTCAAGAAGATCAAGAATAAGCACTGCAAGGAATTTCATAAGCAGAGATTCTAGAAAAGTGAGAAAAGAAAAAGTCCAAGGCAGAGTGAAAGCAGTCTTCCTTCCTTTCCTTTTCTCCTTCCTTCCTTCCTTCCTTCCTTCCTTCCTTCCTTCCTTCCTTCCTTCCTTTAATTCATTCATCATTTGGTACTCTATAAGTCCTAACCCTTTGAGATATAAAGTCATAAGGAATAGCAACTCTTTTAATTTATCAATAATGTTGTTACATTCTAGTTAAGAGCACTCAACATAGGGATATACTAGGCTCTATTGAGATAAGAAAGCTAGCATTTCATGACTAAACTGAGAGAGTCACAGGAAAATTTCTACTCTTTTTGAAAAGTAAGCATTTTAGTAGAATACTCCAGATGTGATAGGGAGGAATGAAAATGGCAGGAAATACAAGTGTGGCAGTAATTTACACACAAGAATAATAGTATTCAGAATGGAAAATGAAATAGAAGAGGGGTATAAGCCCAGGAGTAAGAAGGGTAAAAGTCTAATTTAGTGAAGTAATTGGACTGGTGAAAGTAGAATTTTTTCCAGTGAATACAATTGTTGGATTGAGATGTAATCATTTTCTTCAATGAACCTCAGACTAATCAAAATCATCCAGAACTCATATTCTTGCTGCAAGACAATTATTTCAGAAAAATTACCTAAATATTCAGGAGAATATAAGTTATAAGATGAGACCGATTTTTTATCTGAATTTTTAAAATTTATGATATTTCCAAAAAATGCCAATAGTTTTCATGGTAAAACTAGAATATCTCATTTTTTCCAAAAAATTTGACAATATTTTATAAAATAAAATGTCACTTTTTCATTCATTTAGATTATGTGCTAATATTTTCCATCAATGCTAGGTTATAGGAGATATAAATTCCAATAAATGGTCATTCATTACATGCTACCAAATAAGGAATGCAAAGAGCATTTATTTTCTAGCACCATTCTAATTTTAGTGCCTCTAACATATTTTATTCCACAATGTTAGAAATAAATTTGGTGGGTTCACCATAGTTTTCTAAAATTCTGTGTTGTGAATGACAGTATTAAGAACTTGCCAAAAAGAAATTTCTAATGGCATTTTTAACCTTCCCTTTGTTCATTGTGCATGATGAGTATAATGTGTTTTCCGCACTGTTGATTGATGGTCATAATTCTATTCTAAATGTGCCATTTATTCCAAACATATAAGTTAATATTAAAAGGAAGTACCTTCTAATAAAATTTATTTTCAAAGTCAGTTTTTAGGATATAATTTACTTGAATGGAATATCAGGTTTGGAAAATATCCTGAAGTTTACATAACTGAATATTTAATGACTTTTTCCTATATCTTCCAAAAGTAGTTATTTAAGTTATGTGGAAAAGTTATGATTCACAACTCACCACTTACTGATTATCATAAATAATATATTTTAGCCATCTTGGAAAATAAAAAATATGGCTGTCAGTATTCAATAAATTACATGCTTTAAATATCTTTTGTAGTTTTCATATGCTAATGGTTTTGGGGATGTATAAACTTGGACCACATTCTTTCTTGTCAATTGCTTCTGTATTTAATGATATTTACTGCTGCAAAAATGAATATCTGAAGATGATCTTGTTTTCACCCCTCTGTAATTAACTTCTTATCTTGATGAGAGTATTCAAAAAAATTTTTTTTAATTTAAAATGAATTTTCCAGGTGGTGATTTCTGAATATTTGCCTGGAACATATGGATATCTCTCAATGTAAATCATCAAATTTTGTATTTACAAGTTTTCTACCTAATCACAGAAATCATTTCATTATAATCACTTGTAATAAAGACACCATTTTTATACCAAATCTGTGTTTGGTGGAATATTTAAAACATGTCTGGGGCTGGGAAGATTGGAAAGATGGGTTTGGGTGTTTTCCTCTAGGTGATCAAGAGTTTGTGGAAAGAAGCTAATAGCTAGAGCATAAAAGAGAGCTTGAATGAGCTAATTTATTTAAAAGTCAAAGGAAAGAGGAACAGGTATTTCTGAATATGCTAGCAAATGACAAGGAAATCACATGCATCAGTGCCTGAGTGAAGAGTTTGAAATTAAAATAAAATGAAAATTTAAAGGAAGCTTGATTCATTGGTTCCACAAAAGCTTGTATTCAAAGACTTTATCTGCTTAGTTGGTTACTCTTGCCTAGAACATAAAACAAGGTTGTTGAATGCTAAATAAATAAATGTTATGTTATATAAGTTAATAGAGAATTAATCAGGGCCGGGATTATGGCTCAGTGGCAAAGTGCTTGCCTCACTGGGTTTGATCCTCAGCACCACATAAAAATAAACAAAATAAAGATATTATATCTATGTACAACTACAAAAATATTTTAAAGAAAGAATTAATTCATTACTTTACATATTTAGAAAATATAAAGGCACTTTTCATTGGCATTCAGTAGCTTGCCATGGATTTCAGAGAGCAGCAGTTCAGGGCTGGCACATTGGCTCACACTAGAAACTTTGTCTCTGGCCATCACCATGTCTGGTTCCCTTGCTGGACTTGCCTAATTGGAACTTTTGAAATTGCCAGTAAGAAGAAATATCACTCCAACTAACAGAAGCAGGAGAGGAAACAAAATGGTTGATACCTAGCAGCAGTGAAGAGAAAGTGGTGTAGAAACTTTTTTCATAATGCCCAGATTTACTGGAGGGGGTGCTGTATTGGGAAGCTAAAAATCTTGTGAGATAAAGTTTATTTTATGTTATGATTTCCCTGTTTTAAAATCCAAAATGAATTTAGCAGAGATCATATGGAGTAATCACATCAGATACCTTCTTTAGAGTCTATTGTTTTTTTTTTTTAATTTGTTCTAATTAGTTATACATGATAGTAGAATGCATTTTGACACCTCATACATAAATGGAATAAAACCTCTCATTCTTCTGTAGAGTCTATTATTGGGGCGCCCCAAACATATATGAGGAGTTGCAGTTTATCATCTCCCTCCAATGTCTCTTGATATCTAACTCTCACTAGGTCCATACTTTAGTCTTTCTGCTTAGTCAATGTTTTATAAGCTCATCTTCTGCCTCAAGTTTGCATTTAGTTTATCTTTTGTAGTACAGATTAAATTTTATTTAATATTTTTCCTGCATTTAATTTATTTAAGTTAATATATGATTTATGGCAATTTCCCTTTGTTGACATATGGAAACTATTAAGCAGGTAAAACTTTACTATAGATCAATTTAAAAAAAGTTGTTAAAATAATATTTAAATTTAATATTTAAATAATATTTAAATTCGGATGAATTTAAGTGAATGAAAACTGAATAATAATTCTGTGGGCTTTTAAAATTTTAACAGTTTATGGATATTTTTCTCTCTGTTTTCTTAAAATAATAAACTGAACAAAACAGACATTTTTGTGAACCAATTAGCATTTGTAATGATAATTGCACTTACTGAAAATAATGCTCAAAACTTCCAGAGTGCTATAATTTCCTTTAATGTTTTGTTCTCCAGTTACATATTACTATTATATTATTTTCAGCTTCTTTTGAGATTTTTCTTTTCTTGTTTTCAAATACATCTATTCAAGTGTAATTTATACTGCAATGCACACATTTTAAGGGATAAGCTTTGGTGAATTCATATAACTATAAAACTATAATAGAACCTGTCAATCACCACAAATAGAACACTCATGACAGTTGATCTACAACTCAACACTTACCTACAGGCAACCATGTCTCTGCATTCTCTGATTCATATTGTTTTCTTATTTGTTCCTGTTGTTGTGTCTAATATACATAAAATTATATGCTATTAATACTTTTCATAAAATTTTCATAGATATGTCTTTATGAAGTTGAGGTAAGTTATAGTGATTCATTTTCACTGCTAAATCAATCTTGCATTCTGTATGGAACCAAATGTGTTATAGTGTTATATATATTACATTTTGCATTATTCTATTCTGTAAATTTTGAAGAGTAATTTGAAAATATACCCATGAGGGATATTGGTCTGTAGTTTTCTTTCTTTTTATTTTGTTCATCTGGTTTTAATGTGAGCATAATATTTGCCTTGTATATTGCATTAGAAACTGCTTTTTTATTTCTGTGTTCTTGAATCATTTGAGTAGAAGTAATATTATTTTTCTGCTTCTATTTCTTTTTATTGGTTCTTTTTAGTTATACATAGCAATAAGATTCATTTTTACATAATTATAAAAGCATGGAATATAATTTGTTCTAATTCAGTCCCTAGTACTTTGCCTTCCACCCTTACCCTCTGACTGTTTCCTTCTCCCTCCCCTATTGATCATTCTGCTCTTTACTTATTTTTTTTTTTTAATTAGTATCTTCTGGATGTACATAGTGGTGAGATGCACTGTGGTGTATTTTCTTTG
Source organism: Tamias sibiricus (assembly GCA_025594165.1). Classification (NCBI taxonomy): domain Eukaryota; kingdom Metazoa; phylum Chordata; class Mammalia; order Rodentia; family Sciuridae; genus Tamias; species Tamias sibiricus. The sequence goes on along the minus strand of CM046664.1, from coordinate 37,424,984 downwards.
TAGGAAGACATTTGTGCAACCTTCCAGTTCTGCCAGCTAGAAGTCATATAGATAATAGTACAGACATATCTCAGAGATATAGAAGGTTCAGTTTCAAACCACAGCAAAAAAGAAAGTATTCCAACAAATTGAGTCATAAATGATGTGCATATTAAAATTATGTTCATGCTGTGCTGTAATCCATAAAATATGTAATTTTTATAATATGCATTATGTTCAATATATATATATATATAAACATATATAAATATATATATAAATATATAATATATACAAACATATATATATATATAAACATAATATGCATTATGTTCAATAATGTATATATCTTAATTAAAATTTACTTTATTGTGAACTATGCTAATGACTATCTGACCAGTGAGTTATGATCTTTTTGCTGGTATAGGGTTTTGCCTTGATGTTGATGGTTACTGACTGATTAGAGTATTGATTGCTAAAGGGCAGGTTGACTGTGACAATTTCTTAAGATGATAAAGAAGTTTGTATGATTGATTGATGCTTCCTGTCTAGGAATAATTCTTTGTAGCATTTAATGCTATTTTGTAACATTACCAACAGTATAAATTCCTTCAAAATGAGGTCAGCATTCTCAAACTCTGCCACTACTTTAACAACTAAATTTACATGATATTCTAAATGCTGTGATTTTAATAATCCTCATAGCATCTTCACTAGAAATAGATTCCATTTCAAGGAACCACTTCTTTTTCTCAACCATAAGAAGCAACTTCTAATTCTTCAAAGTTCTGTATTGATAATATAGCAACTCAGGCACATCTTCATGCTTCACTTCTTGTCAGGAGCATCTGTGGGTTGCTTGTGGGTTACTGCGCATTGAAGCCTCACGGATAGAGACATCTGGTGTCTGGGAATGACCAGTGGACATTTTCTCTGGCCAGTTGCCTAGGGACATTGTGAATTTCTATCCCACTCTGTCATGTCCCACACAACACCTGAGTTGGGTGTGACCTACCAAGATGCCAATCAACCTGCTGACTATAAGACATCATGAAGCAAGACTCTGCCCTTAACCTTTATCCCCTTATCCCTGCCTTTGATGTACCCCCTTAAATAAACCACCAGAGCCATCTTTCCTTTGTATAATTCCAGCTCTTATGTGGCCTGAATGTATCAAGGGCTTTGCTTTTGTAAATATACTTCTGACTCTTTGTGTTTTGTTCTTCACTAATTATTTCAAACTTCAAGTTTTCAGGTGGCTTACACCTCCTCAGCAGGAAGAAGAAACCCCCAATGAGAAGCTGGCCATCATCCATGTTAACTTCTAATTCCATTTCATTTGCTATTTCTACAAAATCTACAGTTAACTTTCTCTACTGATGTACTGAACCTCTTAAAATCACCCATGAAGTTTGAAATCAACTACTTGCAACCTCCTGCTAATGTTAATACTTTGATATCTCATGACAAATGCTCTTAATGGTATTTAGAGTAGTGAATCCTACCCAGATTTTTTTTTTTTCAATTTGCTGTGTCTTGATCCATTAGACTTATCACTCTCAATGACTGCCACAATGTTATGAAATGTATTCTTTAAATAATAAGAATTGAAAGTCAAAATTACTCCTTCATCCACAGGCTGCAGAATGGATACTGTATCTGCAGGTGCTATGGTTTGTTTGCATGTAGATACTGTCTCTCCAAAGGTCCTTGAGGTAAAGGCTTGTTCCCCAGAGTAGTGCTATTGGGAACTGTTGAGTAGGTGAGGACTTTTGGAACATCAGCTTTTCATTGCTGTGATAAAATACCTGAAAAAATGAATTTTAAAAGTAAGAAGTTTATTTTGGCTCAAAATTTCAGAGAGTTTAGTCCATGGTCAGTTGGCTACATTTTGAGAGGGGGTTCATATGGTAAGGCAAAACATCATGGCAAGGAACACATGGTGCAACAGAGCTGCTTGCTTCATGGTTTTAGGAAGAAAAGAGAGAGACAAGAATGAGTGAGAGTCTCAATATTCAAATCAAGGACATGTCTCCAGTGAGCTAACTTTTTTCCAGTAATCCCTATCTTTTAATCTTTTTCAGTAATCCCTATCTTTACCTTTTTCAGTATCTTTTTCAGTAATCCCTATCTTTACCTTCCAGTAGCAACACCTTTAATACAATGGGTCTTTGGGTAATATTTCAAATCCAAAGTACAGCATTACACAAACGGAACAGTGAACCTAGCAGATAAATGTTGTGTGTTTTCATTGCTCCACTAACTGGCTGTTCTTCTTTCTTTCCCTCCCACTCATTAGGCACCACTACTCCCTGAGTAACATTTATATTAGGCCAGTTGATAATCTTACGATGATCTTCACATGGTCAAGTGAAAGAAATTGTCACATCTCCTCCTTTAAATAAAAATGGTAACCTTACTAAGCTTACTGAGAAAGGCATATTGAAAACCAAGATAAGCCCAAAGCAAGGCTTTCTGTGCCAGTATTTAGCCTATTGTGAATAAAGTACCATTTCATATTTTTTCTGTGTGCATACATGATTTATTCACTAATCATTTTACAAATAAAATTTATAATTTGTTCAGAAAAAAAAAAAAAAAAAAGTACCACTCCAGTGACTACATTAATGAAGTTAAAATTGTATTGTTGCTGATACGGAGAAAGGTTTAATTGTCTGAATAGAAGATGAAACCAGCTATGGCATTTTATTTATTCCAAGTCTAATCCAGAGCAAGGCTCTACCTCTCTTCTCTTCTCTGAAGACTAAGTGAGGTAAGGAAGCTTGAGAAGAAAAGGTGAAACTATCAGTAATTGGTTTTGTGGTTTAAGAAGCTTTCTCTGTAACACAAAAGTACTAGGTAAAGCAGCAAGTCATCCAGAAGATCAAGATAAGAAAATTGATGAAAGTGGATACACTAAACAACAGATTTTCAATATAGATGGAATATCCTTTGTTTGGAAGATGATATCAAGGAATTTCATTGTCAAAGAGCAGAAGTTAATGCTTGACTTCAAACTTCAAAGGACAGACTAACTCTTATTATATGCTAATTCATATGGTTACTTTAATTTGAGTCCACTGCTCATTTACTATTCCAAAATCCTATGGTCTTTAAGGGTCATCCTAAATCTACTCTTATCTTTGCTATATAAAAGGAATAACAAATAGTGGTGATACTTTGTGTTTTGACACAACAGAATTTACTGGATATTTTAAGCTTACTGTTGAGACCTTTACTATTAAAAAAAAAAAAAAAAAAAAAAAAAATTCATTTCAGCCGGGCGCAGTGGAGCACACCTGTAATCCCAGCACTTGGGAGGCTGAGGCAGGAGTATCGCAAGTTCAAAGCCAGCCTCAGCAATGGCGAGGCACTTAGCAACTTAGTGAGACCCTGTCTCTAATAAAATACAAAAAAGGGCTGGGGATGTGGCCCAGTGGTCGAGTGCCCCTGAGTTCAATCCCCGGTACCAAAAAAAAAAAAAAAAAAGAAAGAAAGATTCATTTAAAAATATCAGTTAGGATTGGTGCTGCCCTGTATTAATAATAACAATATTTATATCAAAGATCACTAATCACAGATCACTACAACAGATATAATAATTAAAAAGCTTAAAATACTGTAATAATTACTAATATGTGACAAAGAGAGACATGGAGTGGTATATGCTATTGGAGAAAATCTGACATACTTGTTCAATGGAGGGATTTTGTTAAGAAATATAATATGCAAAAGCCAAAGAAAGCAAAGAATGGGTAAACAAGGTATGATGATACTCTCTACTTATTTTCTATGCCCCTATATACACACTGTTATTCTATTTCCATTTTACCTCTTATCTGTCCACGAGCTAGTCTACTCTGCAGTATGAAAATTATGAAACTAGTTCAAGCACAGGTTTTTTCTCCTGGAATAACCATGATAGAATCCTATGAGTCTTCTTTACTCACAGTGAGAGAATGCAGGTATATTTAAAAGTCCTCTGATAAGATCATTCTGATTTAAACATGAAAATCCTTGCTTTGACCTATAAGGACTGACATGTGCTCATTCTTATAGTATCTCTGGCCTTTTCTTCTATTTTCTCTCTCCACGTTGTGTGCTCTTCTTCCTCTTCCCTTTTCTCAGTTCCTAAAAATTTATTTGCTTCCTCTCATGTCAGGATAAAGAGGAGAGCTGATATATTGAATGTGCTTTACTTTACTATTTAACTAAAGAATGTCTATCCAGTTTTCTAAATCAGTCTTTTTTTTTCCTTTATTTTAAGCATATATTCACCTAATCCAGCATATATAACTTTATAACATACTTAATTGGCCTAATATATTCTATTCATAGCACTAATACAGATCAAATATCTTGTAATTATTCATTTTACTATTTGAATAACATTTATTTCCCAATTGGACAATAAATTTCCTGAGAGATGTCTTATACAAGTTTGCTATTTTTTTTTCCTTAGCAAATATCACAGGACCATCCTGCCGTATATTTGTCATTTAGTTTATATTTGAGAGATGAAAGAAGGAAAAACAAATGATGACATTATGTTTCTGTGATCACTGCAAAGATAAATAAGGTTGGATTAAAATATTAACAGAGCAGCAAAAAAAATAACTAAAATACTGAGATTGAAAAAATAAAAGCCATAAGACTGATTCATTCACTATGATTTTGAGAGAAAAGATGGGAGTCCATAGGACATTGGTTTGGATGACAAAAATCAACAATGTCATTTTTAATTGCTTTATTTCTATTGCCATAGTTTATTTGGTTTTGAGTTTCAAAGGAAGGGAAGGAATAAACATGTAATAAGTAAATTTTTGTGCCTGATTTATTTACTGAAGACAATATTTTTAAGGTACATTTTTTGTTATTTTCTTGCTTCTACATTAAGCGTGATTTGCTTTTTATTCACTACCTAAAGTTAAAACTTAATTTTAATTTAATTAAAATTTAATCATTAATTGTAAATACTTCTTATTTTATCATATTATCACTTAAATATACACATTTTTATTAGTGCATTAAAATATATCATTCATTTAATTTTTAGAAATATTTCACTGTTGAAAATCAATATGATTACTTTGGAAATCAATATGGAGAATTCTCAAAAAACTAGGAATGGAACCTCTTATGACATAGCTATTTCATTAGTTGGTATTTATCCTATAGTATTAAAATCACCATCCTATAGTGACACTGACCCATCAGTGCTCATAGCAGCACAATTGACAATAGCCAAGTTATGGAACCAGCCCAGGTGCCTGTCAACAGATGAATGAATGAAAAAAACGTGGTGTAGATACACAGTGGATTTTCAGCCAGCTATAAAAAAGACTGAAATTATGGCTTTTTCTGGTAAATGGATGGAAGTGTAGAACATCATGATAAGTGAAATGTCAGACCCAGAAAGTCAAAGATAGAATGTTTTCTCTCATACATAGAAGCTAGATAAATAAAGGGAACAAAAGAATAAGGGGAATCCCATGAAAATAAAATGGGGCATCAGCAGAATAGAGGAAAGAGATTGAGGGAGAGGTAGGAGGAATGGAAAAAGGAAGAAATGATGGAATGAAAATTATGCCATTTATATATATAAAGATTCCACAGTGTATATCTATAAAACACTAATTAAAAGTTGTAAATAAATAGAAGGAAAACTAGTAAAATATAGAAAGGGGAATAGGACAGGGAGAAGTAGAGGCAAAGAGGAAGTACTATGGCAGAAGTAGAGCAAATTATATTCCATGTCTGCATGATTATGTGAAAATGAACGCCAGTATTATGTATAACTATAGTGCACTAATAAAAACATAACCAAAAGTTTGTCTTATTTTTGACAACTGACGTCCAGAACTGTACATTAATATTTTTTGCCACTTGAAGCCACAAATTTAATGGTAATATGTTAAAGCAGCAATATGGTTAATATACTTGTTTTCTATATTGGTTTATTGAATATTTTAATGTTACAATTTAATTAATTTCTCATGTCTGAGTTATAACTTATCAGGTTTCTGCCTTGCACTAAAGGTTAGAGTGTTTTTACTTAAAACATCAGTAGTCAAGTAGTTGTCTTTTCTTTCTTTTGTACAGGGGTTTGGGCATTGAACTCAGGGGCACTCAACGACTGAGCCACATCCCCAACCCTTTTTTATTGTTTTATTTAAAGACAGGGTCTCACTGAGTTGCTTAGGGACTTGCTACTTTGCTAAGGCTGGCTTTGAACTCATGATTCTCTTGCCTCAGGCCTCTGAGCTGCTGGGAGTACAGCCGTGTACCATTGTGCCTAGCATAGTTTTGTTAACTCCTAAGATCATTGCATTATTGTTGTCATTTTTATATTTTTATATATTATGCCTTTTCCAGTGTTTTAATTGCTGCTTTAAACTGTCAGTTGTATTTTTAAGGAAATTTTAAAAAATTAAAAACCTATGGTATTTACAATACATTTAACATTTCATGTTTTCTTTGTTACTTGAGATGTAAGTCTTACCAGTGTCATTTTCCTTCTCACTGAAAAACACTTCTTAGTATAGTTTGAAACAAAGAATTCTATCCAGTTTGGATTATATACATACACAAAACAATAAACTATTTCACATAAATATGTGCAATTATGTGTCAACTAAAATACAAAATGCAGCAAAATATTTATTTCACCACCAATATTTTTTAAAAGATATTTTACTGGACTCAAAATTCTGTATTGGCCCCCCACTTCAGCTATTTAAACATATTCCTACAATTGCACCCACTGTTTTTTTTTTTTTTTTTTTTATTTAGCATTTTTTTACATACAATTGCTTGTATACAGAGTATATTCGTACAATTCAGGTCTTCAATCATGCATTTAGGCAAATGATATCCATCTCATTCAAACACCTTTTCTTTTCTTTTTCCTTTTCTCCCTCTCCCTCCCCCCTTGCTCCCTCCCTTACTCTCCCTTCCCTTTGACCATTCTAGTGTTCTTCTAGTCCTCGTATGTACCCTCCCATCCAACAATACTATGGACTAGCCTCCTTATATAAGAGAGAACATTTGGTACTTGGATTTTTGAGACTGACTAACTTCACTTAGCATTATGTCTTCCAACTTCATCCATTTACCTGCAAATGCCATTAATTTATTTTCTTTTATTGCTGAGTAAAATTCCATTGTGCGTATATACCACATTTTCTTAATCCACTCATCTACTGAGGGACATCTAGGTTGGTTCCACAACCTAGCTATTGTGAATTGCGCAGCTATAAACATTGAGATAGCTGTGTCACTGTAATATGCTGTTTTTAAGTCCTTTGGGAATAGACCCAGGAGTGGGATGGCTGGGTCATAGGGTGGCTCCATTCCCAGTTTTCCAAGAAATCTCCATACTGCTTTCCATAATGGTTGCACCATTTTGCATTCCCACCAGCAATGTATGAGTGTGCCTTTTTCCCCACATCCTCTCCAACATTTATTGTTGCTTGTGTTCTTGATAGCTGCCATTCTGACTGGAGTGAAGTGAAATCTTAGAGTAGTTTTGATTTGCATTTCTCTAATTGCCAGCGATGTTGAACATTTTTTCATGTATTTGTTAATTAATCGTGTGTCTTCTTCTGAGAGGTGTCTTCTCAATTCCTTAGCCCATTTATTGATTGGGTTATTTGTTTTCTGGTGTAAAGTTTTTTGAGTTCTTTATATATTCTAGAGATCAGTGCTCTGTCTGATGTGCATGTACTAAATATTTGTTCCCAATTAGTTGGCTCTCTATTCACCTCACTGATTGTTTCTTTTGCTGAGAAGAAGCTTTTTAGTTTAAATCTATCCCATTCATTAATTCTTGGTAGTAATTCTTGCGCTACAGGATTCTTATTAAGGAACTTGTGGCCTAATCCGACATGTTGGAAATTGGAGCTTACTTTTTCTTCTATTAGGCGTATTGTCTCTGTTCTAATTCCTAGGTCCTTGATCCATTTTGAATTGAGTTTTGTGCATGGTGAGAGATAAGGATTTAATTTCAATTTGGTGCATATGGATTTCCAGTTTTCCCAGCACCATTTGTTGAAGAGGCTATCCTTTCTCCACTGTACATTTTTGGCACCTTTGTCTAATATAAGATAGCTGAAATTATATGTATTAGTTTCTGTGTCCATTGGTCCACCAGTCTGTTTTGGTGCCAATACCATGCTGTTTTTGTTACTATTGCTCTATAGTATAATTTAAGGTCCGGTACGGTGATGCCCCCTACATCACTTTTCTTGCTCAGGATTGCTTTGGCTATTCTGGGTCTCTTATTTTTCCAGATGAATTTCATGACTGCTATTTCTATTTCTTTGAAGAATGACATTGGGATTTTGATTGGAATTGCATTAAATCTGTATAGTGCTTTTGGTAGTATGGACATTTTGACAATATTAATTCTACCTATCCAAGAGCAAGGTAGGTCTTTCCATTTTCTGAGTTCATCTATAATTTCTTTCTTTAGTGTTCTATAATTTTCGTTATACAGGTCTTTCACCTCTTTCGTTAGGTTGATTCCCAGGTATTTTATTTTTTTTGATGCTATTGTAAATGGGGTAGTTTTCATCATTTCCCTTTCAGAGTCTTTTTTGCTGATGTACAAAAATGCCTTTGACTTATGTGTGTTGATTTTGTATCCTGCAACTTTGCCAAATTCATTTACTAGTTGTAAAAGTTTTCTGGTAGAGTTTTTTGGGTCTTCTAGGAAGATTATCATGTCATCAGCAAATAGTGCTAATTTGAGCTCTTCTTTTCCTATCTGGATCCCTTTAATTTCTTTCGTCTGTCTAATTGCTCTGGCCAGAGTTTCCAGTACTATGTTAAATAGCAGTGGTGAAAGGGGGCATCCCTGTCTTGTTCCAGTTTTTAGAGGGAATGCTTTCAATTTTTCACCATTTAAGATAATGTTAGCTCGGGGCCTTGCATATATAGCTTTTATAATGTTGAGATATGTTCCTGATATTCCTAGTTTTTCCAGTGCACCCACTGTTTCTGAATAGAGTTCATTTTCACTTAATTCTTACTAGTATTCCCTTAAATGTAATGAATACTTTTTTCTCTAATGGTTTAAAAAACTTTTTTTTGCATGGTTGGTTTACAGAACTTTGACTATAATATGACTACTAGATTTCCTTTTTTTTTTTTTTTTTTTTCAACTACATAATTTTAACTACTTGATTTTCTTGGATTTGGGAATTGGTATATTATGCCAAACAGAGGAAATTGATGAAACAGTTATTAATTCTCAAACACTTATTTCTTGCCTCATTTACTTAGTCTTTCTTTTAAATCTAAAACTGCAGCAATAGAAACTATGCAAAACACACACACACACACACACACACACACACACCTTTGTGCATTTATAATGCTAAAAATTCTAAAAAAAAAAAAAAAAAGTTACCTGTACAGACTAGATTTAATTTCTAAAAATTAGCATTAAAATAAATTCTCACTTTAAATAGATGTGCTGTTTTACAATAGTCATTTTCACCAAAGATAAGCACTGTTAAATAATTAAGAATAACTTTGATTTTTTTAATTAACCTTTGTAATGTTGTAGCATTTGCTATATGAAGTATATGAAGTAATTTTGCTCTTTTAGATTAGATTGATAGTGCAATGATCATTTGTTTTAATATAATATCATGTTAGGTAATATACATAAAAGACATTTTCCAATTAGCAATGACATAAGGATCACAAACTATTGGAATGGATATAAAACAGTAAGACCTTGGGAGCATTTTGAAAATGTTGAATTTTACCTAATGTCCTTTCTGCTTTGAAATAGCTACTCAAAACTGCTGCATCCTTCATGGCCATTAATTCAGGTCCCTGGCCCAGGTGGTGAGGGGATGGAGAAAAGACAAAACACACACACAAATAGAGAAAAAGCTGGGTCTTGGTGTTTGACTCCTCTTTGATAGGACATTATTGACACAACTAGCTCAGAATGTTTATTATATAGATATAAACATTAAAAGGATTTATTGTGAGAAAGTTTCTTCAGAGTAAGCAGAACCAAGGTCGTATTTCACCATGAGCAGCCCAATTATGATTATCAGCTGGTCCCCAAAACTTTTTACCCATGAACAGATGGCATCTAAACCTCAAGGTCAAGAATTGAATAGCTCCATGTCTGGTACAGAACCTTCTATTGAACAGGGCATCACCATAGCAACTAGGCAGTCTCAGAAAACCATACCTACATGGAGAGTTCCCAAGACAGGCCTCACCTCTGTCACAGGACAGTTTTAAAATCCATAATTCAATTGCTGCTCCTGACACAAATTTTGTGTTTTTTTGACTAACCCTATAACACACAATTCAAACTACATTAGTCATCTTTGATACTTTTCTCATGGCACCCAACATATACAAATCAAAACCATTACCACTGAACCATTCAAATAGTTCAATTTGTTTATTCATTAGCACAAATGTATTGATTTGTGTGTTCAAGACAGTGTGATATAGAAGCAAGATTAAGACATTAAGTTGCTTTCATCATCTAAGATGAAAAAGATTCAAAAGCATTAAAATTTTATGAACAAATCAAGAGCTTCCTCTAAAGTATAAATTGAATTATTCTTAAACCACCTTCATCAAAATTCTCATTATTCATGTGGTAAAACTCAAATTTCTTAATGGACATACATAATAGATTCTATGTCTATGTCACCAACATCATCTATGGTATCTCAAAATTGTGATCAAGTCATCTGAACTACTGGAATTTTCCAAATACGTTCAGTTGTTTCCTCAGTTTTGGGACTTTCAGTAAGCAGACAGAAATTTTTCACCTTCAGTTTTCCCTTGACCAACATGGTGCTGCATGGTACAATGGACTCTGAGATGATTCTACCATATGTCCTGACAGGAATAAGTGACTCAATCTCCTAGTCACTTGAAGTTCTTCCAGCACAGAGCCTTCAGCTGTCGCCCTTTTACAGAGGTTGCCTCAGTTGAGAAATTATGCTTTTCTCAAAACCATGCCTTCTGACCATTTGGCACACATCTAATGACCAAACAATAAGGTAAATAAAGTTCTCACTACTGTGCTCAGCTCAAGCCTTCTTTTTACAACTCTTGGTATAGTTTGTTAAGTACTCTTTCAGGGAAGTATTGCAGATTGTTTTATCCTTAATTCTATTCTATAGGTACTAATTCTAAGAACATCTAGTAAACTTCAATATTCTAATCTTGATTTCAGAATCAGGTTCAGAGAGAAGACAGATTGCAACACTTTGCATTGCCAAAGTGCACTCTAATTTGTTCCTTTTTTTTTTTTTCCCTGGTACTGGAGATTGAACCCAGGAGTGCTTAGCTACTGAGCCACATTCCTTTTTATTTTATTTATTTATTTATTTAAACAGTTTCTCCCTAAGTTGCTTATGGGCCTTTCTAATTTGTTAAGGCTGGCTTTGAACTTGTGATCCTCCAGCCTCAGCCTTCCAAATTGCTGGGATTATGAGTAAGCACCAGTATGCCTGACATGTTTATTTTTATTTTTTCTATATTTTCCTTTTGACTCTGTACTTTTTAATCTCTATATTTGAACCTGTCAGTATTAGTTGTATCTAGTATTTCTTCAATAATTCTTACTTTACACTTCCCCATTTCTAGCATGTAATATATGTGATAAGATTAGACTGGAAATATATAATAAATATTTTTAAAGAAAAACAAGAGATTGAAACTGCCTACATTATGTTTGACATTGTGGACATTGTGTAAAATGTACTTAAGAAAAATGAATTTTTGTAAATTCCAAGTAATATTGACTCTGTAGTTAACTGTGGGGCATACTGAGGGCATATGCCACAACTGGAGACTGAAAAAAATAATAGCAATAGAAATAAGTAATATGGAGACATTATTTACTTCAAAAGCAAAATAATTTTAAAAAGTAGCCTAATATATGATGCAGTGATTACTCTCCTTTTGTAGTGTGAAGCAATACCATACTGAATTTTAGTGCACTTGTAGCATGCTTATTGTCCTGTAATTTCACAACAAAATTATTCTCTTTTAAATGAAAATATGTAACAATAATTGGGTGTATGTAAAAAAATTGACCAACCAGTGTTTACCTCATCTGAATGTCATTCCAGTGTTTCTGAGTTTCTCAAAGTTCTTTCTCATTTTTCATAGAAAGTTCTATAATTACCCTTTTTTTTCTCCCTGTTTGTCTTCCTCCTCTATTGTTCAGGCTGTTCACAAAATCCCCATTCTCTGTCCATGGGCGTGTGTGGTTAAACAATGTCCAAAGAGAGGTGTCATTCTTCTTCCTGTATCAGTTGGTCTTGTACATGCTAGTGGACTTGAAATTCAGACCACACTCCACACACACTTTTCTGAGCTTGAAAATTTCCATAGTTAATTCCCCCAAATGCTGGTTTTCTGCCCTATTTCATAATAAGGATGCACTTGAATCTTGATCAGTCTCTATGCAGCAATAAACACTTACTCTGGCAAGTCACTACAGACTGGACTTTATTTACATCTGGATTGAAATACCCATCACATTCCTCAGTACAATGGAGAATATATGTCCACTGGATTCCTTCACATTAAATTCAATCTCTATGCAAAAAAATGAAGTTCAACCCTGACCCAAACAAACAAGCACAAACTGGTCAGATTTATTATATTGCAACTTTACATTGTTGTACAACTTTGGTCTATCTATCTATCTATCTTTGGTATGTATATGTATATTTATATATACATATGTACACATGTGTGTGTTATATGTCTCTCTCTCTCTCTCTCTCTCTCTCTCTCTCTCTCACACACACACACACACACACACACACACACACACAGATGATTGAGGTGACAATGATCCCAGGATCCAACTTGGCTGGACCTTTATTTTTGCACAAGAATAACTAAAGCTTCAAATACAATGTGTGGTGCATAACAACCCATTAAGTATGGAAAATTAATGAAGAAATAATACATAGGGGCATTAACATTAACATGAATGCAAGAACAGTGACCTTTTGGTTCAGAGACAGGATTTAACAAAGGGTACACTGACAGCATGCATAAATTATAAAACCAGGCCCTTAAATGTACTAGTATAAAGTTTCTGAGCCATGGAACCAACATTGCTCTCCAGGAGGAGCATAGCAAGGTCCACCCTGGTGTGTAGGCATTAAGGGTGAGCATCATCAATAACAAATGTAAAAAATACATATATAAAACCAACTGAAAAGCAAACTGACTGTTAGAATTTCTAAGTGAGGTCAGTGACAAAATAGTCTCCCCTCAAAATCAGGCATTAGTATAAGTTCTGAACGGTTAATATTCTTAATATATATTAACAACTTTTATTTTTATTTTTTTTTTATATTTCAGAAAATTATATAAGTTCAAAAAAGCAATCCTGAAAATTGAAAACAAACTAACATCATTTAACCATATATATATGAAATTGGTAACCTACATTCACATGGAAAATATTGTCTTTGAATGATTCTATAACAATGTGTTCACTCTGCCGTTAGTAAAAAGTATTCTGAGTACCAAAAAACTGCAAATTAGGGGGATTTGAGAAGATGATGGAATAGGGAAGGTTGCATTTCTGGCTGCTCCATGGTATAAATCCAGCAGCTTCTTAGCAAGGTGGGTGAACAAAAAAGGTGAGACGTTACTGGGAATTAATACAAAATATTCAAAGCAGATTGGGGACTCAGGAGTTAGATATAATAAAATCCCCACCACCATCACCTGTGCTACAACTGCCATCACCTGTGCCTACCAGAGTGGTTCCCCTGTGAGAACAAAGGGGAAGGATAAAGGAATTAAAATAACATGGTTTTTAGGAGGTCTGTGGCATATTTGGGTACAGAGAGGTCAGAGATCAAAGACACTGCCAGACTAACCTGAAAGGCATGCCACACACTATCCTGTGCAGGAGAGGGGCTTCATCTTGCCTGGCTGCATTCAGGTAGAGGAAAGATCCATTTTGAAGATACACTGTTGGGGCCAGCAGCTGTGGGGGTTGATTCCTGGCAAACTCAAGGTGGGCACAAAATGTGGGCCTGGTGAACCCACATCACATGACATAGAGAGTGCCTAAGTGACCAGGAGAAGGTCAGACATGGAGAGGAGTTTACACAGGGGAATACAGGTTGTGGAAATCCACTTGGCTCTTCTAATCCCCTTGAGTTCAGCATCTTTTAGGAACAGCTTGAAGAAAAAAGCCAGGTTGGGAATTTGAAAGGGGGAGGGCAGTATTGATCAACTTTAAAGACTGAATCTAAGAGACCAGAAAATACTGGGTCCATGGGTGGTGAAGGGGACATAGTATCAGCCCTTCTGCCACAAGAATGGAATCCAGCGGAGATTCCTGGAGTGTATTCTCCCAGTGTGGGCTGGCAACTGCTGGGCCTTGAATATGTGCTGATTTAAAATCTTCAGAACAATCTCATTCAGTGAAGAAACATGAGCCTAGGCTTAAATCTTGCCTCTAAGAGATCTGCCTATGGGCTCTCTTCTCATACTCCATCCACTCCATCCTGAGTGTGCAGCAGATATCACACTCCATTACACCCCACCTAATAAATTGTTGAGAAGGGAAGCCAAAAAAATTTTTGACACCAACATGAACGATTCTTTAGCTTTTCATCAGGAACTTTCTTTTTTCCCTTTTACTCTCTTTAATTGTAGGCTGATTGGTTTGTGGACACTTACACATAAACATATTTGTCTCCTTTTTATCATTTCAAGCATTTTTTGAAGGCAGTTATTTTTTATGGCTCAGTCTTTTGAGGGTTATTATGTTTGATTAGTATATTTTGATTTTGTTTTATATTCTTTAATTTTTATTTTATTCATTTATTTTTAATTTTTTAAAAAATATGTATGCACATATACATACTTCTCACTTATCTGTTTCACTTGATTCTCTTTCTCCCCTTTCTTCTGCTAAAAGACTTCATTGTTCTCCTTTACTTTTCCTTTAGTTTTTAGTTACATTTTCTCTCTTCCTCCCTCACATTATCACATCTATTCTATTCTGTTCTACATCTGTTCTATTCTTTCCCTGTTCATCACTCAAAATTGTAGACAATATTGAAAACTAACTTTTTTTTTTACTGTGGGCAATAACTGATCACATCATTTCTGTTTATGTTGACAATTAACATTGTAGATGTTTCAGCAGGAAATATTTGGTTTAATGTGTATACTCTTTTCACTGGTTATTATTATTTGTCTCTCCCTGAACTGTGATGTAATGGAAAACTTCATTGACATTATAAATTCACAGGGTAGGAATTTTACTGCCTCAGATCCTTAGATGGGTACACACACAAACAACATGTAAAAGGAAAGGAACAAACCACCCCAAACAAACCAAAATGTTTCAATAACAGACTCCATCAACACTACAGTGGAAGAATTGCAAGAGAAGGTATTCAGAAAGTTCACAGTTAAAATGGTGTATGAGGTAAAAGACAATATAAGGTGATAAATCAGTGAAAAAATACAGGAAGTGAAACAGAACTTCAATAAGAGATAGTCTTAAAAATATCAAGTGGAAATTCTTGAAATGAAGGAATCAATAAGCCAAATTAAAAATTAAATAAAAAGCATCACCTACAGACAACTTGCAAGATAGAATTTCAGGCAATGAAGACAAAATATATAATCTAGAAAATAAAGTTGACCATGGAGAAAAGATGTTAAGAAACTATGAACAGAATTTTGAAGAAATATGGAATGACATGAAAAAAACAAAAGTAAAATTTATTGGAATAGATGAAGGCTCAGAGATACAAACCTAAGGAATGCACAATCTTTTTAATGAAATAACACTAAAAGTTTTCCAAAACTTAAAATGAAACAGAAAATCATATAGAGAAGGCTTACAGGACCCTAAATATACAAAATTACAATAGACCCAAACCACATTATTATGAAAATGCCCAACATACAAAATAATGATAGAATTTGAAAGGCTGCTAGAGAAAGATAATAGGCACATTTAGAGGAAAACCAGTCTAGATCTCAGCAGATTTCTCAACCCAGTCCCTCAAAGCTAGAAGGTCTTAGAAAGATGTACCAAGCTCTGAAGGAAAATGGATGAAGAAAATTAAACTTCAGAATTGAAAATGAAATAAAAACATTCCATGATAAACAAAAATTCAAATGATTCACAAATAGAAAGCCTGCACTATAAAACATACTCAAAAAAATTCCATGAAGAAAAAAATAAAAAATAAAATTGAAAACCAATAAAGGGAGGAACTAACTAGAAGAATAGTCAATCAAAGGAAACACTGATTCAAATTAAAAATCTGAAATAAATCAAAATGACAGTGTCACAACCTGCATGACTATTTATTCAGGGCTAATTGGACTGGACTGTGAGAGGGATTAAGAAAGAGCATAGATACACAAATAGAGAAAAAGCTGGGACCCACTGGGGCAGCCAACTCCTGATGGAGAAGACTGACCAGGAGCAAGATAAGCACATTTATTATGTAAGTTTGACATCAAAAAGACTTATTGTGAGAAAGATTTTTTCAAAGCACTCAGAGTGATGAATAAACTTCTATGCAGCCCAATTATAATTATCGGCTTAACCCCATAACTCTCTATCCTCATCCCCATGCAGCTGGCATTTGAACTCAAGGTTAAGAACTGAACAGCTCTGTGGTTGGCACAGAATTTCGCTTTGAACACAGCTTCACCAGAACAACTGGGTTATTTTAATTTGTGCCTTCACATTGAGAGTACTCCAGAGGGTCATTGCCTCTGTCACAGGACAGTTCAGGACCCATAATTCAGTCACTGCTCCCAACATGAGAGAGAATAATCATATCTCCATAACAATATTGAATATAAGTGGACTAAATTCATCAATCAAAAGACAAAGACAGACAGATTGAATTAAAAAACAAGACCCAACGATATGCTATCTCCAAGAGACTCACCTCATAGGCAAAGACATCCATAGACTGAAGGTAAAATGATATGAAAAAAAATATGTATCCTTCACATGGATCTCATAAAAAAGTAGGGGTTTCTATCCTCCTGTCAGATAAAGTGAACTTCAAGCCAAAATTAATCATAAGGGACAAGGAAGATCATTTCATACTGCTTAAGGCAATCGTACAGCAAAAAGATATAAAAATCATGCATATTTGTGCCCCAAAACAATAGAGCATCTACATACATCAAAAATATCCTTTTAATTTCAAAAATTAAATAAACTACAACATAATAACACTGGGTGATGTTAACACAACTCTCTAATCATTAATAGATCTTCCAAACAAAAATGAAGAAGCAATAGAACTAAAAAGTGTAATTAATAATTTAGATTTCACAAACACATATAGAATATTTCATCCAAAATGAAATTAGAAATTAACAATTAAATAGAAAACAGAAGCTACTCTATGACCTGGAGACTAAATTATACCCAACTGAATGAACAATGGATAGCAGAAAAAATCAGGGTAAAATTAAAATAAAAATACTTAGAGGTAAGGGGCTGGGGTTGTGGCTCAGCGGCAGAGCGCTCGCCTCACACGTGTGTGGCCCGGGTTTGATCCTCAGCACCACGTAAACATGAATGCATTGCATTGTGTACAACTAAAGTAAATGGATAAATATTAAAAAAAATACTTAGAGGTAAATGAGAAAGGTAATACAATATTTCAAAATCTCTGAGAAACTATGAAGATAGTACTAAGTGGAAAGTTCATTGCATTGAACTTATTAATTAAAAGAATAAAAAGTCACCAAATAAATAACCTAACATTTCATCTCAAGAACAAATCAACACCAAAGCAGTAGCAGACAGGAAATAATTAAAATCAGCTGAAATCAGTGAAATTAAAACAAAAAATTTTTTGAAAAATTAATGAAACAAAATGCTGGTTCTTTGAATAAATAAATAAAAGTGATAAACCTTTAGCCAAGCTAACCTAGAGAGCAGAAAAAACTCAAATTACTAAAATCCATGACAAAAAAGGAAATATCACCATGGATACTATTGAAATGCATACAATAATCAGAAACTATTCTGAAAATGTATACTCTAATAAACAGAAAATCTTGAAGACATCAACAAATTTCTTGAGAAATATGACACCCCAAATTGAATCAAGAGGTCTAAAAAATTTAAACAGATAAATTTCAAGCAATGAAATTGAAGACGCCATTAAAATCTACCAACCTGCATTTATGTATGATGAGTCAAAATTTATTCTTTCATTTATAACTAATTAGAACAAATTAAAAAAGAAATTAATTCATATATATATACATATATACATATATATATATATATATATATATATATATATATGAATGAAAGACTACAAATGAAGAAAAGCCCAAGACCAGATGGATTCTTAGCCAAGTTCTATCAGAACTTCAAAGAAGGATTTACACCAATCCTCCTCAAATTATTCCCTAAAATAGTAAAAAAAGGAACCCTTCCAAATTCATTCTATGAAGCTAGTATCACCATAATTCCAAAACCAGACAAAGACCCTTCAACTTCAGACCAATATCCCTGATGAATACAGATGCAATAACTTTTTTTAAAAAATATTTATTTATTTACTTTAGTTGTGCACAATGCAATGCATTTATGTTTACGTGGTGCTGAGGATTGAACCCGGGCCGTGCACGTGCTAGGCAAGCGCTCTGCTGCTGAGCCACAACCCCAGCCCCAGATGCAATAACTTTTAATAAAATACTGGCAAATTACATAAAAAAAAAAAAAAAAAAAAAAAAAAAAAAAAAAAAAAACATTTAAAAAGTACTGCACCACAATGGAATATTACTCAGCAATAAAAGAGAATAAAATCATGGAATTTACAGGTAAATGGATGAAGTTGGAGAATATAATGCTAAGTGAAGTTAGCCAACATCAAAAAAACACAAATGCAAAATGTCTTCTCTGATATAAGGAAGCTGATTCATAGTGGAGTAGGGATGGGGGATCATGGGAGGAATAGACACAATCTAGATAGGGCAAAGGGATGGGAAGGGAAGGGTAGGGGCAGGGTGTTAGGAATGATGGTGGAATGAGATAGACATCATTATCCAAAGTACATGTATGAAGACATGAATGCAGGGAATATACTTTGTATTCAGATATATAAAAAAAAAAAATGCCCTATATGTGTAATATGAATTGTAATGCATTCTGATGTCATATACAACAAATAAGAATTTTTTAAAAAGGTACTGAACCGGGGGCTAGGGTTGTGGCTCAGTGGTAGAGCGCTTGCCTAGCATGTGCGCGGCCCGGGTTCGATCCTCAGCACCATGTACAAATAAACACATTGTGCACAAGTAAAGCAAACAAATAAATATTTTTTTTTTAAAAAGGTACTGAACCATAATTAAGTGGGTGTCATCCCAAGGATGCAAGGTTGGTGCTACATGTAGAAATCAAACCATTCATCACATCAACAGACTTAAAAACAAAAATTACATGATTATCTCAATAGATGCAGAAAAAAAAAAAAAAAAAAAAATTTGACAAATTACAGTATCCATTCATGTTCAAAACACTCGAAAAACTAGGGAATATACCTCAATATTTTAAAAGATATATACATTAAACCCAAGGATAACATCATTCTAAATGGAGAAAAAAATGAAGGCATTTCCTCTAAAAACTTGATTAAAATAGGCACGCTCTCTCTTTCACCACTTCTATTCAACATATTTCTTGAAGCTCAAGAGAGAGCAACTAGGCAAAATAAAGGAATTAAATGGATATAAATAGGAAAAGAAGAGCTTAAATTGTCCCTATTTTCCAATGACATGATTCTATATTTAGAAGACCCAAAAATTTCCACCTGAAATCTTCCAGAATTCATAAGTGAATTCTGCAATTTAGCAGGATATAAAATTAACACCAAGAAGTCAATTACATCCCTTACACCAACAATGAATCAGCTGAAAGAGAACAGATATTAGGAAAACTATTCCATTCACAATAGCCTGAAAAAAGAAAACAACAATTTGGTAATCAATTTAACAAAAGAGGCAAAAGACCCCTGTAGTGAAAACTACGGAACACTAAGGAAAGAAGATCATAGAAAATGGAAAGATCTTCTATGTTCTTGAAGAGGCAGAATTAATATTGTCAAAATGGCCATACTACAAATAGTGCTATACAAATAGAATGCAATTCCACATAAAATTATAATGAGGTCTTTCATAGAAACAGAAAAAGTAATCATGAAACTCATT
This sequence comes from Tamias sibiricus, assembly GCA_025594165.1. Classification (NCBI taxonomy): domain Eukaryota; kingdom Metazoa; phylum Chordata; class Mammalia; order Rodentia; family Sciuridae; genus Tamias; species Tamias sibiricus. The sequence continues at coordinate 37,404,755 of CM046664.1, read as the reverse complement.
TAGAAAAACAAGAGGCCCAGAATAACCAAAGCAATTCTCAGCAAGAAAAGTGAAGAAGGAGACATCACAATACCAGACATAAATTATACTACAGAGCTATAGTAACAACACCAGCATAGTATTGGCACAAAAACGGACATAAAGATAAATTATGGGGTTTGAGACTCTAAATGGCAGTGACCACTATTGCTCTTATGCTTCCTCACTTTGTAGGAATCTGGTATACTTTCAAAAATATACTGCAGATTTTTCACATAAGTGCAGATGAATTGGAGAGGAAAAAAGACATGGTAAATTTCAGCTTGGGATTTATCAATTTCCTCACAGCTGTGTCTGTTATGCTGGGGTACACTGGAGATGGAAAGACTACTGAAAACTTTTGCACTTGGATTTTATTTTTAATAACTTTTTTCTTTAAGATATAGTAGAAAGAAATTGTTCATTCCAAAATGTCTTCTGATCATGAAGAACAAGCAAATGTCAATATCTATTATAATGGTGGAAAAAAGAATAATGCAAATAAACTTTTCACAATATTAGATCTAAAAAATAAAAAGACAGATTGAACAGAATAGAAGACACAGAGACAAGCCCACATAAATACACAAAATACTCATACTAGACAAAAATGCCATAAACATATATTGGCAAAAAGATAGGCTTTTCAACACATAATGCTGGGAAATTTTGAAATCCATACATAGCACGATGGAATTTAAACTCTACCTCTGACCCTGCACATCTATCACATAACTCAAAGTGGATCAAGGACTTAGGCATTAGACCAGAGACCCTGCACCATCTAGAAGAAAGTATGGGCCCCAAATCCATCATGTCAGCTTAGGAACTGACTTCTTCAACAAGATTCCTAAAGCACAAGAAGTAAAATCAAGAATTGGAACAGTGTCACACTAAAAAGCTTCTTCATAGCAAAGGAAATTACCAAAAACATGAAGTGATAGTCTACAGAATGTGAGAAAGTCTTTGCCACCTGCACCTCAGATAGAGCATTAATCTCCAGGATATATAAAAAAAAATTAAATTAACACCAATAAAACCAAACAACCAAATTAATAAATGGGCAAAGGAACTGAACAAGCACTTCACAGAACAAAAAATATAAATGATGAACAAATATATTAAAGAAATGCTCAATATCTCTAGCAATTAGAGAAATGCAAATTAAAACTACACTGAGATTTCATCTCCCTCCAGTCAGAATGGAAACAATCAAGAAGAATTTAAGCAAAAATAAATGTTGGTGAGGATGTGGGAAAATGATACACTCATACGTTGTACATTGTTGGTGGGACTGCAAATTGGTGCATCCACTCTGGAAAGCAGTAGGCAGATTCCTCAAAAAACTAGGAATGGAACCACCACTTCACCCAATTATACCAGTCTTCAGTATCTATCCAAAGGAGTTCATATCAGCATACTACAGTCATACTGCCACATCACTGTTTATAGCAGCTCAACTCACAATATCTAACCTATGGAAACAATGTAGGTGCTCTTCATCAGATGAATGGATAAAGGAAATGTGATATATATATACAATTTAATATTACTCAGTCATTAAAAAATGACTCTATGACTTTTGCTCATAAATGGATGGATCTGAAGACTATCATACTAAGTGAAATAAGCCAGTCCCAAAAAATATTCTCTCTGATATGCAGAGGCTAACACACAACAAGGAGGGGGACAATAGTAGTTTAGCAGTTCAGTGGAGGGAAGGGGGATAGGATAGGAAAGATAGTAGAATGAATTGAACATAACTTTCCTATGTTTATATATGAATTAACCACTAGTGAAACTCCATATCATGTACAACCACAAGAATGGGTTCCTAATTAGAATAAAGTTATGCTCCATGTATTTATAATATATCAAAATGCACTCTACTCTCATATATATCTGAAAAGAACAAATAAAAATATGAATAAATATTTACTATAAAAGCTACAGATTAAACTTTTTAATGTTTTTTAATCTGCTTTTGTATTGGATGTGCAGAGGTATTTAATATAATTTTGTTCACTTTTCAAGTTTTACTCTAAACATATTGCTAATTACCCATCTGTCATCTATTTTTCTCCTTTGTCTTTATTTTTTCTTCTTTTTCTGTATAGGGGTAATGCTTAATATATTGACTTTATTATTCTAATCTTAATTTTTTTTACTTAACTAGTAAAGTCCCCTATTTTAACATTTTCAACTGTTTTAGAAGGATTATGTGCTCTTATAATCCATGAATCTAGATTATATTCTCTATTTGAAATTTATATATTAGCCATTGTCAGTTGCCCTTTATAATTGTCATGTATATTTTTCAAAGTGTCTGTGTTAGTTAGCTTTCTGTTGCTATGACAAAATATACAAGATGATCAACTTATAGGGAGGAAAGATTTATTTTACTTCACTATTTTACTTTACTTTCATAGGTTTCAGTCCGTTGTTGCTTGGCCCCATGACTTTGTGCTGGTGGCATCACAGCACATGATGGCAGGAATGAGTGGAGGAGGAGGTCTGTTTATATCACAGTGGCTGGGAAGCAAAGAGAGAATCACAAGGGGCTAGGTCTCCAATATTCCTATTAAAGATGTGCACAAAATGATATAACTTGCTCCTACTAGGCTCCATTCCACCTCAGTAATGTTCCACCAACCCTTTAGCACAAAGCAGAGGACCAATCATTTGACACATAAACTTTTGGGGGACATTTCAGATCTAAAAAATAGTACAGTCTGTGTTCTTCCAGTATCATAATTGGAAACGAGTAGTTATCTTTTGTGTGTGTGTGTGTGTGTGTGTGTGTGTGTGTTTTGTTTTTTGGTTTTTTTTTGGTACCAGGGATTGAACTCAAGGGTACCTGACCACTGGGCCACATCCCCATCCCTTTTTTGTATTTTATTAGAGACAGGGTCTCACTGAGTTGCTAAGTGCCTCGCCATTGCGAGGCTAGCTTTGAACTCGCAATCCTCCTGCCTCAGCCCCCAAGTGCTGGGTTACAGGTGTGCGCCACCATACCTGTCAGTAGTTATCTTTGTTTCTTTCCAATCAGAATTTTCATGAGAACTAGCAGGTTTTTATGCAGTGTTGCTGCTTCTATAGTATCAAATATATATTTCTCTAATTCTCAACATCTTTAACATTTTTATTTAATTATTTTTAAATACTACAAATTTCCCCGTTTTAAAATTCTACATATTTTTCTCTTTCTTTAGCTTCCCTTGTGTTTTGCATCTTTTCAAAGGCTATTTATTTATTTATTTTTTATTTATTTATTTTTTTTTTTTTTTTTGGTACCGGGGATTGAACTCAGCGGCACTTGACCACTGGGCCACATCCCCAGCCCTTTTTTGTATTTTTATTAGAGACAGGGTCTCACTGAGTTGCTAATTGCCTTGCCATTGCTGAGGCTGGCTTTGAACTCACGATCCTCCTGCCTCAGCCTCCCAAAGTGCTGGGATTACAGGCGTGCGCCACCGCGCCCGGGCTGGCTTTTTCTTTTTTAATGAAAAGGAAAAAAGTTTTATTGCTCTGCTAGTAATGGAGAAACATAATGAACTCCTATCCCAGAGGTTGTGATTCTAACTTCCAGGGAAAACAAAACAATTTTTTTTGTGTGTGTGTGTGTGAATGGTAGCTTTTATTTTTAATTTAATTTTGTGTGAGATGTCATATATAATAACATGTATGTAATAAAGTACTCAGTGAACCAGTTCTCACACTTGCAAAAGAATTGCCAAAATGGTCTTTTGGAGAATGTAATGAAAGCTCTGGAAAATTGTCCAACAAAAAATATGATGTGTTAGCTGGGCAAGGTGGTGCACGCCTGTAATACCAATGGCTTGGGAGTCAGAGGCAGGAGTATCTTGAGTTCAAAGCCTGCCTCAGCAAAGGTGAGGCACTAAACAATTCAGTGAGATCGTGTCTCTAAATAAAATACAAATTAGGACTGAGAATGTGGTTCTATGGTCAATTGCCTCTGAGTTCAATCCCTAGTACCAGAACATAAACAAACAAACAAAAAAAATGATGTGAGCCATGTATATAATATTAACTTTTCTAATATTTACATTTTTAAAAATAACAAACTTGACTTTGTTTATTTATTTATTTATTGAATTTTAATTTGCTATATATGACAACAGAATGCATTACAATTCATATCACATATAAAGAACAATTTTTCATATGTCTGGTTGTACACAAAGTAGAGTCACATCATTTGTGTCTTCTTTTTAATAATACACTTTACTTAATTAGATATAAAATATAATTTCAGCATATGTCACCATAAAATTATTACTATGATTTCATACTAACTTTTTATTGGTTCTTTTTAGTTATACATGACATGAAAGTAGAATGACTCAGAAATACTTTTCCTATGTACTTGTATGAATATACCATAGTGACTACAACCATCATGTACATTATAAGAATGAGGTCCTAATTAAAATAAGATACATTCCATGCTTTATAATTATATCAAAATGAATTCTACTATCATGTATAACTAAAAAATAAAAATAAATAATCAAAGACATTGTTTTATCTTCTGCCCCATCCTAAATTATTCAAACTCAAATATTTATTATTTAAATTGGTATACCAGCCTAAAGTAACAACAATTCTCTTTTTCCACTGTAAACAAAATTATAATAATCTACTTTTTACCTTCTTGTTCTTCCTACTTTCATCTCTGTTCAGTTTTAAGAGTTTAAGCAAAAGTATATCAGACATGCTTCCTCTAAGTGATTAGCAAACAGACCATTGTTTCCCTCTAGTAATTACACAATTGTAGGATGATAAAAATAGCTTAATTTTGTTTCTTAATCCTGCTTGACTCAAGACCAATAAGTATAAATGTAGAAGATTTTGTATCAACTAGCATCAAATTCAAGTGTTTTGTTTCATTTTTGTTAATATTAACTTTTCTTAATGGTAGACTAGAATTATGTAATATCTTTGAAAATATTTTGAAGGATTTCTGTTTTTCCCAAAATTCATTCCCTGTTTTTCTTTTCCCTGTTAGGATATATAGCAGTTTAATTTCACTGTATTTTATAAGGATTTCTAATGTTTAAATCAATAATCATACTATCTTGGGTTTTCATATGTTAAGTAACTTTCCATAGTTCCTTTAGGATAGGAGGCAACTAATCCAAAATTGTTGATAAAAAAATATTGTCCAACAATATAAAGGAAGAAAAAATAAAGGATAAATGACTCACATCCCTAATCTCAAGGAATTACAAAACAGAGGAGAAACAGTGAAATACATAAATACATGTACTTTAAAATGAATATGTATCATTTTCAGTAAATTTTTTTCATTTTCTACTTAGCTGTTATTGCATTTTTTCTTTAAAAGTTTTCATATTTTTTATAAAAATATATTTTTATAAATTTGCATAAAATATATTTTTACAAAAAATATTTTATATTTCTATGGTATGGCAAAGTGGTAAAAAGATGATGAAAGAAACAAATGGAGATGAAATGCATGTTGCAATTCTGGTATCATTAACCTAAGTATGGACCAATGTATTAAAAATAAAAATTGTGACCATTTGCATCATGCATGTACACCATTGAAAATAAATTGAATTACATATTTAAAGTGACATTTTGAGTACTCTCAAACTGAACATAAGTTGGACTTGGGAGCTGATGGGTTATGTGAGAAGTGACCTCACATAACCCATCAGCTTTCTGTCCTTTTGAACTTTACTTTTATACAAGCTGAGTGGGTTACTATGTCATTAGAGAAAACCTTTAGGAAGAAAAGCAGAAAAATACACAATGCATTCTTGACATGGGATGCTATGGATATGAATCTAACATTTCAGGAACTCTGCAGTACAATGGCAACTGAAATCAGAGTTGGACCAAGGGGCTATGAATAAGAAACCAAGAGCTTCCAGTACAGTCTACCCAGTGTATTGCTCAATGCATTTGCTCTGCATTATGTTTAAATTGTTACTATGTTTTATAGATGGGGTGGAGTATATTAGAGTTTTCCAAAGAAACAAAACAATAAGAAAGACAAGGGGAAAGAGAGAGAGACAGAGACAGAGATAGAATAATAAGGAATTGACTCATATGAGTGTACTGCTGAAAAGTCCTTTAATTTGGCATCTGCCAACTGGAGAAGCAGGAAAGCTGGTGGTGTACTTCAAAGGAGAATCAGAGTTGATAGTCTTGATTCCAGTATCTATCTGAAAGCCTGAGAACCCTGAGACCAAAAGACAGAATTTTCATATCCCAGCTCATACAGTCTGGCTGAGTGCAAATTCAACTTCCCTCCACCTATTTGTTTCATTCAGGACCTTACTGGATTCGCTTATGCATACCCACAATAGGAAGGGAAATTTATTTTACTTAATTTACCAACTCAAATGCTAATCTTGTTTGGAAAAACCTCCATAGACACACATAGAAATCAATATGTAACCATATGACTTGATATTCAAATTGACGCATAAAATTAAACAATATATGGAAGTTTGCTGATTCCCTTTTTTTGAGTTTAACATGCTTTTGTTTTTTTTATTTATGCATTATAATTAAACACAACAGTGGGATTCATCATGCCATATTTATACATGCATATAATAAAATTTGATTAATCTCATTTCCCAGTATCTTACCTTTCCCTTCTCTCACTCTGATTTGCTCACTCTGCTCTACTGATCTCCTTTTTAATATAAGATTTAGTGAAATTATCTACAGTCTTTGGTCCTACAAAGAGCCCTGAGGCTATACATGATAGTTATTATGTCACTCTTTCACACTCACTCAGCATCCTAATCTAGATTCTCTGGTGGGAAGATAAAGACCTTTATGTAAATTAAAATCCTTGTTTGACTTGCTCTCATCAAGTTGTGGTTTAGCAGTTTTATTTTCACCCAGATTTTCAGGAAACACCCAAATGTATCTCCTAATTTGCAATATACTTCTTTCAGAAACTATTATGTAGTAGCAATTCTGGTTTCTTCATGATAATCAGTGTTAACTACTCCATTATCATACAGTCTTGATTTATTCAATTATTAATTTTCATCCCTGCTGGTCCACTATCATGATAATACAAAATTAACCAGGTAGTCATTGTAATTTCAGACATATAGAAAAATATTCTAATTACCATTAAACAGGACACTAATCAAGCAGAAATTAGAGTTGTGGACAAGGAAAGTAAGAATATGTCATTAAGTCAATCACTGAGATAATATGGAGTTTAAGGAATCAGTGGGCCTTCTGACTTCCATGACTTCATAACTGGTGTCATGAGTTCTTACTTTGGAGCTTCACAGCAGTGTATGAAGATGCTAGCTCAATATGTGCACCACTTTCTGGAAGCATTATCTCAATTTGAAAGATATGATGCATACTTTTGCTGAGCTGTTCATAGGCTTCCCCAATGAAAGCCTATGGGGATTCAGCTGCTTCTCAAAGATGCAGTGTATGGTAGGGACACTTAGATGTTATGGTCAGGTGAGAAACGCAGCATGAACTTCAGCATAAAAGGTATCTCTTGGTAAGAGGCAATATGTGGGACAATCCATCAATATAGCAAGCATCTTTTAGACCCTCAAGGGTAAGCTAGAAAAATATCAAGCAGAAAAAAAAAGTCATGTTTTTGAGTTAGATAAGAATTTCTTTGTGTGAAAATCCAGAGTTAAGAGGTGTCAGTGATTTATCTAACACTAAGTGACTGCCTGTTCTCCTCAAGGAAACCTTATGATAGTTAAGAAACAGGCTAAAACTGGCCTTGATAAGAATGAATCTTTGCTATACAGTATATATGTCACCTCTGTGACATATATACTGTAAAGTGTATATGTGACTAAGGATACTCCATTTATAAGCATATTAGAAAAGAAAGGGGAATAAAAGAGTCCATGGATACTCCATTTATGAGCATATTAGAAAAAGAAAGGGAGATAAAACAGTCTGGCTATCATCCTCTGAACAACATGGCCACGTGATGTGTGAGTTTTGACCCTGAACTGTTCTCCACATTAGGTACCTACTTTTTATTGTCTGTCCAGCTGTTTCTTCCATCTGATCTCCTAATCTAGTTTATCCCATTCCCCTGAACATGAGGCACAGATATTTGCCACAGCCCAAAGTCTCTCTCTCTCTCTCTCTCTCTCTCTCTCTCTCTCTATATATATATATATATATATACACACACACACACTCACCTCGATATAGTTTTTACTCAGTCAAGGATTATATACTGTTCACCTTTCCACATGACAGCATTACTCTCATTTTTAAACCCTTCTTTCTCCACTGTGGGGTCAGTACAGCACCACTCATTAGTCAGTTCATTCAACACCCATTGAACTGATTCATCTCTGAACCAGGCCTAAGTTATTATGCCTTCCCTCTCTGCTTCCAAACACAGAAAGTCATTAGTGTAATTTTGGTGTTGTATTTCACTGGTGAAGCTGAAGTAGGTGATGTGGTGATATGGGAAACAAGTCCACAAAACTTATTGGTCCTACATATAATGCTTCTGAGATTTATTAACATAAAGAAAATAGAATGAAGCATTTATCTCCAAATAAGTACCTCTCAGAGTGTTACTTGTTATATTCAGACTGTGCATGGACTAAGCATGTTTCACAGAAGGTGCTTATCAAAGAATAACCATGAAATGGGATGTTCTCAGCCTAAGTCTGTTTTAGGGAACAGCAGCTGAATTCAGCTGAGTGTATTTGACTCAGGCATCCAGACTTATATGATAAATTTATCATTTTTTCTCCTTAAAAACTATTAAAATTGATATGCCTTAATAGATTCATGAGAATAAATAAAGTGTGGAGTTTAAGAAATCAGTAATTTAATAATTTAAGTTCAATTTCAAGAAGAGAGACCAGAGTCAAGTAATAGTAGGTGATTCAACCAATGCAAACAAAAGTGTACACTGAATGTCATAAATGAAAGTATGAATACTACAACCTACAAGAAAACCCCTGGAAATGTCTAAAATTGAAGAGTGAAAGAATCACCAGAAAATAGGATTACCAAACACTTGTCAGAAAGATACCTGACAGAACATGACAGACATCTGTCCCATAAAATGATGAAACAACCAAGTTTGTCTCGGTAGTGAAAGGGGAGGAAAAACCCATGTTATTTAGAATAATTAAACTATCTTAGTGGAAGAGAGTAGGGCTCTAAGATGAGAAGTCATTATTAGGGTACCACATAGTGTTGGCATTTGTTTATTGTGATGAAGGTTCATTTTCCTTTCTATAATTTCATTATTATTTAAAAATGTGTTTGCATATTTGAATATACGCTTCATATATATCTTAACTATCTAGATAAAGAGACAATTTATTTCAGTATTACTTTTCTAATAGTCTTGTTTAACCTGTTCTTGCTTCCTCATTTAACACACTCCACATAGCTCTGGGGAACTTATCTTTGGAAGGAATTCTAGTTGTAAAATTACAGAAGAGACAACATTTACATGAATTAAACTGTCCCAAACCCAGTAACCTGGCCCTGATTGGGACAAAAATCTTTGTAATTTGTTTCTTATTGTCTCAGTGAGAACACAGAACAGCAAGTGTTTTCTGGGAAAATGTCTACACATAATTTCCATTCAGGGGAAAGTCCTAGGAAGAAGTGTTGTCAGGTCTCTCAGAGGTTGGACATGAGACTTAGACTGCTGAAGCCTAAGAAGGGAGTTTTATTTTAAGCAGAATGGCAAATTTGAACAAATTTCTGCCTGGGGTGGCACATTTAACTTTGACCTATAAGTTAATGTATCATCTAATTTCCATGAATTAGTCCCAAGAAGTAATGGACCAAAAAAGTGGTTGGGCACTTGAAATTAATCAGTTAGTATTTCAAAAGAAGTTACTGGGATGCATCCTATCCCCACAAATTCTGGTTTATTTGCATTCATAGGGGAAATCCAAGGGCTTTTAGGTTCCACAGATAAAGATGGAAAAAACAAGAGGACCCATTATTGGGCCACCTATCAAGGAAAAGCATCTGCAGCAATGTGAATTAAAGACTATTTTTCAATATTTGTTTTGAAAAAGACTCCAGAAGGCAAAGTTTATCATACTGGTACTGTCCCCTGGAAGAAAACTACTTACTTGCATAACAAATAACCTTCTGGAGATTTGAAATAGCAAAAGTATAGATGCAATTAACCTGGATGCTATGTTGGTTGTGGTGTACCACAATTAAGAAACATGGAATACAGAACACAAATTACGTGTAATCACAATATAAAAGTACAACATATTTTTAAGAATGTTTGGCTAAATGACATTTTAAAGATATATCCTTATATATTTATCATTACCTCAAACTCAGGCTTGAAAATAACCCATATTTCTGTTACTTTATTGTTTCCTTGTAGAATTAATTGTTGTTTTAATGTCTCCAAACTTCCTATTTATCTTTCTAAGTTTATCCACACAAGAATGTTTCATTAAACTCAACACAGATATGCACAGCATTTGTACACATAATCACTCTTGCACATCTCATTAACTTACTCCTACTGTAAAAGTACAAACACCTTTTAAATGAATATGCATTCGACAGATACACACTATTGTCTGCATAATTAGTGGAACCCATTGCAAAATGAAAATCAACTTCCCTGCAAATCCCCTGCTTGATATTCTCAGTACCTGAATAGTGGGTGGGTGAAAGGTCAATATGGGGTTTTTCATTAAATTTACCATAGCCAGTTCAGCCTAGAATTGGATACTCACTGATTTGTCCAACCCAGAAATGCACCACCCCATCCCTCCTGAGGTGAATTACTCATGGACAGTGGAGGGGAGTAGCAAAATGTGTGTGTCAGTTGCTCATATTCCTAAAACTTTCTGTTAACCGCTCTAGGTGGAGGGCAGCTGTGGCCATAGAGCAGGGGCAAGGACAGGGACAGGGATAGCCAGACCTTATGGGGATATGTAGCTGGGAAGATGAAGCAGAGAGGACATAAGAATTTAGACTACATGTAAGTTGAGGTGCCAAAACACTTGTACGTGCTCCTTTGTTCTATCTGTGTTAAGTTACAAAAGATAAGTTTATAGATAAAATTATTATAAGGATTTCAAAACAGTGACCACAGAACAATAAACCCACAGCATGGAGCCCTAGGTGACAATATCAGTGGCAACTTGTGAAACAGATTGAGATTTATGTCCTCCATTATCTCGAAAGTGTAAAAATGCCCTGAAAGACAATCCCTAGAGCATGGGGATCTCAATCCAATTATGAATATCTCTGAAAGGTCTTACTTCAAGTCTAAGCACATGCTTGCTCTGATTCCCACTAATGCCATCATACAGGCTCAGGCTTGCAGGGGAACTAATTTTAAGTCAACAACAGATACTGACACCATTTCTCCATACATACAGAATAAGATTGCACTGATACCTCTGGCAAAATGCAGTACAGATTTTGAATAATATAAGTGGTTCTCCACATTTCTAAGTATCTCTAAATCATTCACAATATAGCACAATTTTGTGAAACACTATGGAGTTTGACAACTGAATGAATTGCTTCTACATTACTTCTTTACTGGTGTTGTCCAGCCTGTAATTTGGGGAACTCACCCTCCTAGAGAATAACATTCTATGTCTAGACATTTTGATTATTAGAACATACTTCAGTGTATCCAAATGAATCTTTTCCTTTATAAATTTTGCTTTCTAATCCTCATTCTACCCTGTGAAACTGTAGTGTAAATTTAATATTTTGCTATGAAAGCCATTTAAAGAAAGTTAAAATATCTTCTTTAGATTAACATGTTTTTCTATTTACTAGCTTTAAGAAAATCAGTTAATTTGTTTTGTTAACAATTATCAAGTGTCTCCTCTGTCACTTTATAAAGATAAAAATGATGTACAAAAGAGGAGTTACTCTTGCTCTCAGAGAAACTGCAACATTGTTGATTAAACAGATAATTTGTCAAATAAAAAAGGTAAGATAAACGGGATGGGGTAGGATATGCTGTACTACTGAAGCAAAGAACATATCTGTCACCTAAGTAAAAATGTCTGGTTATGAGCAAGGATTTTTGAGAAGAGGTCATAGAGATAAAATTATTGGAGGCAGATAGATCTGTGTATAATAAGTTCTAAGAGCAGATGAAATATAATGTAACTAAACTGATATTTTTGTTTATCTGGGAAATATATGCATTGAAAAAAGTGATGCAACAAAACCTTGAAATGGAATGCAACTGGACTTTATAGACCATTATAAACCATTTCAACAGATATGAATTTGACTTGCAGGTTAAAGAAATCATTTAAGTGATTAAAAATTATTGGCTCATGTTTTGGTTAAAGATTGATGATTGTGTAGCCGGGTGTGGTGGCGCACGCCTGTAATCCCAGCACTTTGGGAGGCTGAGGCAGGAGGATCGTGAGTTCAAAGCCAGCCTCAGCAATGGCAAGGCACTTAGCAACTCAGTCAGACCCTGTCTCTAAATAAAATACAAAAAAGGGCTGGGGATGTGGCCCAGTGGCCAAGTGCCCCTGAGTTCAATCCCTGGTACAAAAAAAAAAAAAAAAAAAAAAAGATTGATGATTGTGGATTCATTATGAAACAAAGACAGAAGGACAATATACTTGAGGTTATGAGATCAGTGGGTAATTTTGTTGAAGAAATTTAGGTAAGGAATGATGGTACCTATTTTAAGATATCAACAAACAAATTGGATGGATATAAGTATTTGTAAAATACAAAAATTGAAGGCATGTATTTTAATTGTTAAAAAATGGAAAAAAAAAGTTAATGTCATGATGCTTATATTTGGAAAATTTGTTAATGGAGATCTTTTTCACTAAAATTAGGACTTTCTAGAGCATAGATTTTAGGGAGAAGGGGAGTTCAGTTTTGGACAGGTTGAAGTAAGTGTGATTCATCTAAGTACGAAAGTCTAAAAATGTAGATCAGAGGGTCCATGCAGAAAGTGGCTGAGATGGCAATATTGACAGAAGGTAACTGAAGCTATGGATATGGGTGAGACTGAGTGAAGAGTGAGATAAAAAGAGGCCATGTGGCAGAGAATGCTGTGACCACAAACCTTAAGGGACAAGCTGAAAGCAGTGGTGGAAAGGCACTGAGAAGTAATAGCAGAAGGGTAGTGAGACATGTCACCACAAGTGTAATGCAGTAAGAACTGTGGTTCCAGTCAGCTTCAGGAAGAGTTGGAGCCAGAGAGAAAGGATGAGCTTGGTCAGAGGACCATCCGTCAGTGACAGGCAGAAAGAAATAGGGAAAAACACATTGTACACAATAATGTGGCTTTGTAGACCTTTACTAAGGAATCTTCTTTACAATGAAATTAAGATAATTTGCTAAGAATGAGAAAAAGAATAATTGAATTTGAGGAACAAAAACATGTAAAACAGTTTTTGTGTAGAATGAGGGAGAGAACTGTCTTGCAAAATTAAGGTCACTCAGTAAGAGGGTGGCCCTGACAAAATTGTCATCATGAATTTACAATGGCATAAATCTAGTATTTTGAATTGAATCTTTTAAGGACACTCAGTAGCGTAGCTTGAAGAATACAGTCATATCTACCAGAACAGAATTTTTGCAAGCATTCTTCTGGGAAGTGACTAAAAGCCTAAAGTCAAAGGAAAGGATGATGATTAAGGACTTTGGAATCTCCATAATTGCCTAAAATATATATGTAAAACTTACTTATTTCAATTTTTATAAATATGAAGAAATAAATAATGTGAGTAGCATTATAGAATCCATTAATTTTATTTTAGAAGGAGAAAAGTTCTTGTTGATAAGATGTGTATGCACAGTAGCAAGCAATTGAAATGGACTGCACAGGGTCACTGGTAATAAGGGTGCTAGCGTTTGAGAGGAAATGGATTATTGTGGAATAAAATAGGATCTATTCTATAGTCATTTGCCAAGCAAACGATCAAGTAATGTAGGAATCTGATCTGATTTTCTTGTTAACAGGAACCCTCTGGCTTTCATGCTAAGGATAAATTGAACTAGGTAAGCAAAGAGAAAGACAAATTCTCTAGTTGAGAGGCTAATGTTTGCAAGAATAAGGAATATTCAGCCATAATAACAAGAAACAAACTGGAGTTTCTGGGCAAATATCCCAGAAGGCATCAAGGACATCAATTTCTCCATGATGTAAATAGTGAGATTTTCTACTGAGTAAGGTTGGGGGAAGAAAAGGGAAGCAGTGTTGTGGGGAGGTAAATAGTAAGAGATGAAGTATTAAGAAAAGAGTGAATGGGAAAAGACAGCACAATTTTTAGACAGAATTCAGCACCTTGATTGTATATTTAAAAAGACAACTTTCAGCAATTGTTGCCGCCTGAAGCAATGGCCGCTTGGAGCAACAAAGCTGTGGGAAGAAGTTCAGAGGCGAACTGGAAACAAACAGGCTTTTTATTCTGATAACTTCTCTCTCTGGCTCTAACAACGACTTTAACACGCACCACATACCACCAAAAACCCACACACCAAATGGCACCGAACCAATCAGCAATCTCGGCCCAAGTCTCTCGAGATCCCGGGCCAAGTCTCGTGAGACTATGGAAGGTGGCAATGCCCAAACATCTCTATGGCCCATAGTCAACCGCAATCTTAGCCATCTCCCCAAACAGGGCTCCTGCAAGCAATGTTAAGCACTTTACTCTAGTCACATTAACTTCCAGGGTATACAATGTAGGGTTGTGAAAGATAGGAATTTAAGTAGAGTTTTTATTGCCCTATCAAACAGTAAAGGTAGTGTTGGTTGTGGATGAAGGAAGTGGGATAAAGACGGAATGTTTAATTTACACTTGATAAATGAAATGGGATATACAAAATATATGAGGTGGTAGTTAATAAATAGTGGCAAGATCAGTGCTTTGAAGATTGCTCAGAACTGAATTTGAGAAGGGTTGCAGTATATAAAGAGGTGATAGGAAAAGACTAGGAGTCAAGTTCAAATTTATAAATAATATTCTGGGGAAGTTGAAGAGTTAATGATAAAGCCCCAGAGTATAACCATTGGGATAACTCGCTAAGGCTGGCAGGAGGGCAAGTTCATGGAGAAGATGAGTTAAAGGCCTGAAAGGACAGAAAACATTTTGGAAAGTAGTATGAAGATTGTTCAGAAAATTGGGATGGAACCACCATTTGATCCAGTTATTCCACTCCTCTGTATGTATCCAAAGGACTTAAAATCAGCATACCATAGTGGCTCAGCCACATTAATGTTTATAGCAGCATAATTCACTAAGCTATGGAACCAACCTAGGGGTCCTTCAATAGATTAATGAATAAAGAAAATGTGGTATATGTATATAATGTAATATTATTCAGCCATAAAAAGAATGATTTTATGATATTTGCTGGCAAATGAATGGATATGGAGACTATCAGATCTGAAGACTATCATGCTAAGTGAAATAAGCCAATCCCAGAAAACCAAAGCCTGGACCTTCTCTCTGATATGTGAATGCTATCACACAAAAAGGGGTAGGGGGAAAAGTTCAGTGGATTAGACAAAGGGGAGTGAAGGGAAGGGAGGGGGCAGGAAGAAGAAAGACAATAGAATGAATTGGACATAATTTTCCTATGTTCGTATATGAACACACCACCAGTGAACCTCCACATGAATAGAATAAGTTATATTCCATGTATGTATAATATGTCAAAATACACTCTACTGTCATGCATATCTAAAAAGAACAAATAAAAAAATTTAAAATCTCATCTATATGAATATATAAATAATGAATTAAGAACTGTGACTCTCATGCTTTTAGAGTAAGTATACTGGGAGAGTAAACTAGTCATCATAATAATGTGAAAATCTTGGGACACTCAGTAGCATGTCTAGATTTTATAAGATACATAATGTTGAATTTAGGATTTGGTTTCAAATGAGGTATTATTGTTAATACAGGCTAAATTTGCACACTTTTCAACCTGAAGCAGTATTCTCATTTACTGAGAACCCTGAGAGTGAAATAGCCGTGCACTCTGTATATTCACGATGCTAATCAGATGTGACTGGCTACTGATTGTGAGTTACTGCTGTGCAATGAAAGTGCATGATTATTTGAAGAGAGTGGGTGCTTGTATCACTCTTATTTCTTTCTGCTTCAAAGACTATAAATTAATTGTGTCTGATTAACTGGGCAATCCATTACATGAATTATTACCAACTGAAACTATGTTTCCAGAGGTCAGCTTCAAATTAGCAGCAGAATGCTACATGCATTTTGTCTCATCAGTGAAACAGACATCCTAGGATGAAATATCTCTGAGCCTGGCCGCAACTTAGAAAGAAAGTAAAAGTTTTACTGCAGTTATGCTTTTCTTAAAATAGTTCTCTGTTTTAAGATTTTTAATTTAAAACTTTTGAAAATAACCAACAAGTCAAATTGATGCCATAGTTCCCTTGTATCAAATATCATGATATGTTTAAAATATATGATTCAGGAGCAGGGGATATAGATCAGTATATCAGATAAAGCTAAAATGTGCAAGGTGTTGGTTCGATCTGTAGTACTTCCAAATAAATACATAAATAAAACATAGATTCAGAAGCACTGACTTCTTGTCCAGAACTATTGTGAAACATTGTGTCAAAAGAAAGAAAATTGCTGTGAAAATATTTATTTTCAATTTTATTCAATCATTTAATATTTTCAGATTTAAATCTAATGTTGATTCAACATAGAAAAGTTGTACAATTAAAAATGCTTCTGAAAACTTCCATGTGATCACTCAAAGATAATTTAACTTATATTTGAATGCATTTTCCTGGCAGTTTTCAGTGTTGTTGTGAATATGATTGAATAAAAGAGCATGTGTTCTGTATGAATGTAACAGTGATATCTGCATAAAATTACATCATTAAAATAGCTCACAGAGGGCTGGTGATGTAGCTCAGTGGTAAGGCAGATACCTAGCACGTTGAGGCCCTGGGTTTGATATGCAGCACTTTGAAAAAAAATTAAAATAAAAATTAAAAATTAAATAAATAAAATAAAAGTGATCACAGTGTCAGAGTAGGCTTTCAAGTCAATGAAGTGTATATTAAGATGTATGAATTGAAACTATGATGCTGGTGCAAGAATAAGTAGAACAGTAGAACACAAGAGATTATCCAGAAAACATTCTAAAATGTATGGGGCATTTGTAAATAACAGCACATTTATTTTAAACAAGTAGCATAATATTTTTAGTAAAATACCTCAGATTCATTCCTTGTATCAACATTAATTCCATTGGGGAAAAAAAATTGAAATGTTAACATGAAATTTAAAAATAATTTAGTATAACATTTTAATATTTTGGAGACTGGCAAAGCATGGTGCTCACACCTGTAATCCCAGCAGCAATGGAGGCTGAGGCAAGAAGATTTTGAATTAAAAGCCAGCCTCGACCAGCCCAGCAGCCAGCTCACGCAGCCACCGCCTCCGGGACTGGGAATAGCATGTTCCCACTGCAGAGAGGGCAGGAACAGAGGAAGGGCCCTGTCCATTCCCTGGGGAACTGCGACATGGACAGCTGCAATGGGAACAAGCGGTAGACACCTGCCAGAAGGAGTGGACCAGTCATAAGCCTGCCTGACCACTGGCCCACGCCAGCACCAGGACCAGGAACTGCAGGCTCCACCCTTGGAAGGGCCCTGCTGCCCACCTGCCCAACACTTACCAAAAAAACTAGACTGGGAGGAGACCCAGGAGGAGGAGAGTGGGGAGAAGTAAGCCAGACTGCCTGCTCCACCACACTGTGGCCAGGAGGAGATCTTGAGAGAGAGGCCAGCTCCATGCCCATAAATCAGAGAGGCAACCCGCATCTGTCCAGAGAGACACACTGCACTGGGATTCTGTAGCTACTCAACCCAAAATCAACATAATTATAGGCCTGAGGCTGCCACCGCCACAAAACTGAGTTAGCTCCACTACTACCAAGAAACAATAAAAAGGTCCTGGTAAGACATCACTAAGGTCCCTGGGGACCAGGATGCACCAAAAGGTGCAACCAGTTTTGCTGTTGTGAACTAACAGGGAAACTTACATGGGGTTGCCTATCTCTTGCTTCTTCTACTAACAGCCAAATTCTAATGATTATACTCTCAACAGTCAAATAATCTATTACCTCTATTTTCTCACATCTTACTTCATAAAATTTTAAGCCAACCTCTAAGTCCCCCCTTCTACCATTAGATACTGTAAACCACCATGCAAACATAGAGACTATGTGGAATAAGATAACTGATCTCATCATTTATGTTTATAGCAACAAAACTGTAAATATAAAAATAGAAACTGATATATGGACATGCATTGGGTACATTGAAAGATCTAATATAGATATTTCCCTAAAAAGTGAGGTTCTGGATAAACTGGAGGGACCTTATAAGACAAAAGGGCAGAAGATGTAATACCTCAGGCTTACCTTGCAAGAGAGGAAAACACATAGACATCATGAAGAAACAAGGGAGGAAAATGCCCCAAACAAACCAAGATACTACAACAATAGAAACCATAGAAAGCACAGTAGGTGAAATGTCAGAGAAGGAGTTCTGTATTTACATAATTGAAAAGATAAGGGATTTTAAAAATGATCTAAATGAACAGATATAGGCAAAAATTGATCTCTCCAACAAAGAGATAAGAGATCAAATATAGGCAACCATTGATCACACCAACAAAGAGATAAGAGAACAAATCCAGGTAGCAAAAGATTACTTCAAGAAAGAGAGAGAGTTTGAGAAAAAACAAACAGAAATCCTTGAAATGAAAGAAACAGTAAGCCACTTAAAATATTCAATAGAAAGCATCACCAACAGATTGAACCACTTGGAAGATAGGACCTCAGACAATGAGGACAAAATATATAATCTTGAAAATAAAGTTGACCTCACAGTGAAGATGATAAGAAACCATGAACAGAATATCCAGGAACTATGGGATACCATCAAAAGACCAAATATAAGATTGATTGGAATAAAGGAAAGTGCAGAGATTCAAACCAAATGAATGCACAATCTCTTCAATGAAATAATATCATAAAATTTCCCAAGCAGGAATAATGAATTTGAAAATCAAATACAAGAGGCCTATAGGACACAAAATGTATAAAATTACAACAGGTCCACACCAAGGCACATTGTAATGAAAATGCCTAGCATACAAAATAAAGATAGAATTTTAAAGGGTGCAAGAGAGAAACATCAGATTACCTATAAATGAAAACCAATTTGCATCTCAGCAGATTTTTCAATCCAGACCCTCAAAGCCAGGAGAGACTGGAACAACATATGCCAGGCTCTAAAGGATAAGGGATGCCAACCAAGAATTTTATATCCAGCAAAATTAAGCTTTAGATTTGAGGATGAAATAAAAACCTTCCATGATAAACAAAAGCTAAAAGAATTTACAACAAGAAATCCTGCTCTACAGAACATTCTTGGTAAAATATTCCACAAGGAGGAAATGAAAAATAATAATGAAAATCTGCAAAAGGAAGAACTACAATAAAGGGGAAAACCAACCAAAAGAAAAACAAAGTCAAACTAAATACCAAAAATATTAAAAAAAATAAAAATGACTGGTAATACAAATTATGTCTCAATAATAACCCCTGAATGTTAATGGCCTAAACTCACAAATAAAAAGACATAGGTTTGCTGGGTGTGGTGGCACATGCCTGATATCCCAGCACTTGGGAGGCTGAGGCAGGAGGATCACAAGTTCAAGTCCAGCCTCAGCAATGGTGAGGTATTTAGCAACTGAGTGAGACCCTGTCTCTAATAAAATATAAAAAAGGGCTGGGGATATGGCCCAGTGGTCGAGTGCCCCTGAGTTCAATCCCCAGTAACAAAATAAATAAATAAAGACATAGGCTAATAGATCGGATTAAATAAACACACCCAACAATATGTTGCCTTCAAGAGACACATCTCATAGGAAAAGATGCCCATAGACTGAAGGTGAAAGAATGGGATAAAATATACCACTCACATGGTCTATATAAGCAAGCAGGGGTCTCCATTCTCATATCCAATAAAGTAGACTTCAAGCCAAAGTTAGTAAAAAGAGATAAAGATGGACATTTCATACTGCTTAAGGGAATCATAGATCAACAAGATATAACTGTTATAAATATATATGCCCCAAATAATGGAGCTTCTACATTCATCAAACTCTTCTCAAGTTCAAGAATCAAATAGACTATAACACAATAATTCTAGGTGATTTTAACACACCTCTTTCACCACTGGCTAGAACTTCCAAACAAAAGCTAAACAAAGAAACTATAGAACTCAATAATACAATTAATAACTTAGACTTTACTGACATATATAGGATATATCATCCATCAATGAGCCAATACACTTTCTTCTCAGCAGTACATGGATCCTTCTCAAAAATAGACCATATATTATGCCATAAAGCAACTCTAAGCAAATATTAAAAAGTAGGGATACTACCCTGCTTTCTATCAGATCATAATGAAATGAAATTAGAAATCAATGATAACAAAAGAAAGAAAAGCTACTCTAACACCTGGAGACTAAATAATATGCTATTGAATGATCAATGGGTTGCAGAAGACATCAAGAAGGAGATTAAGAAATTCTTAGAGGTAAATGAGAACAACAATACAACATACTGAAATCTCTGGGACACTCTGAAGGTAGTACTAAGAGGAAAGTTCATTGCATGGAGCTCATTCCTTCAAAAAAAAAAAAAAAAAAGTCAACAAATTAATGAACTAACATTACATCTCAAAGCCCTAGAAAAAGAAGAACAAATCTGCCCCAAAAGAAGTAGAAGACAGGAAATAATTAAAATCAGAGCTGAAATTAATGAAATTGAATAAAAAAAAAAAAAAACAATTGAAAAAATTGACAGAACAAAAAGTTGGTTTTTTGAAAAAATGAATAAAATTGATAAACCTTTAGTTATGCTAACAAAAAAGAGAGAAAACACAAATTACCAATATCTACAATGAAAAAGGAAAGATCACAATGGACACTACAGAAATACAGAAGATAACTATTTTGAAAATTTATACTACAATAAAATAGAAAATAACAAAGGCATAAACAAATTTATAGAGACCTATGATATGCCTAAACTAAATCAAGATGATATACACAATTTAAATAGGTCAATTTCAAGCAAAGAAATAGAGGATGCCATAAAAAAAACTTACCAACCAAGAAAAGCCTAGGACTGAATGAATACACAGCTGAGTTCTACAAGACCTTTAAAGAAGAACTAATACCAATACTTCTCAAACTATTTCATAAAATAGAAAAAGAGGGAACACTCCCAGACTCATTCTATGAGGCCAATATCACCCTGATTCCAAAACCAGACAGAGACAAATTAAAGAAAGAAAACTTCAGACCAATATCTCTAATGAATATAGATGCAAATATTCTCAATAAAATTCTGGCAAATCGAATACAAAAACACATCAAAAAGATAGTGCACCACGATCAAGTGGGCTTCATTCCAGGGATGCAAGTTCGGTTCAATATAAGAAAATCAATAAATGTAATTCATCACATCAACAGGCTCAAAGATAAAAATCATATGATCATCTCATTAGATGCAGAGAAAGCATCTGACAAAATACAACATCCCTTCATGTTCAAAATGCTAGAAAAAATAGGGATAACAGGAACATACCTCAACATCATAAAGGCCATCTATGCTAAGCCCCAGGCCAACATCATCCTAAATGGAGAAAAATTGAAAGCATTCCCTCTAAAAACTGGAACAAGACAGGGATGCTCTCTTTCACCACTCCTATTTAACATAGTTCTTGAAGAGCAATTAGACAGACGAAATAAATAAAAGGGACATGGATAGGAAATGAAGAACTCAAATTATCACTATTTGCAGATGATATGATTCTATACATAGAAGATCCAAAAAATTCCAACAGAAATTTTATAGATCTAATAAATGAATTCAGTAACGTAGCTGGATATAAAGTCAATACCCATAAATCAAAGGCATTTCTGTATATCAGCGACAAATCCTCAGAAAGAGAAACTAGGAAATCCACTCCATTTACTATAGCCTCAAAAAAATAAAATATTCGTGAATCAACAAAAGAAGTGAAAGACCTCTACAATGAAAACTACAGCACACTAAAGAAAGAAATTAATGAAGATCTTAGAAGATGGAAAGATCTACCTTGTTCATGGATAGGTAGAACTAATATTGTCAAAATGACCATTCTCCCAAAAGCACTATACAGATTCAATGCAATACCAATCAAAATCCCAATATCATTCCTCATAGAAATAGAAAAAACAATCATGAAATTCATCTGGAAAAATAAGAGACCCAGAATAGCCAAAGCAATTCTTAGCAAGAAGAATTAAGTGGGTGGCATTACCATTCCAGACCTTAAATTGTACTACAAAGCAATAGTAACAACAACAGCATGGTATTGGCATCAAAATAGACCAGTTGACCAATGGTACAGAATAGAAGACTCAGAGACGAACCCACACACCTTCAGTTATCTTATACTAGACAAAGGTGCCAAAAACGTTCACTGGAGAAAAGACAGCCTCTTCAACAAATGGTGTTGGGAAAACTGGAAATCCTCATGTAATAAAATGAAATTAAATCTTTTTCTCTCACCATGCACAAAACTTTACTCAAAGTGTATCAAGGACCTAGGAATCAAACCGGAGACCTTGCACCTAGTAGAAGAAAAAGTAGGCCCAAATCTCCATCATGTTGATTTAGGCTCTAACTTCCACAATAAGACCCCTATAGCACAAGAACTAAAACCAAAAATCAATAAATGGGATTGACTCAAACTGAAAAGCTTCTTCTCAGCAAAAGAAACAATCAGTTAGGTGAATAGAGGACCTACAGAATGGGAGCAAATCTTTACCACAAGCACATCAGATAGAACACTAACCTCAAGGATTTATAAAGCCCTTAAAAGCCTTAACACCAAGAAAACAAATAACCCAATCAATAAATGGGCCAAGGAAATAAACAGTCACTTCTCAGAAGATGATATACAATCAATCACCAAATATATGAAAAAATGTTCAACATCTCTAGCAATTAGAAAAATGCAAATCAAAACAACTCTAAGATTTCATCTTACCCCAGTCAGAATGGCAGCTATCAAAAAACAAACAACAATAAATGCTGGCGAGGATGTGGGGAAAAAGACACACTCTTACATTGCTGGTGTAACTGCAAATTGGTGAAGCCAATCTGGAAAGTCGTATGGAGATTCCTAGGAAAACTTGGAATGAAACCACCATTTGACCCAGCTATCCCACTCCTTGGCCTATTCCCAAAGGACTTAAAAATAGCTTACTACAGGGACGTAGCCACATCAATGTTTATAGCAGCACAATTCACAATAGCTAGATTGTGGAACCAACCCAATGCCCATGAGCAGATGAATGGATAGGGAAACTCTGATATATATACACAATTGAACACTACTCAGCACTAAAAGAATAAAATCATAGAATTTGCAGGTGAATGGATGAAGTTGGAGAAAATAATGCTAAGTGAATTTAGCCAATCCTAAAAAACCAAAGGTCAAATCATCCCTTTAATAAGAAGTTACTAAATTAAAAAGGCAAGAGAGAGAGAAGTTACTAAATTATAAAGACAAGAGAGAGAGGGTTGAGAGGAATGAAAGAACTTTAAATAGAACATAGGTGGGGGAGGGAGGGATGGGGGCAAGGAGATAGGAATAATGGCAGACTGAGTTATCCATGATTACCCTAAGTACATGTATGAAGACACAATTGTTGTAAAAATACTTTATATAAAACCAGCAACATGAAAAGTTGTGCTCTTTATATGTAATATGAAAGGAAATGTACTCTGCAAACATATAACAAATTAGAATAATTAAAAAAAAAAAGCCAGCCTCCGCAACTTCATGAGACCCTATGCAACTCAGCGAGAACTTGTCTCTAAATAAAATATAAAAAGGGCTGGGAATGCGACTCAGATCCACCCCTGGATCAACTAGCATTCCATGGGCAAAGCCAAGCAATCTACGCAATAACATAAAAAAGAGCAATAAATGATTGTCAAAATCATTAATAATTCAAAATAATTTGGATACTTTTCTCTGAAGGAAGTGAACATAGTTTACCACTCCCTGAACATAGTTTGCGGGTACTAACTTCTTTCTAAAGGCATAATATCAAAAGGGGAAGTAGTTTACAACAGAAAAACATGGCAAACTTTGCCTCAGGTGCCAAGGTCACCATCATCCATGGAAATTCTGTGACAATTTGTATCCTTGATACAATGTGATGAATACTGCTCTTAACTTGTCACCTTTCCCCCCTAAACATATGGTTAAATGTAACAGGATATACCCAAACAAAAAATGTTACTGGGTAAAAATGAAGGAAATATGACCAGGCACTATGGTGCACACCTATAATCCCAGTAACATGGGAGGCTAAGCCAGGAGGATCCCAAGTTCAAAGACAGCCTCAGCAACTTAGTGAGGTCCTGAGCAAATTAGAGAGAACCTGCTTCAAAATAAAAACATCAAAAAAGGCTGCAGATGTGGCTCAATGGTAAAGTGCCCCTGGGTTCAATCCCCAGTATCAAAAAAAAAAAAAAAAAAAAAAAAAAAGTATACAGTGTAGTTGCTGATGTATCAATATTATTATTATTATTATTTGCATTTTAACAAATAGTAATGTAAGCTATTCATAATAGAGGAAATTGGGTACAAAGTATAGTGGAACTCTCTATTCTTGCTTTATAAATATTCTGTGAATATTTATAAATATAGTTCATTTATTTATTTGCACATTGATCTTTTACACAGAAAAATAAAATAGAACCAAATAATAATTGTATAAGCAAAACATAAAATTAAGCATATAACAGAAATTCAATACAACCTGTTTGTCTTATGAAATGGGAATAGTGAAATGAAAATACTTATGTTGAGATTAACCAAGACAAATAAAGAGAACGAAAAAGTGAAAAAAAAAAATCAGTCAAACAGTTTTAAAAATACAAAACAGGATACAAAACAGGCCATCCATACATTCTGTAAATCATAAAAATAAAATTCACTACTTTAATAAACGTAGACATTTAGACAAATAGAAAAAATTAAAGTAAAAAATGTGACAATACTCAAGGATGTTCCAAAATTGATCAAAAGTAAAAGGAAGAAAACCTCATTAGGAACATAAAATCAAGCTGTTGAAACATGAAAATGAAAGTAATTAAATGAAATGACAATCACATCCATACCTACCTTACTTTGAAAGAAATGTTGGAAGTAAGATTAAACTGAATAATATATTTGAAGTCTGGAAAGAAAAGAATAACTGCTGGCTTAGACTCGATATCCATGAACTAAATGAAAGCACTTAGAAAAGATGGAGAAATGTTTTTCAGAAATGGGACATTTGGCAAGTTGGGATATAGATCTTTGCAATGGTGAAACAAAATGAGCTATTTGGTTTTTGCAGCCACCTGTTGAAGCCAGTGAGTAGACACTCAGAGAGCAGCAGTCTCCACAAATTGAAAGAATAGGGCTCAAGAGTCCAGGAAAGCCAAGGCAGCTGGACTTCACAGGGTAGAGGAACAAAAAGGAACAAAGGGCACAGTAGCCATGCTTCATAGTGGCTTTCTGAAGAAGGCCCAAGTGAACCTTCACAATGGAATAGTCCAGTGCATAGGCTGACTCTCACTGCCTGGTAAAGGCAGAGGGGACTCATCTCAGAGTTTTCACAGAAGTTATCGATGTCTGTTTGCCTCTTTGGAATCTTCATAAATTTAGCCAGCTTTGATAGATGCTTAGAAGTGCCTTGCCTCAGAGTTGGCATAAAATTAGCCTTGGTTAAGATATGTCTCTTGACTCAATACAAGTCTCCCAATAGGGTAAACTTCCCAAGGTTTGGCAACTGTTGAAAAAAATCAAGTCATTCAACAGTGGCATAAAATATGATCCAGAATAAAGAAAAGTCAAGCAGCAGAAGGAGTTACAGAGTGACACTAATGATAGGATAGAAAATGGCTCTAAAATAGTTAATATAATTTAATCCATGCCTTTAAGATAATAAAGATTGAGCATCTTATATAAAGATAGAAAAGTATGAAAAAGACTCCAATTGTAACTATTAAAAGATAAAAATATATAATAGCTGAGATGAAGAAGAGATTGCAGAATTTAAAAAAGGATTAAACATTAAGGATGTCATACCAGTGAACAGAGGACACTTTTAAGCTGCCCAATGTGGTGTGTGTGTGTCTGTGTGTGTGTGTGTGTAAAGCCTCAAAAGAAGAAGAGTTGAGATGGAACAAATATTCAAAGAATTATGACCATTTAAAAATGTTGAAAATGATGAAGGAATACACATTATAGAAGCTCAATGCATCCTAAGCAAAATAAACTCTTCCTAACATTCATGATAAAGAAAAAAAAAATCTTGAAAACAGTGTAAAGAGAGGGAAAAATCACATAGATGGACAAATTTCTGTCAGAAATAACATAAACCAGAAAGGAGACCGAAGTATTTAACAAAGTGAAAGAAAAATTAGAAGAAGAAAAAAGCACCCTAGAATTCTAAAATACATTTTTAAAACAAAGGCAAAATAAGGAAATTTCAGCTGCATGGAATTTGAAATACTTTGTCACCAGGAAATACACACTATGTGAAATATTACAGGAAATCTTTGCAAGAGAAGTAAAAGGATCTCCCAAAAATAACAATGAACACCTGAAACGCATATTACTAGTAGGTTCACTAGAATTGTTTAAATGCCATATTATATGACAAAAGATAATCACTATCTTTGTGTTACTGGAAAAAGTACCACAGACTAGGAAATGGATAAATAATAGAAACCTATTTCTCACAGTTTAGAGGTCCAGGGTGTCCCAGGACATGTTTCAGCAGGGCCTCTATTCTGTGAGGCTCCCTCTGCTTCTAAGATGGGGCCTTGCTGTTGTGTCCTCCCTAGGAAGGAACACTGGGTGCTCATGTGCCAGAGGGGAAGGAAGGGCAGGAAAGGTAGAGGCTCCATCCTTCAGTCCTTCAATTAGGCTTTAAATTCCACTTATGAGGGCCAAAGGGGTCATGATTATTAATCACCTCCTAAAGGCCCCACTTTTTTTTTTTTTTTTTTTTTTCTTTTCATACCAGGGATTGAACCCAGGGGCACTCCACTACTGGGCCACATCTCCAGCCCTTTTTTGTATTTTATTAGAGACAAGGTCTCACTGAGTTGGTAAGTGCCTCACCATTGCTGAGGCTGGCTTTGAACTCATGCTCCTCCTGCCTCAGCCTCCCAAGTACTGGGATGACAGGCATGCGCCACCGCACCAGGTGGCCCCACTTCTTTAAGCTATCATGTAGGCGATTTTTAGTATGTGGATCCTAGGGAACACATTCAGACAGAGCAATCACTAAATAAACAACAGAAAAAAAATGAAGTGTACCCAATGTACTTTAAAGGGTACAAATGGAATGTAAAACTACTTAGTTTTGTATTAAAATTACAAAAGATGCTCATGCTTCTTTTCTGATTTATGCAACATAACTTGTAATATAAAAATTTAGGTATAACTGAAATGTCCATTTATGGATATGCTGAGTAAACACACACAATGGACAATTTCACAACTCTTAAAACATTTTGAAAAGCATGAGTTGTTTTTTTTCCCCACCACATACTGTTATGAATTGGTCACCAAGAAAAAAGAAAATAGGATAAAAATACGTGAAGAATGTTTGCTAATATTTAAAAATGGAAGCACAAAAGTATTTTGAATACCCTTTTGAAAAGGAAAGGTGTCACGAACTTATAGTAATGGGCCGAGGTCTCTAGCCTCCCCCACCCCCGCGGGCCCAAAACGAATCTTTCTTTGTCCAGCAAAGAAGGAACAGTGGGGAGAGCTTACCTCAGCAGAGGCAAGGCTGAGAAGATAGGAGTCGCTAACACCCTCTCCTATGCCTTTAGAAAGACTCAGAGCCGGCGTTAGGAAGTTAGGTCAGAAGTGATGCCAAAAACTTGTTTATTGAAATGGTGGACCGCGCTTTATAATGGACAATAGCCAATCAGTGAACAGCAGGGCAATTCTGGTTCTCGAGATACATCACAGCCATGCCCCCTGCTTAGCATAGGCCCGTAACAAGGTGTGGCAAGCAATCAGAGGCAGAGGTTTCCATTCCCTTGGCTGACAATGTTAAAGCCCGACAGAAAGGAACAGTATTGAAAAGTTGAGGATAAGAAGTTAATCTTTTCAAAATGTACATTGTTTCACACATCTATATGTTATTTATATAAATATGAAAATTCATATTAAAATAAAAATGAAATAAAACAAATATGCTAAAAGTACATCAATTTGCTAACAGAAATTTGCAAAGTAGAAGTAGTCTAAGTACTTTTAAAGCAATAACTTTAAAAGAATAATCCACGTGGGGTGCAACATAAAAATGAAAGAATTACAAAAGAAATCTTTTTTCTTATTTTGACTTGACATAGCTTTTTATGAATTATATTGGTGATAGCATTTCAAAATATATTTAACATTCCCAGATATGGAATAGAAAATTATTTCATGATACAGAATTTTAGCACAGGGAGAGAATATGTTTGACTAAATTTCATATTTGAAAAGCATATTTTTGAATTACCAGTGCTGATTGTCATTTGTGACATATTTGGGTATATTTATTTCATCTTATCTTGTGATTTTTAGTTTCTATTTTATAATTTCTTCTTTTCTTGACATCTTTTCCTTTACTAGGACATTTTTAAAAAATTATTCCATTTATCAAAAATACTTTTTCCTTTAAATTAGAAACTATAAACCTTATATTTAGTCAATGATTACTTTAGGATTTTGACAAGCCTTTCAAATTAAACCAATTATATTATTCATGATGTTCTCTTTTTCTTCCTGCCTATTACAATAAAAGTGCACTTACTTCAAATCATAGAGTTAAAGTTCCAATTTTTATTTGTATCTTGAATTATACTAACCAACTTAGCATTATTAATATTTTTCAGATTGCCTTAACTTTGTACTCTGAAGTGTATTTATCATTTACTGCCACAGATTTTGTGTGTCTGAAGTTGAGTGATCATAATCTGATAAGAAATACAAACAATGAGATTTGGGTTAAAAGCTGCTGAAAATAATCATTGACCAGGTCCATTTATACCAACTATGGCCAGAGCACTCCATTAGTAGCTACATAGTCAGCAAGTAAAAGAAATTAAGTCCAGGCCAAATATCATATAACTGACTTATAGAGATAAGAAAGCACACCAAAATTATGAAATACAATTGAGGGCAAAGTATTAGTGATCAGAGATAACTTACTTAATCACAAGAATAGCTCTTAAGTAGATAATTTTAATTTTCCCCATTTTTCCAAGGAGTCCTAGGTTTTAATCTGTTATGGTTGCCATAATAAATTACCCTAGATTGGGAATTTAAATAATAGAATTATATTTTCTGAAAATTCATAATAGAATTTTTTTTTTCTCATACTTTGGAGTCTTAAAGTCTGAGACAAGGTTTCATCAGTGTTGGTTTCTTTTGATCTCTCTCCTTAGCCTGAGATGGTTGTGTTATCCTTGTGTCTTCACATGATCATCCCTCTCTGTGTCTGTGTCTAATTTCCTCTTTTTACAAGGACACTAGTCATATTCAATGAACGCCTGCCTAAAAGTCCTCATTTTAGCTCAATCAATTCTTAAACTATTCCATCTCCAAATACAGTCATGTCTGAGCCAGTGGGGGATAGGACTTCAACATGTGAATTTGAGATACATAATTCACACATGATAGTACATTTTAAGCTTATTGAGTTAAGTAGTTTGTCTAAGTTCAGAGAGGTCCTATTATCAGGGATCCATGATTCAAACCAATCTCTCTTGATTATCAGAACCCAGACCTTATGATAGAAACTCCCCACCAACTAGGACTCTAATATCTTTAAAAATCACTAGTAGCATGTCATGGGTAGGATAGCATTAGTAAAATAATATTATTTTTCATCTACACTTCTAACCAATTTTTTTAACAGTTGTACTTTGAAGCAAAAATATTTCCTATTATTTCCAATAGCAGCATAAAGTTTACTAAAGGAAATATAAACACAAAGGCAAAAAAAGTTTCCACATTATTCATTGTGTGGAAAGGATTATTGTGTAGCTATTTCATTTTCATATATGAAGTACAAGTTTATACATATTTATGTAGCAAGACAGTGATAAATTTGTTTTGAGAAACTAAATTTATCTGGAATCAAAATGTTTTAGTTTTATGGGCATATTTTATGGCTACTGAGCATTGCTTTGATGTTTACTTATCTTTGTTGATCAAAGAAATATACATTTACTTTCCTCATTCAGTAATTTTTTATACTGCCATTTTTCATATGTCAACTCACTTATGGATAAACCTACCTACAAGTCAAGTCTGAACACACTGGGCTTGACTACAAATACCTGACATGCTTTCCACGACAGGTAAGGATTGAGATTTATGGCTTCTCCTTTGCTTCAATTCCCAGAGCTATAGACTTGCTCAGTATGAACTCTCTCATAGAAAGAGCAGTATTTCCTTGGAATATACAATGTATCTATATATTATATAGTCCAGAACTGCATTAACATTATTTTAATTACCTTCCCAAATAAAGAACTCACTTTGGATTTTATTTATTCTGAGATTTCCATTACAAATCTCATAAAATAATATTATTGAAAATGTAGATTATTTAGGACACTGAGATTAAGGACAGTTGGCACTAAGTTAAAAAATATATGGCAATTCATACTCAAAATAGGCACTTATAAAACAAAGGAAGTATCCCTTAATAAAACAATGGTATCTCAAGTAATATAAAGTAAATCTTCCTTAAAAGTTATGAGTGGTAGTGATAAGATGAAATAAGAAGGTAAGAAAATAAAAGCTGTAGCTAAGGTCAAATATCTTTTGACCTTATAAATATAAGACTTTCTCAAGTGCATTTATTCTTGCTGCCTGTATTTTTGCTTGTCCCTGAAGACTATGCAGACTCTGTTTCCCTCTGAGTCTGTAAAGAACAATTAAATACTTGATCATACACTTCTCCCTATTGAGTCAATACATTAATTTTTCAGGTTTTAATGGGTAAAATCAAACATCACATATCTTATACATACTTATATCTATCAGATCTATCAAATTGAGATAGGAACTATTAAATTCCAACAAAATATCATTTATGAATTTTTTGGCTTCCTATATTTGTAATAGGTTCTTGTACATTTTAAAAAGTCACATGATTATAATTCTTTTTGAAAAAGTATAATATTGTTACAGTTTCCAGTATATTTAATTTAAAATAAATAAGAAGGGAAGTATAAATATTACTTCAAATTTATTGCTTAATTGAATGCAATATATTAATGTTTGTATTTCTCTTTAAATATACATGATCTTTGACTGCAACTTTCTTTTATGTTTAAGTTATCCTAACATATCTAGCACAATGCTTAGGTGATGCATATTTCCCCTTCATATTTTTTTATAAAAAGGCATTTTAAGAATTATAGAACAGTGGGAGCCTTCAAAATATTTCTTGAATGTCTTTAAACATATCCTGTCAAACATTCAGTGGTTCCTCAGTGGAAAATGAAATGCCTAAGTAGCAAAGCATTCATTATGAAAGTTATTTTAATGTTTACCAGATGAATAAAGGACCTAAGCTATCTCATTCAAATAAAATTTTGGCAGGAGAGTGTGGAGCTCCAATCGCTGACTAAGCTCTACTCACTGTCACAGGGAGACCTTTGCCTACAGCTGCCTATGTGGGGGAGGAGCTCAGGTGCCTCCACCCTGCATAGGGACAGCAAGGGAGTGTGACATATAAAGGGACATGTTATTGTGATATAACCACTGAGAGATTTATCTGTGGCCTAGATGTTTTTCTGAATGATTCTAGATTTTATAAATGTCTCTAGATGATGGTTGTTGTGTCACTTTGGTTTATAACAACAAAGACACTATGACCCATTTATGAGATGAGTGAAGTTCAGGAGCAAACAAAGTCCACTGGAATTCAGCCAAACATCAGAAAATTCTGGTAGTAAAAACATAGCACTAATGTACACTCTACTGCAAATTGCCCAGTGTCCCTCACCTGTTGTAATAGCAGCTACAGGATGTGAACAATAAAAACAAAGCTCAAAAATGATGCTGTTACTAACCTGAACTTTGTATTGAGTATGTTCTCATCCAAAGCATACATAGAAACTTTAAAAAAGAAAGAAAGAAAGAAACCTAAGAACCACAAGACTCAACTGCAGAATTACACACTAGTGATTTTGTACGGTCTGACTGAACCCATATGTTTCAATAACCAAAATATCTTGCAAGCATCGAAAAAATTGCTAATAAATTTTATTCCATAATACAGAATAAGACCTTCACCGTAGCCACATATCAAAATGTTTTTATATTTTCTTTACTTTGCTAATCACTTAGGGACAACTTAAAAGACAAGTGGATTAAGAGGTTATATAGGTTATAAAAATTGCCAATCCACTCAGATTTTTTGGAGTCTTCATTAAACTGAGATAAATTTATTATTCACTTGATAGACATTGATTTTTCTTTGCAAATGGCATTTCACCAATTCATGCTGCATATTTTGAAAATGTTTCATTGATCACCATCAGTTTTAAAGCACACTATATACTGCATTATAGTTGTTGCCACTTTGAAAATTCTGATGCTAGTTACATCTTTGGAAAGGATATGCTATGAATACTTTGTGGTTTAGTCATTTTAAAAAATAATGTGAAACTAATATTTTAAAATATGTTCAATGCAATAAAGCATAAATTGGAATTTTAAAAGTGTGTTCCAGATATATTCATAATCCTTCCAGGAATAGTAAAAAGAAATTTATTAAATTGTTTGGCATCTACACATTAATATAGTTATTTCCATAATTGGACTATGTTTCAACCAAACACTGATTAAGAAGGGCTACTGAGAGCATCAACTGTCTTGGAAGATCTAGCTTGCATATGAGAGTAATGTTTTAGTGTAATGTTTCATCTTATGTGAGAAGTTGAAGAAATTACACCAGGACAGGAGGAATGTAAAGATTCAAACAATAAATATACAAAGATAAATCTGTGGCATATTGTGATTTTTATAAATACTAAATTTGAGGTCAAACAGCACCATCAGAACTTCCAGATTTTACTGAAGGTGCAGCAGCTGGAAAAAGTATCTTTTTCATTAAAACTATGGTGCGGGGGATGGATGATATACAAGTTTATAATTTATCTGTATCCATCAGAGATCTGGGGTGTCAGGGCAATTAAATAGCCTGAACTCTAAGGAAAGGAAGGTGCCTTTTAACAGAGATGAAAGGTATGCTCTGGCTCACCTGTGGAAAACATGGAAAGTAGACACAGATGAAATGTATAATCAGATAAGAAGAATCTATGTAAAAATTTTGGTAGATTTCAAAGATTAAGTGTAGTTTAGTGCTAAAATAGAGCAACAGTAGTAGTCACAGATACAATGGAAATATTTTCACTTCTATATTTTCCATGGGATTAACTCTAAGAAATATAATTGAATTAGATAATGAGATCATATGCTTTATAGTTCCACTATCATGGAAATAAACTTATTGAAATTGTCCTTAGTAGAGTCATAATACACTTTGTATTTAGAAAGAGTGTGATTCATTGGGGTACAGAAGGCGAGTGTGCCCCTTGCTTCTAGATGACTCACAGGGATCCTCACCTCCAGGTATTCACACCCCTGTGTAATCTCTTCTATTTTAATATGTGTAATGGACCCAGTGATTTGTCTCCAATGATTAGAAAACAGAAAAAGTTATGAAATGTTAATACTAAGGTTAGATACAAAAGAATATTGCTTCTATCTAGGTGAACCAAAACATCGAAGAATTTATTAGAAGTAGAATTGCACTATAAGAAATGGTAAAGAAAGTTAGGCAGAAACTGGCACCTGACAGAAACTGAGATGTACACAAACCATATGAAGACCTTCAACAACTGTTAAAGCTACACGTAAAAACAGTTTTCTTATTTAAAATTACTCAAAGTATAATTGACTGCCTAAAGCAAAAATAGTAGTAAGGCTTTGTTATCTTATAAATATAAGCAAAATAAATAAATAAATAAATAAAACAAAACATCAGAAGTAAAGAGAGGAATTGGGAACATACTGCATTAAGATTGTTATAATGTATGTGAAGCAGCATATATTAATTAAAGGTCAAATATGACTAAATAAAGTCTATATTGTAGCCAGGTACCGCCTATAATCCCAGACACTCGGGAGGATGAGGCAAGAGGATTGCAAATTCAAAGCCAGCTTCAGCAACTTAGCAAGGCCCTAACCAACTTAGCAAGACCCTGTCTTAAAATAAAACATAACAAGAGCTGGGGATGTTGCTAAGTGATTAAGCACTTCTGGGTCCAATCCTTGATACCAAAATATTATAAAATCCAAGGAAGCAATGAAAACCTCTGAAATTAAAAGGCATAATTAATAAACTAGAAGTGGAGATAAAATGGAATCACAAAAATTACTGAATTCAAAAGTAGACAAAAAAATGGAAAGATAGATTATAAAAATACACCAAAAAATGGTAAATATTTTACACAACTAAAGAAAATTATATTAAACCATCTGAAAATTGTATTAAATTATCTGAACATTTCAATTTAAAAACAGAAATTGCCAAGCTTTTCTTAAAAATACCTAATTGCACATTACTTAAGAGATACTACTTTAAACATAGATAAGCTAAAATGATGGGAAATGTTATACCATATAGACATTAACTAAAGGAAAACAGCTATTTTGAGACAAAAAAAAAAAAAAGCTTCAGAGCAAGTAGGAGTTAAAGAAGGACAGGACTTAATGTTAAAGAGATCAGTTCACCAAATGAATTATCATTGTCAATGCGTGCCCAGCTACAGCAAAGCTTCATAGTGCCTGAATAAAAAAATCTGGTAGAACTGAAAGAATAAATGGATAATTCTCCCCAAATACGTATTATATCATGTCCAAATTTCTTCTATTCTGAAAATACAAGGCTGTTATTAATGAAATGATATCTATATCAATGAATGGAAAATAACAGAGTCCAGAAATAGATGCATTCAGATAAAGCTAATGAGTTTTCCAAAAAGGTACAATGGAAAAAAAAGACAGAATTTTCAACAAATGTGCTTGGACATTTGGATATCCATGTGCAAAATAATGACTCTTGGTTTATACCTCACAATTAATATGAAATTAACTAAAAATTGGATCATCTACTTTAATATAGAAATTAAAATAATAAAATTTCTAGAAGAGACATAACAGAAAATCTTTCTCAGCCTTGAATTAAATGAGAATTTCTTAGTCACAATACCATACACATGATCCATGAAATACTAAATGTGATACACTGAACTTTATTAAATTAAAATATTTTGATCCTTAAGAAGTGAGCACTATTTAAATTTTAAAATAGAGATTAAAAACTAGGAAAAAACATGTGCATAATATTTATGGTAACACATTTATATTTGTAGTCAGCAATTCACAACTTATTTACAACAAATTATATTATTTCATTATTTACTTAATTTTTAACCTTGAAATTTGCCAACAGTTGTAAATGTGTGCAGCAGAGAAGCTTCGAAAGTAAGCAGAATAAGCTGTTAGGTGTTGTTTTAAAGGGACAAGCATATTATTGTTCCATTAAAAAAAAGACACAAATACAAAAAAGAAAATAATTAAGCTACTTACTGCCTATGTGATTTAGGAAATAATACTCTCTCGGAGACTTTTATTTTATACACTTAAAATTGTGTAATACTTATTATATATTTTATGAAAAATAAATGAAACAATGCTTGGGAAAATAGATTGCAAAATGTAAAGGGTTATTTGATTATTATTACTGATTTATCAAAGAACCACCAAAATGTAAATAGCATTTGTGCATATGTGTGTGTTGGGTATTCAGCGCACGCGCGCGCTGAATACCCAACACAAAGCTTCACACATGCTAGGCAAGTGCTTTACCACTTAGTTAACCACCCCAAACCCAAATAGCATACTATTAACAAAACCCTTCCAAATAAACGCATTCATGTATTTTTAAAATTTAAGACACTCTAGATCACTTAGTTTTAAAGAAAATAGATAGAACTAAGTAACATTCAAAATAAGTATTATGAAAATAATTAACCAGAAAATATATCATAATCAATAGTTGAAGTTACTTACATTTGTATCTAATATTCTAAGAGATTAATCATATTTCGTGAAATATGATTAAGAATGAATATATATGCATAAAATAAGACTCATAACAGTCTCCTTTTCTAATAACTTATTAAAAACAAACAATGATAACAACAACAAAAAAAAACCCTACCTTCAAGCTTTATTCAATTAATGAACTAACAATGATGGTTAAAATTGATGAGTTGTCCCAGTGACAAAAGAATGGGACAGAAAAGGAAGGAAAGGGAAGAGGGAGGTAGGAAGAAAAGTAAGGCAGGCAGGCAGGAAAGATAAGAAGGAAGGAAGGGATCGAAGGAAAGCTGCTGTTGGCTTCCCTCTCTAGGGCCAGTAGCCTGTTGTTGGAGTATCTGCTCTTCTGTCAAATTAATGTGTGGATTCTAAACTTTCAATGTGATGCCTTTGGAAGCTGGGAAGTTTAGAATTAGGTGAGGTCATGAGGGTGGAACCCCATAATGAGATTAATGCCCTTACAAGAAGAGGAAGAAATACTAGAAATTTTTCTTATCTTTTAAGAATACAGGTGAATGCAGCAATCTGCAACCTAGAAAGAGGATCCTCACCATGAAAAAAGTCAACTGACACCTTGATTGTGGACATTCTAGCTTCCAGAGTATGGGTCTTGTCTTTTCTCTCTTACTGTCCCGCTACCTACCTCTCTCTCTCTCTCTCTCTCTCTCTCTCTCTCTCTCTCTCTCTGTCACACACACACACACACACACACACACACACACAAACCTTCACTCTCTTTCTCTCTCTCTCTCTCTCTCTCTCTCTCTCTCTCTCACACACACACACACACACACACCCCTTCACACACATT
The DNA here is from genome assembly GCA_025594165.1 of Tamias sibiricus. Classification (NCBI taxonomy): domain Eukaryota; kingdom Metazoa; phylum Chordata; class Mammalia; order Rodentia; family Sciuridae; genus Tamias; species Tamias sibiricus. The sequence goes on along the minus strand of CM046664.1, from coordinate 37,367,575 downwards.
CACTACAAATACACCAAAGACAAAATCTAATTTCTTGGTCCCTGAGAGCACTGGATTTAGGGTATATCATCCCACTTTCAATGGCATGTTCTTATATCCTGAACTATAACAGTGGATCTGATTGGATTTTTAAAAAGTATGATCTAATGACAACTTGAGGGACTTAGCAAGGCTTATTTGCTCAGGTTCTTTTGTGTGCTGTGTCTTCAGAGAGAAGGACATACTTTCCTCTAGTTACAGGCAGAAGAGACCAGTGTGGGAGTGGTTTTCCTGCTCCTGCTATATTTCCAAATGCCAAAGAGTTTTGGGGTAGAATGCCCTACACCCTATTACTGTAATAAAAGGGTAAAAACATTTCACTCCAAAGTATTCAGTTTCTTCAACAATTTCAGGACCTTTATAAATAGGAACTAATTTGTTGATTCTAATCACCTTACCATGCAAGCATGTTGACTTAATACATTATAGTTGGAGATCAATGAGATTGCTATCTGCATTCCACTTCATGTAGGTAGGAGTGGCAGACTTGTCACTGTACATAATCAGTTTGTTCCTAGGGCCTGGCCTTTAATCACCATGGGGTATGTTGCTTTAATAAAATTAACTGAAACTATATTGCCCATAAAATAACTCTTCTTTCATTGTTTACAAATAAAACTAACTCTTCAAATTTTATTTTTATGTACTTTCAATATTTAAATTTGACTATATGAAACAATACTTTTTAGTTTATAAATTTGATTTATAAATAAGTGAGCCATCTCCCATTATCTGTGGTTTTGCTTTTTATTAAAAAGACAGGAATTTCCAGGTGCAGTGGCGCACGCCTGTAATCCCAGCACTTTGGGAGGCTGAGGCAGGAGGATCGAGAGTTCAAAGCCAGCCTCAGCAATGGCGAGGCACTTAGCAACTTAGTGAAATCCTGTCTCTAAATAAAATACACACACAAAAAAAAAGGGCTGGGGATGTGACCCAGTGGTCAAGTGCCCCTGAGTTCAATCCCCGTTACCACAAAAAAAAAAAGACAGGAATTGGTTTTTATAGGTTATATGCTAATGGCTTGATATTAATTATATAATATTGATTCAGATTCATGTTATGAAAATTAATAATTCCCATGGTTCTAGAAATTGTATAATAAAATAATTACAAAGTATGGAGAGGACCTTGTCTTAGGAAAAACTAAAATCTGAGGGTGAATGGAATTATACCATGAGAACTCAATTATTCCATTGCATGTCTGCATCCCTTCACTAGAAGTGTATTCATTGATATCACATTCCAATAGCTTTGCAGCTAGACACTGATGGATACATATCTTCAGAGATAGTTTTCACGTACATGTACTTAGGGATGGAGTTGAAAAGTGGCAGATCCGTGGCTCAATAAGACCAATGGTTGGAAAAGGGAACACAGAGTTAGAACTCTAATAGTAAAGAGAAAGGGAGTATGGCAAGCAAAACCAATCTGAAAAGGATTTACTAGGTCCAGTTTACTGAGGCCTGACACTTCTATTATTTTTTGGGTATCGTAAGAAAAATGGGACCTAAAAACAAAAATTTTAAACAAAGTCTTAGGAGTACCTAAGAAAAATCTAATGAAATCTGTACTTCATTAGTTTCATTGCAAATCTGATTCTGAAACAAAAACAATATGAACCTGAAATCCTGTCACTTTTTTTTTTAATTATACATACAAATAAATCATCCATGGAAAAAAGTCAAGAGATGCAGTGAATGGGATTTTTAAATTGACACACTTTTCTATTGACAAAAGAAGGAATTAGAATAATCAGAAATTAAATTAATTAATTAATTAATCTAAACAAGTTTTTGTGTGTCCATGTGTGTGTAAAAGAGCACATGGCAAGATGCTTTCTTCTTATTAACTCATTTTCTTATTAAAATCTATGGGGTTTTATTTTCCTTTCCATAGAAATGACAATACTAAAGTTGAAAGATGTTGAATGATTTACCTAAGGTTACATAAGGCTGAAGGGAGTGATGGCAATTAGATGCAAGTTGTTCTGATTTAGAACTTAAATCCATCAATGAAAATCAGTGGAAACTGGGGTCCTTCATGAAAGAGAGTCTTGGTAAAATATTGTAAACTTCACAGCCTGGAAAATAAAATCAGAAGAGAAATTCCGGAGCCATGTATGAAAGTGAATTGGGAAAATCTGAACCTCATGTGTACCAAGGAATAAACTGATGTATGGTCAGAAGAGCAAGGGGAACGTGAATAAGACCATGGGCCACTCCCCATGGCTCTTCCAGATAAGCATATTTTCTATTGACCACTTGAGTTCTTTCCTTCAATTCATCCTCAAATAGCCTATGTGTCTTTACATAACAACCAAAATTTCTTATTTGTCTGCAACTATACTAAGACAGCATATCTATAATAATTATAATAGATTAAATTTCAAAGGTTACTTGAATAGTTAAGTCTAATATTTGACCTTTGTAAAGTCAATTTTAGAACACACACACACAATCTGAAAATAAACAAAAGGACAAGTACAGTATTCCCAATTATATATGAACAAAACAATTACCAGTGGAGTAGGCTATATAATCATGCCCATTTGGGCTCTAATTACATCTGACTCTAAGTTTAAAAAAAGTACCATGTTATAAAAATATAATAAATATATTCTTATTAATATCATTTTAAGCCTTTTATATTTTGCCACACACTGTGATATATCATACAGGGTTTTCAAAGCCTCTTGAAGGATGCTACTAGTACTTTTTCAATAGAGGAAGAAACAGTGGCTTAGAGAGATAAATTAGCATGTCCAAGTTCACACAATTATAGGAGAAAGAAATGTGACAACTCTTCCAGAAACTCTGAGACAAATATATTTGCAACAAGATTGAATTTTCTTTAATATATGTATAAAGCCAAGCAGAACCAAGAGGCATCCTAGGAACGTCTTTATAAAAAGAAAAAATGGAATGCCAGATTCTTTAAAACTTTAAACACCCCAGAAAGAATTACATAATATATTTTCCATTGTTGGAAAACATTAACTATTGTACTACTCTCTCATTTAAGAATATTAGAAAAGGCAAACATTAAGAATATTGTAATAGCTCTTAAAAATTCAACATTAACACTTCTTATAGTAAATATTTACCACTTTATTTCATATAACAAGGTGACCTCAACATTTTTGGTTTTGTTTTTTAATCCTGGGCATTTTTTTTTTTTTACTTGGTTTTAGACTAGTGATCTTCCCAGAGATGGAAGTTATAACCAAACAGACTTGGAAGAGTAATATTTACTCAACTTGCTAGGGCTTTGGGGAATTCCCTTAGGGTTCAACTGGGAGTGCTAATGTTTATTTTGAATAAGTCTGCTTTCATACATAGCAAACAAATATTTGTAGGCATAACTAATGTGCACTATTGGATGCCAGATTAATAGTTTTCCATGGAAAGGAGTGGTGACCAAAAGGGTAAATAAGGAAGCTTGCAGGTTACAGCAACATTCTTTTTTCTTTTCTTTCTTTCTTGGCACTGGGGATTCAATGCAGGGGTACTTTGCCAATGAGCCACATCCCCAGCCCTTTTTATTTTTTTTTTAATTTTGGAACAGAATCTTGCTAAGTTGCTTTAGGGTGTTGCCAAGTTGCTGAGGTTGGCCTTGAGCTTGTCATCCTCCTACCTCAGCCTCTGGAGTCGCTGGGATTATATGCATGTGCCACTGTGCCCAACATCAATATTTCTTTTCTTTGATCTACTTACATTGAGGTATATATTGATAAGTGACTTTTCTATATTAATATAAAAATTCAATGAAAGACTTTTTAAAAGTTAGAGTAAAATGTATCTCTTAAAATGTTAAAATAATTTTGATTGATTTTTAAGAAAACTAGGTGGCTCCCTGAGGAGCTCTAGCAACTCCTTTTACACATACCAAAAAAAAATTCATTCAAATTTTAATATTATTGGTTTTATAGCAAATATGCCCAACTTAACTTTCTCTAATTCATTTATTCAATTCCAGACCCTGTTGATCCTGGCATTATCACTTGAAAAATTAAGTAAACAAATATTTAAATGACATTCAATTATGAAATTTTTGTCTCAAATTGTTTAATTAGAAATGATTGATGGAAGCTATAAGTTGACCATACTAGGTGTAGATCCCATAGAGGAAGGGAATATTGCTTTTATAGGTTATATCTGTGATTTTCTCAGGTCATCTCCTATATAGACCTCTCTTCTAAGATCCAGAGCCCTGTGTCTAATTGTCTCCTCAATAACTACACTTGAATATTTATGTTTTAAAAAAGATAACTTAAGTATTTCCAAACTGGTCCCTCCAAAGCTTGACAAACTATTCCTTTTTCCTCATTTAAGCAGACAACACTAACATCCATCTGGTTACCAATTCTGGATACTCAGTGACATCTTTCCTCATCTCTTACCCCTCATCTCACCAAAGCCTATATAGTTACCAGCAGTGACTTCCCTCTACCCTTTCCTCCATCTAAACAATTCACCTTCGCTTTATTCATTGAATACTCCACATTCTTTATCACCTTAAGACTTCCATGTATTATATTATCCTTGAAAGAATTTTTTTTTTCCATTCTCTGCAAAGTTGACCTATTCCCACCCTGTATAATTCAGGAAATATTTCCTTAGAGAGGAATTCTTAGCTCACCCTGATAAAAATTAATTTCTTTCTTCCTCTAACATTATTATTCTTTCCCAGATGATCCATAGCAATTTTTCTCCATAGCAATTAGCAAAATTAAATCATACATGATTCTGTTTATTTGCCAGTCCACCAAATTAATGTCATTGCATGAATCAATCCATTAAAAAGTAATACATATGCTATATGTGCATTTATATATAATATACTATAAATATGTATTTATTATGTAATTGCATATTTACATGCATTTATTTAATTCTACTAAGTTAATTGTACTCATATAGATATAGATATGGATATAATCATATTAGTTTTATTTCTCTGGAGAAGCCTAATACAATTACTGTATTCAGAAATTGCAGATTTGAGTTTGAAAGAGGGGTGGGCAAAGGGGAATTTATTCCAACTGTAAAAAACTGCAGCAATAAGGTTCTGTTCCTTAAAAAGAGGAAGACAAAAAAATGCTTAGTCTAAAAGGGAGTGAACTTTTTGCCAGTCACTATCTATATGAAATGAAACAGCTTGGGCAGTTCGTTAGCATTCCTAAACTATACTGTTTCCATGCTAACGATCCATTGGAAGAGCCATATAAATTGTCTGATTCTGAGTATGCAGCCCCCTGAGAAAATGTGTGGTGAATGGACCCTGGAGAAGCTGGTATTCTGGGCCTTGTACCTTAGGAACTCTCTACAAGCTTGTATGTACTCTCAGATGATCTGGCTCTAAACACTGCTTTCCTTGACAAATGTTAAAATTAATTTACAAAGATCCATTGGAAGAGCCATATAAATTGCCTGATTCTGAGTATGCAGCCCCCTGAGAAAATGTGTGGTGAATGGACCCTGGAGAAGCTGGTATTCTGGGCCTTGTACCTTAGGAACTCTCTACAAGCTTGTATGTACTCTCAGATGATCTGGCTCTAAACACTGCTTTCCTTGACAAATGTTAAAATTAATTTACAAATCCAAAGCACACACTAGCATATCAGGGGGCAGCAGCATTACATCAAATCCAAATTTAATATTGTCTCTGATATGATTATTATTAAAGTGCTGGGAATATTTAATAATCTTATTCATGCAATAGAATAAAAAGGTATTGTAATACATATATATTGTATTATTTAAAGAGTCCTAATAATTTTATAACCATTTTCAATGAACTTAAAATTCACTTTTAAATGTGAGAAAAGGTGGCAAAGAATTGCTAGCAGGGACTTTATCTAGACTCAGGAAAATATTAAAGAACCAATATTAAAATTTCATTTATCTGTCATGCCTTGTAAAGCAAATGGCAAAGATGAATACTTTCAGCATACAAATAAAAATCTAAGGCAGAGAGAAGTTCCAGTTCCTTATCTAATGTGAACCAACTTGTCAATGCAAGAGCAGAGAGACAAAGGACATAAATTTTTCCCTGAAACTGATGATTGGTATCCCGCATACTGAATTCTAGTTATGAGAAGAAGAACCAATGACTGCAAGAGGTGGATGGAAACTCAGTAGAAAGGCATGTTGTAGTGTCAGTTTTTATCAGAGACCATTTACTGAGCATGTCATTTTCATGGATGTACTTAAACTGGTAAGTGGGCTGCTTCACACAGACAGGCAGCATCTGTTCCATAATGATTTTACCTATCCGTGTGAATTAAGCAAGCGGCTGTTTTATTGTTCATTCTGTCAAAGTCAAAGTTCCAGATCAGTTATTAGTTGAAAGGAAGAAGAAAATGGCATCTCTATATCATTCCTTTCCAGGCACTAATTCCATCTACTTTATGGGAAAATAGATGTGGATCTTAGAATGACTCATAGTGGCAGTTAAAGAACCCACAAAATAAGAATCTACAGAAGTAAGTCAGGGCATATTAAATGCACTGGATTTTTCATATAGTTTGACTTTTGTTGTAATTAATAGGTCATGATGAGAGCAAAAACAAGAGTTCTAGAAAATCTTTTGCCAAAATAGAAGTCTCAGTATGTGGCAGGATGACAATATTTTAGGTGCAGCTATCTTCACTTGCAGGATGCTACCCAGAGGATCCAGACTGCTGGTCTAGGGACACTGCTCTGAAAAGTGACATGGAAAGTGTGTTTGGGGGAGAGTGAAGTAGCTCTGGATGAAGCCTACATAGGTGCTTATTTCTGGTGATAGGAAAAAAAAAAAAAAAGTCACAGGAATTTCCCCTATTTCTTTTTCTTTTTTTCTTCATTTTTTCCATTTTTTTTTCATCCCTTCTCTGAGTGTTGTTGTTTTTTTTTTTTTTTTTTTTTTTTTTCATTTCTAAAAACCCAGTCTTTAGTTTTCGTAATGGTATTTTTGAAACTGATGGAATTTCACAACTAATTTATGTTCATTCAACTGTTTAATATTTATACCTTGAATGAGTCCTATAATTAGTTTCTCCTTGTTATTTCCAACCAGGGATAGTGTGCAGGAACAGAGAACTGAGCTGATTCAAAAATCCAGGGATGTTTAGTCACGCAAGCAGAACACAGGATATTGAACAGAATAGATAATGAGCAACCAGAATCCCCATTGGAGGAGGATCCAAAGGACATCCAGGTGTAACAGTGGTCCCTTTCATGCTTTTTGTATGAACTATCTTTTTTTGTGTGTGTGTGTGTGTGTATGTGTGTGTGTGTGTGTGTGTGTGTGTGTGTGTGTGTTTCTTCTTTTTCTTTCTCCTCTTTCCCTCCTTACCAACAAAAGAAAGAAAAATAAACATTTTTCCTTTCCTAGATCAAGCAATTGTGTCCTTCACTGACCACGGAATAATTAAGAGTGAGTCTAAGTAAGGTGTTTTTCAAGGCAACCTGCTGAACATTAATTATATCTACTGATAATCACTACACTTGGAGTTCAGTCCTCGTATTTCCCTTTAAAGGCACATTGTTTCCCCTTGTGAGTGAAACATATGTCTTTTGGGACCTTAGTACTCTGCCCTCCCCTTTGCTAGTAAATCAATACAACTTCTTTTTCCTCTTTCTCAAAAACCTTGTCCTCATTATTTGGATGTGCACCAGGAACGAGACTAAGCTTTAGGTATCACAGGAAGAAATCCCCTCCAATTTTGTCTCTCTTCAGGAAAGCTGGGGAAGGGAACTGGGATTCAGGTTCAAAAGTTCAGTCCTAGTCTGGGGGGGCGGGGAAGGCCAGAAAAAAGTAAGCAAACTTCAAATCTTCAAGGAAGACAGGCAACTTGCTGAAATAATGCTCAAAATGGGCTCTAATGTGGAAGTACAGGCAAGGGAACTTGGTCACCTCTTTGTCTTGGGCCGTGAGACCAGGTTCGGATTTAGGACTGCAGCGCAGGAGCCCTACCTATCCCAATGTGCATCTCTGTAGCCATTCCAGAGACGGTCAGGGCCAATATACAGTGTCTGATTTATGATGGTTTAATTTAGGTTTGTGCTCATACAACTATTGTGCTTTTCACTTTCAGTACAGTATTCAATCTAGCACTTGAGATATTTAACACTTTCTTATAAAATACTGTTTTGGATGCTTTTTCCTAACTATAAGCTAATGAAATGTTCTGAGCACATTCAGGTGGGCTAAACTGTAATGTTCAGTAATTAAATGCATTTCTGGCTTATGACACTTTCAACTTATGGTATGTTTATCAGGATGCAATTTTGTTGTTAGTTGAGAAACATCCATATTCTGTGCCAGATAAATATCGAGCAAGAATCAGTCCAAAACTTGAGGCATAAGTGTCCTGTTAGAAAAGGGGCTGCCCACCTTCTAAGGCTCAGGGAATGACATATAACAGCTTGGAAATCACCCTGGAAAAGTTTAACAAGGCCAGACTAACACAGAAACAACTCAATATTTTTATTTTAAATTAGCATTATTTGAGGACTAATTTGGGATGATGGGGAGATTTGTATGTCAAATGCAGTAGAAAGAATTAAAGAAGCTTACCTCTACCTCAGCACCTACATATTCTCTCTCTCATTTATTCCTCCCAATGGAGGGTGAAAAAGCCAGAATATTGGTATAATACATTCAGAAATATTTTCGCCTTTAAATATTTTTTTTCCTTTTTTTGGTACCAGGGATTGAATCACTGAGCCACATCCCCAGCCCTATTTTGTATTTATGTAGAGATAGGATCTCACTGAGTTGCTTAGTGCCTCACTTTTGCTGAGGCTGGCTTTGAACTTGAGATCTTCCTGCCTCAGCCTCCAGAGCCACTGGGATTACAAGCATGTGCCACTACTCCCTGCTAAATATTTATCTTACCAAAATCTTTTTTCACATATACAAAGTCAGGCACTCAGGAACTTTTTGAGGATTCCTGGTCCCTGGGTGTTTTAGTTCTTTCAGGTATGTTTAGTTCTTTCAGGTACTCCCATCTCTGACCTCCAGAGAGAACTGAGAGTGATGCCAAGTAAGAGTATTATCTGACTGAGTTTTATTTGCCTTATCAGTACCAAGGCTGAAGTGCCAACATGGCTTACTGAAGACAGGCACCTTTACCAAGTACTCATGGAACTTGAAGGGACTGAAAGTTGTATTCAAATCATTCTCTCCTACACTTAAAACCATTCAAGGCTCTCCTTTGGCTTACTTGCTTTGAAAAAGTTTAGTAGATACAATTCTATCAGTAATATTCACAATTTGGCCACAATATAGCTTTATATATTGAATGTAGGAAACGTGTCTCTAAAGATGATTGTATCAAGGCTAATATGAACACCAGCCTACATTATTTTAAATTCTATACCTTTTATTGGCTGTTATTCCCTTTGTGGATCTTCCCTGAGGTAGGCTGGTGCAATTCTCATATAAAGCATCAGCTAGTTTTCTGCAAACTAGTGGGCTCTTTTTATTGAATATTTCAAAGTTTTTAGGTCATTTCTATGCCAGGTCATGAACTTACTTTATGTGCCATTCTAACTTTCTATTGGAAAATGAGCCCTTTCTAAGGTTATATTTTTAAGTCTATCTTACCGGAGATACAGTGGAGAAAGAGAGAGAGAGAGAGAGAGAGAGAGAGAGAGAGAGAGAGAGAGAGAAAACAGATGAGCATTTCAATATTATCATTTTTTACAGGTTATGGAATCAGAGTAGTATTTCTACTGTGTATGCTGAACTCTATAGCATCCCGTTTATTCATGGTTAAAAACCTTTTCTTGGGAAATCAATATGATAATTTCAGGCAAATAATAAACCCAGATGTATTACAGAACTTTCTACCAATGCATATTCAGAGATATTGCTCTTTTTCTGGCTTGGTTCCATGCACATGTGATCATTTGTGTTTTTTTTTTTTTTTTTTTTTTAACAGGAAGGAGTTCTTTCCACAGGTTCTTTTGTGCTAATTATCAAGGCTAGGACAAAAGTGATGATCCCTATATGGCTAAAACTATAGGTACGAGGTCAACTTCAAAAATTTGTAGGAAAATATTTGCTATCAAAATCATGTTGGGTATGGGGGCGCATCCGATTTCATTTTATAACTTAGCACACATAGGCCTAAAACTTTTAGACCTGCAGTTAATTCTAGTCAGAAGTTGAGTGGTAATGATTGGTACCATTCCAAAGTTGACCCATGAAACTGCTCTACTCTGTTCTGCCTCCTTCTGCAAATCTGATACAAGATCACTTTTCAGTCTTAAACAGTAGAGATGGAGACATGAGACCAACATCCCTCATGTTTCACTTAAAGAAGAACTATCCAAAGCTCTGAGACCTTGATTTTATACTTTTTTATACTTTCCATGAGAAAGAAATAAGCTTTTATTGTACCAAGCCACTGTGCTTTGATTTTCTGTTGGTTAAAGAGTGAATATTTCTTAACTAATACACTAGACTACCAATCACTTCCCCACCAAGAGATCAATGAAACTTAAAAATGTACAGTGAACTCTGTAGGCAACAGGAAGAATAACAGGAGTGGATGTCCACACAATTATTAAAGCCACTGTGGAAGGAGTTTTCTTTCTTTCTTTGGACCTTACAGGCTGCTGGGATCCTCCTGTTAGAAATATGGCTTGTTTGATATATACAGATGTGACCTTCGAGGTAAATTTAATCTATGCTGCAAAGGCTTGTGACTACTATATTTATTCAGTATGCTGGTGCTCTGAGACAACAATTAAATAAAAATATTAATCATTAATCTCGAACTGGAATTTCTACTGTGCCTACATTTAGGATAATTGACTAACTGAATATATATATATATATGGATATATATATATGTATATCCATATATATAGACATACACACACATACATGCATATGCATATACATGTGTGTGTAAATACAAATACACACATATAAACATGATCATACAGTTTGCATTATAGATGATATTCTACTAACCAGGAAATAAATGAAGTCAAAACATTACTTGTCCCTGGTGGTTTACCAGGCTGCTCTCCTGTTATGACCCAGTTTGGTAATGTGTTGTCCATCCTCAACGTGTAAAATTTGAGACTACTAAACTGATGGATTATCACCACAGAGCATGGAGTTTTAACATGTGCTATTAAAAATCCAATGATAGGTAAGCCTTGAAAGCACTAATTCAGATAAATTAGTGTTTTTTTTTTTTTTTTTTTTTTTTTTTTTAGTGTTAGAAAAAGGCAATTGGGAATCCCCTCCTTATGTTACACCTGTATGGTGACAATACCATTCTGCCTAGCAGGTGCTCTTGCTGCCACTGAGAAGCACATTAGAAGCCAGGGTAATGCTCCATCCTCATGGTTTCTAAGTGGCTCATGAAATTCAGGCAGCCTTTACTCAAATGCTCCTTGTCCTCCAATTCTGCTAGATTTTTGCTGTTGTTTCTTCTTTTTATTTTATTTAGTTATTTATTTATTTGGTTTCATTTTTCTTTGTGTTAATTATAGTCAGGTGACAATTTAGATTTTCAAGGACAGAATGGGAAGGAAAAAAATCATTGTTTTCCTAATGTTTAATAATTTTAAATAAAACTTTGGGAATAGTGGAAAGGAAATTTTACCAAACTATCTCCCCTGTTATTATGATAAAGATAATTTAAACAAACCTATAAAATGGATATATCTTCACCACTCTCTAACACATTGTTGATCATAGATTAATTTCAGTGTGAATTGAATGTAATTCTGTATAGGTATCTAACAAATGGTGTTGAAAACCATGCTCTCTATAATGATATGAATAATAATGAAAGAAAACAATTTATAAGAAAGGGTTATAGTCCTAGAATCTAAATATATTAGTGTGGAAAGCAAAATTGTAAGTATGCTAATGTAGTCCTGTTATTCCAAAAGTCAAATCTCAAAATATGATTTTAAAAATCTCTCATCATTGTGGCCTGAGATTATCAAAGCAAAAAGACACTATTGATTACTAACATTTCTCCTTGTCAGCCCATTATCTTTAGAGCATTTTAAGATAATTATCAAGTTTTAATCTGATTTTACTTTCTTCCATTACCATAAAATATACTTATTCCTGGAATATTGTAATAAGTTATTTTACTTTTTAGTTATGGGCATGGCTCAATTTCTACCTCAATCAATGTGTCCTTCTAGTTTATACTTTATGACTATTTGACCTCAAACATTAGATATAACTTCAACCAAAGAACCAGAACAACACAAAACATGCAGATGTTTATTTTAGCAAAATTTGTATCTAGTCATTCTTAACATAAAGTATGACACATAGGGAAAAAACTCAATTATTTATTTGATCTTGTTAGCACTGTGGATTGGGATTTATAGTGAAACTTACATTGGATAAAAATGGTATAGACTCTTAAAAATGTCACATAAAAGAAGTGATCCTCCATCCATTTATTCATTAAAAATAAATACATGTGTGTTTTCCAGTTGCTGCCTTTTTCCAGGCATTAAGATTACCCACAAAACTGAAAACTGGAAAAAGAATCACCAAAATAATTTGTTAAAAGATAATGATAATTAACTTTCTTTGCTTTTACCAATTTCTGGATTTACTAAAAACAACTTATGAAATGTCAAAGCATCATAAAATTACATTGGACATAATTATTAATTATATAAATAAATGCTTAATAAAGTCACAATGTGAAATATGAGTAAATTTTTCTGTAATATCAAATTAATGTTAACCTTCAAACACTGCAGTTTTTTTTGTGTGTGTGTGGTACCGGGGATTGAACTCAGGGGCACTCGACCACTGGGCCACATCCCCAGCCCTTTTTTTTTTGTATTTTATTAGAAACAGGGTCTCACTGAATTACTAAGTGCCTCGCCATTGCTGAGGCTGGCTTTGAACTCGTGATCCTCCTGCCTCAGCCTCCCAAAGTGCTGGGATTACAGGCGTGCACCACCATGCCCAGCTTAACACTGCAGTTTTTTAAACACAGCTGCTAATAGCTAACAATGACATTTAATTGGATGCTTGAATTCAAAAAGGTCAAAAACATAAATTGATTAGGCCATATTTATAAAGCATGTAACAGATTTAATGTGCTACTATTATTTGAAAATTACTTAATATTGATGAAACTGACATCTCATGTGCTATTTATTTTTTAGATATTTTCTTAGTTGTAGTGGACACAATTTATTTATTTATTTATTTATTTATTTATTTATTTATTTATTTATTTTTATGTGGAATTGAGGATGGAACCCAGGGCCTCACACATGTGAGGCATGCACTCTACCACTGAGCTATACAACCCCAGCCCCTCCCCCACCATGTGCTGTTAATAACAAATTAAAATGTCTATGTGGGAACAGCAGGAACTTTAATTCATTATTAGTAGGAAAGCAAAATATCTTGAATACTTTTTTTTTGTAAAATATAACACTCAATATATTGTGATAATTTCATTCCTAGATAACTGAGTGTATATATCTAGATAACTGGTGTATTCATATATGTTCATAGTAAAGTTAGATGAGATTCATTCCCCTCTCTTTCCTATTCCTGTCTCCCCTTCCTTCCCTTCATTCTCCTTTGTCAATTCCACTGAACTTCTATTCTTGCCCACCTCCATACGGCCCTGTTGTGGATTAACATCTATATATCAGAGAGAACATTTGGCTTTTGGTTTGGGGGGGATTGGCATACTTCACTTGCCATAATATTCTCCAGATCCATCCATTTAACAGGGCTGTCATAAAGTCATTCTTCTTTCTGGCTGAGTAATTGACTAAATCTTAAATGCATGTTTAAGTGAAAGATGCTAAACCTAAATATACATTGTGTGATATGATTCTATCTATGACAATAAGAAAGCATAATGATGGGGAAGAAAACGATCAATTATTAACAGGAATGAAGTAATTAAATACAAGAAGTATACGAGGAAAATTTTAGGTTGAAAGCAGCATTCTGCATGATATTGAAGTGCTAGATAACAACTAATGTGTTTGTTGAAACCCATTTAAGCATGGTATTTACCACTTTATGCAAATAAAGAAGAGGAGGAAGAAGAAGAAGAGGAAAGGAGGAGAAGGAAGAAAAGAAGAAAAGGAGAAGACATCAATGAATCTTAGGATAAGAAATGAGTCTGAATGAAAAATGTCACTAAAGAGAGTTCTAAGAAAAGAGATGACCTAAGACACTTTAGGAACAGTTTTAACTAGGTACTGTGAGGTTTAAAAAAAAACTATAAATATCTGTTTTTTACATAGATATGGTTTACCAATTCTCAAACTATATTAAATGTATGTAATTTTTGAATGAAAAAACAAATGAGTCAGAGATAACAGAGAAAGTATTTACTAATAAAAATGCAAATACAAATAAAATAAATGCTATGGGCAAGGATGTAGCTCAGTGGTAGAACACTTGCCTAGCATTCGTGAGACCCTGGTTTGAACCACTGGCACTACTAAAACAACAACAAAAATGATTCCCTGGTGCTGGGTTAGCTTAAACATTCCAGTATGAACTCATTTACCTTAACATATATTCAGATAGAAATATAACATGAATGTAGATATCGTTACTGTATGTGCATATGTATCTGTAAGTTCTGTTTGCTAAAAAGATCTAGAAGACGTGAACCCCAGGAGCAATGAACATACCTGTTACCCAGATTTTAGTATCTAAATACTATTCTCCAATAAAAGTAAACAGGAACTTTAAAAAAAATGGCTGATTCTATTTCTTGGACAGAGTAAAAGAAAGGTAAAAAGGAGCATCTTTTTTTAATATTTATTTTTTAGTTGTAGTTGGACAAAATACCTTTATTTCATATCTGCACACGTTAGGCAAGCTCTCTACCACAACTTCCGCCCAAACAGAGCATCTTATTTTATCAGAAAGTAAGGAATGCTTGCCTGACTCCCAAACCAACCAACTGACTAAAGGACATAAGCATCAACATGAAAGATCACTCAATGAACAAACTTAAAATTTGAACAACCGAAAATGAATAATGGATGTGATATAAAACAGAAAGAATAAAATAAATGTGTAAATTCACATCACCATAAATACAAGATTAAATAAACAAATAAATTGGCAAATCATTTTTTTTTTTTTTTTTTTTTGGCAGAAAGATTTGGAACATATTGAAATACTCCCCCAACCCCTGAGAAGCAGCAGCAGCTTAACTCCTCCCCTCAGAGGTAGGGTTTACCAATTGAGTTTGAACTATTGATTCTTCTCCAAAGAATAGAGATTGAAAAGATACAGTCGTAATTTTACAGTGGAGAAAACTGGAAGATAGCACCTTACTCAAATGATGAAGGATAATGTCAATTGATAAATAGTATTGTATTGGTGTTATATATTCTCTGACTTGATGTGATGAGGATGCTTCATCTTTGTGATATTCTTTACAACAGTATGACCTCTGTCTAGGCAAGAAAAAACATTCAAAAGACTCAAATTGAGGAATGGAACATTGGACAAAATTATTTATTGGTACTTTTCAAAAGCCTCAAGGAAAGACTGATAAATTTTTACAGCCTGGTGGAGATTAAGGAGTTAGGATGAATAAATTAAATTCAGAATATCATAGGTTAGATTCTGGAACAGAAAGAGGATAGCAATGAGGAAAATTGTGACATCCAAGAAGCACTTTGTTCAGATAATAGTATTGTGACAATGATAATTTGTTTAGTTTTGATAATTATGACATGTTTATATGTTAAATGCTAAGATTAGAGGAAGTTGAATGAAGGGAGATTTCTGTACTATTTTTGTAATTCTTCAGTTAATCTAGCAATCAAAAAATTTAAAATTAAAAGGTACTGTTCTTATATAACAAGCAATGTACATTTATAACTTTAGAAACTTAGATATGCAGCATGGAAATGACCTGAGAATTGATTACCATCCTTCATGTTCAGGGATTTAGTTTGAGTTTAGTTTATACATTAAATATTTTGAAGAAGCAACTATAAATATTAATCAAAACTCCCCTCTGACCTATATCATAATTTAATATAAAATTTGAATTTTACAAAGGAACTTAAATGCAGTGTAATCAATCATTGTTGTGTAATGCTGCAAAGATCTTGTCCTGAAGCATTCTCTGACATAGGTATCTTTCATTATCAAACACTGGGCTCAGAAATCTTTTTATTTAGCTAACACAAATATCAATTTATTTGTTATCCACCATGTCATTATCAACCTTTTATGTTGACAGGAAATAAATCTAATTAAATACCTGTAGTTATTGTACATTGACATCACAAGGTTAAGTAATTCCAAGACTTTCTTCTTGTTTCAAACATCCTTATCACTTTGCAAACTACATTTAAAAGTCTTTACATATTTCTCATAATATCTTGGGACTAAAACTGAATGGATTATATTCATTGTGGCTTCATCAGCAAAGATTTGGGGCAAAATAAAAATTTCTTATCTATTTTTATGCTAAAAATATAAATGCTTATAAATTAATCACACTATTGAAAAATAATGTTTTATACACAAATTCCTTTCATATGATTTATATGAATATTTTCAGACCTTTTTTCTAGAGTGAAAAAGTTTTAATTATTGTCACATTACAACAAGTCTTAGAAGAGGCACTGTATTTTTTTCTCTTTCAGAAAAAAAATATAAAAAGCTCAAAAAACTTAACCCCCCAAAAGTAATGCCCCACTCAATAAATGGATGAAAGATAAAAAGAGACATTTCTCAAAAGAAGAAATACAAATGGCAAACAAATACATGAAAGGATGTTCAACATCCTTAACAATAATGAAGATGCAAATCAAAACTACCTTGAGATTTTATCTCACCCTAGTTAGAATGGCAATCTTTAAGAATACAAATAACAGCATTTGCTAGCAGGGATGTGGAGAAAAAGGGTATGCCTCTACATTATTGGTGACTGTAAATTAGTATGACTGCTTTGGAAAGCAGTATGGAGATGCCTCAAAATTTTTGAAATAAACAAATAGAAAATCTAACAGGCAGAGGTGAAGAACATAATTACAAACCATGACTTGCATAATATTTCTCCAGACTAAAGTCTACATGTCAGCATTTACCTACAATGAACCATCTAATGACACTTGTATAGTGCATACCTCCATCTTGTTTACAGATGTGAAATAAATATTATCTAATCATTTGGTGAAATTTAATTTATTTTATCTACTAAATGTGTGTCTGTCTAGTATTAATTACAAAATTATTGAATATAAGCAAAATGTACTTTGTCTTAGAATTTGCATTTATTCCAAGAAATAGGGAATGTGTGTGTTGTGTGTATGTGCGTGTGCGTGTGTGTGTGTGTGTGTGTGTGTGTATATACTCACATATATATGAAAATATTCCTTTATTAACTCAAATTAGAATACTGAACATGGATTAAATTAAAGCAGTTGATAACACATTAACACATGTATTCTTTCCAACTTTTAAAAATATAATAACTAATTTTGTCTTTTTAGACACAAATTATTCCTCATATTATCTATTACTTTTCAAGATCTTTGACATAATTTGAAAAATATATTCCTAGGCACCATTACCCTCTAAATCTTATAAGCCTTCAAATTTTCATAAATCTTCAAGACTGCAGAGTCTTAAATGTTTTTCAAGATGAGCTATAAGCATTTTAGAGGCAGGAAGAGATGCACATACAGATATATTAGAATTTAGGTAGATTATATACCAATATTGGCTAAATACTAACAGATTATTATTACAGGCGGAACTGTTTCTCCAAAGTTCAAATGTTGAAGTTCTAAATTCAAGCACCTCACAGCATGACTGTTTTTGAAAATAATATCTTTTAAGAGGTAGGTAAGCTCAAATGGGATGATTATGATGCTATTACTCTATCCTTACAAGAGATGGAGATACGGACACAGACACACAGAGAAGAAAGACCCTGTGAAGACTCAGGGAGATGATGGCCATCTCCATAGCAAGGAAGGATCTTCAGAAGAAACCAGCTCAAAGAACCTTAATTTCAGACTTACAGCACAAAACAGTGAGCAAACAAAGTTCTATTGTTGAAGTCACTCAGTCTGTAAGTACGTTGTTGGAGCAAATTCACACAATTATATGTAAAACTAAAGATGATTTCGATCTCATTTTACAAAGATGACAAAAGTTTTGATGAGAATTACCATGCTTATTTATAGTTATGTACAAATGCAAACACCAATGCATACATGCAAGGGATTATGGGGAATTCTCAGAGGATGTCTGATGTGAATTTGAAGGTCCCTTCAATAGTGTTAGATCACAAACTTGAGGTGATATCAGGAAATAGCCCCAGTCCTGGTTCTGCTAGATCACCTTGACTCATGCCAACTACTTCCTTATTACTAGTCAGAAATGACATGTGAGGATTTTAAAGTTCTTTCTCAATATGTGGCCTTTATTGATGTTTTATTTTTATTTGATTTATTTTACTGATATTTGAAAAATGTTGCTTAATGAAGGAGCCCTAATAGGAGATGGTTAATTGTGGTTAACTGATGGCCATAAGAGATGTTCTGGTTTCCACCTGAAAGAATCTTTGTATGCCCGTGAACTATGTGACGCACCTGTGGTCCTTGTTAAAGCTAAAGATATATAACCGGGTGAGGAGTCAGACTAAGATAGAGAGAAGAAGTAGCTGCTGGTCGGAGTCAGGCCAAGGCTGCTGAAGAAGAAAGAAGAAAGAAGAAGCAAAGAAGAAGCTCTCTCTTTCGCTCTTTCGCTCTCTTTCTCTCTCTCTCTAAGCTCTCTCTAAGAAAGTAAAAGTAAAAGAAAGAAAGTAAAGAGTCAGTAGTCAGAAGAAGTAAAGAGTCAGAGAGGTTGCTGAAAGAGCCAGTGTTAGAGTTTTGAGAGATTGCTAAAGCCAAAGAATAAAAAAACCTTCTTTCATCTTCATTCTGCCTCCGAGTTTTTCTCCCATGGCGTTATTGCTCCAAGTCAGGAAGCAACAGCTTTATATACTATTTGCTACATAAATTGATAAAAATAATAGAAATATTTTCTTGTTTTCCGTAACATCTGCACTTTAATTTTGTATTTAACTTGTCCTTTCCTCCCCACTTTCTTCCTCTGTCTCCATCAACATTTTAATGCTGTAGTGGCACAAAGGATAGTTTGCACCTTCATTGTGGTGTAACTTGTATTTGAAGTGCAAGATGGCAAGGAATATGCCCTTGTCCATATCAAGACATATCTTGGTGATATCAAAGGACAAAGTTTTATAAGAACTTTGACCACTTAATAGTGTGACTATACTTTAGGTTATTTTTTTTAATATTGTTTAATACCCAATAAAGTTTTAAATTTTGTCTATCTCAGAGGTCCAAACATGCTAGCTACATTTATGTATGGATTATTTTCCTTATACATGAAAAGAGAAGGTTGGATCCTTCAGTGTGAGACTGTCCTCTGATCTGTAGTGAATGCTAAGATCAGGTTTTTTATTACTCTGAGTCACCCTTGAAGAGTATCTTGACTATAATGATAAACTGGATGCTATTTAAAATGAAAATAAAATTGGGGAAAAAAAGCTACAGGAATGTACTGTGGAGTATATAATTGTTTAACTCACGAATGAGAAAAGAGAGTTCATTTATAAATGTTACTTGCTAGCAAAATTTAAAAAGTGGGTTAATTAGCCGGGCGCGGTGGCGCACGCCTGTAATCCCAGCACTTTGGGAGGCTGAGTCAGGAGGATCGTGAGTTCAAAGCCAGCCTCAGCAATGGTGAGGCACTTAGCAACTCAGTGAGACCCTGTCTCTAATAAAATACAAAAAAGGGCTGGGGATGTGGCCCAGTGGTCTAGTGCCGCTGAGTTCAATCCCCAGTACCAAAAAAAAAAAAAAAAAAAAAAAAAGTGGGTTAATGATTGCTCTAGCATCCTTGGACATTAGTGTTCTTCAATATCAAGAAAATGCATTAACTGTTCACAAATAATATCTTGTAGTTTTTTGTTCTTTAGGAACTGAGAACAGATACAGTTAGAATTCTACCCTTTGGCTAATTAGATATTATATAATGTATATACTATATATTTTATCATTGAAATATATAATTATATAGTTTCACATATGTAATTTTTCATATATATATTATATGTATATGATATTACAGAATGATAACTTTATCATATATCATTACATAGTATATGCAATACATTGTGTACATTTTATTTCAAATAATCACTATAACTTAACAGAATAAGTATGATAACTCTGAGTAAAAATGCTTTCATCTACGGCAAATTCCACACACATAACAAAGGGCAGAGAGATGTATTCATCTTGGCTCTTTGTAATCTAGAAGCTAACCTTCTTGCCCAAACTGGATAAAAAAACTTGTACAATTATTCTTTCTGTGGGTGCCTTCCACTAAGAAAGAAGACTTCAAACATGAGTTGACTGATATACACTGAGGACTTATATTCTCCTGCAAATATCTCTGAAATGGACATAAGTGTCCTAACTCTGTATCTGACTCACCTATCCATAATGGATTTTAGTCATTGATTTTGAAATTTGCCTTTGATTTTGACATAAGTAGGATGATCTTGAAAGGAATGGTGACAGGCAGTAAAATAGGAAAGATGTTCCATCCACACATGCTAAATAAATAGATTTGAACTTGAGCTGAACCCTAAAGAATTTGCACATATGAATCATAGTGCCAGAGCATAACACCTTCTACAAGAACGCCAATTCTCTGACTTCCGTATGTTGTCCTGGCAACTCTGGGAACACCAGCTGAAGTGGGCGTGGGACAAAGACCTGGTGAACAAACATGGATCCATTCTACCACACTATAAGAAGCCATCCAGAGGAGGAGAATATTCTTTACAAACTACTCTGATATATATGAACCATGCACTTGAAAGATGTTTAAAATTATGATAGTTCTATTTTGTTCCTTTTTATATCTGAATTTTCTCTCCTCTTAGATGTTAAATGCATAGGTGGCATAAACTGTATTTTCTCGAAGAAAACACGCTCTTTGAGTCTCATTTAAATGAAAAGTTGTCTGGAATGTTAGTTGTTGAGTTCTTCCTTTTTAACACAGCTACAATTGAAATTTGTAGAATAAACTATAGATAGTAGCTATAGCAACTTATAAATACTAACAGAGAATGTAGAAATGGCAAATTCAAGGATAATTTTTTGTGTTCCCTCAAGTATCACTCTTGTTTTATTTGAAGTAGCCAGTCTTTGTTCTACATCTCTGCAACATCAGCCTTGATGGGAGAATCATCTTTTCCTCTCACTGATTTCTATCTATTATGGTTACCTGGACCAAAACAACTTTGTTTATATTACTCTACTTTTATGTAAATCTCCATCTCTACTCTCATGTTCCTGGTCCTCTTAATGACTTAGTATGAGGAGGCCATTGCACTAAGCAACCCCACCCTATTCCTTTGAAACCCTTTGGATTATAGGGAAGACCATGGGCTCTCTGTGCAATACTCTTCCCAGAGTTCAGGCAAAGGATAACACATCCTGACCTGGTGCATTCTGAGTGTTTGCTAAGACATAAACCATAAAGATAATATACATGAATTTCAGAGCTATAAGAAAAAAATGTAAAACCTGCTGCAGATTTTTCCTGTTCTGGATATTAATGTCTTATATGAAATTAGAGGTTAGTGTTTATAAATTTGTTTGAAACAATAATTTTTTTTAAATAGGAAATTTTAAAATAGATATTTTTCCTATTTTCTTCAACTATAAGGACCCAAGTGTGGGCCCCTCTAATAAATAATGGGGAGAATGGAAAGAGAAAGAGGTGAAATAAGAATAACCTAACACAGGTAGGAGGAATTAGGTCTGATTTTGTATAGCACAATAGGGTAAGTACTGTTTATAACAGTCTATGATATATTTCAAAACAATTAGAAAAGAGGAGTAAAAACTTCTCAACACATGGTAATCTTTAATGTTTGAAGAGATGAATGTGTTTATCACTGTGATTTGATCATTACACATTGTATACATATACATACAACTATCATGCTGTACCCCATAACAATGTAGAAATATTGTCTTAATTCTAAAAAAAAATTAAAATATATATATATATATATATATATATATTCTGAAATTGTGTTACCAGTTAAGCATGGTTACTATTGCATTATATTAGCAAAATTAATTTTCAGTAGCTATTTTTAAACAAGTTTATTATCTTTTTAAAAAATTTTATGTACATGAAGTTAGAATTTAGTTATGCATATTGAATTTAAAATGAACAGTTCAAATTTTATTCCCCACTCATCATAAATAGATGTCTTCATAAATATAATCCTTAGAATAGTTGATGTATATCTTTGTAGCCTTTTAAATACTAAATGAACACAAAATCAATACTAGTAACATGCACTAGCTTTTTTAGTTTTTATTTTTCATTTTTTTGTATTTGCCTTCTGCTCATTTTTTCCTACTTAGATGTATTTTGGTGCTTTACTTTCTATTCACATAGCATTACATCATTCTTTTTAAATGCTGCCTACTCTTCCATTATATGAACATACTTTAAAATTTAAAACCATTACTGTGTTAAAATTTAAATGAGTGCTAGATTTTCAATATTCATTTTGTACATTATAATTTCACTCAAATTTCCTATTATGAATTTTGTAATACTGGTCATCTTTATATCCTTTTTATTTGCATAGCTGAATCTTTGCAGGTCTTTCTATATTTGCAAAAACATTGGGGAAACAGATATGTCCATTTTATATTTTGATACATACTTCTAAATTAATCTCTAAGGATGTTTTACAATAAACCCTTCTAAAATAGTTATTGCAGTTATTACTTCATGGAACCCCTCACAGAATTGGATATAATTAATCTGTTTCAGTCTTTGCTAATCTGATAAATAATGTATCTCACCATGTTTTATTTTTAATATAGTTGTTTAAAAGACTGAGATTATTCTGTAAATGTATTAAAGTTTAGGTTTTCTTTTTATGTGCTTTGATTGTTCATATCCATTGACAACTATTTTATTGAATCAAAAGCCTTGATAAAATTATGTTTATATGCATGGGTGAATACACAACAATGAGACCCTCTATTCTGTATAATAAATATGAACCAATAAAATTTTATGAAACAATGAATAATTAGTAGAATTCTAAATTCTCTTTAGAATTTAGAAAGTCAATTAATGGATATTTAAAATAAGTTATTGATGAAAACATAAGCCCACATTTAGAAAATGTGTTCATTAACTGGGTGTTGGATTGTATTAAAGGATTGTTACATTTACAAGAATGGTAGTGATGCAATGGTACTGTTCAGGAAAAAAGTCCACATTTTAATATCCATAATGTACTATCTACAGAAAATTTTATTTGTAGTGTAGAATTTGTTGTAAAATAATTTGTAGAAAAGAAATTATAAGGTGGAGTTAGACAAAATGAAACAGGACATTATATAGTTAATTTTTTCTAAGTGCAAACAAACAGTTTAAAAGGAAAAAAAAAAGAAAAAATCACTTTTTCTTAAAGCTGACCAGGCAAAGAGAATATTAGAGGGGAAAACAATCACAGACTGATTGTTTTGCATGAACCTAAATGTTCTAAAATTCTAAATAACACAGCACAATTCAGTTAATGAATTAAGAGCCAATAATGTTACCCATTTTCTCTAATTTATGCACTCATGCCTATCTTTGTTTCTAGGTATAAAAATTGCTCCCTTTCTTGTAATAATTTGACCTTAAATTCACTTTCTAACTCTAGTCTCCCTGGTTAGTTAAGATAGCTCAACATGCTTTTATGTCCATGACTTGCATGGGTAAATATACCACAATGAAACCCTCTATTCTGCATAATAAATATGAACCAATAAAACTTTAAAACACAATGAAGAAATATTAGTAGAATTTAAAAAGAGTCTTAAAAGAGGCAGATTAAACCTTGGGAAAGAACCCTGAAGACCTAATGGGTGACTATACCTTCTGGCTTCCAGAGGATAATACCTCCTGGAACTGGCCAATTTCCTCTGAAAGTGCAGCTAGAGATGCCAATGAACCTATATTCTTATGGACATGAAATATTGACTCTGTGAGAAATGAGGACTTTACACTAGGGACATTTCCACATCCTTCTTCCCCCCAAAAAAAACTCTCTTCTTTTTTTTGTCCCTAAATTGCACTATTCAATGAAAGATATGTTGTGAGCTCTTCTCAAAGAAACCATATATTCCAATTTTATTGATTAAAAATAAGAGTGTGTTATACATGTAAATTATGTATGCAACAATTAATTTTTGCTTCATTATTTTCTTAGTTTAGTAAAGACTGTTTCACCATAATATTTTATATCTGAATTTCTAAAGGGAATTTAAAATGAGATTCACAAAAATATCTGACATCACACAGAGTAAGTGAATGAATGTTCAGAACAGTTTTTTTTTTCTTAATATATTGGAGATATTTTTGGGATTCACTTGGCTCATTTCCTATTTGAAGCATCAGATGACACTGACTTAATAATGGCAGCATTTAACTATTAGTGAGATTCCTTTTTTAACTCATAGAACTGAGATAACACAGAGAATGAAAGTGTCAATCAGACCTACAAGAATAAATTTTACTCAATATCAAATCTTTCCATAAGTCAAAGGACAGAGATAACTATAAGTTACAAATGGAAATTTATAGAAGTCTGAGAAACCAAGAATATTTCCCTAGTTTGGAAATGAAAAACCACACAGCTCAGATCTGCTGTGGGAATTGTAATTGACTGATGGCCCAAGCAGCTGCCCTCTGTTTCACTCTTGTTTATCCTTCAGAAACACAATCTTCAATAAATTTCTTTAGTATCTGATTCTATGTGGTGTCTGCTTGTCAAAACCCCCCAAACAAACATGCATAAAATTGGTAGTAATAATTGTCTTTGAAAAGTAGTGGGAAGATGAGCTTTTTTTTTTTTCTTTCTTTTTAAAAAATTTCTTTTTATTTCTTTTTTTAAATTTATGTTTATTCTAATTTGTTATACATGTTTGCAGAGTGCAACTCATTTCATATTACATATAAAGAGCACAATTTTTCAAGTTGTTGGTTTTACATAAAGTATTTTTACAACAATTGTGTCTTCACACATGTACTTAGGGTAATGATGTCTACTTTTCAGACTTTCTGATTCTTTGTTGGGGAACGAAAAAATATGCCACCTTATTTTGTAAGGAGGTGAGCAGGACATAGAGAGGAGACTGCCCAGCAATAGGCAGCAAGATAATTGCTAATATTTCATGTGGGTGACTTGGGAAAGTGGCCTTCAGGTGATCATGCTGGTAGGCATTTGAACAAAATAAGAGCAGCAAAGCCTATAAGGATACTTTGTAGTTGTTGGTTACTATTAAGTTGTACTGATGCACTACAGAGAGCTCATGAGAAACAGATCACCATCAATAAGCAGCTAAAAGCTAAATGCAAGAGAAAGGGGCTCTGTTTACTAATTTATAAAGAGGCTCCTATACCTGATACAAAGTCAAGCACCAAACTGAAGACCTGACCAGGTCATAAAGCTCTACAGTATAATGCTGAGCAAAGGTACATTAGGCATATAAAGGTCTAAGTAAAAAAAAAAAAAAAAAAAAAAAAAAAAAACTTGTGGGGGTGGGGGCTTGAAACCTGGGATGAGAGCATCTGCATAAATTTTTCTAAGGATATTGACACTGGGAACACTTACCCGACTACTGGCAAACCTGTAGTTTGCAGAAGCTTCCTAGTGAAAGTGAGGTATTCCCTCATAGAATAGAGATAAATAATAATAACATAATAAACTAGAACAATTATGATATATTATGAAAGTCTCTGCAGAGACCCTCAACCTCTTGACTGAAAGAACTGTAGCTGGAGGTAAGACCCAGTATTGGCCCCCTAGATGGGCCCATAATGGGGGAAAGAATGATACTATAGTTAGTTTTTTTTTCTTATTCATGACTTTCTAAAGTTTCAGTTACCCATGCTCAAAAATATTAAGTAAAAACTTGCAGAAATAAACAGACCACATTCATATAACTCACAGTATATCATTACAATTCTTCTAGCATATTATTGGTTATTACTATTAATCTCCTGTTGCGCCTAATTTATAAATTTAATTTTACAAGCAGTATGTATGCATGTATGCATAAAAAAATAATAGTCTATGTACAGTTCAATACTATCCATTATTTTAGAAATCCAAACAGTCTTGAAATACATCCCTGTGGATGATCTCACATGGCAAAAGAAAAGCTAAACACTAGATAGGTCTTAGAAAAGTGAAAAGGCAGTGGCCAAAGCAGAATCAGATGGACATGCTTGAGTTACCCTGTACATGTTAGAGTAAAGAATGGAGACTGATAGAAAATTTGGTTTCTGAAATATTACATGTGAACAAAGAAGTCACCAAAGTATTAAGGTCTACTGGAGGGTCTGGGGAACACATAATTGACCAAGGGCATTGTGAATGTTTTGAAGAGGAGTAAAAAAATCACTAAGAATTTCAATTGTAGCTGTCTTCTGAAGGAGGTTTAAGAGTGAAAAAGATGATCATAATTTGCAGCTGAAATATCCATAATGAGGTCCTAAATAGTGGAGGGCAGTTAGCAGTATTTACTACCAAAATCCAAGGAGCTTAGTTTTCACAATGACAGAAAGTTTGTAGGGGAGACATGCTACTTTCTCTGTAGCAAAGAATTCTGTGTATTTTGAAGAACAACTCTTGGCCTGTTACAGCAACCTGGCAGACATAGAAAACTTGATGTAGCCATATAGATGAAGGACTACTGTTCGTACAGATCAAAAGCTCTTCTACAGAAACAGTTGATGAACTAGCAAAATACAACACCCTGAAAGGACTTGGCACCTTTATTCATATTAAAATTTGTGCATTTACTCAGACTGTTATATGGCACTGTGTTAACCAATAGGAAGAATTTTGGGGGTTTGGAAATGTATGATAAAACCAGAAATGGAATCATTTACCATCATTCCAGTGACCCATTGGAATATTTTGTTTCTCATCTCCACGATCCTGGTCTGCAGAATTGGAGATCCTGGTTTCCGAAAGGTAATGTACTACCAGTACAGCAAGGTTTCAGCTGACTGCAAACTATTACTGCCATGTGAGTACTTTGGACTTAAGGTCTAGAATCAGGCAAAGAAAGGAGTCATCATGTTAACAAAGATAATCAACTCAGAATTTATTCAATATAAGTATGTAAGGATAAGTCTAAACTGAAGGGGTGCACTTGGGTACCCTCAGTACTCACTTGCTCCATTGTTGCTGTAAGCAACATGTTCAACACCACTCTTAGAAGAGCATGATGGCCAAGGATTTTGACCAGTAATGGTTTATGCTAGACCACTAGGTAAACCACCAAGACTACAGAGGGATTAGCTGAGGGTAACAGAATTAAGAAGGAATAGTTCAGGAAGCAAAGGAAGAATTGAGGCCCTAAAGCCAAGAGCAGCCATGGGGGCTATGTTTTATCCCACTGACGTTTGTCTTCTGTTTCTCCACAGGGTAAAAAGCCCATTTCAGTATCTGTTTCCTGAAGCCAAATGGAGATGTAGACTTGTGCACGGGAAGGCATTAATTGTAGGGCCATAGAAATGTGCTTGAGATCTCCTATAGTCTGGGAGAACAATTTTCTGATAGCTCCAGAACTTACCCCTCTGGATCCATCTCCACACTCATACCAATACTGTGCTTTCATGGGTTCCTACGCCCCTAACTAGTAATGTAGGCCCTCTCCTGAGAGACTGAGGACTCCCCCAATGGCCATATTTGATTCCATGATTCTCTGTATGACACTTTTTCTGCCCAACTTCCTTTGTGTGGCTTTCTCCTTAACAGATGGCAGACTTGCATTGTCTTAGGGATCTTCTCACATTCTGTCTTATGTTCCATATTTTTCCTAGATGTTTCCATCACTAAATCTCATGCACATCATCTCCCATTTTGGTGTGTGCTTGTCCAATGATCCAACCTGACATACCAGGTCTTTCTCTGCCACCTGATGATCCTCTTTTGTCCATATTTACACATACAATTTGAAATGATGCAAGAGAGCCATGACTTACATAAACAATCATTTCATTTACAAAATATTTTCCAGAAAGCCATGTTCCATATGTCCAACATTCCTGGTATTTTATTTAGAGAGACCAGGTATATCCATGGATAATGACTCTCCTTTGTCTTTCCACCATTAAATTATATCCAGAAGAGAGGGAGGATGGAAAATAGACTATCTATTGATATGTTCATTTCCAAATAACAACATATTTATTACCTCTGGTATTGAATTCTGTGGCATTCCAGATGGTACCTGCACAATCCACATGTGGAAACAAATTAAAGCTTCATGGGGAGAAGACTTGAAAAATGAGAAATGGGCACTCGTGGATATGTTCTTCTCATTTTCTTCCCTCGGATGAACTACCCAGATAGGTGATTTATATAATTTCTTGTGGATAGTCTTTCACAAAAAAAAAAAAAAAATGCTTTTACTTAACCATAGCCAATTCAATACAATAATCTCCTCTTGACTCTCACCCTCTCTACTGCAAATGATATTGTTGTAGGTGTAAAATTCTGGCAATATTCAATTTTTTTCCTCAATGGTATGTATATAATAGACTGTTTCATTTGTTAATTTTAAATATCCATCTTTTTATTGTATCCAATATATATGATTTATTTCACAACAAAAAGTAATATTTTCATACACATATATACACATATTTTTGCTGTCAACATGTATATGATATATTTTCAGAAAAGCAATTTTTAAATATTGTGTATGACCTAGAAACAATGTTACCTGGAAATAAATCTTAAAAGGGTATATTAGATTTATAAAAATATATAGAACTTTGCTGAAAGACTATACAAGACATAAATAAATGAAAACTGTTCATGTTCAGGAAGAGTGAATATAATAAAAATACTACTTTCTTTTCCAAATTTTCTATAATCATTACAGTTCAATAAATATTGCAGTAAAAATTTAATTGGAATTAGAAAATTGATTCAATAACTTAGGAAAGTCCTACAACCTTAAATGAGGCAAGAAAATCCTCAAAAAAGGAAAAATAAACACAGAAAGAATAATAATAGATAGTAAGACTCATTTGAACATTGCATTAGTCAAAATAGGGTGTCTCTTTGGCACAAAGATAAAAAATTTGAAAAATCAGATCATATAATAAAAGCAGACTCCTATGTGTATGTAAACATAGTAGGCAATAGGATTGCTAATCAATTATATGACCAGAGATAAGAAGTTCAAAATAAGATAACAAACCTGTACCTTTACCTAGGCCCACACACTATAATAAATTCAGAATGAGTTAAAGAATACTTCTGAAATTTCAGAAATAAAGGTAACAATGCAATTTTGGCTTAAGAGAGATTCTTTACTACAATATAAAAAAATAAATAATATGTGATAACTTGAAGAGCATAAAACCCAGTAATTTTTATGTGTGAAATGAATCCTTAAAAGTAATAAAAGGCAAGATACAAAGTGAAGATATTCATGATATTCACGATACCACAATATAGATATGGGTACAAATAGAAAGACACAACATAGAAAATAGGATGGAACATATATCACATTAAATAACTAACAAAAAATTAGTTTGCAGAATATGAAAGAATACATAAGGATTCTTATAAGAATATCATAGTAAGAATATCCAGAATATCCTAATAAGCAAAGGATAACAAATATAGTTGAAAAAGACCAAAACTTTGAAGTAAAAATTTCACAGATAAGAAAATATAAATAATTATAAGCCACATATTATATACATAGCTATAGTACAGAGAAAATAATAATGCTTTACATGCATCTATTATTTTAGAAGGGTGAAAACATATAAGAACTTCAAAGAAAAAAGTTAAATCACACTCAAAAACTGATTAAATAGAGAATAAAAGACAAAAAGCAAAATTTTAAAATAATAAATTAATCAGATCTTCAGAAAATCTGATAAATGATCACATAGATTAAAAGTAGATACAATGAAGGGAAGGGAGGAGGATGGGAATAGAAAAGACAATAGAATGAATCAGACATATCTTTTCTATGTTTATATATGAATACATGACCAGGGGATTCCACATTATGTACAACCACAAGAATGGGATCCCAATTAGAACAAGTTACACCTCATGTATGTATAATATTTCAAAATATACCTTAATATCTATGTATCTAAAAAGAACAAATAAAAAATATTAAAGGAAAATAATTCACATTTTTCAAACATATTTAAAGCTATGCTTCTGAAGCCATGTCTTGCTTCTTATATTTGTTTTATTTCTAATAAATAAAGTAAGGAAATTTTTAAAAAGCAGACCAATAAATACATAGACAAAATAAATAAAATATATGATATATTTTAAAAGGAAATTACAACAGATATTTTTTAAATTACAAAATTATGTTATAGGGCTGGGGTTGTAGTTCAGTGGTAGAGCACGTGCCTAGCATGTATGAAGCACTGGGTTTGATTCTTACCACTGCATATAAATAAATAAATAAATAAATAAATAAATAAAGGCTCATCGACAAGTAAAAAAAAAATTAAATAAACACAAGTATGTTATAAATAATTATATATATATTTTATATATGTTCTAAAATTTTTGTTATACCATAAAAATAGAAACATTTTTAAGATGTCATAAAATTTAAAGTACAAATAAATAAATAAAACCTCCACCATAATATCTATTTTTTCATACATATTTTAAATTTAAAACCGAATAAGGATAGCTTGTTTCACACATGTATCTAGAAAGGTAACTAATATATGCACATGAATCTTAGGAATGTACTGAGGTGACATTCAGGTCAATTTCGAGTCTTATCAGGGAGGCAAAATTCTAAGCATCCATTATTAGAGAATGAAGTGTGGTGGCTACAGATTCTGTAGAATAATTTAGCAGATAGAAACAAGAAGTTAGTTCTATGGGGACAAACATGGAGAGATCATAGAACTGAGTGAAAAAAATTGGAAATAGAAGAAGAGTAACACTGTTTAAATAAATTGAAAATACACAAACTCACAACATATGACTTGTCAGAAAAGAATGAAATGAAATGGGACATCAAGCACATTTGCCTTAGGGTAGATAGAAGGAAAAATCCAGTTTAATCAAACAGAGTAGCAAAGGACCTACTTGTCACTGAGAGGTGTGATAACATCAAACTTAACCTTATTTCTTAATTTATTTTTTATAACATCATAATTATACATAGTAATTGGATTCATTTTGACAAAATCATATGTGCAAGAAATTTGATTTCAATGTCCAATTTCCCCTTCTTCTTCTCTGCCTTCTCCTATTCTTCCTCCTTTACTTTTCTGAACTTTCTTTGTTCTACATATATATAAAGATGAAATTACCTTGGGTATTTTTATGTAGGAATATAACATTATTTTGTTAAATTCATTCCATTTATCTTTCAGTTTATCTTCCTTCTTCCCTCATTCTTGCTCTCCTTCTCCCCTGATCTTCCCCAATTTTTATGATATCTGATTTCTTCCCAACACCTTCTTTTCCTTATTTTGCTTTAGCATTCACATATGTGAGAAAACATCAATTTTCTGAGTTTGGCTTACTTTGCTTATCATAATTTTCTCCATTTCCATTCATTTGCTAGCAAGTGTCATTATTTCATTCTTCTTTATGACTGAGTAAAATTCCAGGTGTATATATGCCACATTTCCTTAATCCATTAATCTATTGACAGGATTGATTCCATAATTTGGTTATTGCGAATTATGCTACTATACACATTTAATTAGCTATATCACTGTATTATGCTGATTTTACATCTTTTGGATAAATATAAAGATGTGGGATAGCTGGGTCACATCCTGATTCCATTCCTAGTTTTTTAAGAAAACTTCACTCTGCTTTCCAGAGTAGTTGTACTAATTTGGAATCCCACCAAAAATGTTAGAATTTGCCAGTTTCTCCACATCCTCACTAGGATGTTTTATTATTTGTGTCCTTGAAAATTGCCATTCTGACTGAAGTGAGATAAAATTTTAGTATAGTTTTGATTTTAATTTCCCTAACTGCAAAGGATGCTGAACATTTTTTATATATTTCTTGGCCATTTGTATTTCTTATTTTGAGAAGTTTCTTCATGCTTCTTTTACCCACTTATTGGTTGGGAAAAACAGGAAACCCAGAATAGCCAAAGCAATTCTGAACAAAAGAAATGATGCAGGCGAAATCACAACACCCGATTTCAATTTATACTACAGAGCTATAGTAGCAAAGATAGCATGGTATTGAAATCAAAACAGACATGAAAATGAATAGAAAAGAATAGAAGGCATAGAGACAAACCTAGATTTTATAGCCGTCTGATACTTGACAAAGGTACCAAAAATATATGTTGGAGAAAAAGCATTTTTTAAAATAAATTGTGCTGAGAAAACTGGATATTCACATATAGAATAATGAATTAGATCCCTATCTTTCACCCTACACAAAAGTCAAAACAAAATGGATCAAAGACTTAGCAATTAGACCAGAAACCTTTCAACTCCTACAAGAAAACACAGGGTCAATACTCCATCTTTTTTATTAATTTATTTATTCTAATTTGTTATACATGCTTTCAGAGTGCAATTCCTTTCATATTACATATAAAGAGCACAGTTTTTCAAGTCACTGGTTTTACACAAAGTATTTTCACACCATTCGAGTTTTTATACATGCACTTAGTGTATTGATGTCCAACTCATTCTGCCATTGTTTCTATCCCCTTGCCTCCCTTCCCTTTGTTCTATTTAACATTCCTTCATTCCTCTCATCCCCTCTCCCTTGCCATTACAGAAAGACCCCTGAAGCTCAAGAAATAAAACCATGAATAAAAAAGTGGGATGCCATCAAACTAAAAAGCTTTTGCACAACAAATGAAACAAGAGTGAAGACAGAGCCTAGAGAATGGGGAAAAAAAAATCTTTGCCAGCTACTCCTCTGACAGGGGATTAATATCCAGAATATATAAAGAACTCAAGAAACTCAAAGAAAAAAACTGATAATAATAATAATAATAATAATAATAATAATAATAATAATAACCTTGTGGTTTGAAATGGAAAGCAAAGCAAAACGCAACTAAAAGGTGTGGGAAGAATTCAAGTACACTAGATGCTTGAAATCCATAGTAAATTATGTAACTACAAATCATTCCACACCTGCTGCAGTAGCACAAAAAGAAACAGTCTAACAAAATTAAGTGGTGGTCAATATGTGGCAAAATAGAACTCTCATACTGTAGTTTGCTTAAACTGAATTTTAACTTAATAGACATATCAATCTTTTTTAATTGAAGAAAATACTCCAGTTTTTAAATCATTATAAGCAGATAACTTTTCTAGGTTTGCTAAGAAGATAAACACATTTGTTGTCATAAGTACAAAATATTTATAATATTAGTCATTTTAGCATTTGTATTAGTCAGCTTTTCCACTGCTGTAACTAAAGGACTTGACCAGCGCAATTATAGAGGAGGAAGCGTTTATTACAGGGCTCAGGGATTCAGAGGTCTTAGTCTATAAAAGTCCGCTTCCATTCCACAAGCTGGAAGTGAGGCAGGACATCATGGCTGGAGAATGTGGTAGAGTGAAACAGCTCGCCTCACTGTGATCAGAAAGCAGAGGGACTCCGCTCTCCAGATACAAATATATACCCAAAGCCATGCCCCAATTCCCACCTCCTCCAGCCACACCCTACCTAGCACTTCAGTTACCACTCAGTTAATCCCTGTCAGGGGATTAAATCTCTGATTGGGTTAACACTTTTACAAACCAATCATTTCTCTTCTGAACCTTCTTGCATTGTCTCATACATGAGGTTTTGGGGGACACCTCACATCCAAACCATAATAGCATTCTTTCTATTCTAAAAATTCCCTGACTTGGATGACAAAGTGTATGGTCAACAATTTAGCCTTGAATTCATAACATACATGAGGTTGTTTATCTGGTTTTGTTTGTTTTTGAAGTATCAAGGAATTGACAACAAACCAGTGACACATAGGAGAAACTTGGGAAAAATTTGAAAGTCCATAGTGTATTAATCAGGGTTCTGCACAAGAAATTATTTCACAGGATTATGGAGGCTGACAAGTCCCAATAGCATGGGCAGACAAGCTGGAAACTCAGGAGACCAGTGTTGCAAACGCTAGTCTCAAGGCAGAGGGCTAATGTCATGTAGTAAAGATTCAAGGGGGTAAAGATCTTGGTTATTCATTCAGTCTTCTTATTCTACTCAGATCTTCAATTAATTAGATGAGGCCCACACCCACATTGGGGACAGCCAACTGCTACACTTATTCCATTGAATCAAATATTAATTTTATCCCCAAACACCATTATAAACACACACAGAATAATGATTGTGCATGTATCTAGGCAACCCAGTAAAGTTACCTAAAACTTTCCATCACTCTTCAGGTATTTGAAAATGTACATACCTAGTGACTCAGTAAGTCCACTGATTTGTAAACTTGTAGAAATGCTTGTATATGTGCACCAAAGAATTCAAATATTCATCAAGAGAAGAGAATGCCACATTGAGAAATTGTTTCAGTGGGATGTACAGGAAGTGGAAATGAACATATGGATTGCTTCATCAACAGGAATGAATCTCAAGTATAAATACTTAGAGAAAACAAGTTACAATACAAGGCATTTATTCTGTTTCCAATTGTTTTTGAAAGTTCAAAATTGGCAAAATTACAGAGAAAGAGAGAGAGAGAGAATAAAAGTATGAGATTTATTAATAAGGTAACCTCAAGTACAAGATTACCTCTGTGAGAATAACAAAGAGATGATGCATTCCAGAACAGGCACAAGGCAATTCATGGAGTGCAGTAATGAGATGATTTTCAACCTGAGCATTGGGAACATGATGTTTCTTTCAATATTCTTTAAAATAAGCACCTTTGTGTGATATGGCTATGAATGTTAACTTAATAGATACAATAGACATATCTAATACCTTGAAAAAATACCATTTGGGATCCATGTTAGATTATTTATGGGGTTCTTTTAGAATCAAAACTGGTTAAAAGTTTCATGTAATATTTATTTGCTTCACTTTAAGAAATTTTATACCCAAGTGAAGCTTCATGCAGGCTCTACACTAACCATAATGGAATTAAGTTTCAGTGAAAGGTATATGTTATACAATTTCACAACTGAACCCCTGAGGTAACTCTGATCCAGGCCATCTGGTCTGCTGGAGGAAAAATAGAACAGTGAGACCTTCAATACTGTTTTCTCCAGCCCAAACAGTAGCACAGAAATCATTATTTTTTACTTCCTAAAACTTCAGTACTGCTTCCTCCAGTCCAAACAGCCAACACTTAAATTTTATTACCCTTCCTTTCCTAAACGTTGCAACATGGTGTGAATCTCACTATCATGTGTATCCAAAAGATACTAATTCAAAAAAAAAAAAAAAAAAAAAAACTGTAAATAGCAGAAAGACCAGTAGAGTAGAAGAAAGGGAACAGGGGAAGGGAGGAAGGGATGGAAAAGTAAATTAGAACAAATCATACTCCAAGCAAATGCTTTAATAATTATGTCAAAATGACTCCTATTATATATAACTAAAAAAAAAAAAACAATACAACCAATACATAACTCACATATAGATTTAAATAGTTCTTGCATAACACTGATTTCCAAGGCTAGAAAAACCCCTGAACACCAGTGGCTTGTTCATGGCAAAAACAAAAAGAGTTTTACTTCACCATTCTCAAATGTGCTTCTAAAGGTGATGTTTTTCATAACACTTTCCATTTGAAGGCCAATGCTGAATACACACACACACTTGCAAATATTTTGTTATAGAAGTTCATCAGAATAGATGGGAGTGGTTTGATTGAAATAGAAACATGATTAGAAATGTAAACTATGTTTTTCTTTTAAACAGTGGTGACTTAAAAATAAAGAATAATATTTGATAATACTTAAATATGTATATATTATGTGTATATATGTATATATATTTAAGTATATATGTATATATAATATAATTTTACTTACAATGCATATGTTTTATTATGCATTCATAGAACTTGCTTGAATAAGTTGATAAAACTGATTATATGAAGATAAACATGTATTTGCAGTCCTAGGATACATTTTGAAAATTCTAAGTAAATGTAAATATAAAGACCTATTATGAAATTATTGACTAAACATTTTGGATCATGAAAAAGAATGACTGACTATTCATTTACTTGCTGGATGCTTCTAACCTGTGTTCACTGATTTTTTTGGCTCTTTTCCCATTAAGAGAGAGAGTTTAAAATTACTTGACCAACTTAACATGGCAGAAGTGTCATTGGCATTTTGTGGCCCTGAAGACTTACTACTTTCCACAGCTTCTACTTTCTCTTTCTTAAGTGTACGCTTTGACCCTACCCACCATGCTGAGAGGAACCTCAAGCAAATGAGAATAGACCAAACCAGAATCATGTGGGTTTTGGGGGCTCCAAATGAACCCTTTCTTCATAACCATATTATATCTCTTTACTAAGTCCTTTCTCTTAAATCACAATGCAAAAATGGCTAAACTAGGACTGTTAACTTCTGTTTATTCTGTCCTTGTGGGACCTAACATGGTGATTTACACCTCCTTCCAGCCCATCCTGCATTAAAGAAAACTTAGAGAAGACCTCAAAAATTTCAAGCTCATTCTAATCATTCAAAAGTACCTGAGTTCTGTAGATATTTAAACTCTTTCATATAACTCAAATTCTTCTTTGCTTCATCTCTTTCTTTTCACAGTCATGATCCTTATTGCTCTATAACTTTATTTTCTAACAACTTATCTCCTTCTTACTGATTTCCAAAAAAAAAAAAAAAAAAAAAAGTTAGATTCATTTCCATTATTAATATTATTTTATAATTTTAAAAACCTCAAAATAACATTATGTTGAAATTAACATATATTTTATCTACACACTAGCATACATATCAATTAATATAAATAATTTACATGTATATAAATTTATTTATATAATCAGCTATGTGTTATGTCAACAAAATATCTGAGACAGGGTACCCATGAATAAAGAAAGTTTACTTGGGTTTATGATGCTGGCTGTTCAATTCCAAGTTCAGGTGGCCCTATTGGTTCAGCTTCTGATAAGGGAGACAGATGGCAAAGGTGGGAGCAGATGTGAAACCAAGATTTCTTATCATGATCCAAGAAAGAGAAAAAAAGAGAAAAGGACAAGGTCCCACAATTTTTCTGGGGCAGGTATTGGTACTGGGGATTGAACTCAGAGGCACTTTACCACTAAGCCACATCGCCAGGTCTTTTTATGTTTTATTTTGAGACAGGGTCTCTCCAAATTGCTTAGAGCCTTGCTAAGTTGCTGAGGCTGGCTTTGAACTTGCAATCTTCCTGCCTCAGCCTTCTGAATTGCTGGAATTACAGGTGTGCGCTACTGCACCTGGCCTCACAATCCTTTTTGAGTGGAGGAATCCAGTGACTTAAGGACCTCCACTGAGCCCAACTTCAAAGCACTTCCGCATACAGCCACCTTGAGGACCAAGAATTTATATGAACCTTTTGGGTATATTCAATATCAAACCATAGCACGACAAAACTTTTTAGAATAGTAGTATGTAGTGATATTAAGAAAGAATCAAAGCTGAACACATTATTCTAGATTACTATCAACAAAGGTGAAAGCTGATGAAATAGGAGCAATCACAAGATAGATGAGGAGAAAATATTAATGAAACTCAAAACAAACATGTAAATGGCAATGCTATTGATACCTTTAAAGTACCAGCACAGTTCCAGATAACATTTTGGTTATCAGAATGCTTTGATGGACCAGTTCTTTGATGCTGAGCCTAATCATAATGTTAATAAAGAGTACTTTCTAGACAACTAATTTCTAATATGTGGCTGCTAAGGGTAACTGGTAATCAGGGGAGGTAAGGCAATGTGATGAAGTTATTCCCAGTAATGTTTCCTTTGAGGTGCCTTGTGGAAATGTCAAATAAGAAATGGAGACTACAGCATTATGGCTTTGCAGTCAAATTTGGGAAATTGGATTTGACAATATCATTTTCCCTGTATATATATAAGCTTAGGTCCTCAGAAGTATAAGGTAATACTCAATTATTCATCAGTCTACAAGTAATAATTAGGAAGCCCAAATATATACAGTTTTGTACTGACAACTTTGAGAAAACTCCCAAACAATATGGTCATAAAATGTATTGTCTTGATAAACAAGATTTCCCTGTAATTTTTGTAATTCCATGTGCTCTTTAGTTGCTTCCATAACCCAATGGATATTAATTATTATTTATGTTTTACATGGAATAACAGGATTAATTAAATACAGTTACAATCACTGATTGTAAATAGGTATTTAATTAATAAATGATATAAAGTAAAAGAATTTTTACTATATATTTTTATTTTAAATAGAAATAAAATGCTCACATCAATACTTTTCAAGATATTGTTAGAAATATGCTTCTTATACAGAGATGTTTCATGTTGATTTGATTAATTTTATAAATCTTGAAATTCAAAGAATGGATCTTTTAATTGGAAATATTTTAATAATATATAGAATGAAGCAAAATACCTTTTCCAGATGTGCCAGATTTTTTTCTAGACTGAAGTTTAAAAGATTGTTAAGATTTCTATTTGATTAAGTTTTTTCATACTGCTGAAAATGGATTATCTTCATGGCCTCTTAAAGTTTTGCATACATTTTTTTTTTCCTCCCAAGAATTTAGAGGACAATCAAATTCAAATAAAAATCTAAAACGCACATCAGAAGTCATCTTATTCACTGATTCTCTTTGTTCTGAATATAGAACATTCTTGTCTATTACTTTGGCAGGGATTTTTAGCATAACCTTTAAAACACTCCTTTTTAAAGAGAGATGGGGGAAACATTTAATGGCTAGTGTACTACCTTCACCCTTTTATAGTATCTCTTATCCCTTGCTTTCCCATAGAGTTTTCCTCTTAACATCTTAGAAATGAAACACACAGTCAAGGATGAGTGACCATCCAGGCACATTTTTTCGGGTACGCTTAATCCTCTGGGATCCATAGCTCAGGAATTAAGTTTGTACAATGCACCTACATCAGAACTATTTGAATAGTGGACAGTACAAGGCCTGAAAGCACAGTCCATCATTTACAAAACTATCTGTCCCATAAGGGAACACAGTGCTCTGAATGGAGCCTCACGGCACCCTGGGGCTCAACCACAAAAGGGCAGTCACTGACTTGAGGGATGATCAGACCTGCCTGGTCAGACCAGCTTAAGCATGCATTCAGGGTTGTTTTGCAGGTGCAACAATTACTACTGGCTTGTCTCTCTTTGCAAGAGAGGAATAATAGAAATGTCACTTTTAAAATTCTGAAAACACAATTTTTTTTTACATTGATGAACAAACACATATGCTATCACAGGTTTCTTACAAAAGACCACCAATTGCATAGCCCTGAGTTTTCCGCATTTGGGAAGACCCTCCACATAAATTTGTTTTTCTTTTTTTCTTTTCTTTTTTTTTTTTTTTTTTTTTTCTGTCTCTTCAGTGAACAGAACCACAGATTTTCAGCTTACTGAAGCATCTCCATAATTCCCCTAGTGGCAAAACATTTTTGTCTCTGTGTGGAAATTATAGGTGATCATGGCAAATTATATAACCTTTTAGTCCAAATAATTACTTATACATAAAATGGTGATAACCATCTTAAGTCATAGATTTTTGTGAGATGAATGGCATGATGCAGTTTAACATTATTTTATGGTGCCTGGAACATGATAATGTATTACACAACATATCGTCATTTTTATTGCTAAATTTACTGCCATAGAATTTATTTTAACCCATAATTTCAAAAATTCTCTTGTACATTGTCTTTTATAACTTATGCTTTACTTACATCTGTCATTTCTTCAAACTGTGTAATCATGAAAGCTTTGAACCTCAGGAACTTATCAGCAGGACATGAGTCTCCAAAAATTACTTAAAAGACTCTTCCTTAATATTCTTGATATAAGAATATTAGAAAAACAGTGGCAAGGGAAGAGCAGAATGATCAGTATCCAAGTAATTTTCATTTGGCTGCCCAAATACAATGATTGATCTTTCATAGACTATAGCAGACAGCAAGGATTTTTGAGCTCATGAACAACAAGAAGCACATAAATATTCATGCATTGTACTCATCAGCAATTAGACAAGAAACTCATTTTTCTTTACTTTGCCTCAGTTTCTCTGCTTTGACATCAAACCATTTTTCCATGACAAAATTTCCACATTTTCTTTTAGGTGTTTCAGACTGAACATTCAATAGTCTCTTCTCATTTATTCCTATCTGTCACACAACATCTTACTCCATTACAAACATTGGGACTTGAATACTTATTGAAAGTAATTATACAACCACTGGTATTAATCCATAGATATATTAATCTGACTGCTCATTAGATATACTGGAGTGCAGAGATAATTAAAACAAGGATATAAATTGGGTTACTATTTCAATGGGTTAGACAAAATGTAATGAACTTAACACAATAATGAACATGATAGTTGAGAGGTAGACACAGGTATAAGAACTACTTTCAGGGCTGGAGCTGGAGCTCAGTGGTACAGCACCTGCCTAGCATGTGTGAGACACTGGGTTCAATCCTTAGCACCACAAAATAACCTGCCTAGCATGTGTGAGGCACTGGGTTCAATCCTTAATACCACTAAATAAATAAACAAAATAAAGGCATTCTATCCATATACAACTACATTTCTTTTTTAAAGAACTACTTTCAGGTATAGCAATTTGTAATAATTATTTGATGAGGGAATAATATGAGATCTAGAAATAGAGATTGGAGGATGGTACTGAATTCAACAAATGGGAACACATTTTAGAAGTAGGAACAGATTCAATAGCTCTGAAACATTCTGAATTTATGATCAGTTGATGGCAGAAATGAACTGGACATAATTAAAATGTAACACTATTGCTTGGAGAAGGAAAAAATATGAAGATATTGTTAAGAAATTGTTTACAGGGATGGTGGTTTGGAAAAGGTAAAAAACACAGCTATGGAGAAGATTGGAAATATGTTTTCCATAAAATCAAAGGAAGTTCATAAACAGAGTATTCAAAGAAGTGACAAAAAACATAGGTCTCACTCATGTAAGTTAAGAAGGGCAGTTTTTCATGGCTACCAAGATGGCAGAATACAGGTAGGGAAATCATGATGAAGCCAAGTTGAAGAGGCTGGTGAGAATGCTATTGAGAAAAATATATTATGGGTCACTGAAAAGAAAATTCTCCAAGGCAAGAGGTAAAAATTGAACAATTAGACAATCTAAATGGGTTAATTTTTTTTAGAAAAATAATGTAATCCATAATTAACCACTTTCCAAAACAAAAAGCACAGGCCAGAGGACTTCACTGACAAATTCTGCTAAATATTTAAGGATAAAATTATATCAATTCTCTATTCCTCTTTCAGGCAATATTGTTATGTTTTGTTTTTTAGCTTCTTAATCTGAAAAGTCCTTTGTTTTAATGAATGAGACTGGAGTTATTTGTGCATTCATTCTCTTATCTGCTCTTTAATGTCTTTAATGTCAACATATTCCCTATTTTTGTTATTAATTTTCTCTATGCTTTTTCTGCTTTCTTTGATTTTTTTTCTTCTTATATGTCTTTTCTGAGTTACATTATCTTCTATCTTCTGCATAATATCATTCAATTCATTTCCTTTTTCTTTTTATTGGCTTATTCTTTGTTTTCCCATTTTAATATTTATAATAGGTTATATTGAAAAAAATCTATAACTTATCAGTCAACTACACTTTCATGTTATTCTAACAATTCCTATAGTATTGAGAAACTTCCCTTACTCCATTTACATTCTTTTCATACATTACATATTACTTGCACATGTATTTTTACATATCTTATATATACATATACAAACATAAACTTACAAGTTATAAATGATACATTACATTTTGTTAATCATACATAACATTAATTTTCTCTTAAAGAGAATTGAATAACAAAAAAAATTATAGAGTTCTTTAATCCTTTTTCTAGATTTATTTTACTATTTAATATAATTTTCTTTCTATTTAAAAGACTTTCATATTTCATGCAGTGAAGGTCAGTTTGTGACTCATTCTTTCAAACATTCTGTACCTAAAAATTACATATTTTACCTTTAGTTTGAAAATGTTTTGCTAAGTATAGAATTATGTGTTAATGGGTTGATTTTTTTGTTCTTTTCCTTTTGGTAGTAAAGATGATCCTCAATTTCTTCTCTCTTGAACTGTTTTACATTAAGAAATCTGGCATGATCCTTTCTCTTAATTATTCTGTACAAAGCACTATCATGCTTTTTTTTTTCTTTACCCTGATTACATTTATACTAATCACTGATTTCGAGCAATGTAATTGTGATTTAAGTTGCTGTAGTTTTTTCATGTTGCCTCTTTTGTGGGATTTATTCAGCTTCTATAATCTGTGGCTTTATCATTTTTATTAAATGTAGAAAACTTTCAGCAATTTTCTCCCAATATTTTATTTACCTCCCTTTCCTTTCTATTTAGGGTCTTCAATAATACAAAGCAGCCAAGAAATTACACATGTGGTATTATCTCAAGGCTCCCAAGTGCTGTTTATTTTCTTGTTCTTATTTTGAGCTGAATTGTTTTTCTCCTTGTGTGTTATTTTGGAT
Organism: Tamias sibiricus; assembly: GCA_025594165.1. Taxonomy (NCBI): domain Eukaryota; kingdom Metazoa; phylum Chordata; class Mammalia; order Rodentia; family Sciuridae; genus Tamias; species Tamias sibiricus. The sequence goes on along the minus strand of CM046664.1, from coordinate 37,324,706 downwards.
AGTTTCTGTTACTGTCTGTACAACTTCACTATCTTTTCTTTTGCAGTGTATTATCTACTGTTAATATTATTAGTGTATATCTTGTCTCACATACAATAATTTTTATTTTTATGATGATTATTCAAGTCTTTCTTTATATTCCATGTTCTTACTCTCATTTGCAATATATGTAATACATATTTTTAATCATATAATTTTCCTGTTAATTCTAAGATCTGTGCAGTTCTGGGTCATACTGATAATTTTCATTCTTTTTAGATATTAAATTTTTGCTTCTTTGTATATTTGTTAATTTTTTATTAAATGCAAGACATGAGGAATTTTACCACTTGGATATTTTTGCAATCATATAAATCTTCCTAAGCCTTGTGGTAGGATACAGATAAGTTCTTTAGGAATAGTTTGAACTTTTCAGGTTTTACTTTCAAGACTTGTTATATGATTCTAGAGCAGTGGTCTGCCTAGAGATAATTAGCCCCAAAGACTATACCCTATGTTCCATGACTGATGGATTCTTCAAGTCTAGCTGCTGACAGTTGCCCACTGTCAGCAATAGTGGGCACTATTCCAAGTTTGTGTCAGCATAGGATCTATCATTGGTAATAATTATGAATAATTATTTTCCCTACTCTCAGGAAATCTTCTTTGATGCATATGTATATCATTTCTGTCCTAAATACTGGTGTGTGGTCTTCTTGAGCTCCATTGTGCTCTCTTTTTGAGCAGTTTGCTCTTATTTGGCAATTGTGTACAACAAGCTTTAGCTTTCATTATGCTACCAGGTTCAAAGCTCTCTCCTTCAACTTAAGAAGTCAATCAATCCAGACATGATGACTAAATCAATGTCAACACAACCAGCCTACGGGGCCCATTGTTTAAAAATATAGATAGGTTTATGTTTTAGTATAGATGTTTCTATGAAAATTTTTGCAAAATGTTTTTGTTTACAAGTAGTTGATATAAGGATATTGATCTCAATAATTTTGGTGGGTTTCATCTAATCAGGAGAAGGACTTAAAGCAAATATTGAACTTTTCAGAGAAGAATTTAAGCCTCAGGACAGTAACAGAAATTCTGTCTGATTTTCCAGGCTGTCAGACTGTCCTACAGATTCAGACTTGGTTATTCCCCCATAATTGTATTAAATTTCTTTCATAAAATGTATACATACACACAAACACACAAATTATTTATATATTTCCCTATCTATCAAAATATGGACAAATATATCCATTCTATTTACTCTTTATATAAATCTATAAAAATATTATTTTATAAAAATATTATTTTATAGATATATAATATTGTTTTATATAATATAAATATTATTTTATAAATCTATAAAAATATTATTTTATAAAAAATATTATTTTATAGATATAGATATATAGGTCTCTCTCTATATATATATACATATGTATGTGTGTATATATGTTATATGCATATATATGTATTAGATGCACATATATTATATTTCTCTGTAGAGCTCTAATGATTATCTTGAACCTCTATCTAATACACTGAACCTGTATCTTATCATGAAAACTTGTTTCAGAGTAAAACTTACCTAATTTATTTCTGATCTGTCAAAGATCCCTTGGTGCCTTATGTCTAATATCTTGAAATGCATTGATTTATAGATATTGTCACAGTTTTCAGGTTTCAGGTGAGAAGGTAACGCTGATGGTTAGCACTTCTGCACTTCTTGCTAGAAGTGGAAGTTGTCATTAAAGTTCTTGGTTATGACAGTTTCTAAGAGGGCTTTACACTTTAGAATAAGCAGACACTTAAATCAGACTGATCTTTTGTCTGTTAAACAATTTTGTGGAGCCTCTGGACCCACCCTGTTAAGTTCAGTTGGATTCCACTTGATGGATTAATAAATATGGGTAGGGCATCAATTCCTCCTTATCTTTTTTTGCTTCCAACTATTTTCTATTTCTAATTTCTCCTTAACCTCACCACCCAGAAGTTGATTCCAAAACTTCTTAATTTCATTGTCTTCTTATCACCACACTGTGGCTGACTTCTATTCTGAAAAAAAAAAAAAAAAAAAAAAAAAAGCATTCTGAAATGATAAACCCACATTATGCAATGAATATATTATTTGTTTATCAAAACAGACTTGCATTGCCAGTTATAGCAATGAATGTACATTTGCTTACATTCACCAGTGGCATTATCTATCTCAAGATACATGTCAGGGTGAAAAAAAAAAAAAAGAAAAAAAAAACGTGTATTGTTTTGGGTATTAATTTAGCATGTAACCTCAGGAAATTCATTTGTCTTCTGTGTCTTGGTGTTTTGATTTCTTCTTTATCCCTATAGACTCTTAAAAAATAGCTATGTATCCATCTATCATATGTATATATACATACATATATGTATATATGTATTTCTATATTTAAATCACTAAAGGAATGACTGAACTTCCCTTTGAAAAAGGAATGCTCTTAAATTTCAGTGGAGAGTTTTGGAAGGAACCCAAGAATATGTGAACAAAAAGAATGACAAAGAGAGCTATCCAACCAGTAGGCCAGGCAAATTCTGCTTAAAATGTATTCTTTAAAGTTTTAAGATGCCTTTTGATTTCTGAGTGAGCATATTTTGGTTACCTTGCATAATTCTGATGGATTGTATTGCTACATTTGTTTGATTTGATAATGCACTTAATTATCTGCATTCTTTCTTGCTATTCAAGAGTTAATTGCATAATAATTTTTGCCATGTCTAACAAAGCTGAGTTATTTACCAACACTGTGGTAGGAGAAACAGCTTCCTAGTAACTTTTCAAGGGTCAGATATTGAGGTTAGCTTTGAATAACTTGAGGAAATGAGAACAAGTAAGGAAAGAAATGCTGGGTCAGACCTTACATTTAAAAATACCTTTCACTGAGAAAAATATCACCATCATGAAGATGAAAGCAACCACAAGCACTTATGGAATGTCTACAAAACTACTATGAGGCAACCTTAAGGTCAATGGAATGCATTAGAATGTCTCTGCTTCTAGAGAAAAAATAAAATAAATGTTTAGCCAGAAAAAGAAGATACAAAATCAATCTTCTGCATGTAGTATTTTAAAGAGATATGATTCTTTTAAATTATTTTTGAAGACTGTTACTTCCAAGGCCAGAAGAAAAGTTTGTTGAAATTTGCATAGAAGTTTATTTTTCTTCTCATGTTTGCTTTATACCAAATGTATGATGGTATTCATGCTGTTTTATGTGTTCTCTCTGTACTCCTTTTTTTTCATAGTACATGGGGTCTTAAGAAAAAATAATAGGTTTTAGATACAGATTTCCTTTGAAGATACTGAATACAAAATTTTGCACTTATTTTCAATCTAATCATTTGCAGCATTTGCTATTCTGATACATATGGCAAAATCTATCACACAGCAATCTTGCATATATGGTCAAAAATAAAACACAAATATAACTTCATATCCATGTTAACATTTGATTTTTTACAATAATTCTTCTACAAAATGCAATAAGAAGACTGAATATGTATGTAACAGGCTATATGTAGCAGTGTCTCTTACAAATAAATGTACAGCAGGGCACAGTGGCTTGTGCCTATAATTCCAGGAACTTGGGAGGCCGAAGAAGGAGGATTACAAGTTCAAAGCCAGCCTTTTGCAACTTAGTGAGACCATGTCTCAAAATAAAAATATAAAAAGGGCTGAAGATGTGGTTCAGTGGTTGAGTGCCCCTGGGTTTAATCCCCAGTACAAAGCAAAATATCCTTGTGGCATCTCATGTTACTTCATTTGGAAACATTTCAGAAGAAATTAGTTAAGATGAGGTCATGCTTATTTAGGACGATCCCTAAATCTAAGCATTAGTGTTTTAGTCCATGTTAGTCTCAAAATACCTGAGACTGGGTAATTTGTAAGAAAAAGAGATTTATTTAGCTCACAGTTTTAGAGGATAAAAGTCCAAAAGTTGGGCCTTTGATGAGGGTTTTGTCACTACATCACAATATGTTGAATAGCATCATATGATGGGAGCATGTGTGAGGGTGCAAAGCAGTACAAGTGGAAGAGATCACATGATGGGAAAGGAAGCAAGAGATTGGGGAAGTGCCGGGCTTAGACTTTTTTTTTTTTTTTTTTTTTGGTACCAGGGATTGAACGCAGGGGCACTTGACCACTGGGCCACATCCCCAGCCCTTTTTTGCATTTTATTAGAGACAGGGTCTCACTGAGTTGCTAAGTGCCTCTCCATTGCTGAGGCTGGCTTTGAACTCGCAATCCTCCTGCCTCAGCCTCCCAAGTGCTGGGATTACAGACGTGCGCCACCAAGCCCGTCTCCGGGCTTATACTTTTAAATAACAACCCACTCTCTCACAAACTGACCCTATGAGACCTACCCCTATGTGAGAACAGCATTAATCCCTTCAAAAAGAGGATCATGACACAACGCACTCCACTAAGCCCCACCTCTTAAAGGCCCCGCAACCTTTCAAGACATGAATCAGTGTGGGACAAACTACACCCAAACCATACCAACTAGTATCCTTTTTATGAGAAGAATGGAGGCTGCACAGAGACGTAGACTGGAGTGAATAAGCCACTAGCCAAGGGATGTCAAGGATTGCAACCACAAGGAGGACTGGAACAAATCTTCCCCCATATACATTAGCAGGAATCTGCCATTCTGACACCTTGGTTTTATAATTTTGGACCCCTGTAATAAATAAATAAATTTCTGTTCCAAGCCATTCAGTTTATACTCATTTTTTAAAGCAGCCTTGAGAAAGTAATATAGTATATCCTACTTAAATTAAAAATTAATTTGACTCTATCTCCATTGTTTCTAGAATTTTGCATCATCTAATTTTTAAAACAAGATAATACAACACATATATTAAAAGTCATTTTCCAAAGCTACATAATTAATTGCTTCCACCCACAAAATTATTTCAAATATCATCAAGTTGTTTTCTAATGGGGAAAAATACACAGTAAAGGATCATTTTTAATGTGATTAAGTTAGTTTCTTTTAATGTCTCATTCTTAACAGAAGACTCTGTCTTTACTTTATTTTTATTTATTTATTTATTTTTTGAGACAGGATCTTGCTACATTTCTGAGGATTGCCTGAAATTTGTAACTTCCTCCTTTAGCTTCCCAAGTCAATGGGAAGAACCTGTCTGCCAGTACATCTCCCAGACCACCCAAAGAGGATTGATCACTCATTGCCCAGCTTCCAGAAACTAGATTATAAGAAAATCTCAGCTAAAACCTTCTCTGAGACTTCCTTTGGCTAAAGAGGGTCACTTTCACCAAGGACATGTCTCCTTCCTGAGAGCAACCACATAGAACATTCTACAGCTGTTCCATTTGTTCATTGCCAGAGAATGTAAGCTTGTTATAATGGTATAGATCCATAAAGAGATATGTCAAAGGTTGAACAACAAATATTAAAGTTAGCAAAGCAATATGTATTTTTGATACATAAACCATGCTATCTCTAACCTTTCTCTGTAAAAAAGAGAGAGAGAGAGAGAGAGAGAGAGAGAGAGAGAGATATTAACTTTAAAATACATAAAATACAGAGGGGGATTTTTTGAAAGGGCAGATTTTATTAACTTTGAATTTCAACATCATGATCAAACTTTTGTGATTTGTCTCAATGACAGTGTTGATATTAGGACCAGGCTAGTAAGCAGCTCACCTAGAACAAAGTTCACTTTTTCTCTCTAGACCCCCATCCCAATCTGAAAACAATTAAAACATAGGAGAGAAGCATGAACAACTTATCATTTGCACATTAGCTTTTTTACTGTAAGCTACAATGACCTAAACTAATATTGATACAATTTATATAAGGGTGCTGAATTTGCAAAGAGGTTATGACCTCAAGTTTCCCTTCCAATTTATTGAAAGTTTTACAGAGTAAACTTTCCCTCAGAATATATTGTTGAACAGGTGAGTAGAGTAATTTGCCTTGTGCAAAACAGGTTCTTAAAGGAAATAACCACCTCTGAAAGAGATTTCATAACCAGACTTATACCCACAATTAGCTTTAGGATGCTGTCTTAAAGGTGACCTTGATTTATTTAGCTGGTTAGTCAGTAGATACTTTATGGAGTTCAATATTCTAAAGATTGATCAAAAAGGAAATTTTAATGTCCTTAATGAGGTCATTAGTGATATTACTGAATGAAATTAAGCTGAAGGACAATCTCAACAAACCTCTTTTTAGTTCTAATAGCATACCCCTGGGAAAGTTAATAGCTAGTGTAAATTGGTGTCTATTTCCTTTATCTCATTTTCTCTATCTGGCTTAAGTAGATAACAGATGATTACATTGAATATAAATTAGAAGCATTGCCTGTTTTCTAAACTTGATTCTTATAAAAATAAATGCATAGACCTTTATAAATCCAAGGAGAATTTTTATGGAGAGTCAGTAACACCTTCTAAAAGTAGGTATTATTTTATGAAAATAATAGAACTAGATCATTTTTCTGTCTGGAGTGACATTGGTGAATTTATAATTCAGGCTTTTATTTCAATTTTGACTTGTAAATAATTAGTCCAGATTATAAAGTTAAAATTACCCCAGATGACTTAAGACTCTCAAGTCATCAGGAATGAAAACATTATCCAAGGAGCCAGGTTCCTAAATCATGGGACAGTATACACTTTCATGTACTACCCGCCAAATGAAGAGACTCTGATACCATGGAAAGAACTCTAAAAAGAGGTCAGGAACAGCTGCTTCTAACTGAGACTTTAACAGGTGATAGGAGACATAGTGCAGTTCTTTTGGGGAGAGAATGATTAAACATACTTTACCTGCTCGTGTAGGAATCAAATCAGATATTAATATGAAAGCTATCTAAACCTATAAAAATACGTAGACAAAAGAGACTTGAGAGATATTGAAGGAGCCCCAATTAGGGAGATGGCTATTGCGGTCAGCTGGAAACCATAAGTTCCACCTGATAATAAGTATGTATGTGATGCACCTGTAAATGCACGTGAGGCACCCGCAAAGCTATAGGTATATAACCGGGTGAAAGCGGTTGGAGTGAGGAGAAGAATGAATTCATTCAGTCAGTCATGCAGTCGCTCTGTCGGAAGAAGAGTTCGGGTCGGAGAAGAAGAAAAGAATCAGAGCGGCCAGAACATAGGCAGAGCGGTTACAGAAGAGAAACCAGATAGAAGAAGTAATTCCTGGTCAGAGTCAAGCTGAGGCTCCCGAGGAAGAAAGAAGACAGAAGAAAGAAGCTCTTAAAGCTAAGCTCTCTCTCTCTCTAAAGAAATCTCTCTCTTTCAAGCTCTCTCTCTTTCTCTCTAAGCTCTAGAAGAAAAGAAGAAAGAAGAAAGCTCTCTCTAATCTTTCTCTCTAAGCTCTTTCTAAGAAGAAGAAAAATCTTTCTTTCTCTCTCTAAGCTCTCTCTAAGAAAGTAGAAGTAAAGTAGTAATAGCTTTACTCTGCCTCCAAGAGTTTTCCTCCCGCGGCGTTTGTGGCTGGCCACGACAGGCAGCTTACAAGATATTGCTATTTTATATTCAAGCCTGGCTTTAACTCCTTTAGAAGAGCAGCTAGAAGAATCCTTTGGTCATCATGCTTTTTTGTTTCTTCTTAAAGTAAATGAAACAGATCCAGTATGTTCCAGTATTCCTTGTAGATAGAACCTGTGGACTGGAAAAGGGGCTTTGAATAAATATACAGAGAAAACTGGAGATTAGGATGCACAATGATTGATCCAATATAAAAGTTTCTTGACACATATCAAAAACAAAAGTAAACAAAATAAAAAAAATTAAAACTATTAAACAAGACTTCAAGGTCACAGTTATATGAACACATAAAGATAAATCCTGCTCATGGTAACATCAAAAAGAAAAAGAGAGTTAAGAATAAATTCAAGAAAAGAATAGTGATATTTTTAAACTGCAAATTATAAAACAATGGTGAGAAAAATATTTAAATAATCAGGAGATAGTCTAAATTTTTTGTTGGAAAACTCAGTTTTGCTAATATGCCATTTCGACCCAAATTTATATTTCAACAGAGTTCTTACCAAAATCACTGTATGCTTTTGTTGGAGAAACTTTAAGTTGATTCAAGAAAATTATGTGGAAGTAGATCATACTTGAAGGCAAAATAGTTTTTAAAAAGGTGAACAAAATTGTAGGACTGATCTTACCTAATTCAAAATATGCCACAAGAGTATGATACTCTAGACAAAACAGTGAAGGTGAAAGAATACTTGAGGTTCATGGAACAGAATTGAGACTCCAGAAATAAAGATTCAATTGATTTTGTCTTTTTATTACAAAAGTGCCACTGTGATCCAATGTGGAAAAATAATATTTTTTAGTTTTATTTTTCCAATTTTGTATTCTAATTTGTTATACATGACAGTAGAATGCATTACAAATCATATTATACATATAGAGCACAATATTTCATATCTCTGGTCATACACAAAGTAGAGTCACACCATTCGTGTCTTCATACATGTACTTAGGGTAATGATGCCCATCTCATTCCATTGTCTTTCCCATACCCATCACCCTCCTTCCCCCCTCCCCATTGCTTTATCTAGAATTCATCTAGTCCTCCCATGAATGAATAAGTATCCTTATATCAGAGAGAACATTTGACATTTGTTTTTTGGGGACTGGTTAACTTCACTTAGCATTATATTTTCCAACTCCATTCATTTGCCTGAAAATGCCATGATTTTATTCTTTTTTAATATTAATAATATTCCATTGTATATATACCACATTTTTCTTATCCATTCATCTACTGCAGGGCATCTAGTTTGGTTCCACAGTTTAGCTATTGTGAATTGTGCTATTATAAGCATTGATGTGGCTGTGTCCCTGTAGTATGCTGTTTTTAAGTCCTTTGGGTATAGACAGAGGAGTAGGATAGCTGGGTCAAATGGTGGTTCCATTCCCAGTTTTCCAAGGAATCTCCATACTGCTTTCTATATTGACTGCACCAATTTTCAGTACCACCAGCAATGTGTGAGTGTGCCATTTTTCCCACTCCCTGAGTGAGATGAAATCTTAGAGTAGTTTTGATTTGTAGGAAAATAAATATTTTGGTAAGTGATGGCAGAAAAAAACAGGCATCCACATGAAAAAAAAAAAATAAGAAAAGAAAAGCAGAAGAAACAGAGGAAGGAGATTCACCTTTACCTCACACCATACAAAACAACAAAAAACAAACAACAACAACAAAACCCAGCTAAAAATGCATTATATAGTTAAATATATAATATGATAGCATAGAGCTTCTAAAAGAAAATGTAAGAGAAAAATCTCTATGATCTTGGGCTAAAGATTTCTAGATGTGACATCAAATACACAATCTGAAAAAAAAAGTTAGATTACATTTCAAATAAAATATTAAAACAAACACTTTTCACTTCAAATGATACCATTAATAAAATTAAAAAGACAATTCAAATGTGGAAGAAATATTTCCAAATCTTATGTCTAATGAAGTATTTATAGTCAAAACATATTAAAAACTTTTACATCTCAATAAGACAAACAACTCTGATTAAAAATTAGCAAAAATCTTCTAAATACAAAATATATGTTAGTCAGATTTTTGTTGCTGTGACAAAAAATACCTGACAAAAACAACTTAGAAGAGGAAAATGTTATCTTGGTTCATGGTTTCAGAGGTTTCAGTCCATGGTTGGTCAACTCCTTTGCTCTGGGTGCAAGTGAAGCAATACATTATGGTAAAAGTATGTGGCACAGTAGTACCACTCCACTCATGGCATCAAGGAAGTAGAGAGAAAAAGAGGAGGGAAGATAAACCCATGGCCCCAGTGACCCACCTTCTCCAGCCATGCCCAATCTGCCTACTTAATACCCTGTTTGTCATTTAAACTAGAATGGACTAATTATGTTATAGTTCTCATAATCCAATAATTTAATGTATGAATATTCTTGCAATAACATAGGAACTTTTGGGGGACACCTCACATCCAAATCATAACATTCCACCTCTGACCAACAAAGACATGTTCATCTCACAATGCAAAATGCATTGAATTCATCCTTAAGAGTTCCCTTAATTTTAATACCCCCAGCATTGCCCAAAAGTCCAAGTCTAAAGTCTCATGTAAAATTAAAGGCAAACACTTGTCTATGAGCCCATTTAAAAATCAAAAGCAAGTTATGTATACCCTATATACAATGGCATTCTATTTTAGTCAGCTTTCTGTCATTGTGACATAAATACCTTACAGGAACAACTTTGAGTAGGTAAATTTTGTTGGAGGCTCATGCTTTCATAGGTCTCAGTCCGTAGAAAACTAGCCCTGTTGCTCTGGGCCCATCACAAAGGGAGGACCGAACAGAGGAAAGTTGTTTAGCTCATACAGAGAGAGATAAAGAGGAAGAAGCTACAGGGAAAGTGCATTCTTCCAGGGTATGTTCCCATACTCTAGAATGGATATGACTCATTTCCTGCAGTCATACCCCAACTACCCAAAGTTACCATTAAGTCAATCAATCTAAAATAGGATAGACAGATTAGATTATGGCTATCAAAATCCAGCCAATTTTCCTTTGAACATTTCTGTATTAATAAGAGCTTTGGGGATTGAGATATCTCATATCCAAACCCTAACAAATCTCAAAAAGTAGGAATAGGAGCATATAAAAGAGGGATGGAACCAAAATAAGAGCAAAACCCAGAAGGTTAAATAAGTCCTGTAGCTTCCAACCTAACATCTGGGGCATACATTGGAAACATGTATTATTCATAACACTTGGCCCACCTGCTTTGGCCTTGCTGATTATAGCCCTTATAGCCTCTCTTTCAGCCTGGCTATATTTGTAGCCAGAAACTTTCCTAGACAGACATTCCATTTTACTGGAATCTCTTAATTCCTGGAGTATTCATTCCAGCTTTGATTTCATCTTCACAGCTTTACACACTGCCCTCTCATGGGATTTTGACCCTGCAACATTTTGCCTGACCTCCCAAGCGTTACTTTGAAATCTTGGGGGAAGCCTTCACAAAGCTATAACTCCACTAGCATCCTGCATTCCTGAAGAAACAGCATCATGTGGATGATGCCAATATCTCCCAACAAGTTAAGCAATAGCCAGTCCTCCTGGTACCACTGCTGCAGCAGTCTCTTATTGTTTGGGTTGATGAGCAGGTGGAACAACTTCCAGGACCCACCTTGATAACAAGATGAACCTATGGTTTTACCTCAAAGCAATTTTAACTTTTATACCCTTTTAGCCTCTGATGGGTGTGGTCTTGCCAATTTCTGATATTCCCTCAAGGCATCTTTTTATTGTCTCTATGATTCTTCAGTGTCTCTTTAACAACTACACCTTCTTTGAACCCAACAACTACAACTACACTTCTTTAACAACAACCCAACAACTACACCTCTTTAACAACTACACCTTCCTTGAACCCAACTTTACATGCACTTTTCTAAACAAACTGCAAGTTTTTCAAATTCTTCTGCTCTGCTTTCTGCTACTGATACTTAGAGTACACCTAATTACAAGCAGGCAGCAATACCCATGCACCTTCTGAAAGTTGTGTTGCCTTGCAATTTCCTCCACCAGTTTAATTAGCACATCACCTTTAAATTTATCCTCACACAACCTCTCAGAACATGCGCAAAATGTAGACAAGTTATTTTCCGGAATGTAACATGAATGGTCTCTAATCTAGTCCCTATTCACCTCTTAAACCTCATGAGCACAGTTTTACTGTATGCATTTCTATTGGCATTATGTTTTTCTGAGCTCCTACATGACTCACTCATTTTTTTTATTATTTATTTATTTTTTTATTTTTTTTTATAATTTTTAATATGTACAACTCATAGTGCATGTATTTAGCATCTTTTTACATACAATTGTTTGCATACAGAGTATATTCGTACAATTCAGGTCTTCAATCATGTATTTAGGAAAATGATATCCATCTCATTCAAACACCTTTTCTTTTCTTTTTCCTTTTCTCCCTCTCCCTCCCCCCTTGCTCCCTCCCTTACTCTCCCTTCCCTTTGACCATTCTAGTATTCTTCTAGTCCTCGTATGTACCCTACCATCCAACCATACTATGAACTAGTCTCCTTATATAAGAGAGAACATTTGGTACTTGGATTTTTGATGACTCACTCATTTTTAAGAAACATATTTAAAAGGAAAACCAACTTACCATGTATCTCTCCTATTTTTCTCTTAAGAATTTACTCAATGGAAAACATGTATGCACACAAAGACTTGTACATAAACAATATTTATATTATAAAATTACTCCTGACTGCCCCAAAATAGCAACATTCTGAATGTCTATCAAATGATGACATGTGGTATATCCATACAAGAGTAAAAGAGATGAAATTCTGATATATTCTGACATGGATGGTGTTATCATATACTAAGTAGTCATTGCAAACATTTTACTAAAGAGACAGGCAGTAAATATTTTAGGACCTGCAGTCATACAGTCTCTACCATAATATCTCAATTATATTTTTATACTGTGAAAGCAAACATAGATAAATCAAAACAAACGGAAAGACTGTGTTCCAAGAACACTTTATTTACAAAAGCACATAGCTGTCTCACAGGCCATGGGTTGCTGACACCTGCATTAAATGAAAACCAAAACAAAAAACAGGAACAAAAGGCAACAAAAGGCTATGTTAACGTTTAATATCCAGAAGGCATACATTTACAGTGATGAAAAACACTGCTTTCCTAGGTTTGGATTTCACATTTAAGATTAAGTGAAACAGGGTTTTAGGAAATTTGTAGAGAATGATGGTGATGTTATAAATCTGGATTGTGGTCATTTTGGCACAAATATATGAATTTACTAAATATCATCAAATTGTCCAAAGTTAATCAGCAAATTTCAGGATATGTAATTTATATATTAGTGAACTAGTAACGAATAAACACACACAAAGATCAACCTAAGTGGAATAAATGACTTATTAAGGTTCTAAAACTTAAAGGCAATAAACTGACAAACCCAAGAGACTTTAGTATCTACATGATTTTTACTGTCAAAAACTCCCAAGTAGGGGCTGGGGTTGTGGCTCAGTGTTAGAGCACTCTCACCTAGCACATGCGCAGCCCAGGTTTGATTCTCAGCACCACGTAAAAATAAACACATTGTGTACAACTAAAAGCAAATAAATAAATATTTTTAAAAATCCCAAGTATCTACAGTTAAATTTGAAAATATTCCACATAGAGGACAAAAATGAAAGGGAAATTTGTCTGTTTCTTTTATAATTGATTTTTCTGTTTCTAGACAATCCTCTCTCCACAACCCATTAATGGAAGATTTAGATCATACTTAGTGCTGACAACTGTTATCACCCATGTTGTAGAATATTCAGCACAGTCAGAAGACCCTGGTAGTTCCACAAGGGAAAATGTAGGGTTTCGAATAAGTAGGTATGTAGAAATTTAGTGGAATGATCATAATTTAAAATTCTGATTCAAGTATATGAAAGTAGAGACTGAACTCTTATGTTGTGCTGAAAACATGTAGATATATATTTGTTAAATACACATATGATATAAATTTGGAAGATCCAATAACAATAATAATTACTACTATTATTATAAGGCTGAGAGAAGTTGGTAGATAGTGACTGTAATATATTTCAGATTACAGTATGAATGCTGAAGGTTTTATAGTTTAAGACATACTATATTTTTAGTATTTATTAGGCACACAGTTTCATGCTACTGAAAGAATGGAAGATGCACCTTATACTTCAACACATTGATGAGATTATACCTAATCCAAGGCTTTCAGTTTTAGGTACCACATTTTAGTGAAATGTAGATTTTAAAAATGAAAATCATTAAAGGAGAATAAATGAATCACTCAGTAGTCAGAATTACAAGTGTCACGATGAACATGTGATGACAAATGCAGGACACATACATCTCAGGATAGCTAAAAAAAACTTATTCATGCTGTCACAAAATATAGGATTAAATTGTAAAGTATGTAGTCAAATTGTGCTTATTCAAAAGGATATTAAGCATGTGAAAGGGTGAATAGTCATTGCTCAATAAATTGTAGAGAAATTTATGAGTATTAGATCCAGGTAAAACAAAATAGTTCGATTCTAAATGTAGTGAGTGTTTTTACCACTGGAGGTGTGCAATAAATTGTTTAGTGTTACTGGCATGATGTAAGCATCAGTGAAACAAATGCCATCACGTGGTACAAAGAAGCTTCCAGTCCAGCACTGAAATAGGCAGGTAAAAAGACAATTATAATAAATAATGATGTAAACTCAGTGAAAAAGGTGCTTGTGGTAATCAATAGCAATCAATCTGGAAAGCAGTATGGAGATTCCTTCAAAAACTTGGAATAGAACCACCATTTGACCCAGCTATCCCACTCAAAGGACTTAAAAAGAGCATATTACAGGGACACAGCCATATCAATGTTATAGCAGCTCAATTCACAATAGCTAAATTGTGGAACCAACCTAGATTCCCTTCAGTAGATGAATGAATAAAGAAACTGTGATAAATATACACAATCGAATATCACTCAGCATTAAAAGAGAATAAAATCATGGCATTTACAGGTAAATGGATGGAGTTGGAGAATATCATTCTAAGTGAAGTAAGCCAATCCCAAAAAATCAAAGGCCGAATGTTTGCTCTGATATGTGGATGCTGATCCATAATGGGGGTGGGGGAGGAAGCATGAAAAGAATGGAAGAACTTTGGATAGGGCAAATGGGAGGGAAGGGAAGAGAGGGAGCATGGGGGTAGGAAAGATGATGTAATGAGGTGAACATCATTAGCCTAAGTAAATGTATGAAGACACGAATGGTGTGACTCTACAGACACATGGAAAATTGTGCGCTACATGTGTACTATGAATTGAAATGCATTCTGCTGTCATGTATAACTAATTAGAATAAACAAATTTTTTAAAAGAATTATATTAATCTGAGACCTGGAGGTTAGGGATGGTTCTCAAAATAGGTTATGACTGAGCTGACTTTTTTAAAAAAAATGAATAGAACTTACCCAGAAAAAGCAAGGAGGGTGTGATGTTAGAGACAAAAGAAGGTACCAAGGCATAAACACATTAAAATTTACAAATATTTATTAACCATAAATATATATTATTTATAAGCATTAATGCATACTCTGAATTAAACATTGTTGATGCTTGAAATATAATGGTGAACAATATGTATATGTTCTATGTTTACCTTTTACTTGAAAATAAACACTGACGGGGAAATAAAGCAGAGAAGTTACATTGAAAATGTAGTCAGGGGAGAGTCACAATTTTAGGTGGGGTAAATGGGGAAGGTCTCACTGGAAAGGTTGATATTGAGTACAGATCTGAAGGAAATAAGGAGGGAACACTATATGGGAAATAGTGCATTTGAGGTGTAAGCTACAGCACTAAAAGGGTCCAGATCAGAAGTTAACCTGGTTTCCCAAAATTCAGAGTCAAATGTGTCTGGATAAGAGTGTAAGGGAAGTGTTGGAGATGAAACCAGAGAAATAATGATTTGAACTGGGAGGACAGATTATGTCAACCTTCTACAAGGATCGAGACAATGGGAGCAAATAGTTATTTCCAGAAGCTTTATCACTTGAAGACAGCCAGAACCTCCAGAAAAAATATGAGTAATGGCAATAGATAAAGTTCAAGGGGGAAAGCTTGCAAATCAGGTATGGGAGACCCCTGAGTAAGCTGACCAGATTGCCCAAGATACTCTTGTCTGGGGTGATTTTTAGTGTGCCCTGTTTCACTCTGAAAAGTGTTTTGGTTTGGAAACTGAATTTTATGCTCCCCTAATGCATGATGGAGCATGTTTTTTATCTTCTAAGGTATAAAGAACTATAAAGGATGGTAGCACGTAAAAACAACATGGCAATCATGTGGAGGCCTGCCTGTGTGAACATCAATTCCACGAGGCAGGAGAGATATGCCCAAGGCTTCAGTGAGCACACCTGGCAACAGAAGGTGGAGGAGACAGATAGCTACAGCACCAAGGAAATGGTTTGCTGAAGTTTAGTGAGTCTACTGCCCATTGTAGCTTGTATTCCTTTAGGGAGACATGTGGAAGAGAATTTACTGTCACACAGGTTAGCGAGTTTTTAAGTGGCTAGAGAATTTTTTTGTGTGTGTGAGAAGGAAATGGAAATGTTTTCCTCTAAAAAGTATTAAAATGTATTGTGCTTTAGCATCCCTTTCATACTTTGTAATATTGACCTCAAAATTCATAACAACAGAAATTATCAAATGATTTGGTTGAATATTTTGGAATGCTGTACAAATACAACATATCCTACTGCAAAGTGCTTAAAGCTGCTGAATTCCTCAAATGGGGCATAATTCACTATTAATATTATAGTTTTATGCGACAGCATCTGTTATGTAAGTAACTTCAATCTCATAAAAAATTCACAAGTAATAATACTACTCTAATTCTAAGCAACTCTACCAGACAGCTGAATCAACTAAATAACCAAAGTCTCTGGCTTCTTAAGCAATTTTTAAATCAAATAAATCCTAATTTAATGTTTTTAACACACTTACATTTGAGAAGACTGTTAATCTCTTGGGCACAGTGGCAAAAAAAATAGCATTAATTAAGCAACAATATGTGAGACAGTATTTACATGTTATCTAATTTTATAATCTTAATGGCCTCTGCTAATAAATTTTATCTAACTTCAAAACAAAGAAACTGAGGCTCACCACGGTTAAATAACTTGCCTAAAGGCACTCAAGTAGTAAATGGCAAAAAATGAATGCAAAGAAAGTCTACCAGACTCCAAATGCCCATTTCTTTGTTGTAGTTTACAAAAAGTATTCCACTATATGAAAAACAAAATTTTCAAAATTTTCAAAACTAGAAAATGTATTCCATTATATGTACTGGTGTTTGTTTTCATTGTATGGGCAACTGTCTAGGCTATTTTTTTCTGGTATGATGCTCATGTTACAGAATAAATTGGTAATAATAACTGACACATATAGACTATTATATTCGAGAAACTTTTCTGCCTGTTGTGAATGTAGGTTTGTTTAATCCTCTCAATGAGCCTATAAGGCACTGGCAACATTCTGCAGAGGAAGGAAATGAAACATTGCAATGGAAGAATCATAGTGATCTGAAAATGATTCAGGCTAATCACCTGGATTGCCCTAGAAACCTGTCAGCTGGGACCTTGTCTTCAGTGGTAGAGAGCCCGGTTCAGATATGTTACCTCCTGTTTTATGTGTGCAGCCTTTTCTCTCAGCAGGGGGCGCTACAGCATCCCAAAGTTTCCATATGATTAGGGGCCCAGATCGGCATTATTCAGCAACAAGCTCTGGGTTACTTCTATTGCTATGAGGGTTTTTCTCACACTTGCCTTCAGAAAGTGAGATGACTATGTGGTGCAGTTAGTCTACCAGAAGATAAACCACAGTGAACTTGTCTGTGACAGGAAAGAGTGTCTCTCTGGGGCTGGACCGACACATTCTGAGGTCTTTGGTTATTTCTCCTTATGAATTGTTTCTATTTATTCATTTTTTGACTCTTATAATCCATGACTACATCACCACAGAATTTGTACTGAAGCCTGATTTGTGATCATTGATGAATCCTCTTGTACAAGAGCCCCCAGGGATATTAGCTGATGAAGCAGGGACCCAGAACCAGGCTCTCAACACATATACTCATGCCTTCGTTTATTCCTGTATGCATTAAGGTAGAATTAAAGTAAATTTGGGCAAATATAACCTCAAAATAATCCATTTCTTATTGTTTGAGATTGTTGTGATGTTCAACAAAATATGCTGAAAACAAAGTTTAACCTAACTGGAATGAGATTAGAAGAATATTTTTGTTGTTGTTGTTTTTTTGCCTTTTTGCCTGGACAGAATATACAATATGAGATCCTCTTGGAGGGAAATGGGCTGGGCATGTGAAAGTTGATAACTAAGATAATAAAGACACTTGATGCAAAGGAGTTAGGAAAACCAGTTGCTTGAACTCTTAAGTACTTGTGTGAATTTGTTGAAATTACTCTAGTTAGCTAAGCCCCATTTGTTGGTTAAAGCAGTATCGATAACAATACATAATTTTAAAGGGTTGTTGGGAGGATTAAAGAAAAACATGATATGTTTAAAATACTGCCTAGCACAAAACATACGTGAAAACAACTCTTGTCAGTAAATGTTTTCCATATAAGCAAATTCATTTTAGCCAAATAAAATCTAAGAATCACAGAGTTCCCCTAAAGAATTGCTACTAATTACTGATTTGGCTCAAATGAGGAAAAACTAATTTTGAACTTAGATTTCTGTAAAATTAATAATTGTTATTTTATTATAAATATTCTGTAATGATTTTAAAAAGTTGAAAGCAGCATTTGTGTGCACATACAGATAAACAGTAACAGTATTGCTGGGATGACATGTACTTAAGAACAGAAATAACTGATTTGGACAGTGTTCCACTTAAAGGAATTCAGAAGAAAATAAAATTCAAAATGGATGCATAATGTTGCAAAACATAATATTTGCCTCAAACTACAGATTGAAATTATTATTTCTGATGAAGGCCTAAGGGGCTTTTTATAAGAGAGCCCACATGGTTTCATTTCTCAAGTCATGTTTTCATGAGTTTTAGTTTGACTGAACTTTCTACTAATTTGAGAAAGAATATTTTTCACCTCTGAACATTAGAACACTTGTCCTGGACTATACTGTGATCTGAAAATTGTTTCAAAGGAAAGAGCACATCTAAACAGAAATGACCTTGGAAGTGAAAATTGGAAATTTTTACTTTCTGCTCTACATGGGACAATGCTATAAGTATTCAAGAGGCACAAGAAAAAATGTAGTATTAATGTATTGTTTTATATTTCTTTACATATTGGACAGTTTTGTGCACCACAAAGAAGATAATATTGATTTCCTTTGAGACAAAATATAGTTATGTATAACTTCTTTAGTATTTGAGTTGTGATTAGCTAGCCTTCTATTTGTTTCCATAATTGATTGTATTCAAAGTGCTTTGTGCATTCCATGGAAATGAAAGTCAATAAGAAGGAAACGTTAAGCAAATTGTTTTATTTTGGTTATTACTTTATTGGAAAATTGTCTTCTTAATCTCATAGATTTATTTAGATAGAAATGTATGATTTATTGCATACAAAAATTTATATGAGTATAGATTTTCTTCAGTGTTGGGCAAATGAAAGTAACATTTTTCAAATGAAAGATTCTATGCATAGAAAGATTACAGATCTAACACACATGAAAGTCTTATAAATTTAATTTTATTGATCTGAATATTCTAGGAAATAATATTCAGCACTATTATCAATTGGCTAAATACAACCATGGTGTAAGAACATAGGAAATATCTGGATTACTTGGTGGAAAGAGGAAAAAAAAAAAAAAAAAGAGCTAGAACCCATAAAACGGATATGCTATGTCACTCACATGGAAAGTTTTTGTTAAAAACTTACATTAAAAACCTAGTTCTCAAATGCCTTTATGACAATTGCATTTTATTTCAAAATATTTTGCCTTTTTAACTAAAATTTTCTAATCACAAAATATATAGATTAAATATGACCTCATTTTAACACCTTGTTCTGAATTCCAATTTTTAAAAAATGTGGAGAAATTCTTAATTAAACTGTAAATGTTAATAATATAAACAGTATAAACTGTAACAAAGTATTGGTCACAGAATTGCTTTTCATCTTACTGTTCTTAAAATTAATCATAAACTACTTCTGCAAATCTAATTAAATGAGTCAATTGTTCCCATACAAGAGGGCTGAATATTTTTATTGGAATTTTCATGATCCATGACATGGCAATCTCCATTGGCTCATCTCCTTTAGCCACACATACCAACCCAATTTTACTGAAAAATTTCACCAGTTACCTAAGTATTTAAAATCGTAAACATTTTTGCTTTAACAGTTTTATTATCAGTGTTTTTTTTTTTCAAAATAATTATGTATTTCTCTACTCACATTGTGCCATGTTCACTGTTCAATTAACTAGTGTGCATCGTGGCCAAGCCAGTTTACCGGCTACTATAGTGAATGAACTATGGCACTGAATTACCAATGTGTCCAGCTGTAAAATAGGATGGCATGAGGATTAGCTGGAAACCCTCAGGAGTTGGCAACAAAAAATCTAGTTCTGTTATTGAGGTCTAGTGTTGATGTTTTTTGCTTGGTTTCCAATGACACATTTTACCTATTAGACTTTAAGTGCTTTGAGGACACAGCTCAATTTTATGTACCCACTGTTTCTTCATGTACTGCACATTTCTACCACAGGGTAGACTTAAAAACTAATTTCTGGCTTACCAGATTCAAATGTTTTTGCCTTAATAAAATATTCTATTTATATATAATTTAATTATATACAATAATATATAAACACAGTATTTGTTTTATGAAGACTGCCTTCATAAAACATAATTATATATAGTATATTATGTAATATATAGTATGTATATAATACACACACACACACACACACACACACACACACACATAACATATCATTGACTCTCCAAGTTTTCTTCATCCACAGATTCAACCAACTGTGGATTGAAAATAATTGATAGAACAATTGCTTCTGTATAGAACATGTACAGAACCTTCTTTCTTGTCACTATTTCCTAAACAATACAGTATAACATCTATTTAAATAGCACTTATATAGTATTGGATAGCATTAGCTATCCAGAGATGCATTGACATACATAGGAGGATGGGCATATGTGATATACAATACTCTGCCATCCAGTACAAGAGACTTGAGCAACTGTGGGTGTCAATATCCTGGGAGGAGGTATCCTGGAACCAATTCCCCACCAATAATAAGGAATGACTGCATATACGTAAACATAAACTATGAATATTGAATATAATTTGCATTTAACAATAGTTTCTATTAAAAGATAAAATAGATATAGGTATAAGCATGTAAAATGTACATATATTTTAAAATAGAGCTATGAAACTATACACAGACATGGAAGGAGACTCAAAAATATATACCATTTATTATGTGGTCAGATTTAATAGTGAAAATATGTTTGTGCTGGGAAATTCTCTATACATGCTATGAACTTAATGTATTTTTCATTATAAATAAATAAAATTGCCAAGAAAAGAATAAAACCAGGAGTTATGATGAAATATTGACCCTATTAAATATTGAACTAAATCATGAAATATAATGATTAAAAAATCGTACATAGGCATAGTGTTAGAAAAAGCAAGAAAACATAAAGGGAGCTTCAAATCACAAGGAAAGTTAATATAATCTGACATTTCTCCTCAGAAGGAAAATTTGTTTACTTGTTTGACAAATGCTATTGGAATACTGGCTACCATGAACCCCATGATTTAAACAAAATAAAACGAAGCCATGGAAGTGATGAGACTGAAACTTAGAATACAAAGAAAGAGAAAGTTTATATAGCATAATTTTTTCAAGTTTTTTAATATATAACAAAAGGAAGGAAAGATGTTCAACCTTGCGTATGAATACAATTTTAAGTAGCTGTTTTTCCCTCAGTAATATCTCAGAAAGCTCTGTTATCACCTATGGTGACAATGGAGGAAAGAAAAACGATAGCCATGGATAATTCTCGGGAGTATAAAATCATGTGTACTTATAGAGAACAGCAAACTGTCTGTCACAAATGAGATTAAGAAATGCACACATTTCCTCACTTTACTAGTCAGTTTGTGATAATTTAACTTCCTATTTTTACACATGTGTGTTGATGCATATGCCAAGATCACACTTGAAGCATTTTATTATTTAAAATACCCACACAAAAAAAACAAAAAAAACAACAACAACAACAACAAAACTATCAATAGATTCTGAGAAGATAATTAGTAGTACATTCATGCTGTGGCATTCTATGTAAAAATTAAAACAGTGAAATCTGAATATAGTCTCTGATTTAAATATATGTATGTATATATATATATATTCCAAATTTCTGTGTGACATATTTCAAAAGTGTAACAAAATAATTGACTACACAGGGAAGATAGACCACAGTTTATTATGAATAATTATAATACAAATGTACACTTGATAAGATATTGATTTTTAAGATCCTACTCCGTTTTAAGCTTTCCATTTTTAAAATAATTAATTTGAGTTACATTTTGATCATAATTAATTTACTGTTGACGAATTCTTACATAACTTGAATGATTTTTAGGTATCTTAACATGTTCCTTAAAAATCACAATAGAAAGCAATACTTTTGCAGGGCATGGTGGAGCACACCTGTAATCCCAGTGGCTCAGGAGGCTGAAGCAGGAGGATCGCAAGTTCAAAGCCAGCCTCAGCAACAGTGAGGCACTGAGCAACTCAGTGAGACTTTGTCTCTAAATAAAATGCAATAGGGCTGGATGTGGCTCAGTGGCAAAGTGCCCCTGAGTTCAATCCCCCATACCAAAAAAAAAAAAAAAAAAAAAAAAAAACAAAACAAAAAAAAAAAACCAACAAAGTAGTATTTTTAATAAAGCATTATTTTGTGGAATAAAATTGCACTTAAATTAACAGTGAATTGCTCTTTACAACATTTGACAAAAATTGCCATCTGAATTTAGCTGGTATGGGTGCGTCTATGTGTCAGAAAATTTTAGAGTTGTAAGCTGAGTAAATTATTTAGATTTAGTTTTAAAGGAAACTCATGACTCTAGTAATTTAATGATTTAGTCTTTCTGCTTTTTAGAGAATCAAGTTTCTTCCTCCTACTAAGTGAGCATGAACAGATAGGAAGAAATGGGGGAGGGCCATGTGTGTATTTCCTGTAATAATCTGGTTGAATAATTGCGTATCCATGAAGTGTTTAGTGTGCTCATTGATAAAAATATCATTTCAGAAAAGTTCGAATGCTTTCAAAACATAATCTGTAAATATTTTTGTCAATGCCACTAAATAAATTGAAATTTCTTACATGAAGAAAGATTTTAACTCCCAAGGAAAAAATAAAAATATTGAGTAATTCACAATTCATTCAAGCGGAGTCTGCTAAAATGTTCATTTTCTGGTTTTACGATACATGTTTGGAACACATGTGTAGTTTTACCTCTCTTTTAGTACACCTATACATAACACAGGGTTAGTGCTCATTGGTTCTCCACAGTCAGTACTTCCCTCACTTCCCTGTGTTCCTGCCCGCCCTCTTCATTTCAGTTTCTTCCCAGAACTCATCCAATGCATCTAGTGTTTAAGTATCTACTTGTTTATTGTCTATTCCTCGCCATGAAACTATAAATTCCTTAAAAGTAGAGATTTTGTTTGCCTACAAATAAATATCTTTTTAATGAATATATATTTAAAACAAGCAATAGATAAATACATTCCTGTAGATAAATACATTCTGTGTTGTAACAATATTCCCTCAATGTCCAACTTTTACAGATTTTTTTCCTCATAAATGGAAAATGAATTGCTACAATTTCTAAATTATTTATTTACTAAGATTTTTAAATAATATTTATCCACATTATTCTGACTATACTGAAGATAATGTTTTTAATATCCTTATAGAAATACTGTAAGGTTTAAAAAAATAATTCATTGTATGTATCAAGTCTTAAAATAAAAAAAAATATATATTCCTTCACTATTTGGAAAACACACTTACAAATTGTTTAGTATAATTCAGTTAGATTTAATATAATAATGACTGTAATAAAGTTATTGAAACAAACAGGTTTATTTGTGGGTAAGCTCTAAGGTAGAATGACATTAGCTTCAGTGTGTCACAAAACTACAGGAAATTATTTTGAATGGCAATAAGACCATTATAGATCATCTGTTGGACAAAATAATCTACTGGTTTGATTGTTCATGATGTTTCTAAGTGCTTTGTATTCATCTTTCCTTAATTCTCCTGAATTACATCTCTAGCTACAAGCTCCATCCCTACTGGCTCCAAAAATTTGTCAAGCTATTTAATCTGTCCTCTTCAGTACCATCATTTGCAATATGGGTATAAAAATATACCCAATAAGAATCATCAATATTAATGATGTGAAGGAAACTGGTGTATAGAAACATTGTAAAGGTATTAGTAGCAGGAAGCAGAGGAAAAATGTTTTGTTGATGAAACTTAAATATAAGAAATAGCTTTATTAAAAAGCAAAAAGGCAAAGTAGTAGGCACTAAATAAATCTCACCTTCATAAAAGAGAATAAAATCATATCATTTGCAGGTAAATGGATGGAGTTGGAGAATAAAATGCTAAGTGAAGTATGTCATTCCCAAAAAAACAAATGCCAAATGTTTTCTCTGATTGAAGGATGCTGATTCATAACTGCTGTGGGGAGGGCAGGGAGGGAGGATTAGATGAACCCTCCAGAGTGCATAGGGGAAAAGGGGAGGGAGGGAAAGGGAAGGAGCATGGGGGTAGGAAAGGCATGGAATGCTATGGTCCTCATTACCCTAAGTACATTGTATGAAGGCATGAATGATGTGACTCTACATTGTGTACACCAGATATATGAAAAATTGTGCTCTATATGTGTAATATAAATTTTAATGCATTCTGCTGTCACATATAACAAATTAAAATGAAAAAAAATCTCACCTTCAATGTGCATATTGATACAATTTGTAAACTTTAGAAAATCATAACAATATTGATAAATTAAGATTAAAGACAAATGCAAAACAACAATTTATGTATCAACCAATAACAATGAAATTTGTCAAAATTTTAGAAGTGATTTTTATTAAGTTGTCTGGCCTAGAACAATTGATTTATTTTACAGTTTTTATTCTTGCCATATAAAATCACATCAATATACTGCAATCTGTTATCAGTTCTGCTATGAGTAATATTCAGATTATTTCCAATTTTCAGTTATTATGAAGAACTGTTAAAACACATGCACATATGGAAATACACAAATAAGAGAAGCATATTAAAGTACCAAAAATAGAATATTTCTAAAAATCATTTTAAAAATCATGAAAGAAGATTACATTTCAAGAGTACATTTCTACATGTAGAGTACTAATATGTCATATTCCTATTAAGTGATGAAGATTATTACTTTGCATTAAAGCACAATTTTAGCTCTATACACCATTTAACTACAGAGATTATAAGCAGAAACTCAAAATATTTAGAAGACACAACAAGCAAACAGTGTAAAAGAAAAACTCATTTTGAAACATCAAATGAGGCACTGAGGATATAAATATTTCACAGGTAGGATTGACAATGAAGTCATTTATATCATGAAATTTTTTAGAGAAATGATGTAGCAAATGCAAAAAAGAGGATATAACAATCTAACATTCAATTTTGATTTTTAAATGCAGTGATAAATATACTAAACTATGGAAAACTGAACAGAATAACTCTTTGGGATAAAAAAGGATATCTAACACAAATACTAATATCTCATTTAAGCAGAAGAACAAGAAACATAATCAATAAAAGAAGAAAGCAAAAGGAATGTTAATGAAGACTACTGTAAATATTGTTAAATACCTTCTAATATCTACTATAATTATCAAGTCAATGGAAAAATTAAAAACTATTGTCAGAAGGAAAAGACAAATATTATTTTATATGATTTTATTGACTTCATAAAACACCTGAAAATTTTATAGAAATTAATATAAAGATCCAGTAAGTGGGATAAATAAAAAAATAAATTAATATTTTTATTTATTTATTTTTAATTTATTTTTTATTTATAATAATTACAATTCATAGTGCACATATATAGCATCTTTTTACATACAACTGTTTATATACAAAGTATATTCGTACTATTCAGGTCTTCAATCATGCATTTAGGATAATGATATCCATCTCATTCAACCACTTTTTTTTTCTTTTCTCCCCCTCCCTCCACCCTTGCTCCTTCCCTTCCCCTCCCTTCCCTTTGACCATTCTAGTGTTCCTCTTATCCTCCTATGTACCCCCATCCAACAATACTGTGAACTTGCCTCCTTATATCAGAGAAAACATCTGGTATTTGGATTTTTGAGATTGACTAATTTCGCTTAGCATTATATTCTCCAACTTCATCCATTTACCTGCAAATGCCATTATTTTATTCTCTTTTATTGTTGAGTAAAATTCCATTTTGTATATATACCATATTTTCTTTATCCACTCATCTACTACATAAACCTTTTCCTATGTACAAGTACTCTGAAGTAGAATGAGACAGATAAGACACATAGGAATAAATGAGAGATGGATGGATAGACAAAGCAGCATTCCATAACAACAAAATTTATATACTTTGGTAAACTAATGCCATTCAACTCTTGGGTTAAGGTTTTGGAAATGATTGTAATTAATCTTTGTAATATTCCATTAAAAATTAAATATAAAACACAATATAAAAATAAAATCATGAAAGCAATTGGCATATATTTACATAAATTTGTGATAAGAAAGATTTTTTTTTTTTTCAGCATGACACCAAGGCAATAATCATATTAAAAATAGCAATACGCTCTTTGAGACCATAATTTTTAATGTGATTTTTGCTGCCATGGTGTCTTGCTGAAAAAAAAAAAAAAAAAAAAAGTCTTTATCAATCTCTTCTTTTTAAAAAGAGTGATTTAGGAAAAAGTTTAGAAAAGGACAAACAATAGCACAAATATTTGCAGACAGTGGTTAATATATTGCATAAAAAGCCTGTCAAAACAGTAAGATTGTGGTAGATGGCAAACAGGAGAAAAGGTGAAAAGTTTCACCTAGCAATTCACAAAATCATGTTGAAAGAAACCAGCTTACCATCAGAGTGGGAAGGAAAATAGAAGAAAAAAAGGAGAAGTAAGGGAAGGAGGAGGAGGAAAAATTGAAAAGAAAGAAGCAAAAATAAAAATTGCTTATTTGTTTTCAAATATAAAAGTAAACAAACAAGAAAATAACCCCCTGTCACTTTCAATTGCCTTCTATCATTCATTTGCAAATTTATTCATAGAGTCACAGGACAATAAATTCACAAATGTTTTTGAAACCCTGTGCATTGCTCTATTAGGCTATCTGCCTGAGATTGAAAGTGAAAATACAGGAAAAAAATCCCTATTTCTTAGTTTTAGAATTCTTTGGTGGCTGTTTTCACACTATTCTATTACAATTTTTAATTAACTACTATTCTATAAGATTCATACCGCCTGTAACCGGCTACCTTGATGAATCCAGTTTCTTCAAATGTTGAAGTATAACACCAGAGAAGCTCGCAGAGGCAAGCATAGAGTAGAAAGAAGTTTATTAAAGGACCCAGGAATTGCCCCTCCCTACAGGGAGGTATAAAATTGTTAATTAATGTGTCCTGGGTTGCTCCATCCTACCCTTCCCCCTTCAGCCCATCTGCTTCTCACCTTTTGGCCATCCCAGGGGGCCTAGTCACATATGCAGGAAGGAGAGAGATAAGGGGAAGAGAACAGAAGAACAAAGGAAGTCCTGGGATATATAAAAAAGGCAGAACTGCCTCACTTCTTGGGATACCAGGATACCAGCTATGGACCCCTTCTTCCTCCCAGGAGAAGGCTATGTTACCCCTTTTTAAATAAACCCTCCTTTATATGCTTGCCTCGGCGTCCTTCTCTAGTGTTCAAACTTCAACATTTGGGGGAGCAGAACTCCTCACTGATAACCCGTGGTATCACTAGGCTTCCTTTGTTCTCCTGCTCTCTTCCCCTTGTCTCTCTTTCCAGTGTATGGACTAGGACCAGAAGATGCTCAGTGGGATGGCCAAAAGGAGAGAAGCAGATGGATGGGGGAAGGGCCCCACTGAGCAGTCCTGGACACATTAATTAACAACTTTATAACTCCCTTCAGGGAGGGGCAATTCCTGGGACAGATTACCTTAGCAACAGGTTGGAGCTGGGGCAGGTTCTTGATAAGGGTGGAGGAAGGGCTCTGAAGGAATTAACATTTCAATCCCTCAGGGCAAAGTCTCCAACTTCCCAGACTCACTCAAATTGGCTCCTTTGATCCACCTGACTCAATTTACCTATCTGTACTGACTGCCTGTCTAAATCTGGCTTCAAAACCATTCTGTGTAATACTTATAAATTGTTATCATATGATTGAGATATGCTATTAAAATTGTATAATTGGACTTTAGTTTCCATATATCATTTTTTCTCCACAAGCTAATTGAGTTTGTTTTCCACATTCAAGTTGAAAACTTTAACTTCCTGTATGAAATCTGAATTATAATCAAGTAATCTTGATTCTACAGTTAAGTGGACTCAATGTTTACCACCTTCCTCTTTCTGTCACATTTTCTCCATCCTATTTGCTTTGAGGAAAATCACAAGATTTGCCTTTGATTTATCTTTCTGGATTTTTTAGTTTAGTTTTTTTTTGTTTTGTTTTAAAGACATAAACATGGCTATCATTTTCCCAGATTTATGTGTTTACAAAGGCTTTTTCTTTTCTCTAAGGATCTTTTTTTATGATTACATTCATACAGAAATCTCAGTAGGTATAAATATTTTAAAATTATAATTTATTTACTGAATTTCCTGGTAAATGCAATTATCTGCTCTTCTGGAACTGAAAGTTTAATGGGGAAGTCTAAGGTAAGAGTGAGTTTCTTTATCAACCCACATGTATCCACCTCTACCCACAGGTAACTTGCCTTCCTTTATCATAATAATATTTAGAGGTTTGGTTCATCAAAGTTCTCCCTACTCAATAAGAGATAAATGTGGCCCTCTGCTTTTCATTCCTCCGCTTTTTAGCATAGATCTGGCAAGCACAGGCAGGCACCCTGATGACCCATTCTGCCTCAACTGAGATTCCTATTTATTGTGTTCAGGTTCATTATTTTCTGCAACTTACTTAACCACTCCTTAATCTATTTTCCCACAGTTTGGTTGATATTCATGAGAAAACTTTTTCTACTGACTTTTTGTGTTTTCACTATAAGGGAGGGGGACATACTGGTGCTGTCAGGAGCCAGGTAAGGCTGCTGCTGTGTGTTCTTAGTCCTGCCTTCACCTGCCTGTTTCACCTGGCACAAGGTTTTATCACCTTTTCATTTGAATACTTTCTATTGTTACTTTCAAATGGTGAC
The DNA here is from genome assembly GCA_025594165.1 of Tamias sibiricus. Classification (NCBI taxonomy): domain Eukaryota; kingdom Metazoa; phylum Chordata; class Mammalia; order Rodentia; family Sciuridae; genus Tamias; species Tamias sibiricus. The sequence goes on along the minus strand of CM046664.1, from coordinate 37,295,593 downwards.
TATTAATTTCATTTTGTCTCCCAGTACCTTTAATTTCTATGTTTAAATTAAGCAAGAGGCTGAAATATAGGTAGCATATACCATTTTGAATTAAAAAATATGGAATGAAAGCATCTGCAGATAATATGATGTTAATTAGAGTTCAGCAAACTTTTCCTATAAAGAACAGATAGTAAATAATTTATGGGCCACATTTTCTTAATTTGGCACTCAACTTTACACTCAGCTTTGAGATTCAGGTTTGATACCCCAGGGAGCTGCCACAGATAACAGGTGAGAGTACTTTGTTTCAGTAAGACTTTATTTATGAACACTAAAATTTGAATTCCATATAACTTCACGTGTCACTGTTAGAACAAAGAGACCTGGCTGAATGCAAACTTTACAGATCATTTCAGCCTTTATTCAGGAATGGGACTACACCTACAGGAATAGAGCCACTTTCCTGGTGGAAAATGAGCCACTGAACAAAGGAAGGGACTGGGCTTATGTAGTTATACTGAGAGGTGACTTAATTAATGAGTGTGTCAGCTTGGGCACTCAGGGATTTGGGGTCTGTTTTACTGGGAGAAATGGGAAGGAGTCTAGGGTCAGCAGTCAGTTTCTGAAATTTATCTTACTGGACCTGATGGGGGAGGGAGGCTGTCAGTGGTTTGTACCTAGGAAGGATTTTTTTTTTTTTTTTTTTTTTTTTTTAACAGAAGAATTAATGCTTTGGCCTCTTCCCAGAGACTGCCTTTCTAGGTTTGATGCACACTTCTTCCCCATGGTTTGTTTTATCACCGGGGAAGAATGTATTGGGACAGGATCAATGTTCTCACTGTATGGCTTTCCTTCTCATTACCCTTTTCCCAGGTCTCACTATTTTAGGGGTTTGTCATTTTCCATATATAATAGTCACCAATAGTATTTTACTTTTTCTTTCTTTTTTAAAAAATCTACTTTTTAAAGTATATCCTATTATTTGCTTATGGAGAAAAAAATAGATAGTATGTTGGCTTTTGCCTGTGCAAGGCTACATTTTGGACATTTAATCAGTATGAATCAGGAGATGTCTCATTGTGCTTATTCATCAAGTAGAAGATTTTCCAGAATCCAAAAAAAAAAAAAAAAAAAAAAAAAAAAAAAAAGTTTAGGATTAAGGTGAATAAAAGTTTGGAATATTCACCTCAAGATTTTCCCATGGATGAGAAGCACCAAACACACATTACAGGGACTGCCTAAAATAGGAGACTTGTGAAAGTGTGCAGGTAAGTGCTGCCTTGAAGTAGTTTCCTTTCAATGGAAAAGACTTAAACGATGATACCCAGGAGACTGAGTATTCCCTCAAGAGTTTCCTATGCTGTCAGATGTGAAAGCTTCACTCCTGTTTAATGTTCCCTGCTGAACCTTGAGAGATCTGAGAGGTAGGAATTATAGAGGCTGCACTGTATTCATCTTGATCTTTTTTATAAGATTTGTAATGATATCTCTTGCGCTAGAATTTAATCTGTTTTTACAGCATCCACAGCTACTAGAAAACTCCCTCGTGACATTTTCAGTGTGTAAGGTTCACTCAAGACATGACTTCTTTCTTCTGGTACTATTTTGATGGCAGATATGATGATTTAGTACACGCTCTCGCATCTCAGTAGGACACATTTTTGTTACAAAAGAAGTGCTGCCAGGTCACCCTCTACAGAGTGTTTCTAGCACCTCAGGGCACAGCAGGAATGGTTACCCGCAGAGGTCATGGCTCAGAGCTCCTCAGGAGAGCCTGTGCTGGCAGAGGCAATGTCCCTGCTCCTCCTGCCTCCAGACTTGGCATATCCCCAGACTTGGGCCCTGGGTGGACTCCCAACCCAGCAGCACAATTTATTCATTGATTAGTCAGAATAGTTATGCTTTTCATTAGTTAAAAAAAAAATAGTGCCTAAATCTCAGTGGCTTGACACATATAAGGTTAATTATCTTTTCTTATCTAAATAAATAGATATTCATAAATTACTAAAAATAAAAAAGAAGCCGGTATTAAATCTTCTTTTATGTTTATGTAAAATATTATTAATGATGTCATGAGGTCTATGGGTACTTCTAAAATATACTTAAACTCTCTTCCCATAAAAGTTTTCATCATATTAGTTGAATATTCTCCTAAACACTTCTAGTCTTTTTTATTATTTCACTTTTTAAATAGTAATATGTATCTGATATCAAAATAGTCACACTATGCTTTTTATAATAATAACAAATTAATTTTTAAGTCACAGGAATTCAACAGCTGGTAAAAGCATATTTCAAGAATTTAGTACCTAGGACTGGGCTATGTAGTTCATTGGTAGATTACTTGCTTAGCACAAGGGAGACCCTGGTTTCTATGGGTGAATAAAAAGAATTCAGTTGCTAAAGCAGATGCTTACTATCCAGGGCAAATATGATCAGTAAGGAGAACAGGCATCCTCAGTGCTGTGACTGTAAAAGCCCTATTAAGGAGATAGCTAAAATGGCGGCTAGCTAAGAGCCATAAGAGGTGTTTCAGTATTTTCACCTGATATTCATGCATTTATCTAAGAATCTTTCTATGCCCATGAACAGTATGTGACACACCTGTAAGTTTGAGCTGTTAACACATGTATACTTGTTAAGGCAAAATGTATTTAACCGGGTGAGGTCGGCTAGAAGGGGGTTTGGAGTTGGAGAGGTTGTTGGAGCAAGAGAGAGGAGTTGAAAGAAGCAAGAATAAAGAGCCTATTCATTTTTCAGTCTGCTTCTGAATTCTTTCCACAGTATCCTTGCTGCAGGCAGCGATAGTTGCAGGCAGCAACAAGTGGTGGCCCGTACCGAATTGGCAAGTAAGAACTGAGAAGTCTCTAAAGATGGGTTTGAAAATAACCAAGACCCGAGTGATAAAGGCTATGGAAGAATTCTTTGATATAGCTGATAATGTGGAGGAAAGTGATCATGAAAGCATAGCATCTGATGAATCAGATAGGAACAGTAAGGATAGTATTGTTGTGAACTCAAAAATGACGAAGATCCGAGCTGCTAAAGTTATCTGAGAATTATTAGAGATAGCTGAGGAATACGTGCTCTCAATTGAACCTGGGACTCAGTGAAGGAGCCCCAATTAGGGAGATGGCTATTGCGGTCAGCTGGAAGCCATAAGTTCCACCTGATAATAAGTATGTATGTGACGCACCTGTAAATGCACGTGAGGCACCCGCAAAGCTAAAGGTATATAACCGGGTGAAAGCGGTCGGAGTCAGGAGAAGAATGAATTCATTCAGTCAGTCATGCAGTCGCTCGGTCGGAAGAAGAGTTCGGGTTGGAGAAGAAGAAAAGAATCAGAGCGGCCAGAACATAGGCAGAGCGGTTACAGAAGAGAAACCAGATAGAAGAAGTAATTCCTGGTCAGAGTCAAGCTGAGGCTCCCAAGAAAGAAAGAAGAAAGAAGAAAGAAGCTCTAAAAGCTAAGCTCTCTCTCTCTCTCTAAAGAAGAAATCTCTCTCTTTCAAGCTCTCTCTCTTTCTCTCTAAGCTCTAAGAAGAAAAGCTCTATCTTTCTCTCTAAGCTCTAAGAAGAAAAAGAAGAAAAGAAGAAGAAAAAGCTATCTCTAATCTTTCTCTCTAAGCTCTTTCTAAGAAGAAGAAAAATCTTTCTTTCTCTCTCTAAGCTCTAAGAAAGTAGAAGTAAAAGTAGTAATAGCTTTACTCTGCCTCCGAGCTTTTCTCCCGCGGCATTGTGGCTAGCCACGACAGGCAGCTTACAACTCAGGATGTTACTACTAATGAAAATAATAGTATTGAGGAGGAGTCAAATAACCATGAAAGCACAGCCTCCTCCACTGAGTCAGTTAAGACCAGAAAGGACCTTCAAGTAGAGGAACCACTTGTGCCCTCTGCTCTCTCGTTGGTTGAATCAATTACAGAAACCATGAGGGGTATTTCTGAGCATTTGCATGCCCTTAAGGCAGAGATTAACGGCCTTTCTGAGTGCTTACGTGCCCTCGAACATCAAAACCCTCAAGGACATTGGGATGTGCCAGTATTTGAAAATGAAAATGGGCAGAGGTACCACCAATCCCTAGACTTCAAAACAATAAAAAATTTCAAAGAAGCAATAATGACCTATGGGCCCCAAGCACCTTTTACGTTGAGTATGATGGAGTCCCTTAACACTTTAACTTTAACCCCCCCAGACTGGAAAGCTTATGTAAGGCAGTATTGAGCGGGGGACAATACTTGATTTGGAGGTCACAGTTCCAGGAGTTTTGTGTGGAAACAGCTAGAAGAAATGCGACTGCAGGATTTCCAGACCGTAACATAGACATGTTAACTGGAGAAGGGCAGTTTGCTGACTTACATATACAAATTCAATATGATCCAGGAGTTTACGCTCAAATATACGCTGCAGCTGTTAAGGCATGGAAAACTTTACAAGGAACTGGTGATTTACAGGGTAGCTTGTCTAAAGTAATTCAGGGACCTAATGAACCATATGCTGACTTTGCTGATAGGCTTTTGAGAACTGCAGGCAGAATGTTTGGAGAAATTGAACAAGCTATGCCATTAGTCATTCAACTGGCATATGAAAATGCCAACAAATATTGTCAAGACACTATCAGACCTTGGAAATCTAAAAGGGACCTTTCAGTATATATAAGATTATGTAAAGATATCAATGACGCTTTTGTCACAAGAAATGTGATTGCAGCTGCAATGAGAGGTGCTTCCCATCAAAATTTCACAAGGGCTCAACCGAAAAATTATTACAATCAATCAGGTTATTTTAGACAATATCCCCAAAGAGAAATAAGACCAAGCTTATATCGTGCCCCAGGCCACTGCCCCAGATGTAAAAAAGGAAACCATTGGGCTAATAAGTGCAGATCTAAATTTGATATATATGGAAACATTTTGTCTAGGAATTCAAAAAACAGGGCACGGGGCACAATGCCCCGGGGCCCACAAATGTACAAGGCTTTAGAGGAGGAATATCCTCAAACATCCATCCAGATGATTCCTCGACACAATCCCTCTTACCCATTGACTCCCTTGTCAGAGGGACAAGAGGAAATGCAGGATTAGACCTCTGTTCCACCACCTGAATAGTGTTAACACCTGAAATGGGGGTTCAACTGATTCCCACGGGAGTCAGGAGACCTCCTCCCTCAGGAACTGTAGGACTTATTCTCGGAAAAAGCTCTAAAAGCTTATCAGGTTTTCAAGTAACTCCAGGTGTAATAGACTCAGACTACCAAGGAGAAATTAAGATTATGCTTATTTCACCTAGAGGCATTTGCTCTGTTAACCAAGGAGATAGAATTGCTCAGCTGCTCCTCCTTCCCAGTTTACATGACTCATTTAAGAGTATGCCTCAAAATAGGAACAATAGAGGATTTGGTTCCACTGGCTTGGGACCTATGGCTTGCTGGGTTCAGGATTGTTCACAGAGGCCTATGTGCAAATTAAAAATTCAAGGTATAGAGATGGAGGGATTGATTGATACTGGGGCTGACTCTTCCATCATCAATCTATGACAATGGCCCAAGCACTGGCCTCTGCAGAAGGCTTCAACCAATTTAAGAGGCTTGAGATATACTAACACCCCAGCACAAAGTGCTGCAGTTTTAAAATGGGAGGATAATGAAGGGCATCAAGGAACATTTCAGCCTTATGTTTTGTCCAGCTTGCCAGTTACCTTATGGGGAAGAGATGTTTTAGAACAAATGGGAGTACATCTCACAACCAAGCCCGCAGGTGTTACAAAAGGAAATCATCACCAAAAAGGTAAAGGATATTTTTTTTAGGGGCCACTGAGAAAACAATTTTGAAAATACCATGGCTTTCTGATAAGCCAGTTTGGGTCCCTCAGTGGCCCCTATCTAGAGAGAAATTACAAGTGGCCCACCTACTAATCCAAGAACAACTAGAAGCAGGACATATAGAACCTTCCACCTCTCCCTGGAATTCCCCTATATTTGTGATCAGGAAAAAATCAGGAAAATGGCAATTGTTACATGATCTTAGAGAAATCAATAAAACCATGCAAATTATGGGCCCTACCCAACCTGGACTTCCTAATCCTGTAGCTATTCCTAAAAATTTCCATCTTATAACTCTTGATATAAAGGATTGTTTCTTTTATATTCCTCTACATCCTCTGGATGCCCCCAGGTTTGCTTTTTCAGTTCTTTCTATCAATAATAATGGCCTTGATCAAAGATTCCAATGGAAAGTTTTACCCCAGGGAATGGCTTATAGCCCACTATATGTCAAATCTATGTAGATAAAGTTATTCAGCCTATAAAGAACAAATACCCAGAGCTTATGTGCCTCCATTATATGGATGATGTTTTGCTTGCTCATCCTAATCAAGAAGTCTTATTCACCATATTTAGCGATATATCAGAAAACTTGAAACGATATGGACTAAACATTGCTGAAGAAAAGTTTCAAACTAGATCTCCAATATTATATCTAGGATTCCAAATTATGGATACTTTTATTAGGCCTCAAAAAATTTTAATAAATAAAGAACATTTGGCCACTCTTAATGATTTTCAAAAATTGCTGGGAGACATTAATTGGCTTCGCCCTACACTAAGCCTCACTACTGGACAATTAAAACCCTTATTTGATATCCTTCGCGGGAACCCTGATCCATCTTCACCGCGAACATTGACTCCTGATTCTAGGGAAGCTTTAAAGGGGTAGAAAAGGCCATTGAAAGATCCCATTGTGATAGAATTGATTTTGCTCGACCGCTGATATTGATTATTACTTCTTCACAATATACACCCACAGGAGTATTTTGGCAACAGGTGCCTTTATTATGGATACATTTGCCCATCTCTCCTAAAAGTATAATTGAGTCTTATACCTTTATGGTGGCTAAACTTATTCTTCAAGGACTTAAGACTTCTACTAAAATCTTTGGTATTCACCCCGCTACTATTATTACTCCCTATTTATCATCACAGTTTGAATATTTGTGCTTCAATGATAATGATTGGGCTATAGCTAGATGCTATACTTCTGCAAATTTTGATAACCATCTTCCTAAGTCTCCTATACTATTTTTTTGTATCAATCATCCCATTATATTTCCACAGGTAATAAAAAATCAACCTATTCCTAACACATTAAATGTATTTACAGATGGGTCCTCTAATGGTACTTCTGCAGTAGTCACTCAAAAAGAAAATGTGATTCATATTACTGCCCATAAATCAGCTCAATTAGTAGAACTAGAAGCTATTATTATAGCTCTTGAAAGTTTTAAAGAATAGCCCATAAATATTTTTTCAGACAGCCACTATATTGTACATGCTGTCCCTAAATTGGAGCTAGCAGGTCGAATAGCACCTCATACTCCAGCCTTTAAATTGTTTTTTTCAAATTCAAAATCTTCTATGGGAACATAAAGAACCTTTGTTTATTGGACATATCAGAGCTCATACTAATTTGCCTGGTCCTCTACATGAAAGTAATCAAAAAGCCGATGCCCTTACTCAAACAATCTTTATATTTTCAGCAGTCCAACAAGCTACCTCATTCCATTCTCAATTTCATGTTAATAGTACTACTTTACAACAAAGATTCAAAATAACTAAAGATCAAGCTCGAACAATTGTGAAGCCTTGTCAATCTTGTGTGACACATTTGCCCAATCCACATTATGGGGTTAACCCAAGAGGATTAATGCCCAATCATTTGTGGCAGATGGATGTCACTCATGAGCCAAGTTTTGGAAAATTGCGATTTATTCATGTGACCATAGATACATGCTCAGGCATGAGTTTTGCTTCCTTACATGCTGGAGAAAAACTTAAAGATGTTACATCTCATTGCTTACAAGCTTTTGTTGCACTGGCATTCCCAAAATGCTTAAAACAGACAATGACCCTGCATATACATCTTCATCTTTCAAATAGTTTTGCACAAAATTCAGTATACTTCATAATCCTCAAGGCCAAGGTATAATTGAACGAGCTAATCGCACACTTAAACTTATGCTTTTGAAACAAAAAGAAGGAAATTGGACAAATCCTAAAGATAGATTAGCCATTGCCCTTTTTACTTTAAATTTTTTAACTTTGAATTCCAAAGGATATTTGGCTGGAGAAAGACACTGGAATCCACATCAACAACATAAACCTTTGGTTTACTGGAAGGATGTTCTTTCAGGTACATGGAAAGGTCCAGACTCAGTATTAATTTGGGGGAGAGGATCTGTTTGTGTTTTTCCACAGCATGAAACCTTGCCGGTATGGATACCATCAAGATTAATAAAACAGGTACCAAATCAAAAGGACCAAGATGAAGTTGTTGTGGAATGATTCCCTTAAAAGAGTCCTTCAATAAATTCACAACTTAAGTCTCATTCCTCCCGGCTGGGACAAGAAGATCTCTCTTTAGTGTGCACACAATTGTGTTTTTCTTTTTTATATATGTCTTTATGTCTGTGCGCTTGTCTAGATTTCATGTAAATGTGACGTCACAAATATATGTCTTTATGTTTGTGCGTCTGTCCAATGTGACATCACAAATAACAAAAACCGAGCGCTCATGAAAATTAATAATATAAAAAAGTATATATATATATGTATGTATATATATATATATATATATATATATATATATATGGATCCATATAACTTTAATTCATTTAATTTAAGAGTATTCAATTTGGGTAAACAATTAAAAAATGAAGGTAACTTCAATCTTAATTTATAGGTGTCTCTAGGACTTCTCTTCAGCAAAGAATATGACTAATACTGTATAACCTGATATTTTGGTATTTGACATAGGATTGTTTATTTGTAATTAACTTTATTTTGTTAAATAGCTGATTAATTTAAATTGTTTTAACAGGTATACTCATGGAAGGTTGCTGTGTATACAGAGGCTCAAAAGTTCCAGCTAACTAATTATTTGTCTAAAATGATCTTAGCTCTTCTTTAATTTATCTTAAATGTAATATTTTGTCAGTTAAATACCCTCAATCTTTCTTTAATCCATTATGAATGTGATATTTTGCCAGCTTATGTTCGTGGGAGCTCAAGCAGCAATATGTGTGAGCAGAGATCAACTTCAACTACCTGATCTAATAATTCTATTTTTTAGTTTGACAACTCGCTTCTTGACTCAGTGCTGGAATGGCACTGCCTTTCCTCTAATAATTGACGCTTGAGTTTCTAGGTAGCGGGCCCTAAAGATTTGCTGGTGGCATTGTCTAGATAAAAAAAGACGGCTGCAGCTACAGCTGCAGGGATCACAATCGCTACTAGCATCCCTGCTGCTCAAGCATCAAACAACTTCACCAGCAGTGTGACTTCTGCTCTGCATGCACGAGGCCTCCTAGATCAACATGTTAGCAAATGGACATTTTTATAAATTTTTCTATGTTTGGGCATTGCTCAGGACAATGCCTTGCAGGTATTTGTCTAAGAGCACTCAGTGTGTTACTTATTGAAACTTAGGGCAGTTGATTATCTAAAGAACTACCCTATTTAATGGAACTTGGCTCGTCAGCACAAAGCTTGGCGCTTTGAAGCTGAAGCATCTCCTCTTATTTGGTTGGCTCAATTAGACGGCTGGTAGTCAATGACGGGTAAGATCCCCAGAGGGGGACAACCTAAGACAGGCACAGTCGTTCCAGATGTGGTGAGATGTCACCCATCCACGGGAAGTCTCATGTGGCCAACATATCAACCTAAGACAGGAGTCAAGGGCACAGCCTTGATTATCCGATGACAGGTAAGAATGTTGGTTGCACATGTAGACACCCTATAGCTACCCTTCCTTTAAAATAAAAGGTGGGAATTGTAAGAGCCCTATTAAGGAGATAGCTAAAATGGCGGCTAGCTAAGAGCCATAAAAGGTGTTTCAGTATTTTCACCTGATATTCATGCATTTATCTAAGAATCTTTCTATGCCTGTGAACACTATGTGACGCACCTGTAATTTTGAGCTGTTAACACGTGTATACTTGTTAAGGCAAAAGGTATTTAACCAGGTGAGGTTGGCTAGAAGGGGGTTTGGAATTGGAGAGGTTGTTGGAGCCGGAGAGAGGAGTTGGAAGAAGCAAGAATAAAGAGCCTATTCATTTTCCAGTCTGCTTCCAAATTCTTTCCCGCGATATCGTTGCTGCAGGCGGCGATAGTTGCAGGCGGCAACATGTGACTATCCACATTGTTATCCTGATGCAGATGTATTGCCACAGAGGACAGAGAGAACCTCTGAACAATACAATTTCATAAGTACATCAGCCTGGAAACTGCACACTGTTCCCCTCTCTGAGGATTGGGCAGAACCAGTCATTGGACTCTTTGTAGGCCACTGCTCAGAAAAGTCCATGGGTAGTCAGAGAGCAAGAAATGACTTGGCCACAGTATTCCACTAAGAGATTTCATGATTTTATCTTAAAACATTCCAATTTATTTTTACAATTTTTTTGCTAGGCTGACAGATCATGACCCTTTCCATCCATATTCATCTTGTTCTAATCTTGTTGCTTAAGCTTCCTGTGTGCCTTTTGCAAAGAATCTTCTAAGGAGGCAACTTAGATTAATTTACATTTTTAGATGCCTCCACATACTTACTAATGAACACTTCACACTGTTTTTGTTTGTTTCTTTTTGTTTTTTTGGTATCAGGAATTGAACCCAAGGGTGCTTAACTACTGAGCTACACCCCCAGTCCTTTTCTTTTTTTTTTTTTTTTTTTTAATTTATTTTGAGACAGGGTCTCACTAAATTGCTTAGGGCTTTGCTCAATTGTTAAGATGGCTTTGAACTTGCAATCCTCCCATTTCAGCCTCAGGAGCCTCTGTGATTACAGGCGAATGCCACCTCACCAGGCTAGTTTTTTTATTTTGTTTTTTGTTTGTTTGTTTGTTGGTTGGTAGAAAGAAGGATGGATCCCTGTTTTCCACAAATGAACAACTCAGTCCAGTCAAATATTTCCATTGTGTTCTCGGCTTTTATGAGTTGCTGCTGGTTAGGATAACACGTTTTTTCCCAAAATGCACATTTTCAGAGCTTAAAATTCTGATACATAAATCTATGTGGAGTCGTATAAAGTGAATTTCTAGATTCCTTGGATTGTGATGAACCCATTACTAAAATACCAGCTCCTTTTACTGGATCCAATCCACTGAATTTCCAAATACAGGTAGACTCTGAACCTAGGTCAGACTTTGTCTGACCCAGGTTGAAATCTCTTAACTGAATCCAATTCAATTTTTGGATGCAATCTGACTTTGGACTGAACCCATCCAGTCTGGCCAGTAACTGACTTGTTGGCTACTACAAACCCCAAGGTCACATGTTCACTCACAACACAAAATCCTGGTTTCAAAAGCTAAAAGAAAAAAATATATATATACATATCAAAAACACCTACCTAAGGCCCCTAAGTAGATTCAATCCATTTAAGTACTGAATACAATCCAACTCTAAGCCCAGTTTAGTTTCTGTCTGATCCAATCAGACTGAGGCCACTTAACTGAATTCAATTAGTACAGCAATGAAAAGAAAAAAGAAATATAAAAACTGATGGTAGGTATAAATTTGAAGAGCTCTGAACACAGGCCAAGAAGAGCAAGGGTCCAAGAAAGAGACCCCCAACCCCAGTTCCTGTGAGCAGTTGTGGGCTTGAGGGTCCCTGAGGGCACCTCTCGTGATCACTTGCTGCTCCTGGGGATGTGGAAAACTTTACTTCAGATCCTGCTGAGGACACTAAAACTATCAAAAGAAAACCTGATGTCAGTTCATCTTACAGAAGTACACTTGACCAAGAGAAAGGTTCAAGAACTGGGCATCATTCCAGACCAAAGAGGCTTCAGAATGTTCCTCCAGCAATGTGGTGAGCTACTTTTATAAGAAGAAAGGCAGGAAATGGCATACAGAGATTATTTGATTGCTCCAGTAGGGCTTTTACTTTATTTGGCTATAATTTGGCAGCCTGGTATAGGGTAAGGGGTGAGTTGCTGAGGCACATTTGCCTAACTACAAGAGTTTTTCTTAGATTAGGGTACAGTCTGCTTATACATCAATTTTGGTTGTAATTCACTATACCAGAAGCTACTTTGGGTCACATTAAATGTTTAAGTTTGGAGGCTGCTTTGACCTAATTTATTTCATTTTGACAATGCCATACCTGATCTTTCCATCCACCTGATTATCTCTCTGTTTGAACTATCTTGTCATTCTCTTCTATCTGATGTGTTCATCCCATCCTTCAGATCACAAAGCAATTGCCACTTTCCCTTTCAGTACAGTTTTTATCCCCAGAGCAGAATTCACTTTTTTAATGCTGTTATGCAGGAATCACACTACATTTCTGAAACATTATTTTTTATTATGTCCATTTCTTCTGTGGGTGCCTTGAGAGAAGGGACTGCATTGTTTATGGCTAACACTGACTGTGATGTGCACCTGAAGCAGCACACTGAACTGTGAGATAGGCAGGAACTCAAAGGTGTTTCATATTTTTTTTATTACTGATGTAACTTTGGTTCAAAGTTACTAGTCACTTTGGGCTTTATAGTCTCACCTTTAAAATAGTTACAAAAAAAACAGACTTTTCATAGGAATTAAGTGGAAAAGTTTATGCACATTGCTAACTATAGTGTTCAACATAGGAAAGAATATTAACTACTATCATTTTTAAAAAGAAAAAAAGTTCTCCTTTTTCTTGCATTTTTTCTTTCTTTCTTTTCTTTTTTTTTTTTTAAGAGTCAGGGTCTCCTTAAGTTGCTTAGGTTTTCGCTAATTTGTTGAGGTTGGCTTTGAACTCAAAATCCTTCTGACTCAGCCTTCTGAGCTGCTGGCATTTCAGGCATGTACCATCACACCTGGCATGCCGAATTTCTTATAGGATAGAAACTCTAAAATATTTACGAGCTGTTATATAGCAAAATGCTTCCCAAACATCATTTATTTATTCACCAATAATTTAATCTTGCAATAACTTTCTACATATAATCTACCAAATGTTATTTTGTTTTATATTGACTCAATTTTTAGTTACATTCTATACTTAAAATAAAAGTTTCATGCCACTAGCATTAATAAGAAGACAATATCATACCATCAATAACAGGTAACAACTTTTAAAATTAATAATTAAATTGTAAAATAAAACTAAAAAATAAATTGAAAATGCATTCATATGATTGTGAAAATGCTTATTAGAAAATAAGTTTTTTAATGAGAAGTCTAGAAATATTTATGGTTTTTCAGTAATTAAAGGATATTTGTTCAATATTGATTGAACATGTTATCATGTTTCTATATCCAAAATAAGATTATTTTTAATTTTTGATGTTAATCCATACTGAGAGAATCCAAAATCAGTTATGTAGGCTGGCAAAAAAAAAAAAAAAAAAAAAAAAATATATATATATATATATATATATATACATATATATATTTAATCAATTTTTTGAGAGATCTAAACTCTGATACATAATATTCACATATACATTGTAAATGAACATTAGTATACAAATTTTATTTTAACATTCTGTCCTCTAATAATAATCTTACACATTGTCCGTAAACTTTCATATTGAAAAATTTCTCTTAGTAAATCAAAAAACTTCAAAATAAAACATGATTTAATATTTATCTACATGCTTATAAGGCTTAGAGAAAATATTCCAATATAGTTAATATAGTTGGCAATCGCATGACTTTAATAAATATATCCCATGGATGATCACACACAATTAGCCAGAGCACTTTCTTTATGTCCACACTATGATACATGAATTAAAGCTTATTATTGGACAAACCGTTGCATTTTCACTACTCTTATTTATGACAGAGCATTACTTCCAAGATATATTCTTATTTTAAAATTTTATGTCCATTTCTACAGAGTGATAAATGTTGGCAGAATGCCATGAATTCAGGACTTCATTTTATACCTCTAGGTTGGTAAACACCAAAAGGTTTTCTGGGTTCACAATTTGTTTAAAACAGAAATTGCAAGTTTATATATTTGCCTGTATCTCCTATTATATTATGCACAGTGTTTTGTTTTGTTTTGTTTTGTTATTTTGACAGAGGTGTCTTATCTATCAATTTTTTGCCTTGTCCATGATTATTAGTTTTATCATTTTTGATAGAATTTTTTCTGTGTGTCTGCAATTATTTTAGCATCTGTGGCCCCATAAGGCTTTATGGAAATTCATTGTTCAGTTCTTGTCACATTGAGCATTAGTTTCTAGGACACTTGAGTAGCCTTCTACTGTGCTTTAAAAAATTCAATTAGTTTTGCATGAAATTTTTTATGCTTTCATGAGAAAGTGAGCCTTGAGGACTGTTGCATTTGTTACAGAATATGAGTGTCTACAAACATAAGATGCACAATGGAATAATTCAATCATATCCTCAGAAAATGGAAACAAATTAAAAAGAATAATCTTCATCATATTGTTTTTATTGTTGTAGCTGGGAATGCACATAAAGTTGATTTAATCACATTTACAACTAATGTATACATTTATTATAATCTATGATATTGTATGTTAAAATGTACTAATTTTTAAATTACAAGAGCTGAATATATTTGTGTGTATATAAATTTCCACTATATTAAGCTCTTTAATTGCCTTCTTCAAAGAATCTGTATTTTTACTAATGTTTTACCTGCTTGGATAATCCATTTCTAAGAAAAATTTAATTAATATTTTCCATTTTTATGATGGAATTATTAGTTTTTGCCTTATATTTCTATGTATTCTTTATATAATTTATATATTTAATATATGTTATAAATAATACATGAGACATATATATGAGATATATATGAGGCTTTTATATATATGGCTTTATTGTTACATATCATTATTATTTTATATTATATATGTATTTCATATATATATATACACACACATACACACACACACATATATATGTATATATATACATATATATACATATATATATATATATATATATATATATGAGACTTTTATTCCCTTATGTTGGGTTGTTCCATGTATCATTTTATGTTACCATGATTGTCTACTAATTGTTGCCTTAAATTCTATTTTGTTTGATATTAAACCTCCACTCTGGATTTTGAATTTTATATATACCTATGTCTAAATGTTTAATAGCTGATTGTCAGGGTAAAAAGCCCTGATTCAAGGCATTTGGTAATTTCCATGTTATAAATACCCCAGCATGGAGACCATTTGCTTTCCCCAACCTCTGCTTACTTCCATCATGCACTATTTACAGCCCAGAAGACTGAGACTCTGTTCTCCTTCTCTGTAGGACCACAAACCTAAGTCATTGTTAACCACTATGAATCAGGGAACAGTTCCATTTCAGCCTCTGCTTTCCCAAGAAACCATGGTTCTATTCTATTTTTTTTTCCCTTGTGCAGACTACCTTTGGAATTTGGGTTATGATATTGACATTCTCAACTGCAGATACCTATTCCTGGTCCTGAAATCCTAAATATTGCAGTCTTAGTTATAGTTAGTTTTGTGTCATTAATCAAGATAAATTTCCATAACAGTATGTTTAAATTAGAACTATTTTTGTCCCAGTTTATGTGGAGTTTTAGCTAAGATATTACAAAGTGAGGCATCAGAAAGCAAAATCCCTTTCACAAAAAGAAGGGCCTGATAACTAGTGTTTCAGGTCATAACCGATATCTACCTTAAAAATAATTTAGAGAGATTGAGCAAATAATGTTTAGGAAAATTTATCAGGATGGAACCATCAGTGCTCAGTGCATCCTGCTTTTCCTACAAGTCAGAGTAGTGAGTGTATATGCAGGGTAAGAAGTTACTTGACTTGTACCTCCTGTTTGGAGATGTTAGAGGGACATTCCAAGAGAATAAATATGTGCTCACAGGGTCTGAGCACACTCAATAGCTATGTTTCTAGCTAATCTGACTTAGGTAAAGGTGAAAAGTTATAGTTGGTTTGCTGCAAAAACCATAAAGCTGAACCAGGATGGGCTTGTACTACCAGAAGTACTTGGGTCTAAGTATGCACAACTATTTTCCATAGTCTATGAATGGGTTATAAATGAGATAAAGCAGAGAGGACTCTGTTTAGATACCACTCAAGAAAACCAAAGAAGGGCTGATGGTTCCCAGTGGAGGATGTGAAAGGGTTACTACAAGAGAGCTAGTAGCTCAGGAAGAAAATAAAGTGACCAGCAGGAAGACAACTGCTTTTGTTTGATTCAAATATAATGAGGAAGATGAAAGATCCTTTTAAAAACTCAAAAATTCTTACTATGTTAGAAAAAGTTAGCTTTGACACCAGCAAGTCCAGAATGCACTAGAACTCACCATGGTGTTGGTCAGAAATTAATTTACCTATTTATTTTATCTCTCCTCCTTCCTCACCTCTGCCCAATTCTACTTTGTATATATCTGAATCAGGATTTTTAGAAAAACACGGAGGATAGGTAGAAGTAATAGTTATGTAAAGAGTGGAAAAGCCATTCTCTCCTTGTCTTTACCACAGTAGGATCAGAAATAAACTTTGCCTAAAGTAAGGTTTAGATTGTGACATGAGACTGGACATACTGATTACTGAACTGAGACTATTTTGTGACTACATGACATTGGAGGACTTTCTATATTTGGAAGTAAATGGAGAAAAAGTAGAATCTGATCTAAATTTTGTCACGAAGGTAGAAAAATATCTCTCCTAAGAGCATCTTCACAGAAGTGGGTGAAGGAGTTTATTGAGCTGCTTTCTGATTTTTTATTCCAGAGTCTTAATTTTTCAATTTAATAGTTTATTTTGAAGTTGGTTTTGTACGTACCTTTGCCTGTCCCTTCTTTTCATGTACACATTTTTTTATGATAGCTGCATTTAGAGTAGAGGAGTAGTCAAACATTGAATATTGCAAAGCACTAACATGAATCGCACTCAGATTACTTTAGGAAAAGAACATAGAAGGATATCTGCTTCTCCCACCCAGATGGTGGACATATGGAGATTCCTCAGAAAACTGGGAATGGAACCACCATTTGACCCAGCTATCCCATTCCTTGGTTTATACCCAAAGGACTTAAAATCAGCATACTATAGTGACACAGTCACATCAATGTTTATAACACCTCAATTCACAATAGCTAAATTATGGAACTAATCTAGGTGTCCCTCAATAGATGAATGGATAAAGAAAATGTGGTATATATACTCAATGGAATATGACTCATCTTTAAAGAAGAGTGAAATTATGGCATTTGCCAGTAAATGGTTGAAGTTGGAGAATATCATGCTAAGCAAAATAAGCCAATCCTACAAAACCAAAGGTGGAATGTTTTCTCTAATATGTGGATGCTAATTCATATAATAAGGGGGGGGCACTAGAGAAGAATAGCATTACCTTAGATTAGGTAGAGGGAAGTGATAGGAGGGGAGGGAAGGGATGTGGGGATGAGAAAGACAGTGGAATGAAACAAACACTATTACTGTACATATGTGTGTGTGTGTGTGTGTGTGTATGTGTGTGTGTGTGTCTACATAACCAATATGATTCTGCAACATGTACACTCAGATAAATGAGAAATTATATCCCATCTATGTATGATATATCAAAGTACACAAATGCATTCTACTGTCATGTATAACTAATTAAAACATTTTTTAAATGAGTAAATCAAGAAATATTACTCTATTGCCATTTCAAATTAGAAGTCACTGTGGAATATTCAAAATATAAGGCATATTTTTAAGATGTTTAGTATTTTAGTCAGTTTTTGCACTGTTGTGACAAAAAAAAAAAGAAAAATCCTGACAAAAACAATTTTAGAGGAGGAAAAGTTTATTTGGTGCTTACAGTTTCAGAAGTCTCAGTTCAGTTCATAGACTGCCAAATTTCACTGCTCCACGCCCAAGATGTGGGGCATTACTCCAAATTCAAGCCCCACAAACCCACATCCTCAAGCCACATCCTACTTGCCTACAGTTTCCATTCTGTTAATTCCTGTCAGGGGATTAATGCACTGATTAGATTAATACTCTTATAACCCAATCATTCCACCGTTGAATGTTCTTGTATTGTTTCCCACATAGCGTGCTCTGTGTCCTGCTAAGGGCTCCCTAGAGGTAGTTTCACACTGCATCTCTACCTGAGCATTTTCATCTGTAACTGTGTGTCAGTGTTAGAAGAATGATAGGTATCAATAGATAATCACTAAGACCAAAGCTTTTGATTTCTCATGGGGGACACACAAATTCAGAGTGATGAATTGTCATAATGGTTCATACATTCCCAGCTATGTAGTATATTAGGATATATATTTTGTGATAGATCTGCACCCTTCTTACCTTGCCTTTTACCAGGTGCATTAGATATAAGGAAGTACCTGTTATAAAAGACTTTTCATTTTCTCATCATAAAATGAAGAAAGTGACATCTTTCTCTCTCCTGGAGTTGTGTTTTGATTGTGATGATGGATGCATGTGTATTGATTGGGGAACATATTCCTTCACTACATTGTCAGTGAAAATAGCTGCTGTGTCATTATCTACAAAATATTTTTTTTTGCCTACATTTTTAATGATATCTAGAATAGTAGTAGTACTTTTTTGGGGGGCAGGGGGATTCTCTACATCAAAATCATGGAGAAATGTTGGAAAAGCTGATTATCCCACATAAAGGCCAGTGTGAAGACACTGACTAGAGAAAACTACTTGTCCTGAAGTCAGGGACATGCGTGACTTCAGCTAAAATTAAAGCTACCTTGGAAATAGATGGATAAGAATATATACAGAGACACTGAATTCATTCTGACTTAATTACCTCAAATGCTTGCCTTTTACTTTATTTTTTTTTTTTTTACTAGTGTTTGCTTGTTAAGGTCCAAAATGTAATATTTTTTCTGACAATAAAGATGAATCCCCTGATATGGACAGCTATTTCATAGGTCATCAGGATAGATGGAATAAACCAACTGCAAAACCTTCCCAGCAGCAACCCATTCTAGGACATGCTTCCAACATGGAATAAAAAGTGGGCAAGGTGATAGATGAGGTTTTGGTACCAAAGGCTGGAATCTCTGAGGGGGCTGTTACAAGACTTCTATAGTGGAGGGCCTTCCAAACTCTCACTCACAGCTGTTTGACTACCTGAGCACTTTGGACAAACACTTTGTTTCCTTCCCCCATAAAATTGCTGAGTAACATTTTATGAAGAAAATTTTCAAATAAAATTTAAGCTGCCCATCCTGAAAGCTGATAATAGTAACAACTAAATCATCATGCTACACATGTTTGGAAACATTCATTGTATCTGTAAACTTTTCATTTCTTCAAATTATAGTACTCCTAAATGGTGATTTTATCATTGTTTACTGGGGAGTTATTATACTATAACTATGGAAATATGTTACTGTAACAAAGGATAAAAGAAGTAACAGATGGATATCTATTACAGAACAATTTTGCCTTCCTTTAACTGTGCTTATAGTAAAAGAAAGAAATGAAGTTTTAAAAATGCATGAGTAAATATCTCCAAGAAGAGAGTTTTTAAATATTTATCCATTAAATATCAAATGGTCTGCTTTGTTTTATTTCTGAAGAACATTAAACTGATGTTGTTTTATATATCTAGATCAAATTCCTGGGTTGACTATACTAGCTGCTATAAGTAACCCTACCAAATACTTTGTTCATCTGCTTGCTTTCAAAATTAATAAACAGAGACCAAGAAGTGACAATATCTTGCCTACAGTTCATTACTAATAATTGCAAGAGGCAAGTTTAAAGCAAGACATTTTGCTCTAGACTTTTCCACATTTTTCTATACTACATATGCTAATTCTATTCTTTATTTAAATGATGCACTAATTTTATGAGCTGCATGTAATTGACATCACAAATAATGTCTTTTCTGATTTCACTCTATTCCTTACAAAATTCAGTATGTTTCTTCTCTCAGGTCCTTCAATATTACTGTACTGAAACAAAGAGTAATGAGACTTGTACTCATGGAATAGAACATCAAAAGTCTAGTGGAGATCTTACCTCCATCTCTCACAGGGTGGAGGTAGTTGTATGAGGAGCTCAAGGATGGAGAGAGTTTGAAATTGATGATGAGGAACTTGGAAGACTCCAGAGAGGGAAAAACAAAAAAATTCTGAGTGATATTAAAAATCCACCACAAAATAGTAAAATTTTGTCACAGGATTAATCTATATTGTGATGTGATTTTTGCCCAGATATGCTGTGGCTTCATAAAGTGGATGAAATATCTAGCCAAGGAATTGAGATTGAATGAGTATGTTTGCAGTACATTTTAAAGCCAATTATAATCATTCACTCCTAACTCTATATTGCTTGCAATATGCTTTTAAGAGATGTATTCAATTTCTTTTCCCTTTTAGACTGGGCTGTGACTTGCTTTGCTCTATAGAATGCAGTAAAAGTGATAGTGTGCAGGTTACCTGTCTAGGCTGCGAGGAGACCTGCATGTTTTCTTTCTGTTTTGCAATTCCTGCTACCTGAAAAGAGCAGGCTCGGACTAGTCATACAGAAACCAAGGAACCATGTGCATAAGACTAAGTCAGCCCAGCTATTTCAGGTGCAGCCCCTGTTGATGAGAGAGAGAAAACAGCCAGAGCTAGGAAATTTACTATTGAGCATAAATGCATCAATGGTCCCATTCAAGAACTCCAAATAAATAAATGATTGGTTTTTCAATACACAAAGTTTTGGGTGCTTTTTTTTTTTTTTTTTTTTTTAACACAGCAATAGCTAACTGATAGCCTTTGTAGTGCTATTATAAAAATTGTTTTGAAAGAAAGGAAAGTAAGAATGAAGATAATAGAGGACATGCAACAATGGTGCCAGATATTATCAAACATTAAATACGAAGAGAAGGTTGAAATCAGGCTTTCAGGCAGTGGGGTACCGTGAAATATCTGAGGAGCTCTGCATGGGTGATAGATTGTCAATACTCTTGTAATCCATTGCAACATCATTTTTCAAGTCTCTGTGATCCTTAATTCAAACTGTCAGAAAAGCAAATATATCTACCGAAAAACTAGTTAGTTGGCTTCTCCTTGGTTGAGTCTACTATGACCCAACTACACTCATGTAAGGACCCACTAGATCTTTTTGAAGATACATAAATGTCATGAAATAGATATGAAGGTGACTGCAACTGTTTAGTTATAGGCTACTATTGATCTAGAAAGAGGGAATGTGGGAACTTCAGCAATGTCCAAAAAATATCTACTTAGGAAAAACAAAAAGAAGTTGAGAAGGAAAATTAAAGGTGTTTTTTGTTGTTGTTGTTTATGTTTTTATTTTTTAATACTGGGAATCAAACCCAGGTCCCCACTCGAGGTAGACAAACTGTACCACTGAGCTACATCCACAGCAGCCCTGGAGGAAGGTATAGTTAGCATGAGTAGTTGACCTGAGTTTGAAGGAGGAAGAGTTTTGGCACAAAGATGAAAAATTTATGGCCCACAATAGGGCTTGAAATGGGCGGATACACCTGCCAGAACAGGGGTAACAGGAAGAATTATGTGCAGTGTGAGAATTTTCTCCATGCTGGCAGGTCCAGGCTCAGCAGTTATTGACACAGCTGCCTGCTGAGTTGACAACCAAACCAGATAATGGCGATAAAACTGCAGGATCGTAAAGCATTTATTCTATTCCGAGAACTTTTAGCCCTTAAACATAAGAAGGTACTTACAACCACAATTTCTTTTTTCCTCCTTGTATACAATTTGGGTTATTATTAGAAAAAATATGCAGAAATAAGTTCTTTTATAATTGGGAAAATAACAAAGACCTAAGTGTAGAAACTAGTAACAGATAGTGATAGCAATTATAATCCTGTATAAGCCTTTAATATGTGCCAGACCAGGAACACATCTAAAGTGCCCATGCTCACACATACACACATACATTCTTTTCAAATCTTGTAATACCTTATGGGGAATTATGGGGAGGTAACATAACCTGATATTAGCATTCATAGTTTTTAGATTTCATAACCAAGGAATATTTTGTTTTCCAAATACCACAGATGTGCTGTGCTTCCAAAAAAAAAATAATAATAATAATGCACCACTTGACAGAGTTCAATGTGCTTCTTTTAATAATCAATTATTTTCTTGTGCAGAAGGCAATAAGGAACAATTTTTTAAAAAATAGAACAAAGCATAGATATGGACAAGAGAGAATTTTTTTTTTTTTTAAATCACAGCAGAATTGGCACAATGTGCCCCCAGTGAGGTATATAACAGGGAATGGTTCTGTGGTCCAGCATATGGAATCTAGAGACAGAATAGAATGCTTGTGTTGGAATCTGTATCCTTCTACTATAGGTGCATGACATGATAACCCTCAACTTCCTCATTTGTGAAATGAAATTACTGATAGGAGCACTATTGTGAATTAACATGCTTAGAAGAAGCACTCAATAAATGTTAGCTTTTTTAATGCAAAACCAGAGACTTGATTAAAAATGCATCTTGCATAATTAAGCTCTTTACAGACTGGGAGCATTAGTAAAGACTAAAAGAAAAAGTTCAAAGACATGCAGCAAAATCACATGAATGTGGGTTTTGAGAAACAGTGTTGGAAAACATTAATATCAGGCCACAGAAACCTCTGAGCCAATGAAAATTAATGGAGGTTCTGGTAATTTTTAATTTAGAAAATAAAATTAAATGAAACCAAACCTAAATTTTCAAACTACTGCTAGAAGTGTGTTGGGATAAAAGGTAGGTCTGAGGAGTGAGAGACTATAAGTAGAAAGCTATCATAATAGAGCCAATAGTAGTTAATGAGACCTGAGTTAGGGTTGACAAAATAGGCTTCTCAAGACAGTCATATTCAGGAAAACTGAGAGGCGCAAAGTATATAGGACAAGGTACCTGGAAAGTATGTAAGAAGAAAGGGGACGAAGAACTAAATAAGACTGTGGGGTATTGTTTTGGGGACTCTGAGAAGTTGACCTTTAGACTGTAGGTTAAGACAACACAGAATATCACATGGTCAAAAAGGAAAGGTGAAATCCATAACTGGAAAATGTAAGGATTTTGACAGATGACATGGAGATATCTAGAGGACAGGAGAAATCTTGGAAAGATAGATTTGCCCTGAAATAGTGTCTATTCTTCTGGTCATAAACCATGATGAGTGTCTGATTGTTCTTGAGATAAATCCCAAACCCTCACGAAACAGACAGGTGAGGCACGACTAGTCTCTTCACTCAGCCTCTTTCCACTCTCCCTTGGTTCATTCATACTTGGCCACACACTGTGTTACTTACCAATGGAAATCTTGTTCTTCTGTTCATCCCAAGACTCTTCTCATTCCTCCCTCCCTTTTTTATAAGATTTCCATTCAGATCTTGCTTTAATAGTTCTTCAAAGAAACTGACCTTTAAACTTCCTGAATAGTTCTCCTTAACTGGTCTCTTTACACCATACAACAGTTTTTCTTAAAATATATATATATATATATATTTTTTTTTTTTCATTTATGTATATATTTTCATTTATGTATATATATTCATTTACTTTTATGTGGTGCTGAAGATGGAACCCAGAGCCTCACATGTGTGGGCAAGAACTCTACCACTGAGCTACAGTCCCAGCCCCAGCATAGTATTTTAACTAGCTGATTCCTCGTCAGCCTTTTCCCCATCATTCCTCTCTGTGTCCAGTGAATAACCATGGGAGTACATGTGTGTGTTTGTGGCTGAAAGCATGAATCAACGCAGGAAAAGAATAGGCATTTTCTTCACATGAATGAATAAATAAATAAGTGAATTTGTTTTTTAAGAGCATCTGATGATATTATTTATCATTTTGTCTTGTTTTCTAACCAGTTGAGAGAAGTAAGTGAAAATGAATAGCAAGTTGATTTTGAGATAAAATAAACTTGCACAGCTCCAAGTGAAGCCTATTTGTTGCCTCACGTGCGAGTTTCCTTGGTAACTACATATCTCTGACTTTCAAATGGACCTCCATTTGAATTTTCTCCAAGATGTTAGGCTGTATTCCTCATCAAGATAGGTGTTCATTACAATCACAGTGTGTTTGGAGCCGAGTGGGGAGGAGAGTGCCATTTTTTCCGGGGTAACAGCTGTGAAGATGAACAGATGCTGTTGATTAGCTGTGCGGTGTTGCTGATTCTAAGTAATTGTTATGAGTATTGAAATGTGGCTGAAATGA
Organism: Tamias sibiricus; assembly: GCA_025594165.1. NCBI lineage: Eukaryota > Metazoa > Chordata > Mammalia > Rodentia > Sciuridae > Tamias > Tamias sibiricus. Next base: position 37,271,419 of record CM046664.1, on the reverse strand, counting down.
TACGCTTGGCAATATCAATTTCTGTAGCATCTTATTCCTATTCATCACATTTGTAATCCTTGTGTTTATCCAGTTCATGGGAATTTTCCTTTTATGACTATTTAGATTTCATTAGTCATCTCTTCTGTTAACATACCAAGCCGTGGGTACGTTTGTTCATAAATGATCATGAAGGAGAAATATGAAAGGAAATAGCCCTTTCAAAATGAAGAGCTAAAAGGATGAGCTTTCATGAATTCTTATCTACATGGAGTCTGGTACTGAAATGATATGGAGGGGGAGAATAAGCATGTTCAATTCATGAATACTCCACCTTCAATCACTCATCAGGAATGGGTTTCATTAAGCTATTTGAAGAGTGCTGCAAATAAGATAAGATGTTAGGTTAAATACCTATGTGAACCAGAGAGATCTGACCTGTTAAATTCGTTAGAGTCAGTATTGAAAAAGCCAGCTCACCAACTTGCTCGTTGTGGCCCAATCAAAAGAATTTTCTTGGTGTGTGTGATTAAGTATGGATAGTGGCAGTGCTGTCTTTGTTGGGAAAGAGCATTGTTGTAGTTTTAAGTTCAATAGAAGAGAGAAGAGAATGACAATCCAATGCCTTTGTAATGGATTTGTATGAACATCTCTGATGATAGGAATTCATTTTAGATGCATTGCAAACCTCAAGGTAGAGGGATATGGAATATATGAGCTTCACATTTTTCGGTGGGTGGGTACCAGGGATTAAACTCAGGGACACTCAACCACTGAGCCACATCCCCAGCCATTTTTGTGTGTGTTTCATTTAGAGACAGAGTCTCACTGAGTTGCTTTGTGCCTTGCTTTTGCTGAGGCTGGCTTTGAACTCAGGATCCTCCTGCTTCAGCCTCCCATACCCTTGGGATTACAGGCATGTACCACTGCTCCCAACTGAGCTTCACATTTTTTGATTCCACAACTGTTCTTCTCCCCCACGTTTTCTTTTCTTTTCTTTTTTCCACAATTCACTAGTAGTGAAGTTTAGTTGAGACTGAAGAAAAAAGGAAGAGATTTGATGACTTGGTATTTTAGAACTCGATAATTACTTAATTTAATGACATGTTAGTGTATTTGATGAATAATTTTGTTGGTGAAGTTTTGTAGTGAAGTTTAGTTGAGACTGAAGAAAAAAGGAAGAGATTTGATGACTTGGTATTTTAGAACTTGATAATTACTTAATTTAATGACATGTTAGTATATTTGATGAATAATTTTGTTGGTTCATAGGTTCATGATTGCATTTCTGCTTTTATGTGTCTGTCCTGAGTCCTTTGTTTCCTGTGATAAAGGTTTTTTTTTTTTTTTTTTGCTTTGCTATTTTATAGAATTTTTAAATATAGAATATTCAGCATTAATGCGTCATCTCCATATGAAGATTAAATGATAGCCTCATTCAATAAGTTCTGTGAGGAAATAAAATTAATTTATATTTTGTAAATGTACTTGGGAAAAATGTTTTAGAAAATACAGAATTGAGTATTTAATAAATTCAGGTAATGCTAAAATTCACTTTTTGCAATGTCAACGTAATGAGGAAAAAATGTTGATTGATTAAATGAGAAGTGAGTTAATTGAAAAGCCCCCAAGATCAAGTTGAAACTTGAGCTTGTTTTTCTATTTTATTTTACTCTGACATTATTGCATTATACTACAACATCCTTGTGGTCCCAAAATAATATTTACTGTTTACAAACTCTCAATAGGGATTCAATGTCAAAAATTCTGCCTCTTGCCCTGTGGTGCTACAAACATAATTATGCCAATGTTAATATGCTGAACCAAATGCACATTAGACTAAAAAGTAACAATCCATGGGCTTTCATTCCATCTTTCTAATGTCTCAGTTGCTGAAGAATATTCTAGAATTTACTAGTGATTCACAACATGGGGAAATATATCATGAGGACATAATTCAAATTGCAGAAGAAACACTATGTCAAAACGGCCAAGAAAAATAAGTCTCATGGCAGAAAATTCATCTTCTACCATACTCATCTAATTCATGTATACAATAAATTTTACTTTTAAAACAATTTGGAGGAAATCTCAAATTATAAAACACCAGTTGGGTATTTAATAAGTTTTTGTTTGTTTGCTTTGTTATTTATTTTGCTTTAACTGTATAGAAAGAAATAGAGTGGGGGAAGTGGGACAATTAAGTCACTCCCTAAACCATAGGGACAGTCCAGAGGGACAAGGTGAGTCATTGTATGGTCACACTGCCCCATGCTGAGCAATGAATTCCACGTTCTTAATTCTCTGCTAAACCCTACTTTTAGCAGCAACACCATCTCCTACCCACAATTTTGAAATTAAAATGAAAATGACAATATGAAGGTAAAATCAGATATAAAATGAATGAAACTGTTACATTCACCTTACTTGACATAAAGATTCACACATTTCTTTACTGAACTGATGTCTAATCAGATTCCTTTTCCACCCATCCCCACAAGAGGTATTTATTTTCCTTATATTACTGAAACATTTGATTTCATAGTACATTTTGTTCCAAGTGTTTCAGATAAAGTATTATATACCTGTGTAGCTGCTACTTCAATGAATACTCACACACACTTCTTTCAGATTCTAGATTGCCTTTGAAGTTCCCTGGAGAGTCACATGCTGCAATCTGGAACCACCATGACCAGACTTACAGCATTAGCAAAGAGGCCATATTCTCAGGTTACTGCTGACAGCTCAAGACATTTACTGGATTTGTGGCCTGGGGCAATTTTAATTTTATCTTTGTTCAATTTCTCATTTATAAAATGCAACAATACTTATTTTATGAGTTAGTTTAAATGATGGAGACATTGTATCTGTGTATTCAAAGCTCAGGAGACACACTAAGTACCTTACAAATGGGAATTATCAATTTGACAAAGGTTTTCTTTTTTGAATTTTATTATTTGTTAAAAAGAAAAAAAAAATTCCTATTAATGCAGCATTAAACTGCTTTTGTTAAAATGAAGTGATTTGAGTCAAGAAACTTTCTGGATTTTAGTGATTAATAGAAGGGATCCCTGAAAGTTAAATCTATCACTTTAGATGTGCACAGTGATTTTAAAATAATTTTGTTATTTTGTCCTCCTTTTTGACAGTTCAATAGTTGCATAATTATGTCCTCAGAATGAATGTATATCTTCTTCTGGGAAGTGTCTGTTCAGCTTCTTTGCCCATTTATTGATGGTTTTGTTTTTGTTTTTGTTTTTATTTTTGTTTTTTTTGGTGTTTTTTGAGTTCTTTACATATCCTGGAGATTAGTGCTCTATCTGACGTGAATGTGGCAAAAATTTGCTCCCATAATGTAGACTCTTTCTTCACCTCATTGATTGTTTCTTTTGCTGAGAAGAAGCTTTTCAGTTTGAGTTTATCTCATTTATTAATTGTTGATTTTATTTCTTTCATGTTAGGAGTCTTTTATACATTTGATCAACAAATATGAAAAAAATGATCAACATCTCTAGTAATTAGAGAAATTCAAATCAAAACTACTCTAAGATTTCATGTCACGCTAGTCAGAATTGCAATAGCAAGAATATAGACAATAATAAAAGTTGGCGAGGATGTGAGGAAAAAGGCATACTCATGCATTGTTGGTGGAACTACAAATTGGTGCAATCAATCTAGAAAGTAGTATGGAGATTCCTTCCAAAACTTGGAATGGAGCTATCATTTGACCCAGCTACCACACACTTGGTCTATACCCAAAGGACTTAAAATCAGCATACTATAGTAATGCAGCCACATTAATGTTTATAGCAGCTCAATTCACAATAGCTAAATATGGAAACAACCTAGGTGTCCTTCAATAGATGAAGGGATAAAGAAATGGTGGTATATATATACAATGGAATATTATTCAGCATTAAAAGAGTATAAAATTATGGCATTTGCAGATAAATAGATGGAGTTGGAGAATATTATGCTAAGCAAAGTAAGCCAAGCCCAAAAAACCAGGGGCTGAATGTTTTCTCTGATAAATGTATGCTGATCCACAATGGGGTGGGGGAGGCATGGGGAAAATGGAGGAACTTTGATGGGGCAAAGGGGAGGGAGGGAAAGGGAGGAGTCATGGGGGTAGGAAAGATGGTAGAATGAGATGGACATAATTACCCTAGATACATGTATGACTGCAGGTATGGTGCAACACTACATCATGTACAACCATAGAAATGTGAAGTTGTGCTGCAATTGTACACAATGAATCAAAATGCATTCTGCTGTCATATATACCTAATTAAAATTAAAAATAAAAATATAATGTCCTCAGAACTCTGAAATTTGGATATAAATTGCACAGGGTAGTTACAGTTATATGTATACACAGAAGAAAAATTAGAAACAATCTTAAATCTAAAACACGAACACTATAATCCATTAAGACATGTTTAGCTATAATTCTCTGTTAATTTTCAGTAAATTAAATGCATGCATGCATATTAATAAAATCAATGATGATGAAAAAATCTTTACTATAAGGTTATAAAACCTATTCTTCAGTGTTTAGTGCAAACTTGACATCAATAAATAATAACCCTGTAAAAATATGGCTGTTCTCAATTTAGTAACTTCATATTCACTTTGAAAATTAATATATTATTTTATAATATAAAAAATTGATTATGTGGGACAATAAGCACAAAAAGCCTGTCAGTATGAGCATTAAATTGTCATAGTTATTTTTTATTTAAATCTAACTTTAAATCTTTGGAAACACTTCTTTTAATAATGAAGATTTCTTTGTAATGTCATTTTAACAAGTGAATTTAGTTATTGAAACTAAAATGAGAAAAAAGTAATTATGGAAAATGAAATTGTTTAAGTTTCAAATGTACAATGTATAATTAGTATCTTAGTGTAATTCCATTGCATAAATACTCTGCCTTGTAATTCTAGAGCCAGTAAAGTATTAAATTCTTTCCATAATGGATTCATTTGAAGAAAGATAAAGCCTCTGGAAGTCAATCTTAATGTGTTCCCATTTGGGGTAGTACTACTAACCATGGAATTATTTTATCAGCAAGAAAATAGCTTTCTGTAATAGTTATAAATATTGCTAGCAGATGAGGAACCTTTAATGAAGGTCGAGGTTAATTGTTTAGCAGTAATGACCACTGTGGTGAGTGCTACTGCAGTTTCCATGATAATCCTAGCCGGGCAGGTTTGGGGGTATGTCTTTCAGCCCAAATTGAAAAAATATGACCACAAAGTGTTTCACATTAAGAATAGACACTTACTTTGCATACAACCAGAAATTTGTAAAAATGTGCTCTATATGTGTAATGTGAAATGTAATGCATTCTGCTGTCATTTATAACAACTTAGAATAAAAAAATAAATAAATTTAAAAAATAAAATAAAAATTAAAAAAAAAAGATATGGAGTCATGCTCTATTGGACTAAATTTAAGGGGGAAAAAAGAATAGACACTTACAAATATCTACTATTTTAGGTGCATTAATTAGCTTTCAAAGCATGATTTTTTAATATTGATATGTACTATTACATACACACTGTATAATATATTGATCAATCATTTATGTTTTCTAAACTCTTTTTAATAAATATGGTCTTATGGATATTTAACTCAGTTTTTCCAAAATTTATTTATTGTGCAAAACAAGAAAACAGTGATGATGCACATTTGGTTACAAAATATTCTTCCTTTCTTTCTGCACCTGCAGGTCAGGGAGGAAAGCTTTGTAAAAACAACAGTGGGCAGGTTCCATTGCATTGATTCCATTGACTATGTGAGGGCTATCCATCTTCAAGATGAAAAAAAAATGCATCCAGAATCCCATTGCCTCTACCTACTCTATCAGTGTTTCAAGCTATATTTTAACACTTCTCTAATAAAAGTCTGAATTCTAGACCACACTAGTTTCACAATCCACAATTAATGCTATCACAAAAATTTATATATTTAACCATGTAGGGTGAGGAATGAGTTCTTAAACATGACAAAAGTCAATGAAAAATTAAATTTTATGTGTCCTACTACATTGTAAATCAATATCTATGCCAGCCCAAAGACCCACAGATAAAAGCCAATCCACAGAAAAGTAGAATATGTGCACAGAAAACAAACTGATATTCAGAAAATATAATAAATATGAATCTTGAAGGTATAAACTCAGTACTGGCTTAAGGGGGACAAATATAGTGGAGTAGAAGAAGAGTGCAATGGCTCTGAATTCAAGCAGTGGGAATACTGCTTCTCAGTAAAGTGTATGACAGAAAATTCATTGAAATTCAACATCAGAATGAAAGATTCACAGAAATTCTGGTGCTTTGAACACAGGGCAGGAAAGACTACCTTGAGAATCCAAACTATAAAGCTGTGGTGCTAGTTTCCTGTGGAGGAAAAGAAGGAAAAGCAACCAAGACAGAGAGAGGGGACAATGGGGTGGGGGTTAGGGGAATGGAGGAAGGGAGAGAGAGATATTAAGAAGTTGAATCAATGGAAAATAAAGTCACAGGGACCTGGTGGAACAGAAGAGTGACTTGAGTGACCCAGAGGCAGCGCAGCACCACTGGAGAGCAGAGAGCTGATGTTGGGGGTGACCACCTTGAAGCAGTGGCGCTGTGGCTTCTTCCTGCTACAGCAGGCAGCTCAGGAGCCCAGGAATTCATAACACCTATTAGCAACTAGTTCCTGTCAGCTCCTGCATGAGATCTAGAATCTACCTGGAAGGGCCTGTTGAGGGCAGGCAGAGAAAGAATGGCTATCAGAGAAACTCAGGCTGGGATGGAGTGTGGAATGTGGTTCACTTTCCCTCTGGGTTTGGCAGCTTGTGAGATTAGCCAGAGAGAAACCAGAAAATAGGAAGGCAGGCACATTTGCACTCGGTCTGATCCTGGGAAGAATATATTTGTGGGCAATGTAAGACCAAGGGAGACTTAGTTGCTTTATCCCAATACTGGAGTTCTCAGGAGCCACCCCCAGTCCCAGCTCCTGTGTCCAGATCCAGATTCTCAGCAAAGATCAGCATTTATAGGACAATAGAGTGTGTGTTTAGTTATTTTCTCTGGAGCAGATCTCTCACAACAGTTATGTTTTGTTTTGGGTGCTGGGTATTAAACTCAGGGCACTCTACCACTGAGCTATACTCCCAGTCTTCTTTAATTTCTTTTATTTCAAGACAAGATCTTACTCAATTGCTTTGCCAAGTTGCTGAGGCTGGACTTGAACTTTCGAACCCCCTGCCTCAGCCTCCAGAATCACTGGGATTACACACCTCCCTCTCCATGCCCAGCTATCTCACAATAAAGTTCAAAAAGTCAGAACTAAAAGCCCCCTTCCTGAACTTCATGTTTAGAACTTTGAATCAGCCCTGCCCTGAGAGTGCATCTACCTAGTTTGCATGGATGAAACTTTAATTGTCACTACTTCTCATTCTATCTTAAACCAGCAAGAAGAGACGTTGAGAGCTATTATAACTAGCTTTGCTTCCAGGCCACTCTAACTTACTAACTCAAAAAAGACAGGTTTTGCAATCACAGCAGTTGCTCTCCTAAAGGGCCATATAGTCCACGAAGAAATGAAATAAAGTTCAGTATGGCATAGGCAGTAAATTGCCATTCTTGTCTACGGTTTTGCCTACCTTAGCAAAGAAAATCCCTTCATTTTTCATTATGATTTTGTTTCTAATTTTTATCGCTTTTCTTCTTTCTTTCTTTCTTTTGTTATTTCCCCTTCTTTTGACTGTAGACGGGGAGAGGTTTGTTTTGGTTTGACTTTTGTTCATTTGTTTTGGCTCTCACTTTATTTCTCTTACTACACCTTCTCTCCTCTTTTTATTAGCCAAATTTAATGCTTCTCCCTTTCTCTTTCTCGTTATTTATTTATTTATTTTAGTTACTTCGTACTCCTCCATTTTTTTACCACCATCACTTTTTACTTCACTCCCTCTTTAACTCCCCCTTTGAACAATTTAGATCTTCTTTTGCCTTTCTGCCCCCATTTTCTTTTTTTTTTAATGAACTGCAATTTTACTATCTTCAGGAAGAATTTAGTTTATATAATTACACCTACACCATTTATGTTGTTGCATTATACTGAGGAGGCATAATTGACACTTGCTATATTCCTTAATGCTACATGAAGTTTGCAACTGTTTAATATTGTTAAATACTGACCCCACCATTTCTCTTTTTGTAGTAGTAGTGTATATGTTGTATATTAATCACTACTGTTGCTTCTGTTGCTCATTTTCCCTTTATCTAAGAGGGGCTGGAAAGCAACTAATACTCTATAAGTTTACAGATAGAGACATTGCAGCTGAACTACAGCCACAACTCAGCAAAATGACAGTGTTTCTTCCTCCACACACAAACTAGCCCACTCAAGCTTAAACTATACTTTAAAACAGAATATGGGAAAGAAAAACTCCAAATGAATGTCTAGGCCCAAAGTAGGAATGAATAGAGGGGAACTTCAGGTCCCTCTTGTAAACATATACTCCTAGAGAAAGATTCCAAAATTATGGCTCATAAAATTTCTCAGTGTTGCAGTAGTGCTATCAGAGTGAATTAATTCAGCAGTTCTGCAGCAGCAAACTGAGAGGCATTGGTGATTGATACTAACACTAGGACTAAACTGAATGTATGCATTGAAGCTAAAAGATACCAAAAATACAGGACTTTTTACAAAAGAAATACCTACAAAGAAAAGGACTTTCTCACAAAGAGAAGGAGGAATGAATCTTGCCAGATACACAAGTCCAAGACCTCTGAAAACACAAGGAAATAGGCAAACAAGTCTACCCCAAAAGTTATAATCGCCCAACAAAGGAACACAGAGACATGGAAGGGGATGACTATTCCGAGAAATAATTTTTAAAAGAAAATATTAAAATTATCAAAGGGCTAAAAGAAAGGTTTATAAAATGAATTAAAGTGTGAATTAAGAGAGAGATTATAGGAGGTGTGAGACCATTTCAATGAAGAGATAGAGATTGTGAAAGAAAATAATCAGACTTCCTGGAAATGGAAGACAAAATAAACAAATTAAAAAATCACCAACAGACTATATTATTTAGAAACCAGACCCTCAGGCCTCAAAGATGGTTTTTTCGAATTGTCACACTCAGTAGACAATAAAGGAAAAACTAAAAGAATTTGATAAAAATGTATAAAAACTCTAGGATAATATTAATAGACCAAACTTAAGGGTCAGAAGGATAGAAGACTACAGAGAAATACAAGCTAATGGCATTGAAAGTATTTCAGTAAAATAATAGCAGAAATTTTAAAAAAATCTCAGGTATAGAATAGAGATCCACATATAGGATGCATGCAGAACCCAAATAGACATGATAAAAAGAGGATTTCTCCAAGACACATCACAACCAAAATGCATAACATAGAGAATAAGATAGAATATTAAAAGACACAAGAGCAAAATGTCAGAACACATTTAGTGGTAAGCTAATAAGACTTACTTCAGACTTTTCAAAGTAGACTCTAAAAACCAGGAGGGCTTAGAATGAGATAATCTAAGCTCTAAAAGAACACAATTGTCTGCCAAGGTTGCTTTATCTGGCAAAGCTATCATTCAGAATTAAAGGAGAAATGAAAACTTTCTTCAATAAAGAGATTCCAAATGGAAAAATCTCTCCACAAGCACAATGACACAAATGAAAAGCATCCCCCCTTAATAACTCTCAATGTAAATGATCCCGACTCTCCAATTAAAACTCATAGGCTATCAGAATGTATTTTAAAAAGAAAGTGACCCAACCATTGTTTTCAAGATACTCATCTTACAGGCAAAAAAATACACAAACTGAGAGGAAAAGGATGAAAAAAAGTTATTCCATGTAAAGGAGTCTGAACAAACTGATGTAGCAATTCTCATAACTGACAAAACAGATTTCAAGCAAAAATTAATGAGATGAGGCAAGGAAAATCACTACATGCTATTAAAGGTAGCAGTACAACAAGAAGATATAACTATAGCCAATATATATACCCCCAATATTGATGCACCTAATTACATAAAATACTTCTTGATAAAAGTAACTCATAGTTTTAATATATCCCTCTCAAGAGCAGGCAAGTCATTTACACAAAAAATCAATAAAGAAATTTCTAAAGTAAACAATATAATAAATCACATATATCTACCAGGTATTTATAGAATATTTCACCTAGAAACATATGAATACAGTTTTTATCATCAATTCATGGAAACTTTTCTAAAATAAAACATAATTTAGGACATAAAATAAGTCTTAGCAAATAAAAAATAATCAGTATTACTCCATATATATGATGGATTGAAATTAAAAAATCTGAAGAAAGAAAACTTATAGAAATTGCATAAACCTGTGAAGACTGAACAATACTCTTACTACCTGAAGAATTGATCATGAAAGAAATATGAAGAGATTTTTAAATTCCTAAAATGAAGGCATAATATAATATACTACAATCTTGGGGACACTATGAAGGCAGTTCTTTTTTTTTTTTAATGATTTTTTAAATTGTGTTTAAACATAAAATCTACCATTTTAACTATACTATGAAGGCAGTTCTAAGAGGAAAGTCTATAGCATTAAGTGCCTATATTAAAAAAAAAAAAAAAAAAACCCAAATAATCAATCTGCAGCTAAAACTCAATGCCCTAGGAAAACAGGAAAGATTGAATTCCAAAATTAGTAGAAGACAGAAAATAGTTAAGATCAGAGCTGAAATTGGTGAAATAGAAAATTTAAAAAATAGAAAAGATTTATACAAAAAAAGGAGTAGGTTTTTTGAAAAGTTAACAAGATTGATAAACCCATTTCCAAAATAAACAAAATAAATACAAGTCCAAAATTAGCAAAATTAGAGATGAAAAAGGAGATATCAACGGAGACATTTTTGAAATGCAGGGAATAATTAAGGACTATTTGATATCTTATATTTCAATACATTGGAAAATCTAGAAGATATTCACAAACTTGCACCCACATATGACCTATCCAAATTTAACCATGAAAGTATAGAAAACTTAAACAAACAAACATCAAGCAAGAGACTGAAGTAATAAAAAAGCTTTTAACTAAGAAAAGCCTAGGACCAAATGGCTTCTCATTTGATTTCTTCCAGACCTTTAAAGAAGAACTAACATCCATCCTCCTCAAATTATTCCATGAAATAGAAAGTGAGGTAACACTTTGAAACTCATTTTTGGAAGCCAGTATCACCCTGATAAAAAACCCAATGGAGACAAAACAAAGAAAACTACAGACAAATATCCCTGATGAACAGTGATGCGGAAGTTCTCAATAATACATTAGCAAGTGGTATTAAAAAACAGGTTGAGAACATTGTATGCCATGATCAAGTTGGATTTATCACAAGAATGCAAGTTTGCTTCAACAAACTTACCCCAGTAAATGTGATTCATCACATATAAAATCAAGGAGAAAATCACATGATTATTCATTAAATGCAGAAAAAATTTTAGTAAAGTTTCATTACCCATTCATATTAAAAGCAATGAGTAAACTAGAGATAGAAGAAAAATTCCTGAACATCTTAAAAGCTATATATGAAAAATTGGAAGTCCACATAATAACAAAAAGGAGAAAAACTGAAAGAATTTCTTCTAAAATCAGGAGCAAGAAAAGGATATCCACTCTGACCACTTTTACTCAATATACTTCTTGAAACTCCAGTAGATTGAAGGGATACATACAGGGAGAAAAAAATTCAAAATATTGTTGTTTTCTGTACATGATTCTATTCCTAGGTGATTCATTCCCCGCTTGGGGATAAAGAAACCTCCACCAAAAGACTTCTAGATCTGATAAACAAATTCAGCTAAGAAGCAGGATACAAGATCAATATACAAAAATCAATAGTTTTCTTATACTCTAATAATGAATCTTCCATGAAAGAAACCAAGAAAACTATTCCATTTGCAATAGCCTCAATAAAAAATATTTAGGAATAGGTGAAAGATGTCTACAATGAAAATTATAAAGTACCAAAAAAAAAAAAAAAAAAAAAAAAAAAAAAAGAAGAAGAAGAAAGAAAAAAAAAAAAAAAAAAGAAATTGAGAAAGATCTGAGAAGATGGAAAGACCTACCATGTTGCCATGTTCACAGACAGATAGAATTAATATTGTGAATATGGCATTGTGACCAAAACAGTCTACAGATTTATTGCAATTACTTCAAAATATCAATTACCTTCTTCACAGTAATGGAAAAAAAATCCTCCTAAAATTTATATGGAAAAAACAGAAGACCCAGAATAGCAAAAGTAATCCTGAAAAACAAGAATGGGGCTGAAGGCATTCCAATACCTGATTGCAAATTATACTACACAGATATAGTAACAAGAACAGCATGGCATTGGTATAAAAAGAGACATGAAGACCAATGGAAGAGAATAGAAGATGAAGATAAATTCACATAAATGCAGTCATTTGATCCCTGATAAAGGTGTAGAAATATACATTGGATAAAAGATAGCCTTCTTAACAGTGCTAGAAAAACCATATATTCATATGTAAAAGAATTAAACTAGATCCTTACCTCTCACCCTGCACAAACATTAACTCAGAGTGGCTAAAAGACTAGAAATTAGACTGGAACCAGTGAAACTCAAAGAACATACTTACAAAAAAAAGTTAAAAATATCTACAATATATTCAGTTTTAAAAATAGGTAGCAATTGATCATGGGTGATAATTTATTGATGTCAATTATTATATTCAACTTTTCTTTTGTAGAATCAAATTAATTATCCTTATCATGTACTGAGAGAATTGAAAAAAATGTCAGAGTGGTTCAGACTTCTATGAGGATCTCCCATATAGCACAATCATGAATGTCTTCATATTTTAGTGATTGGTGGTCCCAGTATCTGACTTCTTTGAATAATCTTTACTGTTGTTATTATTGCTTTTCTTATTATTTGTTATTTTTTCTTAATATTTGTATTTTTGTTTTAGTTGGACACAATACCTTAATTTTATTTGTTTATTTTTATGTGATGCTGAGGATCCAACCCAGGGCCTTGAATGTGCCAGGCAAGTGCTCTACCGCTGAGCCACAACCCCAGCCCCTTATTATTTGTTATTTTTATCATTGAGTATTTATATCCCATGGAAATTAATAAATCTTTGTATACCCATCATCTAGTTCATTAATATTAACATTTAGCCTTAATTTTTTGAAAAATTTATTTGTCAAATCACTGGTCAATCCAACAGAAATACAATCTATATTCTTTTTTCTTCTATCTTTGTATTATCATATTTTAAAATATTCCCAGGATTATCCCAATGTTCGTTTTTATTTTTGTACTTTTAATTGAGGTTGAGCATTTTTTCATGTGTTTAGCAGACATCTGGTTCCTTTTTTCTTGATTAGACTATTGGTGTTCTATGCCTACTTTCTTCCCAGTTTTTTATACTGTTTACCTTAAACATTCCTGTTTATTATATTTTCTGAGCATATATATATATCATCAATTTTTATACATATATACTACTTATCTGTGGCTTGGCTTTTATCTCAGCTCTTTGGGTAGCATAAACATTGATTTATAATGTAGTAGAACACATTAATTTTTATTTTATTATTTACGTTTTATGTCATGTTTAATAAATTATTCACCATATTATATTTATAAAATATTCTCTTACATTTTCTTTTTTAAAATATTTTTTTAGTTGTAGGTGGACACAATACCTTTATTTTATTTATGTGGTGCTGAGGATCGAACCCAGGACCTCACACGCACTCTACCTCTGACCCATAGCCCCAGCCTCTCTCTTACATTTTCTTCAAAAACAATTACAGTTATTTTTCCCCCCATTTTGCAAACATCACTTGAATGTTTGTGTAGCTCTTTGGAAATATGTCAAGTTTCAGCAGATTGTTGTATTTATAAAAAATCAGAAAACGAAATAGAGGCATCAGTCCTGGTCTTGACCCTGTTGGCGTTGAAGAGAGAAGTTGAAGAAGCATGACTTTGGGTGACCTTTGATCAGGTTCCAGTGCCTAATTATATCACCAGATTAGGTGATGAATCATTGTGGTAAAGAGCAGATGCCACCAGACCTTGGCTGGAGGGAGCACAGAGATGTAGGATGATTTTCCTCTTAGGGTTTCTCTTCATCCCACTCACTCCAGCATAATATATGAAGCTAATACAAGAGAGATTCCCTTCTTTCAATGTGGTGCAGCTTTATGCTGATCACATTTGGGAGAATATACACTTTTTAGAATAATTTGTCTTGAAAATTCTTTGAAAATATTGCAAAGATTCTATTTCCCAGTAAGGTCATACAAATTAAATTAAAATAACCAAATTTCTATCCCTATTTTATATTTTTAAAATGTCAAACTTCCTTTCTAATCAACTAGCTCCTGTGCATGGCTTTCCCTTTACTTGCTAGTGACTATCTGAGGATTCTCTAGAAAGTTAGGTTGGGCATGGGGGTGGGAGCTCCATCTTTTGCTGTGTCTTATTAGGACAAAATTTGGAAAAGGCCCTGAGTCAGTTCTATTTTTGTTTGGTAAACAGAATCATGCAACTCTTTCTATCTCCAACATTTTCATCTCATAAATTTATTACTCTGTAGCTTGAACTCTTGGGTAACCCATCATTAAAGTGACTATATTAGTAAATATACTTCATGAAACAGCACAGTAGTTTTCCAAGCTGAAATATCTATTTCCTTGCTATCTACTCCTCAATCTTTTAAAAAAATAGATTCCAGTTACATGAATCCTTCTCCTTCTCTATTGCCCCATATCCAGATCCTTATCAAAGCTGAGTGCATGGGGTAATGAAACTTCAGAAGGCCAGAAAGACAGATCCTGGCGGAAACTCCTTATTATTTCCCACCATCATTCTCCTTTCTCTTCCTTTTAGATATAGAATGCACCCCACATACATACCCTACTCAGTTTTAGTTAGGTCTATGGTAGTCAAACTCCATACTAAATTTCACAAAATTCCTGGTAGCTATTGGTGAATAAACTGGGAAAAATGGGATGTGAGTTAAAACATCCTAATCATTTAATTAAAGAGAATCTTACTCTAAAGTTTGCCTTGACTTTTCCGAATGGGCCAGGAAATGAATGCCACTGTGACCTCCCTGGATCCAGAGTCATAAGCCATATACTAAGGATGACGCAACCCACCTGCCAGCTTGCATCCTGACTGGCATCTGAAGGGCAAAAACCACACCAGGACCGCCTTGTAGTAAAAGGGGTTTATTAACTGGCCCCTATGGCCTATGGGGACCAAAGGGGACACGTGGAGAGAAGGGAAGGGAAGGAAAGGTTGGGGCAGAAGAGGAAAAAGGGGGCGAGTTTTTGCCTGGTGGGGGTTTCAGTAGCGACTTGAGGGGTCTGAAGGACTGACTCCATAGGCTGCCAGGGGTCGGAATTGAGACTTGTACACTGGGGATTGGCTCAGAAGGGGAGAGCCTGACCTGGGGTGAATCCCCATGAGAGGTGAGTTTTCCCAGGATCAGGAAGGGTGGGGACTCGGAGCCCGCCAACAGTGGATTCTCAAGAGAGATGGGCACTTCCAGGAAGGCACCTGGGGGCCTGAATTTTATCTAACAGCATTAGGTACTGAAGTTTGAACAATTAAGAAATAAGTAAACTTTCATCTTATAGAAGCCACTGTACTATGGAGTCTTTTAGAGGAGTTTCATTTCTACTCTAAATAACACAATGGCTTACTTATAAGGCCGTCTGGTTCAACACAAAGTCTTTGACCTCCATACCTGAACCCAAAGTTTCCTAAGAAGAAATAAACCCTACCTGTTGTTTAGCAGTAGTTCCTTTTCTTCCCTCTCTTCTACTATGAGCAGAGAGCTCATTCCTAGGGAGACCCTAATGATACCTAGAACTTATATAATTGAATCCCTTATACCCCTGCACTCCACAAATACTGAATTCTGAGGAAGGGCTGTTGATCTTTCTTCTAGATCTCAGTTGGCTTCAGTCATCTCTTTATTGCTTTGCATTTCTCTCTAGTTTATCATGCACAGGAGCACTTTTTTTTTTTTTCTTTTCTTTTCTTTCTTTTTTTTTTTTTTTTTTTTTTTGTACCAGGGATTGAATTCAGGGGCACTCAACCACTGGGACAATCCCCAGCCCTTTTTTGTATTTTATTTAGAGACAGGGTCTCACTGAGTTGCTAAGTGCCTCGCCATTGCTGAGGCTGGCTTTGAACTCGCAATCCTCCTGCCTCAGCCTCCCAAGTGCTGGGATTACAGGCGTGTGCCACCGCACCCGGCAGGAGCACTTTCTTATGCATAAAACATCACTACAATTTTTTTCTTGCTTTGCTTAATCTATCAGTGGTATGTTATGTGTTTGGAGAAGATGGGATGCATCAAAGCACAGACTGCTTGAATTATATCGCCCTAACATTCTTTAGAAAGGGCCCTAAGGAAAATTTGAAGATATGTCAGGTTTCCAAAATTTTATATACATTATTTTGTTCATTTCTTGGTGGATAAAATAAATGAAACTTTTTTTTTTTTTTTTTTTTTTTTTTTTGTAAAAAAAGAAGGACTTTTTCACTTAATAGGTTTGTTTTTAAAATGATAGATAAGTATAGAAGCAACTGGGCAGATAGGTTAGTGTTGGGTATACTGGAGAGGTTCAGGATTTTTGGAAGGTCAGCAGTGATAAAGCATATTCATAGATTAATTCTAGCTGATGGGATTGCATTTTCCCTGCTTCTATTTTTCTATATTAAATACACATTACTTTCATAGAAAAACTAATTATTTTTATTTAAAGAAAATTTCTAAGGACATATTTTCATGGGCATTTTAAAATTTTGTTTATAAGATGATCAGAAAAAATCAAGCTGGGAGTGAGAAAGATAAGATAGTTGTTAACTAAACTGTCCAAAATGTCCTGCATAACATTGTTATGATTTCTTCCTTTTGGAAGAAGAAATAGTAATGTTGTAACATGTTTAGGTTACATATTGATTATTTTTGGATCACTGAACTAGGCCAGATGGAAGACTTGTTTTGTTTTGTTTTTTTTTTAATATTAGCAAAACAATCTGTTTTCCCAAGTCACATTGTCTGGTGATACCGTAATGAGTAGCCTTTCTCTCTCCATTGCCTTTGACTGGCTCACAGGAGAAGAGAAATGAGTTACAGATGGCTTATTGCATTGAAGGCAGTGCTTCTATTAAAGATAGTTCTCAGCAAGGAGCAGAAGTGGCCATGCTTGGACAGCACTAGAAGGATGATGGGTGCCAGGCCACGATTGGAGGTTGCAGTTATATTTGCTCTCTTTACCTAATCATGAGATTTAATCCTAGTTTTCCAGAGAGAAGAAATAAAGGGATCTTCAGTATTAAGCCTAAGTTCATAAAAAATCAACACTTCACCTCCCATCAGTCATATTCATGATAAGGTGAACTGCCTGGATAAAATGATACTACTAAAAGATAATTGGGCTAAGCCATGTTGGTATAAATTCATCAAATAAAATACTGTTTACTTGAGCATATGAGAGAAAACATTTGACCCTTGATTTTCTGAGTCTGACTTATTTCTCTTAGCAGGATCTTCTCCAGTTCCATGCATTTACCAGCAAATGACAGGATTTTGTCCTTATTTGTGGTTAAGTAAAACTAGGAGTAAAATGGGTGGAATTGGATATCCTAATATAGGGAAGATCAGTACAAGGAGATCAAGAGATATGGGTGGAAAAGTGGAGGAAACAAGGAATGAATTTAACAAAATTATGCTGTTTGCATGTACAAATATGCCATAATGGATCTCACTATCTCTATAAAGCATCAATCAAAAATAAATAAGTAAATGAGTAAAATGAAGACCAATAGAGTAGAGGAAGGAGAATAGGGTAAGAGAGGAGAGGAGAAAAGCAGGGTTGGGGAGGGGTACCAGAGACTAAAATGGAGTAACTCAAATTTGACAATGGTATGATTTTGTCAAAATGAACTCAACTATTATGTATAACTATAACGCACTAGCAAAAAAAAATGGCAAACGTTTGTAGTATGGAAATTATTTACTTTGATCCAGTGATAGTTCTTGGAAGGAAGAATTTAAAGATATTAAAAATTCAGAGAAAATTATTCAGGTTGTTTCTAATATAATTGTGAAAATCTACTTTACATAACGTATTTGCAGTTTCTAATTATCAGACAGATCATGGGGGTAAATCTTCCTTTGGTTGCCTCTGAAGGGCCATTGTAGAGCATGGGAAGCTTTACAGGCTTGGTTGCTCTTTAACAATACCATTTGGTATTTGGGGCCTTTGAAGGTCTCAACTGCCAAATAAATAATCCTAGCCAGTTTGAGCCATTGAATCTGGTACTTAAAAAAAAAAAAAAAAAAAAAAAAAAAGAATATATATATAGATTTTTTTTTTTTTTCTCTTTCTTTCATTGTCAATCAGCTTGCTGTGAATAAAACTATTTACTCTGCAATTGCAGCCTCCAAAACATTCCTAACAGTTAAAATTATGGGAGTAAACTTTGTTGACAATTCACTTTCTTGGAATTTACTGTTGTATTAGAAAATAAGTTTTAGAACAAGTTTTGGGAAAATATTTTTAAAAACACAGTAAATTATTACTTTATGCATATTATGTAATTCCATCATATTGTATAAAAAGAGAAGTATGTAAAACACATGTTTTCTAATTTTTTATTATAATAGAATCTGTTTTTGTTTTTTTTTGGTACTGGGGATTGAACTCAAGGGCACTCGACCACTGGGCCACATCCCCAGCCCATTTTTGTATTTTATTAGAGACAGGGTCTCACTCAGTTGCTAAGTCCCTTGCCATTGCTGAGGCTGGCTTTGAACTTTCAATCCTCCTGCCTCAGCCTCCCAAGTGCTGGGATTACAGGTGTGTACCACAGTGCCCAGCTAGAATCTGTCTTAAGCAAGTATTTGGAGAAAGAAAATATTTCCTGTCCCTTAATGCAAGTTTCCTGTGTTTTTTCTTCTACAAACGTTTTTTGTTTTGATGATATAATGTTTAGGACATATAAAACTATTTTTGAATATGAGAAATATTGACTGTTACAGAAATTATATTTTTCATTAAATACACTATTATCATTGTCTTAAAAGACTTAATGTACTTTCTTAATTGCCTAAATTAAATTTAGAGCATAATTAAGTGCTAAAGAAATACTTATTTTTTTGCCTTAAATGTTAGTTTTAATGTTATAATTTAATTTTATATAACAGTAGACCTCAGTATTAGTTTTCTACTTGGAGATTTCTTTGTTTTCTAGTCTTCTTATTAAAGATTTTAGTTTTGACTTTCATCTTTAAGAGTTGAGATTCATGTACACATTATGTGGTTGCCTGTGCCAATGTGGATGCTGTATACCCTGTCACTGAACAGAGCACTGAACAGAGCACTACAGTGTGATTTTTAAATTTAACGTGTATTCATGAAGGGAAATTATTTTTATATTTTCTTCAGCAATAATCATTTCTATATTTTTAAATAAATCGTACTTTTACCTTCTGATTACTCTTTTATACAACAAGGCTTTCTGCTACTAGATGACTAATATCATGCCTTCCCTACCTGCAAACATGTATTTGTTGTTTTAAAGATATCATAAATGTGGCTGGGGATATAGCTCAGTTGGTAGAGTGCTTGACTCACATGCACAAGCCCCTGTGTTCAATCTCCAGTACCAAAAAAAAAAAAAAAAAAAAAAAAAAAAAAATATATATATATATATATATATATATATATATATATATATATGATGGTTTCTTTCATTTCACTCACAAGAAGAATCTGATTTATTTGCTATTGTTCATTAGTTTTTCATTACTATGTATGCTATAGGTTAACAATTGTAAATCTTCTCTTTAAAAAATCCTCAACTTATTTTTCAGTATAAAAAGATTTGTTGTAGAAAAACATTTAACACATTCCACTAATGTCACCAATGTATCAAAAATTCTTAAAACTTGGGCTGAGTGTGTAGCCGAGTGGTACAGTTTGTGCTTAGCATGGATAAAGTCCCAAATTCAATCCCCAGTACCATAAAATATTTTTAAAATTAGAGCATCCAAATTATTGTATATGTTTTCAACTTTACTATTAAGTATGAAAAATGAAGTATCCCAATAAAGATTCATCAGGAATTTATAAACTAAAATTTGGCTGTACCTGGAATTAATAAATGTGAGCACAGCAAGTATATAGACCATGAGGCAAGAATGAACAAAGTAGCTTCAAGGGTGAGAAAATTCCTGCATGTCTGGAAAAGGGGGAAACGTGTTTGAAGGTGTTAGGATGTGGGGGCCAAGGCAGATCTTGATAAGACTTGAATTTTGTGGAATCATTGAAGGGTTTTGAAGAAGGAGTAATACAATCTAATGTGTGGTATCAAAGATCATTGTTTGCTATATGGGAAAAGAACAAACAGGGGCTGGGGAAGAAACAGAGAGCCCAGGAAGAAGGTCAATAGAGCAGATCAGGTAAGATGGGTGATTGCTAGGACTCTGGTCTTAGAGGAAGAGGTAAGACAAGTCATCTTATATAGATTTGTTTTAAAAATAGATTTGACACAGTTTGGTAAAGAGTTAATTTGAGTTATGAAATGAAAAGTAAAAATCAAACATAGAAAATTTTGGCCTCAAGAAGTGTGAAGAATATTACACCTCCTGCTCCAGTTAGAGACCCTGCTGGAGATGGAAATGGGTGGGAAGTGATAGCAATAGTTTTCTAGAAATAAGAGGACAAATGAAGTAAGCAGTTGGGTATTTGATACAAGAGCCCAGTAAAGGAGTTGGAGCTAGAACAAACATTTATGAGAAACTGAAGATTACATTGTATATAAAAAGTCACTAGATGAATGAGATGCCCAAAGAGAATATGATACCATAGGAGTGAATATGAATAAAGACTTAAACATCTTTGTGCCATGTTTGTTTGTGTTTGCTTCTAGTGCTTCTGTAATTTCCACTTTTCTCATTTGATAAATGTTTAAATTGTAGGTAGATCTGTAGGCCAGCTTTTTTTTTTCTTTTCTGTTTTTATTAGTTCTAATCAGTACATCACAGTAGAAAGCTCTTTGATTCATTGTACATAAATGGAGCAGAATTTTTCACTTCTCTGGTTGTACATGAAGTAGAATCACACCATTCATGCAATCATACATATACCTAGGATAATGATGTCCATCTCATTCCACCATCTTTCCTACCCCCTTGCCTGCTCCTCCTCCTTTCCCTTTTTTGTTCCATCCAAAGTTCATCCACTCAACCCTTGTCTCCCTATTATGGATCAGCATCCACTTCTCAAAGAGAAATGCAAATCAAAACCACTCTAAGATTTCATCTCACACCTGTCAGAATGGCAGCTATTAAGAACACAAACAACAATAAATGTTGGAGAGGATGTGGAGAAAAATGCACACTCATACATTGTTGGTGGGACTGCAAAATGGTGCAGCCAATATGGAAAGCAGTATGGAGATACCTTGGAAAACTTGGAGTGGAACCACCTTATGACCCAGCTATCCCACTCCTTGGTCTTTACCCAAAAGACCTGAAAACAGCATACTACAGGGATACAGCCACATCAATGTTTATAGCAGCACAATTCACAATAGCTAAACTGTGGAACCAAATTAGATGCCCTTCAGTAGATGAATGGATAAAGAAAATGTGTTATATACACACAATGGAGTATTACTCAGCAATAAGAGAGAATAAAATCATGGCATTTTCTGGAAAATGGATGGAATTATAGAATATAATGCTAAGTGAAGTTAGCCAATCCCAAAAAGCCAAATGCCAAATGTTTTCTCTGATATAAGGAGGCCAATTCACAGCCCGGTTGGGATGGGGAGCATAGGAGGATTAGAGGAATACTAGAATGGCCAATGGGGAGGGAGGGGAAGGGAGGGGAAGGCAGGGGGCAAAAGGGTGAAGGAAAAAAAAGATGGTAGAATGAGATGGATATCATTACCCTAAGTGCATGTATGAAGTCATGAATGGTGTGAATATACTTTGCATACAACCAGAGATTTGTAAAAAAGTGCTCTATATGTGCAATATGAAATGTAATGCATTCCGCTGTCATTTATAACATCTTAGAATAAAAAGTAAATAAAATTTTAAAAAAATTAAAAAAAAAGAAAAGAAAACATTTATCCCCTGTTTTTTTGGGATTGGCTTACTTTGCTTAGCATGATATTCTCCAACGCATCCATTTACTTGCAAATGCATTAATTTTACTCTCTTTTAATGCTGAGTAATATTCCATTGTGTATATGTACCACAGTTTCTTTATCCATTCATCTACTGAAGGGCATCTAGGTTGGTTCCACAGTTTAGTTACTGTGAATTGTGCTGCTATAAAGGTTAAAATGGCTTCATCACTTAGTATGCTGCTTTTAAGTCCTTTGGGTATAGGAGTGGGATAGCTGGGTCAAATGATGGTTACATTTCAAGTTTTCTAAGTAATCTCCACACTGCTTTCCAAACTGATTGCACCAATTTGTAGTCCCTCCAGCAATTTATGAGTGTGCCTTTTCCCCCCAGCCTCACCAACACTTAATGTTGCTTGTATTCTTGATAATTCCCATTCTGACTAGAGTGAGATGAAATCTTAGAGTAGTTTTAATTTTCATATGTGTAATTACTAGAGATGTTGAACATTTTTTCACATATTTGTTGATCAATAGTATTTTCTTCTGAGAAGTGTCTGTTCAGCTCCTTAGCACATTTATTGATTGTGTTGTTTGGTATTTTTTAGCTCAAAAATAATTTGTTTTGCTTTTATGTCACATCTGTTCTGATTTAACACTTCCCTTAGGAGCACCTAAAATTCTTAGGTTAAATTTTCTTTTGTCTCTCTTAACTTATTCAAGTAAAAGCCAATCTGGACTTAAGTAAGGACAGATAATTCAAAAAGACTACTGCAATAGAGGAAAGGAAATATTGCAAGAGGAGAACACCCCAACTATAAGGTTCATGTGTTTTAAGGGTAAAGTAGAAAGGACTTTTCTTTTATAGAAAGGAGTGAACAGGTCTAGAAAGAACTGAGTGTAGGGCATTTGGATGAACAAATAGCATGATAGGTGAGAAGGGAATTTTTTCCCTGATCTCAATTTATTCTTGAAAGGGGTCCTTAAGGAGAGAATGTTCCACTTTCTGTTGCACTTAAACTCTAGAATTGGTCAAAGTCTAGGGACCCAGAAAAGGGGTGAGGATTGATTAAAGTCTGATCAAGTCAAATTAGAAAATTTCATGCAGCTTGGTGGAGACATACATTTCTGCTCATAATTGAAAAGACAAAACATGGGATTTCAAGGATCTGTTTGTGGCCTTGTCATAGATAAACAAGGGGAGTTTTGTTGAAAGAAAAGTGGTTCTCTGCAATGAGTTAATCCAAAAGGATGGGGAGATTTTTTTTTCTTTTTTTATTTATAAATAGTAGTATGTATTACAATTCATAATGCACATATATAGCATCTTTTTACACACAACTGTTTGTATACAAAGTATTTAAGTACCATTCAGATCTTCAATCATGCATTTAGGATAATGATATCCATCTCATTCAACCACCAATTTTTTTTTTCTTTATTCCCCCCTCCCTCCCCCCATGCTCCCTCCCTTCCCCTCCCTTTCCTTTGACCATTCTAGTGTTCCTCTAATCCTCCTATGTACCCCAGGATGGGGAGATATTTTAACCATTGCTGTTTTTCAAGAGCACAGAATCAGGCAGAGTTCACCATTTTCAACTTCAATAACATTTTTTCATCCTTTTTTTTTTAATCCTTATTATGAGAGAAAACTGTAAAGATTATTCTTGACTTCTATTTTCCATCCATTTGTGCTCAGTTTCCAATAAGAATTTGAGTTCACTATTGCATTTTCTATTTCCTTGAACTTTTTGCACTGATATAATTGATTTAGGTGTTTGTCTCATCTTGTTTAGGCTTGCCTTGTAGATATGCTTTCATGGAAGCCTTGTCGTGTCTTGTGTCCTACTGTGTATACAAGAGCCCTTTCTATATTTTACCCCTTTTTATTCTAGGAAATATTAAGAACTAAGTTTTTCTTCTAACAAAGACAAATATTGGATTCCTCTTGTGATTACAAATCATCTTGTTTGTTTTTACAGTTTTATTATTATTTCGTTTCCCTTTATTCAACCTGCAAAGAATATGGCTGTGTATTTAGTATTTATAAGTATCCATGATGATTGCTTTGTGCTGAGTCTTGCTCTTTGTCCAATTGTTGTTTTCAGAATTCTCATTTTTGATGCAAAACTAGAAGTAGGTGTGCTTAAACACATATTTCAATCACACCATGCAACCTAATCTCACATAGGAAAGTTTGCTTTTACTTGCTTCTCTGAAACATTAAAACATTGATACATATCTAGTAAGTTTGAAATGTACTTCAGTTATGGATTTTCCTACCCAGATCTGCTTCATAGATATTTGTCAAGAAGTAATTCTTTACTGACACTCTAAATTTCTGATTTATGTGCTGTCTCAGTGAGAGAGTCCAAAAGTTTAAAATGTCAAATTTATCCTTCAGAGAGATCATTGCTTTCATTTTGCTGGTAGAGAGCATGACTCTCAGAAGACAAGGATACAATAAGAAATTAATGAATGAAGAGACTATCAGGTTGGCATGACTCAGTAATGTTCCCTTTATTCCTTTATTATTATTCTTACTTCCAATCATTTACTGATGATGCAGGTACTTAGTAGGTTAGGTTTCCTTCAGATTCTTGGGGTAGATTAAATTACAATGTTAATTTCTATTGTTATGCTGGTTTTGTTTATGTTCTTTACCATATTTTAAGTCTTTTTTTTTTTTTTATTGTAGTTTTTTTTTTTTTTTTTTTTTTTTTTTTTTTTTTTTGTGGTACCAGGGATTGAACTCAGGGGCACTCAACCTCTGGGCCACATCCCCAGCCCTTTTTTGTATTTTATTTAGAGACAGCGTCTCACTGAGTTGCTAAGTGCCTCACTATTGCTGAGGCTGGCTTTGAACTCGTGATCCTCCTGCCTCAGCCTCCCAAAGTGCTGGGATTACAGGCGTGCGCCACCGCGCCCGGCTTAATTGTAGTTTTTGATTAATATATTTAAGATATTTGAGAGACCGAATTGTCAGCTACACACCATTTAGAAATAAAAGCCTATATTTACCCAAAATGAATAGAAAAGAATATTGAAGCTATGCAACACAAGGATCCAAACTCAGCCATACATACAATTTAAGTCAAACCAGATCAGACTCATGGAAAGTTGGGTTATAGTTTTTATTGCATTATGATATTATTTCATAATAAATTAAAACAACTAAATTATTCATTTTAACAGGTTTAAGAACTGTTGAGGGAATTTCCTTTGCAGCATGCTTAGATTGTATCTATTTGCTCAAACTAAAATAAAAGAATTGGTGAAATTTATAAAGCAAAAAGTAACCTTTGGAAACAATAGCATGCATATACTTTGTACCTCCTTCTGGAGCAACTGTTAATGTAGCAACTCAGTCTTTGCCATTTATATGTTAAGAATTACTTGTAACTTAAGTTTGGGGCAGACATTATCTATTAACCCCCAAGAAGAAATGGAGTGTTTAAAATAAAGTTAACTGGGAGCTGGGCACTGTGGTGCATACCTGTAATTCCAGTGACCTGGCAGGATAAGGCAGGAGGATTACAAGTTCAAAATGCTGGTCTGGTCTCAGCAACTTAGCAAGGCCCTGTTTCAAAAAAAAAGCTGGGGATGTGGCTCAGTGTTTAAGCACCCCTGCATTCATTCCCCACCGTCACACACACACACACACACCAAAAAAAAAAAAAAAAAAAAAAAAAAAAAGCCAGTCTGTCTAATAGTGGTGTTATTGACTATATAGCCTCTAAGAATTCCTATTTAGCATCATGACCCTCTTTAAATACTCCATTTCTGTGCAAAAATCAAGTCAATCAGACTTTTATTAAGCATGATTGCATCTATGATTTCTAAAAAATTACCTGGTTTTGGTTGAGAATAAACCTAATAGTTCTCTTTACATTAAAAAATATATATACATATATGCATATATATATATATATATAATTTACAAAATTACTGATTACAAAATGGTTTAAAATATAGTCATTACATTCATACTAAATTATTTTTACTCATCTATTTTAATTACATAAGAATAGTTGATTATACTTAATCCATGCCCATTATAATTCAAGACAAGTTCTTTAGAAAATTCAGCCACAGTATCTATTATATAACATGAAAACGTTTTATTTTGATCAGGTAATATATGCCAACATGAAATGTTGCACTAAAATATGTGATAAAAGGCTCCCTAGAAAAAGGCTATGCCAATAACTGTTGATTAATGAGAGAAAGGAAAATTTATTCTCACTGAGGATGAATGTCTGCATGAATGAGCGTTTGACAGAAAGAAAAGTTAGAAGATATTTAATAATAATGTTAAAAATACTAGGTTTCAGTAGTGTCTATGGTAATATTTTATCTCACATTTTGTAAATTTGAGTTTTTTCTTTTTGGGTTAGCTTAGCTAAAGGTTTACCAATTTTGTTTGTCCTTTCAAAAAACCAACCATGCATTTCATTAATTTTTATATTCTCAATTTAATTTATCTCAGCTTTATTTTAATCATTTCATGTCTTCTGCTGATTTTGATGTTGGATTGTGCTTCTTTTTTTAGGACAAGAAGTTTAGATTATTTATTTTATGTCTTTCCATTCATTTAGTAGATGAGCTCAATTCTATGAACTTTCCTCTTAGAACTCTTTTCATATTGTCCTGGAAATTTTGATGTTCTATTCTTGTTCTTCAGAAAGATGAAAAGTCTTAAGTGTTCAGGAAAAATAAGCATGATATTCCTAAAAGAGAAAATAACTGGAATGTTAGACCTTGAATTTTAATATATATTCTGTAATGAAAATGTACATTGTGAAGAAAATATTATCCTGGTGTACATTATCCTGGTCTAACGGTCTACATTAGGTAATCAGGAACTGAAGCATTCCTGAAAGAAGTAATTAGGATATCTTGACTTGTGTTTTGTAAGACATGATTGTGGCAATGTGGGGGAGAATGGAACTCAAAGGAAGAGGACACAGGGAGCATAACTGGAAGCAGATCTGTGATTTGAGGACATTATGATGCCCTGCATTTTAGTATTATAAACTGTTACAAGCAGTGAAAACAGATTTGAAAGATATTTTATCTATAGAAATTCCATTACTCATGTGGAAACGTGTGAGGAATGATGAAGCTTCAAGAAATAAACTTTCTTGAACGATGGGAGTGTAGTTATGTCTTTATTGGAGATGTAGGATGCTGTGGAAGAGATTTCTGTGTGTCTAGAATGAAAACAAATCTCATTATTTCAGTTTTATGTTTTCCAGGTGGCCTATGGTTTTTAAAGCAGTCAAAAATGCCTGTTTTGAGCTCCAAGATGAGGTTTTTGTTTTTATCTGGTATTTGTCTTTTTGTGGTGACTGGAATTTGCTTTAATAAAGTATGGTCAGACATATAGACTTGGAAAAGTTTGTAATAAAGGGAAATGTTTCTGCTAAACACATAGTACCCTCAAAGGAGAGACAGCAGGTCAAACAAGGCCACTAAATGTAGTGACCAGGCAGAGGGGGAAGAACTATGGACAGGAGATAGTGGTGGTTCTCCTGGGAGGAGATGGCCAAGGCAAGGCTGGCAAATGAGCAGGTTTAGGTTGGATAATTTAAGTAGTTTGGCACTGTAGCGGTGGTCTCTAGTTATCTGGCACCTAGAAATGTTGTGCCAGAGAGAAAGAGACCAACCAAAGGAGGTATTGGGTATCATTCAGGATTAGTTGATTGTCTTATGAAGGGCAAGCTCTCAGGAAAGTTGTTTACTACCTTTAAGAATTAGTTAAGCCTGGATGGAATAGTTCCTCCCAGTTCAGAAAAGTCCCAGATGTCATAGCATCAAGAAGACACACATCAGGCCGGGCACAGTGGCACATGCCTGTAATCCCCATGGCTCAGGAGGCTGAGGCAGGAGGATCGTGAGTTCAAAGCCAGCCTCAGCAATGGCGAGGTACTAAGCAACTCAGTGAGACCCTGTCTCTACATAAAATACAAAATAGGGCTAGGAATGTGGTTCAGTTGGTTAAGAACCCCTGGATTCACTCCCCAGTACAAAAAAAAAAAAAAAAAAAAAAAAAAGAAGGCACACAACAAGAAAACATATAATTATGTACAATGAACTAAAGTCATGGAAGTTAATCTGATGTTTTGGGGAGAGTTTATATTTTGAGAAGAAAATGAATTCTATGGCAGAATTCCCACTGAACATCAACATGTATTAAGAAGATAGAGAAAGACCCCGAAAAAAAGAAAAAGAGATAGTCACAGAGGCTAAAAGAGAGCCAATTAACTAAATTTTGTAGTAGTCCTTATAAATACTGGGGAAATGGTCAGTTTATTGTCTATTCATTGTGGATATAAAGTTAAGTGTATGTTTCTGATCATTGCAGCTTTAAAAGTGAAGACACAAGACTAGAGAGAGAGAAAGGGTAAAAAATGCATTTTTTGTTCATTCTCTTTGTTCTTTAGTAAATAATGAGAGGAATGAAAAAACTTTAAATAGAATAAAGAGGGAGGAGGGGAGAGGGGGCAAGGGGATAGGAATAATGGCAGGCTGAGTTATTCATGACTACCCTAAATACATGTATGAAGACACAATTGTTATAAAAATACTTTATATAAAACCAGCAACTTGAGAAATTGTGCTCTTTGTATGTAATATGAAATGAAATGTACTCTGTATGCATGTATATAAAGTTAAAATAAAAATAAAAAAGAAAATAACTTTGGATTTCATAGAGGTCAGAACAATTAGTTGAACATTTCATGTCTTTAGAATTTAAGGGATCTTTGACATTACAAAGTTAGCATATATACAGATTTCTGTATATTTTCTCATTTTAGTCTTCATATCATCTGAAAAAAAATAGATAAACTTTAAATAAACACACCTTCACAACTTAAAAACACTTAAATTAAAATTCTAACAGAACAATCGAAAAATACCATTATTGAACTTTCTTCATTTTAGTAACAGGAAAGATTTGAAATGTGACCATATTATTATTTGGGGGGGGGATGGGGAGCATAGGAGGATTAGAGGAACACTAGAATGGCCAATGGAGAGGGAGAGGAAGGGAGGGGGCAAAAGGGTCAAGAAAAAAAAAAGATGGTAGAATGAGGTGACCATATTATTTTTTATTGACTCTGAACATAGTATTTTAAAACATTTTTCTATTTCCATATATGGTGGAGGCATAGAAAGCAATTTTTTTTTTTATCTAGAGTATCTCTGTTTTTGAACATATTTGAGAGACATTTGAATTAATATTTGTCATTGAATTTCAAATTGATAGTTCAAATTGCGATTTGATATTTGAACATCAAATAATCACTAAGAAAAATAAGGAAGTTAAATTGAATATTTTATGGCTATGATATCATCAAAACAACAAATATTTATTCCTCAATTTCCAAAAAAAAAAAAAAAAAAAAAAGATTTTAAAGAACATTAAAACTATATCCATTCTAAAATGGTAATCATAATCTCAAGCTAAAAGTTCCAGGACTATCTATTGAACACACTTTACAGGGGAATAGAGTTACAACTCCCCTTGACTCCAGTCAAGAAAACAAGAAAGGAAATTCCAAACATAAGAGATATTTTGTAATTAAAAAAGAGAGTAAGTCTGGCACAACCAGGGATGCCAACGCTCAATTCCTCTTAGACTACCTTAACCACAAAGTAATAGAATAGCTGCAAGAAGATGTCAAGGTATGCAATATTTTAAAATATATCTACTAAGTAATAAGTGTAAGATCTATCTTCAAAGAATGTCTTTCTATGGTTGTTATGTTTAATTGCATAGGCTGTCATACTATAGAAACAGACAATCTCACACTGCATGTCACATGACAGCCCACTGGAGTAGTCTGCTGGTCATTGTCAACCAAAGATTCAAGCTGATGAAAGTGTCATCTAGGTATACACTTCCATGGATGATGGCAAATCATTTGCTAACATGTCACTTCCACTTACATTTTATTGGATACAACCTGTCATATGGCCATACTCTCTTTCTAAAAAGATGTAAAACTGTATGTGCCTAGAATGTTGAAGACTAAAAATATTTGGTAAACAAAATAATGACTCTATGGCCTGCTTTTCTTGTCAGCAAATACTCCACTCTGGTCTTCTCCCACAGAGAAATGCATTTAGCCATTCACCAAGGGAACCAATCCCCCAAGTCTTACCCAGTAGTTACTGTACTTTCACATAAGTTATGCTGCAGTAGCAAAGTGCCCCAATTTCTGTGATCTAAAATAGCAAAGCTTTACTGTAGCATTGATGATTCTCTGCTCCAAGTTGCAGTGAGGCTTGGGCATAAGCTCATGCAGGAGCAACAATCTCAAAGACTGATAGTCATAATGGGAAAGTGTGTTCTAAAAGGTCAAGCCAGAATTCACACTTTTCTTTTTACAGCAAAGAAAAGTGATTCCTCTATTTTCCAAGTACCAAGACATCTCAGAGGTAGGTAGTAGGGGTATTGGTAGGATTTTAGAAGCAGGTGCTCCTCTGGGGAGAATGTGAAATATCAAGGGCTGTGTGGACACTGGAGGTGATGCAATGGCATTCCAAGATTGAAGGCTGAAAAGAAGAATGTTGGCTGTCCTAGAGGGCATCCAGGTCCCAGATAACAAACCTAATAAATACACATTTGTGATACTAGTCAGAGACCCTTCAGTATGACCTCAGGGATAAGGCAGCATCACTCTTGTACGCATTGTCTTATTCTGTTTTCTGCTATTATAGTAGAAGACCTGAGAATGTGTGTTATTAGTTAAATTTTCATCACTCTAACAACATAACTGATAGGATAAATTTATAAAAGAATGTGTTTATTTGGCTCACAGTTTTGGAGGTTGCAGTCCATTATTTGGATTGCCAAATGGTAATGACAGAGAAAACAATGGCAGAGCAAAATTACTCAGCTCATCTGGTCAGAAAATATAAGAAAAAGAAAAAGAGAGAAGAAGAGGAAGGGAGGTTGCATTCTCATCCCTTTCAAGGACAAACCCAATGGCCTAAGTACTTCCCACTAGGCCTCAATTTCTAAAGGCTCCATTATCTCCCAATTGTGCCATATTGGGGACCAAGCCTTCAATACATGCACCTTTGAGGGGACACATATCTAAAACACAGCACTGGGCATTTTAGCAGTAACAAATTCATTGAGTTCGTAATTCTGGGTGCTGTGAAATACAAGAGCATGGGATCTTACAAAGGCTTAATAGCTAATCATACCATGGTGGAAAGCAGAAGGACAGGGAATACAAGGGTCCAAGAAAGAAAGCACTGGACTCACTTTTATAACAAATCCATGATTGTAGTGACAAACCTGCTCTCATGATAATGAGATTAATTCATTCATGAGGGCAAAACCCTCACAAGCTAATCATTTATCATGAGGCTCCACCTCCCAACATTGTACCATTGGAGATTAAGTTTCCAACAGTGAACTTTGGTAGACACATTCACACCATAGCACACACTCATCAAGACCAGATGCCCTATGGGACTGCAAATGTCCTGCCTCTCCCACCCTGGCTCCACTCATTCAAATTTTCTGGTTTATCTAACACATACTCCTTCGCATTTCTTACCAACATTTTTAATTGCTATCTGAGCCACTTGAGCTTACTTACTATATGCCTGATATATAATCTATTTAGCTTTTTTTTATGCATTGGAGGAACTCCAGAGAGGATATAAACATGAAGTTTCACAAAATAACTATGCAACTGAAGACAGTTAAGATCTGAACCAGATGTCTTCAAATTTTCTCAACAATGTGGCATCTATTTGTTTATCTTTCCTGGATGGTGCCTTTTTTTTACATCTGGACAATTTTCCTATATTTCAGTAAGTCATTCTCTACTCTCTTTAAGTCAGAAAGTTACATGAAGTAGTTGTCAAATCCTATTCTTTGACAAACAGTTGCTGGTTTGGGAAAAGAAAGTAATGATCTGAGAATTATCAGTCTCCTCAG
The DNA here is from genome assembly GCA_025594165.1 of Tamias sibiricus. Taxonomy (NCBI): domain Eukaryota; kingdom Metazoa; phylum Chordata; class Mammalia; order Rodentia; family Sciuridae; genus Tamias; species Tamias sibiricus. The sequence goes on along the minus strand of CM046664.1, from coordinate 37,239,270 downwards.
AATGTGTAGAATGCTCTAGTCTAGGAAGAAACTTTCAAAGGCTGCCTGATCATTGACACTTACCTAGTATTCCTAGGAATGCCAACCTAGGAGGCAAACACAGCAATGGATTTTTTTTTTTTTTTTTTTAACTCCAGGGATGGTATCCATCCATACACTTAACAGTTAAGTTCATAGTAGCAAGGCCACTGAAATCCATGTTCCTGAATCATGGGTTAGGCCACATGACCAAATGTGATTGTGTGATTTTAAGACTCTCAACAGATAGAGAGGCACACGAACCATTATGATGACATAGGAGAAAAGCATATTTATGTGGATTAAAAATGAGGTTTCATTTGAACTAAAAGATATGGTTTACATGATGTTAGGTAAAAGGTTATGCCAGAATACAGACATGTGGTGACAGATGGTTTTCTTTGCCAGAGTTGGCATGTATCATGTGCTCAATAAAGTTGTTCAGAAACTAGTAAGACTCATTGGTATCTGCATTAACCTTACTATTCCAGAGATCAGAAAAGGGCTGGCAGCTAAGAGAGAACCTTTCAATTGCTAAAGCCATTGTTATTCATTATGTTGGGATTTTTCTTGTATTATAAGGGATTTTGTCTTCAATATTTTTACCTAATTACTAAACATATAGAAGTCCCCAAATACATTATTTTTAGAGTCACAAAATGAAACCGTGGCTTCTTTCATACCAGCAAGTGTCCTTTACACTACTGGTCATGGGAATTTACAGGAGGTTACACTTTTTAATATGCAAGCAACTTTAGTTAACATGCCCCTAAAAGATGTTAAATTCACCCTATACAGCTGCTGCATTGAAAAAAACCACAATCACAGTGAGACTAATTCACAGAGGTTTTACAGTGACTTTTGGGAAATTAAATTAAAAAGTAGATTTCGATTACATTTTGTGACTTTCAAGCTTTAAAGATCTTATCAAGAATTAAATTAGGCTAACTTTCTCCATTTTCTCCCCCTTAGGGAGCATACATTGAAGTAGTTCTTTCCTTTAGTGGTCAGATAAAAATATCTTAATTTAGGTGTTTTAAGGGGTGATAAAACTGACCCTCTATGTTATAGACCAATCAACTTCATTAATGCTGCAGTTAAATTGCACATGAGAATTTTATTGCAGTAGTTGGAAGTGATGAAAAAAAATGTAAAAGGACAGATTTAATATGCTAATGGTAGTTAGGTAATTTTCCAAATATCCCACAGCAAAGCAGTTTTTCTTACTGAAAATTGATCTTTTTTGAACTGATATTTCAGTATATTTATTCAAATTGGGATGATAGACAAAATGCAATTTGTGTAATTCATAGTATCCTGTTTCTTTGAGGTCCCTGCCTGGACTACATTGCAGTAACCTGTCTCTGCTCTCAGGTTTTTACCTGATATCAGGACAAAATATTAAGAATTCACAACTTTGAAATTTTTGGAAATATACTGAGGAGTGGAATAGCTGGGTCATAGGGTGGTTTCATTTCTTCTTTTCTGAGGAATTGCCATTCTACTTTCCAGAGCCATTGTACTAATTTGCATTTCCACCAAATGAATGAATATACATTTTTCCCCACATCACCATCAATTATTTGTATTCTTAATAATTGTCATTCCAATGGGAGTGGCAGAAAGATCAATAGAGTAGAGGGAGGGAAGCAGGAGGAGAGAGGAAGGGGCAGGGGAAAGTGCTGGGGACTGAATTAGAGCAATATATATTCCATGTTTTGTGATTATGTCAAAATATGTGTGTGTGTTTATATATAACTAAAAAGAATCAATAAAAAAGAAAAATAAATAAATTAAGAGAGAAAGAATTCACAGCTTTAGTAAACAATAAAATAGTATTTGAGAGGGATCCAAAATTTTCTGTTTTTACTTTATATATGTGTGCCTAATTTACTTAGACAAATATATTTAAATGCATATTCATATACTAGACCATAAATATTTGTTTGTGAATGAATGACTATGCATGTAGGGCAAACTAAACATCATGAGTGATTGTTTTAATCCCTTTGCATATATTCACTCCTTCAGTCCTCAAAAGAAGCCTCTATGAGCATGAAATTGTAAATGAAAAAGTAGCATGAGAATATATGAGAACATGAACATGAACCACAGAGATTCAACCAGGGGTGCATGTATAATTTCCAGAGAGTTTGTAAGGACCCATACCCCACTGTGCCTCTGCTAAGTCACCTCAAGGATTAAGATTCAGCAATTTTACTTGTAACAATTTCTCAGCCTGTGCTAGAACTCACCAAAATTTATGAATAACTGTCTTGTACAGCAATTGTCTTATTTATTTCATATTATTTTTTCAATAGTGATTCTAAAAATGGTAGTTATGAGTTTCAGAATCATTGAATTCTGTGGCTCCAATTCAATCCTTTCTGACAGTTTGTAACAGTTCTCAGATTCACTCCAAACACAGTAATCATGTCTTAAAGAGTTATTGCTCCATACTATAGAAAGCTTTTATCACTGATAATATATTCCCACTATTGAGGAACTTACTTTTTGACCTTTACAGATTTTTAATTGCATTCTTATATAATGACCTTCTTTCCCCTTTAGTAGCAATCTGCATTGTGTAATACTTTATCTTTTAATTCAGTGTTCTTTATTGCTTTTAAAATTTTCTAGACACAGAGGCCAATTAACAGGCCCCTGAGTCCCAGATGGGACCTTTCCCCATCAGGCAATCATGTGCTCAGTCACTCACTGCTAATATTTTCTCTAAGGACCCAGCAGCTTCATCACTAGCCTGTGATCACTCATCTTTGCCTGGCATTATGGTCTTTATAGAGACTGGCACATCTTTTTGTCTGAAAAGATTTCCAGATTTACCTGTTCATAGGCATTCCTTCATTCCTTTCTGTCAGGCTGTATCATACAGAAGAAAATAGACCTTTGTTATCTCCAGTACCACGTTCCCTCCTCCAGCTGGTCAAAGCTCTCAGTGGTGTTCTGACACCTGGATGAAAACCTCTGATCTGAGAGATGTTCAGTCTTGCACATCCCAAGGATCCCTGAGCTCTCTCTGTTCAGCATGATGGGAGGGTACTTTATCTGCCTTTTCAGATTTGGGAGAGAATGAGCAGCATCCAGGCAGGTTCACCCCTGGGAAATACAAACAGACATTTTCTCTATGATCTTTTTTTTTTTTTTTTTTTTTCATTTTCAGATTTATTTTTACAGACAGCTTCATTGTAGCATCTTTGGAACTAACTTTTAACAGCAAGATGCAAAAAATAAAAGGTGTTTATCACATTTTTATTGCTAGGTATAGATTTTTAGAAGCAGATATTATAAAATATCAAGATTTGGATCCCACCTTCAATTTTTTATTTCCTTGATGCCATAATGTTAAAGGGAGTAAAATGCACATACATCTATTAGTATAATGTATGAATCTGAGGGAGCTCTGTCAAGGTCATTCAGGGTTATTGTCATTTATAAATTGAAATCCTATATGTCATGTGTTTGCAGACATCCTTAAGTAGACAGTTAATTTATCATATAGCATAACACAGAATGGAAGAACTAGAATGGACATTCATGAAAATCCATCCCAGTGCCTTTATTTAAAGATGAATAAATGAATTCTAAATAAATTATATTATATGCCCAAGTGTTTTAGTTTAGATATTGATGTAAGACAGATGAGGTTGGACACCCAAGGAATTTTAAGGAAGCAGGTTTATTTAAGCTGCAGTGGCCCAGTGGGGTGAATCACTAAAAATCTGTAGATTGTGGGTCTGGAATTCTTTTAGATTTATACCTAGTGAGGTGGTTACATGACAGTGGGTGGGTATATAACAGTTACTTTTTTGTCCTATATTCTAAGGCTAGACAGGTTTCACAAGTTCTTACCAAGAAAACAGAGATAGTATCTTTTGCACAACAACAACTTCATTGCAGACCCAGCTTTTACAAGAAAGAGGAAGCTACAAACCACATTGAGAGCTCTCTGGGAAAAAAAAACCCTACTAACATTCTTTATAAAACCTTGTTGCCTAGAAGGTTAATTATGGTGGAGGTCCTTGGAATACTTAAGTATGGTGGATCATCTGGGGGTCTACTTCAATATGAGGTGTCTCCAAAAGCTCACAGATGGGAAAATGCAAGAATGTTCAGAGGTGAAATAATTAGATTAAGGGAGATATAAATTAATGAGTGAATTAGTCCACTGACATGGATTAACTGGGCAGTAACTATAGGCAGGCTAGGGTGTGACTAGAGGAGGTAGGTCACTGAATGGGAGCCATTTGGGTTTAAATTTTGTCTCTGGTCAGTTGAGCCCCCTCTCTGTTTCCTGATTGCCATATTCTGAGCTGCTTTCTGCCATGATGTTCTGCCTCACTTGGCCTCAGAGCAATGGAGTTGGCCAACTATGGATATTACCTCTGAAACTATAAGCCAAAATAAACTTTTCCTCCTTCAAGTTGTTTTTGTCTGGTCTTTTGATCACAGAAAAGAAAAGATAATTAAAACACCAAGGTCACAGATACAGTTTAATTACCATTTCCATAAATATGATAAATCTGTATTTGTAAGTAGCACTCACTTTCTCACAGACAGAATTTATTTTTTTAAAAAAAAGCACTTTGTAATTCATAAACTAGACAGGACAGGGGCAATATGTAAAAATGGAAATTGTTGCTAGAGAAGATGGGGATATTTCAAAGTCATCATTGGTGCGCTATAATTTCTTTTCATTTACAAATGCAAATTTAGAAGGTGTTATTTACATACATCTATATAGATATTTAAGTGGACAAAATTTCTGTGTAAGAGTTACTTTTTTTTTTTTTTTTTTTTTTTTTGCTTAGATTCTGTTATATTGCATTTTGTTGTTGTTGTTCTTGACATTACAGGGTCATAGGGGGAATCTGATAGCTGCTGACAGAATTTCTGAGAAGCACTTACCTTCTCAGTAGGGTAAGGGCATCTGGTCATGGAACCTAAAGATAAGATTTCCAATACTGGTGCTAAGAAGAATGTGAGACAAGGTGAGATGAGAACAATTCAACAGAATGTAAGACTGTTTCTAGCAATCTTTTTTTCAACAAATAAAAATATTCCTGTAGGATTATCATCTGGTTCTTCAATTTCTTAAAACAAAAACAAAACAAAATAAAATTTTAAAAAGCTTACCATATGATGTTATTGAATTCTAAATCTAAACTGTGTAAACTTCAGCAAATTATTCAAATTCTTTATCTCATGTTACTCAAGTAAGAAATAAATGAATACCTGTAAAACACCCAGAACGTTGATTCACATTCTATTCATCATCTCTATAAACTGCCACAATAATTTTTAGTGGTAGCTCTCATCAGAACTCTATATAGGCATAGTATTCTCCTGGAAACCTTAAGTTCCCTGGTATATTAGTAAGCTTTCTGTCACCCTGACAAAAATACCTGAGGTGACCAACTTAAAAGAAAAAAAGGTTTATTTTGGCCCATGGTTTCAGAGATTTCAGTCCATGGTCTATAAGTCCCTTTGCCTTTGGTCCTTAACAAGGCAGTGCATCATAGAGGGAGGGCCTGGTGGAGCAAGATGCTCACACCATGGCAGCCAGAAAGTGAAAGAGAGTGGAGAAGAAGGACGCTGGGGCTCCAATTTCCCCTTTAAGAGCATTTCCCCTAATGACTGAACCTATTCCATTAGACCCCACCTCCTAAAGGTTCTACCATCTCCCAGTAGGACCATAGGCCCATGAGTAAGTTTTAATAAATAGGCCTCTGGGTCGGGGGGTATTCAGGAACTGTATTAGTCAAGGTTCTCTAGAGGAACAGAATCAATGGGAAGTATAATTATTAAAAGGGGACTTATTAGGTTGGCTTATATAGCCAGAAGCTGGATAGTCCACAATGACCATCTACAGGCTGGAGAGCCAGAAGAACCAGTAGCCACACAGTCCAAGAGGCTGGAGCCACAGAGGGATCAATGGTGCTACCCCACTCTGAGACCTAAGGCTTCTGGGGAATCACTGGTAGAGTCCGATTTGCAAGTGTCCGATATCCTCAGAGGATCACAGCAGCAATCAAGACTGGTTTCAGGGCTGGGATTGTGACTCAATGGTAAAGTGCTTGCCTAGCTTGTGTGAGGCACTGGGTTGTATTCTCAACATCACATAAAAAAATAAAGATACTGTGTCCATCCACAGCTAAAAAAAAAATGTTTTAAAAAAGTAAAGAAGAAAGAACTCCCTCTAGAGAATTGAGCTTGAATCTGTTGCTGCTTCCTTTTTCTTCCAAATTTTTTTCCATCCAAGCCATCATCCTATTGGTCAGTGCTGCCCAAGCTTAGGGAGGGTCTCCATTTTAATTGGCTATCCCATATGCCAAACATTCCTAGACACACCTTACTGACACACCCATAACCTTCTTACTCCTTGCCATCTCCAAATCCAATTAAATTGACAATTCAAATTAACCATTATAGGAACCAAATTGTAGACGTTGGAAAAGAAATATTGTAACTAGCTAGTGTTGCTTATTTTCTGTCTTATTCTGTTCCATTTAAATTCTATTCTTTTGAGAGCTCCTTCGGCAATCTTCCTAACTCAAATTCTCATTTCTTACCTGCATCATAACTCTGAGTTCCAAGACTATTTGCAATAAAGTATTTTGTGATATTGATAAATCAGCCTTCACAGAAATAAACAGGCATGTAATAGACATTGGCAACAAATAAAGAATACAGTTATAAGCATGTTGAGATGAAAAGCACATTGAAACTCTACATGTTTGTTATCCTACGTGTAATTTAGAATTTGCATCTGTGGTTTAGACAAGAAATAAAGATAAGAGAGATAATCTTTGTTCAAATCATTATTAAAGAGGCAATACTTTAATTTATGTGATGAATAAAATCTCAAGAGAGAAAGCACAGACAGAAAGACACAAAACCCCACATATTAAGATTAAATAGATCCAGCAGGTAAAAATGCATTATCATGCAATGTGTACAAACCAGAAACATGGTAAAGAATCTGAGACTTTTCTTCTGGAAGATGCCTTCAGGGATTTAAAAATTAACATGTCATCAGACAGTACAAAACAAAACAAAACAAAAGACTTTAAAGTTTACAAATGGGCCAGAAATTCACAGAGAGCCAAAAGTCTGGGAATACTGAAAGGCCTGAGAAGGAAAAGAGAAATGCAAAGTTGCAGTGTGAATTTTGATTGGAAACAGACGAGTAGTCCCTCACCTTGTGTTATTGCCTTCAATTTGTATTTATTTATTTCTGTATTCTCTTACCATTTTCAATGATACAGACTTCAAATTCTTTATGTTTTCATAATACCTTCTGTGTATAGCCTAAAACTTGCCATAGTCAAGAGGAGTTTTGTTTCGTTTTGTTTAAGGTCATGGGAAATAGTAATAATTAACAAATATAGTTGTGTTAATACAAATACACTAGTCTCTGCAGACCCTACTGAATCACTTCTTATTCTTTCTGTTTTAATTATCAATATGCTCAAATGTGTCTTTTCATTTAGAATTCCTGCAATTATTTTAGTCTTCCATTTAAGAGGTATTCATTAAACATCTAAACATTTTTGGACTTCAGACTCTAATAATGAAATAATTGATAACTCAGATCAGTTCTCCAAGTCAAAAATAACTAAACATCTTTAAAAAAAAAAATACAAAACTGTCCTTTTGAATGCTCTGCAGAGCTTCAACAACACGGAGATTCCACAGGCCCAGTCTAGGAAAAGACCAAAGAAATAGGAATAAGCACAGCTTTTGATGCTGGTTTTTGCTATGGGATTCAGTTTTCCCAGAGTGGGTAACTAAGAGGGTATGAGGGTAAGTAGTATTCTTTTTTTTTTTTAATGTTTATTTATTTGTTTTAGTTGTACACAATGCCTTTATTCTTACGTGGTGCTGAGGATGAAATCCAGCCATGTGCTAGGCTATTGCTCTACTGCTGAGCCACAACCCCAGCCCACTAAGTAGAATTCTTAACACACTCTGAAGTGTAGGAGGAAAGAGACTGGAATCTAGGATCTGCCAAATATGAGAAACTCCTTCCTTTGATTTGGACACTCAATGTGAAAAATATCAGCACTGAGTGTAAAGAGGGGAGGTCTGGTCCTTACAGAGTTTGAAGCTCAGGTTAGAAAACTTCAGTTCCTGAAGTTAATTGAGTTCGTTCTGGATGATACCTAGAAGCCTGAGAGAACCAAAGAAAAATTCTCTTTGGAGGATTAAAAATCCTCCTAAATTTCAAATTATTGCTATGAAATATTTTGTAAATAAAATATCTATTCACAATTTAAAAAAACCACAGCAGATGAAGAAATATGACAATAGTAATAACAAAACAACAAAATAGAGAGCAAATAAAACAATTAACAAAGAGTTAGGACAGTGGCTTAGTGGTAGAGAATTTGTCTAGCATGTTCAAGACCCTGGGTTCAATCTCTATCACTTGAAAAACAAACAAAAACAATAGGAGAAAAAAAAAAAAAAAAAAAAAAAAAAACAGACAACAAAAATCAACCCCTGAGAAACCACAATTATGAAGTTACTAGATATTGTTTTCAAAATATGTTTACAGAGGCTAAATACAAGATTGAAGATGAACTGCATGCAAAAAAAGAATAGAAATGAAAATAAAATAACTAAAATTATGTAGTAAGTCATCAGTTTCCAAAATATAGCTGAAATAATAATTAGTAAATCGGAAAATACATCAGAAAAGATAATCCAATAATGTAGTTTAGTGATGCAAGAAGATGAGTGGAAGTGTAAGAGACATAAGAAAGTGAAAATTCTAATGAGCATTCCTCTGGAGTCCTAGAAAGAAGAGCAAGACCAAAGGATTGAATGAGGTTTGGGAAATATAAGGACTGGTATACATCTACAGATGAAAAATGTCATAAAAGCAAATATTCAAGCAGAATATTGAACAGCTGACTGGAAAATATAAGTGGATACACACTTAGATAATAATCTAGAAACTTTTGAAAATAAAGAGGAAGAAAACATTTAGGTAGAGAAGAGAAAAAATGAAATATTACTTTTAAAAGCAAAATAAACTGATAGCTGTAATTTTTTTCTTGTTGTTGTTACCAGGAATTGAACTCAGGGGCACTCGAACACTGAGCCACATCCCCATCCTTATGTTGTTATTTTATTTAGAGACAGGGTCTCAATGAGTTGCTTAGTGCCTCACTTTTGCTGAAGCTGGCTTTGAACTTCCTTGTGTTGAACCAACCTTGCATCCCTGGAATGAAGCCCACTTGATTGTGGTACACTATCTTTTTGATATGTTTTTGTATTTGATTTGCCAGAATTTTATTGAGAATTTTTGAATCTATACTCATTAGAGATATTGGGCTGAAGTTTTCTTTTTTTGAATTGTCTCTACCTGGTTTTGGAATCAGGGTAAAATTGGCCTCATAGAATGAATCTGGAAGGGTTCCCTCTTTTTCTATTTCATGAAATAGTTTGAGAAGTATTGGTGTTAGTTCTTCTTTAAAGGTCTTGTAGAACTCATTCTGTAAAACCAATATTACCCTGGTATTAAAGCTAGACAAAAGACATCAAAAAAACAAACAAATTATAGAGCTCCAACCTACATGAAGATATAAGCAAAATACTTAACAGAATATCAACACATAAAATCCAATATCTTATCAAAATAACTATAAACCATTTACAAATGCAGCATTTAAACAAAGGCAACCTTATCATCTCAATGGATGAAAAAAATGTTTGATAAAATGAGATGTCACTCACCTCTCAGTGAACTAGCAATAGAAAGAAAATTTCTCAGCCTCATTAAAAGTATCCACAGAACCCTGTAAACATACTCTGAGGGATGTGAATGTATCAATATTTGCCCCTTAGGTAGAGAACAAGATGGGGATGTTCTCTATCATCAAAAACAAAAACAAAACAATGATGATAAATTTATTTTATTAACAATGGCCAAAATTCTGAATTCCATATATATAAAATCTCCAGCAATCCATTCCATATATACAGACATGTACACAAAATTATTAGAACTCAATGTTCAGCAAAGTCTCAGGAAATAATACCATACAGATAAAAATTAGATTTCTATATCCTACCAATGACAAATAGACAATTATATTAAGAAAACAAATCCATTCAAACTAACATCCAAAAAGCCAAAATATGTGTGAATAAATTTTTATAATTAACATAAAATATACAGCAAAAGGGGCAAACATGATTTAGAGAAACCGAATGCAGATGCATTACAAGTTTATGGTTTGTATAATGTATTTTCCCCCAAATTCATTGTAAGTCAATGGATCTATATCAGGTAAATTTATTTAGTTAAATTTAATTAACTAAATTTAAAGACTACATCCTTTATTCACAATAACAACCATTCTTAATGTTAGTCTTTTTTGCTAATGATTGAAAAATTGATCCTAAAGTGTACTTGAAAACACAAAGGACCCAAAGTTGCCCAGCTAATTTTGAAAAAGATGAAGAAAATTCGGTACGTGAACTATTCAACTTCAAAATTTACTCAAAACTGAAGGTTGACTTTGGCACAAGAATAAGCACAAACATCCATGAAACAGGGTTGAAAGCCCAGAAATAAAGCCTCATTCTTGTGGTCAATTGAATTTTGAAAAAAGGGCCATGAAATCTCAGGGGGAATGGACAAACTTTTCACAAGTAGTGTGGAGGCAATTGGACATTTGCATTAGAACAAGAACTCAGATCCCTATAACATACTGCTATAGGGTTGAATGAGTTCCCCCAATCCCATGTGTTGAGAATTTCACCCCTAGTACAAGAGTGTTGGGAGGAGGGGATGATTAGAGGTAACTGTTTATTTTTCAGGAATGAGTTAGTTTTCTGGAGAGCAGGTTTTTTAATAACTGAAGTCTTAGACTCTCAACCTCACCCTCTCTAGTTCTTCCACCTTCCCTCATGATATGATGCAGCATGAAGGCCCTCACGACATAAATTTCTGTTAGTAATAAATTACCTTGTCTGTGGTGATCTTTTAGAGCAGTGCAAAATGGACTAATCCACACATAGAACATTAACCTAAATGTAAAAGCCATAGACATAACACTTATGGTAAAACATAGGAGAAAACTGTGACAAAGGAACAAATTGATAAAATTTACTTCATTAAAATTAAGAACTCTGTGCTCTAAACACACTCATAGAAGGAGGAAAAAATGACAGAAACTGTGAGAATAAAGTTACATATTATATACATGATTACATTCTGTACTGTGAACACACAAAGAACTCATAACTCAATTACAGGACAACTTCAATATATGCATAAAATATTTAAATCAGCATTTTACTACATAAGGTATATAAATGGTTAATGCAATATATGAAAACAAAATCTTCAATATCATTAGTCATCAGGGAAATGTAAATAGAAATCACAATAAGACACCACTACATACACACTACATGGAATACAATTCTAAAAGACAGACAACAATGAATATTGAAGATGTGAAGAAAATGGAAACTTCCTCTTCACTGGTGGGAACATAAAATGATAGTCACTTTAGAAAACAGTTTGTAAATTTCTTATAAACTTAACCATAAATTTAATATACTATTCAGCCATCCCACATTGGGAATCTTCCAAAAAGAAGTAAAAACAAAACAAATGTTTACATAAACATGGGTAGCAAATCAAATATTTTTAGCAATGTTGTTCATAATAGTGAAAATAATCTACATATCGAACAACTGGTAGACTTAACATATGATATATCCATACAGTGAATTTATTCTTCATTGGTGAAAAGGAAGAACTAATACCTGCTTTGGCATGGGTAAAACTCATATGCTTTATGTTAAGTTAAAGAGCCAGGGGCTGGGGTTGTGGCTCAGTGGTAGAGTGCTCGCCTAGCAAGTGCAATGCCCTGGGTTCAATCCTCAGCAACACATAAAAATAAACAAATAAATTAAAGGTATTATGTACAACTAAAAAAAATAAATATTTTTTAAAAAGAGTCATACAAGGATTATATGTTACATGATTCCATTTATATACATAAATGTATACACAGATAAATATACAGAGATAAATAATTAGTGGTTGTCTCTAACTGGGGTAGGTATGGGGATTACCTAAGAGCAAGCCTAAAGAAAATTCAGGGGTGATAAAAATTTTCTGAAAATGGATTTAGTGAGATTTGTACAATTTTGTAAATTTACTCAAAATAACAAATCATACATTTACAGTACATGAATTTTATGACCTATATTTTTCAGTGATAAGGTTGTTTTTAATAATATAAAATAAATAAAAATAAATAAATATGAATATTAAAATGTCAAGGATATAGGTTAGAGGAAAAATAATTACCACACAAATTATCAAAAGAGAAAAATCTTCTATTTAATATATTCTATTTTATATACAAAAATTTACAATTAAAAGATAAAATATAAAAGTATACAATAGACTAAAAGAGGTATTTTACAATAAATTATATCTAATTGCCCAATTATCATAAGAAAGAAAATCCCTAACCTCCTTACTGATCAGAAAAGTGAAAATAAAAACCACATTAAGATACAAGTATACTCACACAAGAATGGACAAAAGTTTGAAAAAAAAATCTCATTGTTGTTGAAATATATATGTGCATTTGAAACTTTCATACATTTTTGGAATATCCACTTTGGAGACTGATAGGTTATGATTGTTTAAAATATTTACTTTTTTTTATGTGGTGTTGAGAATCGAATCCAGTGCCTCACACATGCTAGGCAAGTGCTCTACCACTGAGCCACAATCCCAGCCTAGACTGTGATTTTTTTAAGTATGGAATGCTTTATAAATTAAAGGTCTGTGCAGGGATGATGCTAATCTCCATATCAGTCCTAATTTAGTATACACGTGCTGCCAATGGATAACATACTTGAGATGTGTAATAAGAGAAGCGAACAAGTTTGATATGCAGAGCTTCATTAGCAACAGTGAAAATCTGGATGCAAATCAGATGCTTATCCATATTATAATAGATAAATCATGGCATCTATATTCAGTGGACTGTAAGAACAAGCATAAATTATTTACAGGTGTATACCATATTAAGGTCAAATCATAGAAGAAGGATGTTGAGTAAAAGAAGACAGGTATCAAAAACATGTTGTGGAATTCTACTCCAAAAATTTAAAAAACTTGAAATAGTATTCTTTACATCTCAAAAATGAAAATTACTGTAGCATAATTATACAGAGATCAAGTAGATGGTTAATAAAGAGTGGATTAAGATGGGAAAGGGAATCCATTGTCAAAGATATAAGGGGGCTTCTGACAATTGGCAGTGTTTTAATCTGCTTTTGGATGGTAGTTACATTGGTTGTAGTTTTGTGAGAAATATAGATAGCTGTTCGTTGATTATCACCTTCTTTTATGCTCTTTGTGTATGTATGTGTGTGGTGTATATGTGCTATTTTACAATGATCTAGAATAAAACAAGAATCAAGAATTTTGGTTAGCAAAATACAGTGTGGTAGATTTCCTTTATAGAAAACAAATAATTTATTTTAGAAAAGAAAAAAATTAATAAATCTAACATGAGTTGTTCTTGAACATTTTTTTTAGAAAATAGCAATTATTGCTATATTCATAACTTATTAATCATTTTCTCAAAAGTCTCATGTATTGTAATATTCTTTTTGGATAAAATAGAGTATGAATAAATAATAATAAACATTCCTAGACATTCATCTCCAATAATGCATTAACCTATGCTTTAAATTTTTATTTTGTATATTGCTATTAGAAGAGGAGAGATTGGTTAGTAATAAACAAAACTACATGATTGTCCAAATTTATTATTTTTGGCTTAAGTAATTTATATCATGGCATTACCAATCAATATCTGTTAATAAACTTTATAAATTGATGTTCATCTTATTATTTTATCATAGTTTTGGGAACAATCTCATAGGCTTAAAAATGTGATTTGTGTCCCCAGGTCTTTCCCTATCTCTCGACAAGGCTAATCTCCACAGAACATAAACTAGCACTGGACTGAATACTCTTCTTTTATAAAGACTGCCCTCTTCTTTTACTTTTTATTATCATCAATATTTGGAATCATTCATAGATATATGTTTTTCTCCCTGTTTTCCATAGATGTATAAGTACCAATAAAAACCATGGGTATGTATGCTATCACTGTAGCAGGCAGAGTGACAACACAGTGCCTGAGAATACTTGGTGATTTAGTAATTTAATATTAGTACCCCTTCTCTGTCCTTGGCTGAATTTAAAAGTCATACACACAAAAAAGGAAAATCATTATAATTTGTCTGTGTGGCATTAACATTGATAATAAAGACCTTCTCTCTAACAATTCTAAGTTTTCTGAGAATCTTAGAAAACATTTTTTCTCTTGGTGTGTGTCAAATATGACCTTTAATAGGAAAGATGTTGAACCAATGGTATATAGCAATTTGATTGCATGCAGCTGGAATTCATGCAGCCATTTTTAACAGCTTATATGTCAATACTGTAACTAGTTTAGTTATGTTTCTTCAGTTCATTTAAAATTCTAAGTATCTGAAGAAAAAACACACATGAAAGGAAAAGGAGGCATATTTTAGCATCAGCGTATACACATTTCATATGTGGTAATATAGACTGTGTTAGAAACATAATTTAAATAGCAAAAATGACATTAAATTAAATGTGGAATATAGGTGCCTCCCTATGTAACGGACTGTAATATAACTGAATATGTAAATACACAGCAACTTAACTTGAAAGTGTATTCTTGTAACAAGTAGCCAGATCTCTGCTAAATGACAGCCAAGCTTTCAGCCACTCACAAGCTATAAATTGCCAAAACATGTTCAAATAAGGCAAACTCTGAACTGTAACCAATCAGGCTCTTTTTGTATGTCACTTCCCTTTTCTGGCTAGAGATACACCTTGCCCACATTGTGGACTCAATCTCTCAGAAACAACCCTGGACCTGCCTGCTAGTGGTTCCTGAGTCTGATTTTTAAACTGTGTTAAATTTAGGTTGTGTAAGCTTTATTTTAAAGAGCAAAAGAATCATTAACTATTTTTACTTCTCAAACATGTTGAAACCACCAAAACTCCTGGATGTTAGAATCAAATAACTCAAAGAAAAATTCCACAATAGATAGAAATTTTAAATCTAAAAAAAAGGGGGGGGTAATTCTATATGCAGCCATCTGAGAAAAAAATTAATCCTGATTAATAATTTTGTTCACAGTCTCATGTAACTTATTAACAACTCAGTAGAAGAAATAATTTTTGAGATCCAGTTAAAAACTTCAGAAGTCAAAAAGTGAAAATTTAAAAAAATGATCAAAGACTAGATATTTCTCTAAAGAAGAAATACCAACAATCAATTAGAAAATGAATAGATATTTAATTTCACTAGTCATTAGGGAAATACAAGTTAAAACCAGAATGAAATACATTTTCATACCTATTAAGATGACCTTAATAGAAAAATAAATGAAACAGAAAATATCACATGTTGCCATGGATATGGAGAGGATGTGGCCTTTGGTGAAATGCTGATGGAAATTTAAAATGGTGCTGCCTCTGTGTAAAACAATGTAAAACAATGTGAAGATTTCTCAAAAAGTTCTAAGTAAAATCACCATATGATCCAGCAATTAACTTTTGTGTATATACCTAAAATAAATAAAAGCAGGGACTTGGAACAGATATTTGTACTCCCATGTATATAGCAGCATTATTCAAAATAACCAAAAGATGGAAACAACCCAAATAATCATCAATAGATGAGTGAATATACAGATTGTAGCATATATATATATATATATGTATATATACATTTAATTCCATTATATATATAAAAATTCCATTATACATATAAATATCATATATATAATGAAATTTTATATTCACTCTTACAAAAAGAAGAGATTCTGATACAATATTGATATATTGATGAACCATGGAGATATTAAGCTAAATGAAATAAGCCAAACAAAAAAGGGAAAATATTATATCCTTTCACTTCTACAAGTTACTTTTAATAGTCAAATTTAAAGACAAAAATTAAAATATGATTTTTAGGGTGTTGGAAGAAAAGTAACAGCAATTATTTAATGGCTGCAAAAGTTAGAGAAGTTGAAGTTGTTTTCTGGAGATAAATGGTGGAGACAGTTGAACAACAGCATGAACATATTAAGTACAAAGAACTGTACATGTAAAAATCAAATAATACATTATGCAAAATATAATGCCAGTATAAAATTTTCTCATAAGTACGTTTGCTTATTGACAAAATATCATAGACAGTGTGTATTGGCTATACCTTCCAATTGTGGTGTCAGTTGGGATTCTTATATTTCTCATTCTTGAACACCACATATTCATCTTGTTCTATTTCTTGTTACTGGATACTTGGTTTTTTATCTTCTTCACAGATACACAGAAGGGTTCTAGTTCCCAACGCCCCCCACCCCAAATTTAATTATGGGCGTGTTACTTACATTAGCTAGTGGACTACATGTATCACTTTCAGGAGAAACATTTAATTTGCAGTGTTTGATTTCAAGATCTTTATTCTACAACTGTAGTGAATGTGAACACACACACTGGTGTGTGTATATGGGAAATTGGAACCATCAAACAAACAACAGGTACTTTGAAAATCACCCAGATCTTAACATGACTGAAAATGGAAGAAACAAACTTTGATCATTTAAGTACTTTTTAACTTGGCACAGAGAATTCAAACACATATATTGTCACCAAAAATTAAAACATTTGATGGTATATGTGAGAAAATTTGATCGGTAATGGGTGACTTCTCTATACACCAGTGGTGGCAGTAAAAATAGATTCATATATGTTGGAGGACCAATTTATATTACAAAATTTAGAATGCATGTATCCCTAGGTGGCTGAATTTCAACAAGACATAAAATGAACATACAAAGATGCTCAGTGAAGCATTGTTTTAAAAATTGAAAAAATTAAATTGGGAAAATATTAATTGTGTATTGGTAAATGACATAAAATGTGATTCATAAGTAGTATAAAATCCTATGCTGCAACATAAGAAGCATAAATAGCTTGGTTTATTGTTTCAGAAATATATTCATATACTTCTGATGTATTGAGTTCCCTTTTACTAATGGAAGACCAAGTAATTCAAATCCAATAACAATGTAATAACCTGTGAGTTCCCTTTTACTAATGGAAGACCAAGTAATTCAAATCCAACTAGGCCTCTGAGAAAAACTGCATAATCCAGAAACAAGCAAGTAACTGCTTTTTGATATCATCAGAGAGGTAAAAGGAAGTGAAGAATTATACAATCAATATTCTGTAGAAAAAAGTACTGAGGCAAGTTGAGCATTTGTTTTAAAAAGCTTAGAAGCTAAGAATCAGCAAGTTTTTGGAAGTTTTGTCAGATATAGATATCACTAATGGAAGCTCAAGACATACAAATTTAACGAAGACCTTGTTACTTCTATGTTATTTGAGTTGAGATGGTAAAGTTTAGGTTTGAAATCTAGCATTGAAAACCCGTATTGGATTAAGTTGAGATGAGAGTATAGACACCTCTTAGATCTCTTCTAGAAGCAAAATGAAACCAATTATAAACTGAGAAATTATGACACCAATCTAATATTCAAATAATCTCCACGAATATTCATACACATTTTCTGATGTTATTAAAACTGTCCAGGCACATAAGGAGTAAAAATTTGTGACCCAATAATAACAGGAGCTATTATGTAATAGATATAGATCCTTAAAAATCCATATAATGAAGTTTTCAGATACAGATTTTAAAATAAATATGCTAACATGATAAACAAACCTGTTATTTCAGAGAATACAGGAATAATGGAAATGGAAACACTAAATTAAATTAAGATAACTGAAATGAGTCAGTAGAAGAGTTTAATAGCTGATTAGTCCTACAAATGAAAATAAAATATACTGGAATAAGGAGTATAAATATTACTTTATGTTAAATACGAAGAGAAGCAAATAAGATGTGAAATGTAAACTAGGAGACTAAATTCATAGAGGATCCATAAAAAGTGCCTATAGTGGAAAGTCAACAGGAAAGGGGAGAGTACTTGAATATAAAATTGCTGAGATATCCCAAAAATTGAAAAAAACAAAGGTTTCAAGCCAAGATAAATGTTTCTTTATGAACCACCATTAGGATACATCAAAAGCAGAAAATAAATAAGCACATAACAACAACATAATAATAATACAGTTAAAAGTCAAGTTTTGTGAGAAATCTTTGGAAGCATTCTGAGGTAGAAGACACATTGCCTTTAAAAGACAACTGACTTCTGAGAGGGGAGGATAAACAAAAGAAAATGGTATGATATCAGCACATTTGAAAAGAAATGCTGGCAAACCTAGCATGCTATGCCAATTATCTATTAATTTTAGGAATGAAGCTAAAATGGGAAACAGTGACCAAAAACGCTGTGCTAAAAAAATTTGCTGAAGGTTTTTATTTAGGCATAAGAAAAATAATCTGTGTTAAACAAGTACATAAATAAATATATCTACTTTATCTCATATATAAGAATAAATTCCAGAAGAGTTGTTGATGTTGGGAAAGACAACATTTAAAACAATAGTATATCTAAGAGATAATAAATTTTAAATTCAAATGTCATGCAGGCTGATAAAGTTGTCTAAGCACACAAGTGTTAACACAAATTTAAAGTAAACTACAGGAAAATTAAAAATTTTCATTCAATAAAGATATTAAAATGAAAAGCTACCTTCAAATTTGGAGACATATACTCATACAAGCAAAGGGTTAATTTTTTTTTTCAGAACACATAAATCTTCCTAAAAAACAAAATAATGCCAAATAAAAACAATATGAAAAAACATGAATTTTAGAAAAATATATCTGTGGTAGGCACCTTGGAAGATGGCATCCAGTTATCTCTTTTCTCTGTGGAATCCTTTCCTTTTGAATGTGTTAATAAAACTGTCCAGGCACATAAGGAGTAAAAATCTAGAGACTTGTTTCTGAGTAAAACTACAGCAATATTGACTGGAAATCATTTTCAAGAGTATGTTCTAAAGATACTCACTCTTACTTATCTAGGTCTCTCTGAGGAAAGCCAGCAGGCATGTGTTGTGAATGGCTGGCCATGCTGAGAGACCCACATGATAATTGGCAGGAAGACCCAAGAGCTGCCAATAGCAACGTGGATGAGCTTGAAATTGGATCTTCTCCCAGCTCAGCCTTGACAAAATGTGAGGCCCTACAGAGACACATTAAACTATGCTCAAATTCCTGACCCAAAAACTATGAAATGACAAATGTATTTTTTTTAAGCACCCAAATTTGGGCAATGTCTTCCAATAAATAATTATTACATAACTCAGTGTTCAATAAATATTTAAAAAGTAACTCAAGATATTTTTTTTATTAAGAATAACCAAACATTCATTTTTGTCTGGCAGCCATCAGGTAAGCCAAATGGGTGTATACAAGTACATCCAGGAGCTCTGAGATGAGAAGCAGTCCTATGTGATGTGCTGTCTTCTGAGGTTCCTGGGCTGGCAGTATCACCAGTTCTCTGTACTTCAGAGGACTCACTGTCCCATTTGGCCTGATAAAGAGCAGAGAACAGAGTACAAGGTCAAGCAAAGTTATGTCACATAGAGGATTCATGACTTCCATGCAGGCTATAAATTCTTAATTCCTAAAGGTACAAACTGTGGCCATCCTTATGTCCAGATCTCTTAACCAGTTGAAGTTTACTCAGAGCCTTCATTCTGATGCCAAAGAGCTAGCTGGATCCTACAGTGTGGCTCTAAAAGTCCTAGATTCTTACTGGGTTGGAGACAATTCCACATACAATTCATTAAATTATCTTCATTAATACATTCCAAAAAGCTATCAAAAAAAAAAAAAAATACTGAGAGCTGGGGTTGTGGCTTAGTGGTAAAATGCTCACCTAACACATGGGAGGCCCTGGGTTTGATTCTCAGCACCACATAAAAATAAATAAATAAAATAAAGGTATTGTGTCCAACTACAACTAAAAGTTAAATATTAGCCGGGCATGGTGGCGCACGCCTGTAATAACAGCACTTGGGAGGCTGAGACAGGAGGATCCTGAGTTCAAAGCCAGCCTCAGTAATGGCGAGGCACTTAGCAACTCAGTGAGACCCTGTCTCTAATAAAAATACAAAAAAGGCTGGGGATGTGGCCCAGTGGTCCAGTGCCCCTGAGTTCAATCCCTGGTACCAAAATAAATAAATAAATAAATAAAAATAAAAAAATAAAGAAATAAAAATTAAATTAAAAAAAAAAAAAAAAAGAAATACTGAACCCCATGGATCACCAAACCAGTACACATGCACAGGGAGATGTACTGGCTGACATCTGCAGGTCTCACGTGGTGGGCTTGGAAAGAACCACAAGTTCCACCACACTATTGGTGGTTCTTACTATGCAGACAAGGAGCAATGTACATCAGTTCTACCATGACTGTTAATATAAGCAATGTTTGTAATACTCAAACCTCATAAAGAATTTAGGACAGCCATGTGTGCATAAAGGTATTATCTGTAAAAACTAGTTAGCAGATTATTTTGTGATTTTCTTTTTCAAATTATGGAAGTTAATGCAGTACTAGTATAAATGATGGTGTTTATTTTTTTTAAGATAATTTTTTGCTTTATGTTATTAAGGAGTTATATGTTAGTGTTTAAAACATGCTGAGTATTATAATAGGTGTAAAATAAATCCTTTAAAACAGAAGTGCTGAAACTAGGCTGGTAAATTTGTTTGGTGCATGTGATAAAACCTACAGTTTTATTGGGATGATGCAGTGCTCTGCTGGTTTATACAAAAGTTTCTGGGCTTTTTTTGTTTTGTTTTGTTTTGAGTTTGGCAAGCAAAAACTTTTAAAATTGGATTTTGATTAGAATTATTTTAGGATAGAAGAAAGATAGTCTAATCCTGTGCTATGGTCATATATAGAAAAGTGTAAGCTCAACTAAAGCCCACATTTAAAATTTTAATACAGTTTTCCATTTGTGAAATTGCTGTTTCTGAAAATAAAAAATGTTTCCAAATTATTTGAATAAACCTGTGTCAAGAAGTTTCTCTTTCAAGTTAAACAAATCCAGGTAAACCTAAACAGGATTGCCTAAGAATCTACAGCACTGGATAAGTTCACACTCCCAGTTTAAAGAATCTAGAATCCTGAATTCATTGCACAGTGGTCAGTAGTGAAAACTGCTTTCCAGTTTAAACTTAACCTCTGCGCTCGGAGCACCGGAGCCGCGGGAAGAATCTAGCAAATCCTGAATTCAATTGCACACCACTAAAATGGCGCTGACCCGGTCAGTCCAGATGCAACAAAATATTTATGGCCAAAGCTGGTAGTGCTTTCAAAACTTATTTCCCCCTTTTTGGAAGAGGTAATGAACATGATGAATAATCAAGGCTGTGCCCTTGACTCCTGTCTTAGTTGATATGTCGCCACATGAGACTGTCCCGTGCGACTGTGCCTGTCTTAGGTTGTCCCCCTCTGGGATCTTACCCGTCATTGGCTAACCAGCCATCCAATGGAGCCCTTTAGGATCGACTATATATGATGACTAACAGCCGTCCAATTGTGAGGAGATGTTGCGGCTTTAAGGCGACAAGCCTTTTGGTGATGAGCCAAATTGCATAGCATATCAAATTGTTTAAACAAATCAGCTGCCCTAAGTTCCAACAAGTAAACACACTGAATTCTCTAGACAAATACCCGCAAGGCATTGTCCCGTAAAGTCCCAAACAATGAAAGATCAAAATGTCCATTTGTTGTAACATGTTGATGTAGGAGGCCCCACTGTTGGTGAGGTTGTTTGATGTTTGAGCAGCAGGGATGCTTGCGGCGGCCGCGATCCCTGCAGCTGTAGCAGCAGACGTCTTTTTATGTTTAGACAATGCCACCGGCAAATCTTCAGGGCCCGCTACCTAGAAACTCAAGCATCAATTATTAAAGGAAAGGCAGTGCTATTGCAGCACTGAGTCAAGAGGCGAGTTGTCAAACTACAAAATAGAATAATTAGATTAGAAAATTAAAGTTGATTTTTGTTCACACACATCGCTGGTTGAGCTTCTACAAACATAAGTTGGAAAAATATCATATTTAGAACAAAACAAAGAAAGACTGAGGGTAATTACTGCATTAAAGATAGATTAAAGAAAAGGTAAAGGCACTTTAGAGAAATAATTTGTTAGCTGGAACCCTTGAGTCTCTGTATACAGAGCAATCTTTTACCTGTTGAGATAATTGAAATTAATGAGCTATTAAACAAATGAAGTTAATAACAAATAAACAATCTTAAGTCAAAACACCACCAAAATATCAGGTTATATAGCACTAGTCATATTGTTTGCTAAAGAGAAGTCCCAGGGACACCTATAAATCAAAATTGAAAGTACCTTCATTTATAAAATTATTTACCTAAATTGAATACTCTAAACCTAAAATGAATTAAAGTTATTTGGATCCATATATATATTTTTTTTCTTTTTCATAAGCGCTTTGTTCTATGTGACGTCACACTGGACAAACAAACATACAAACATATATTTGTGACGTCACATTAACATGAAATATAGACAAATGTACAGACATAAAGACATGTATAAAAAGAAAAAAAAAAATACAATTGTGTGCACACTAAAGAGAGATCTCCTCCTCCCGGCCGGGAGAAATGACACTTAAGTTGTGAAATATTTTGAAGGACTCTTTTGAGGGAATCATTCTATACCTTCATCTTGGTCCTCTTGATTTTGTACCTTTTTTATTAATCTTGATTCTTCAATAACTTCATCTTGATCATTTTGATGTGGTACCTGTTTTATTAATCTAGATGGTATCCATATTGGAGAGGATTCGTCTTTTGGAAAAACACAAACAGATCCTCTTCCCCAAATTAATACTGGATCTGGACCCTTCCATGTACCTGAAAGAACATCCTTCCAGTAAACCAAAGGTTTATGTTGTTGGTGTGGATTCCAATGTCTGTCTCCAGCAGAATAACCATTAGAGTCTAAAGTTAAAAAATTTAAGGTAAACAGGGCAACTGCCAATCTGTCCTTAGGACTTTTCCAATTTCCTTCTTTTTGTTTTTAATAACATAATTTTCAGTGTTCGGTTTGCTCTTTCAATAATGCCCTGACCCTGAGGATTGTATGGGATGCCTGTTTTATGGGATATATTGAATTTTGCGCAAAACTCTTTGAAAGATGAGGACGTATATGCGGGGCCATTATCTGTTTTAAGCATTTTGGGGATGCCCAATGCAGCAAAAGCTTGCAAGCAATGAGATGTAACATCTTTAACTTTTTCTCCAGAATGTAAGGAAGCAAAAATCATGCCTGAACATGTATCTATGGTCACATGAATAAATCGCAATTTTCCAAAACTTGGCTCATGAGTAACATCCATCTGCCACAAATGATTGGGCATCAATCCTCTAGGGTTAACGCCGAAATGAGGATTGGGCAAATGTGTCATACAAGATTTACAATCTTTTACAATTGTTCTGGCTTGCTCCTTTGTGATTTTAAACCTACGTTGCAAGGTGGTGCTGTTGACATGAAACTGGGAGTGAAATAAAGTAGCTTGTTGTAGCGCTGAAAGTATAAATACTGTTTTTGTAAGTTCATCAGCCTTTTGATTACCTTCATGGAGGGGACCAGGCAAATTAGTATGTGCTCTAATATGGCCTACGAATAGGGGTTCTTTTCTTGCCCACAAAAGTTTTTGTATTTGATAAAACAATTTAAAGGCTGGAGTATGAGGTGCTATTGGTCCTGCTAACTCTAATTTTGGGACGGCTTGTACAATATAGTGGCTATCTGAAAAAATGTTTACGGGCTGGTCCCTAAAATTTTCCAGAGCTCTTACCACAGCTTCCAGTTCCACTAGTTGAGCTGATTTGTGTGCAGTTATGTAAGTCATATTTTCTTTTTTAGTGACTACTGTAGCAGTACCATTTGAGGACCCATCTGTAAATACATTAAATGCCTTAGGAATAGGTTGATTTTTTATTACCTGTGGAAATATAATAGGATGATTAATACAAAAAGATAATATAGGGGACTTAGGAAGATGATTATCAAAATTTGCAGAAGTAGAGCATTTAGCTATAGCCCAATCATTATCATTGAAGCATAAGTATTCAATCTGTGATGATGAATAGGGAGTAATAATAGTAGCAGGGTGAATGCCAAATATTTTAGTAGAAGTCTTAAGTCCTTGAAGAATAAGTTTAGCCACCATGGAGGTATAAGATTCAATTATACTTTTAGGAGAGACGGGCAAATGTATCCATAATAAAGGCCCTTGTTGCCAAAATACTCCTGTGGGTGTATATTGTGAAGAAATAATAATCAACATCAGCGGTTGAGTTAAATCAAATCTATCACAATGAGCTCCTTCGATGGCTTTTTTCTACTAACTTTAAAGCTTTCCTAGCATCAGGAGTCAATGTTCGTGGTGAAGATGGATCAGGATCTCCACGAAGGATGTCAAATAAAGGTTTTAGTTGGCCAGTAGTGAGATTTAGTGTAGGGCGAAGCCAATTAATGTCTCCCAGTAGTTTTTGGAAATCATTGAGGGTGGTCAAATGTTCTTTATTTATTAAAATTTTTTGGGGTCTAACAAAAGTATCCATGATTTTAAATCCTAAATATAATATGGGAGATCTGGTTTGAACTTTTTCTTCTGCTATATATAGTCCATATTTTTTTAAATTTTCTACCACATCACTGAATATATTAAATAAGATTTTTTGATTAGGGTGGGCCAATAAAATATCATCCATGTAATGTAGACACATGAGGTTTGGATATTTATTTTTAATGGGTTGGATAGCCTTGTCCACATATATTTGGCATATGGTGGGGCTATTAGCCATTCCCTGTGGTAAAACCTTCCATTGATATCTCTGATCAGGGCCATTATTGTTCATAGAAGGAACGGAAAAAGCAAACCTGGGGGCATCCAGAGGATGTAGGGGAATAGAAAAGAAGCAATCCTTTATATCAAGAGTAATAAGATGGAAATTTTTTGGAATAGCTACGGGACTAGGAAGTCCAGGTTGAGTAGGCCCCATAACTTGCATGGTTTTATTGATTTGTCTAAGATCATGTAACAATCGCCATTTTCCTGACTTTTTCTTGATCACAAATATGGGGGAATTCCAGGGAGAGGTGGAAGGTTCTATATGACCTGCTTCTAATTGTTCCTGAACTAATTGGTGGGCCGCTTGTAATTTCTCTTTAGATAGGGGCCACTGAGGGACCCACACTGGCTTATCAGAAAGCCATGGTATTTTCAAAATTATTTTCTCAGTGGCCCCGAAAAAAAATATCTTTTTCCTTTATGACAATGATTACTTTTAGGGTTAAGATTACTCTGTACTTTTTGATAATGAGTTCTTTTATGGTTAAGATTACCCTGTAGGTTTTCACATTTAACATCTGCAGGCTTGGTTGCAAGGTGTACTCCCATTTGTTGCAAAATATCTCTTCCCCATAAAGTAACCGGTAGATTAGGTAAAACATAAGGCTGAAATGTTCCTTTATGGCCTTCATCATCCTCCCATTTTAAAATTACTGCACTTTTATCTGGGAGGTTATTATATCCCAAGCCTCTTAAACTGGTTGAAGCTTTTTGCAGAGGCCAGTGCTTGGGCCATTGGCGTAAATTAATAATGGAAGAGTCAGCTCCAGTATCTATTAATCCCTCCATTTCTATTCCTTGGATTTTTATTTTACACATAGGCCTCCTTGAACAGTCTCGAACCCAGCAAGCCATGGGACTTGAGTCAGTGGAACAAAATCCTCTATTGTTCCCTTCTTGAGGCATACCCATTTTAAATGAATTATGTAAATTGGGAAGGAGAAGCAACTGAGCAATTCTATCTCCTTGATTAACAGAACTTACACTTTGGGGTGAGCTAAGCATTATTTTTATTTCCCCTTTGTAGTCTGAGTTTATTACACCTGGGTCACTTGCAAACCTAATAAGCTTTTAGGACTACGCCCGATAATAAGTCCTACAGTCCCTGAGGGAAGAGGTCCCCTGACTCCTGTGGGAATCAGTTGAACCCCCATTTCAGGTGTTAACACTATTCGGGCGGTGGAACAGAGGTCTAATCCTGCATTTCCTCTTGTTCCTCTGGCGAGGGAGTGGATGGGTAGTAGGGATTGTGTCGGGGAAGCATCTGAGTGGATGCTTGAGGATACTCCTTCTGCAATGCCCCGTACATTTGTGGGCCCCGGGGTACTGGGCCCCGTGCCCCGTTTTTTGAATTCCTGAACAAAGGATTTCCATGGATGTCAAATTTTGAATAGCATTTATTGGCCCAATGATTTCCCTTTTTACACCTGGGGCAGCGGCCTGGGGCATGGTATGAGCTTGATCTTATTTCTCTTTTGGGATTTTGCCTAGAATTGCCTGATTGATTATGATAATTTTGCCTGGAATATCCTGATTGATTATAATGTCTACGTTTAGCCTTTGTGAAATTTCGAGAGGAAGCACCTCTCATTGAGGCTGCAATCACATTTCCTGTGACAAAGGTGCCATTTATATCTTTACATAGTTGTATATATACGGAAAGATCCTTTTTAGTTCTCCATGGCCTGATGGCTGCTTGGCACCATTTATTTGCATTTTCATAAGCTAATTGAACAACTAAGGCATAGCTTGGTCAACATCTGCAAACACACTACCTGCAGTTCTCAAAAGTCGATCAGCAAAGTCGGCATACGGCTCATTAGGTCCTTGAATCACTTTTGACAAGCTACCTTGTAGATCCCCAGGCCCTTGTACAGTTTTCCATGCCTCTAAGGCAGCTGCATTTATCTGAGCATATATATCTGAGTCATAATCTGTTTGAGCCTGTAAGTCTGCGAATTGCCCTTCTCCTGTGAGCATGTCTATATTATAGTTTTCAAACCCTGCAGCCGCGTTTCTTTTAGCCGTTTCTATACAAAGTTCTTGGAATTGCGATCGCCAAACCAAGAATTGCCCCCCGCTTAATGTTGCTTTACATAGACTTTTCCAGTCTGAGGGGGTTAAGCTAAAGGTGTTAAGGGACTCCAGCATACTCAACGTGAAAGGAGCTTGGGGCCCATAAGTCATTACTGCCTCTTTGAGATTTTTTATTGTTTTGAAATCTACTGACTGATGGACACTCTGTCCATTTTTCTTTTCAAATGCTGGCGGTTCCCAATGTATCTGTGAGTTGTCCTCGAGAGCGCATAAGCGATCAGAAAGACTTTTTATTTCTGTTTCTAGGGTATGCAAATGCCTAGTAATACCCTTCATATTTTCTGTAATGGATTCCACCCATGGGGGAGTAGTCACTTCCACAAGTGACTCCTCTGCCTGACGGACCTTTTTCTCGGTCTTTTTAAATTTCTTTTTCCTCATTTTCTCAGGATCACTTTTACTAGATTCCTCACCACTGCTAATTTCACTGACAGCAATATCCTGAGGCCCAGGTTCCAGTGAGAGCAAGTATCCTTCAGCTTTCGCCAATAACTCCCGAATAGCTTTAATAGCTTGGATTTTTGTCATTTTTGGGTCTCTTCTAATACTCTCTTTACTGGTCTCAGTTGGCCCAGTGGAATCTACACTTTTTTGATCACTTTCATTTTTGTCTATATACTCCTCACTGAGAACAGAGTCAGGTATATCAAGGAGTCTTTGCATAGCCTCTATCACTTGGGATTCAGTTATATTCGAACCCATCTTTAGAGACCTTTCAGTTCTTACCTGTCCGCTCCGAAGTTCCCCGTACGGGCCGCCACCTGTTGCCGCCTGAAGCGCTCGGAGCACCGGAGCCGCGGGAAGAACTTCAGAAGCAAACTGGAGACAAACAGCTTTTTATTCTGATAACTTTTCTCTCTGGTTCTAACAACTAACTCACGCCAAACACACCACTAAAATGGCGCTGACCCGATCAGCAATTTCGGCCAAGTCACTCCAGATCCCGCAACAAAATCCCGTGAGACTACGGGTGGCGACAATGGCCAAATCTCCACGGCTCATAGTCAACTGCAATTCAAGCCAATCCCCAAACAGGGCTCCTGCAACTAGGATGTGAAATTGATAAGCCAGTGGCCTCTCAATAAGTGCCTTTCAAGTGTGAGTTTTGAAAACTAAAGTGAGTTTTAATCAAGACTTCAAAGTATTTACCGTAACGCTAATTTTGCGACCATTATGAATCCTCTAGTTACAAAGGAGCTAGCTATGTAAAGTGTATCTTTGCCTAGTCCAGTGAACAAATCATCTTGGGCCAACATAGCTTACCCATTCCCTTAAGGCTAGTGAAAAAAGTCAGTTGACATCAAAACAGATTTCTGATGTGTTGTCTGCTGTCATTTTTTTTCCTCTTCCCTGCTCAAGCTACCCTCAAAATTTTCACCATTCCACAAGTTTGATCCATCAGGTAAGCATACCAACACATTGTTCTGTTTCTGTTTGTGTCATGTCTCCAGTAGACTATGCTACAATTCCCAAGGTGCATTTGACTATGGAAGAAATACAGGAGGAATTGCCATTATAGTTTCAAATTCTAAGTGTGGTGACTTTAGATCTTTCGATTTCAAAATCTAGTTAATGCTTTTCCTTTAATGGCTTTTCTTATTTTCTATAGAGGTTTCAAAATAGTAAATTAATTGATTTCCAGAAAATATACTATAGCAGACTCATAGAACATTGAGAACTTGCTACTTAACAAAATAACAAAATATACAGTTTGTGTGTAGAAGTTGTTTAACTAAAGGAATAAATGTCTATGAAACAACAACTACAACAACAAAAGATCACCAAAATTTGACACCACAATATATGCATCAGAGTAGCTAAAATTAGCAATAAACTTCTAACACTAATACATACAAAAAAGATTTGAAACAGCAGAAATTATCACACATTGTTGCCTGCAGTATAAATTGAAAACATTAACTTTAAAAAACAGATTCAATACATGTATGTGGTATAACCCAGCAATTTAACCTAGATTATATAGCACAAACAAAAGGAAGGCATATAGTCAAAGAGATAAATAATAATGTTTGGATTAGTATTGTGTCTGTTCATAAAATCTCTAAACTAGAAGCACTTTAAATAAAGGTGAAAATTAGAAAATACAAATAAACATGACCACAATGAAATATCATAAGCTACCACTGAAAAAATAAACATACATGGGGGTAGGAATGATAATAGAATGAATTGGACATTATTACCCTATGTGCATATATGATTATACTAGTGTAACTCTATATCATGTACAACCAGAAGAATAAGAGGTAATACTCAATTTATGTATGATGTGTCAAAATGCATTCTACTGTCACGTATAACTAATTAGAATATATAAAGACAAAAGAAAAAAGTAAACATACAGCTATTTGCATGCACACACAGAAAATGAACAAAAATAACTCACAGCAAAATGAAAGGATTTAGCTCAGTTGGTAGAATGTTTGTCTTGCATGCACAAGCCCCTGGGTTAAAAAAAAAAAAAAAAAAAAAATGATTGGCCCAGAGGACCACAACTGTTTGATGACATTGAAAGACAGGTGCTCAGCCATCATTTAATTTATTAAGAGCCCAAACAGAACAACAACAAAGAAAAGAAAAGGAAAAAAAAATTGAAGCTGCTCTCACTTTTTGAGTTGGGGCACTCATCTTCTCTAGCCTGTCTACATTGGTGCTCCTAGTTCTTTGGTCTTCAGACTTACTCCAGGGCTCCTGTAGTTCTCAGGCCCTTGAACTTGGATTAGAAGTGTACATCTACTTCTGGGTCCCCAGCAGATTGTGGAACTTTAGCCTCCATAGTGACATGAGTCAATTCCTGATTAAAATTTTTATTGGCAGGGCGTGGTGGCGCACACCTGTAATCCCAGCACTTTGGGAGGCTGAGGCAGGAGGATTGCGAGTTAAAGCCAGCCTCAGCAATGGCAAGGCACTTAGCAACTCAGTGAGACCCTGTCTCTAAATAAAATACAAAAAAAGGGCTGGGGATGTGACCCAGTGGACAAGTGCCCCTGAGTTCAATTCCCAGTACCACCAAAAAAAAAAAAAAAAAAAAAAAAAAAAAAATCAATATCTATCTATCTATCTATCTACATAGATTAAAATTTATTTCTAAATATCTTATTGATTCTGTTTCTCTAGAAATCCCTGACAAATACAAATAGTCATTTTAAAAGCCGGGCATGGTGGCGCACGCCTGTAATCCCAGCACTTGGGAGGCTGAGGCAGGAGGGTCACCAGTTCAAAGCCAGCCTCAGCAATGGTGAGGCACTTAGCAACTCAGTGAGACCCTGTCTCTAATAAAATACAGAAAAAGGCTGGGAATGTGGCCCAGTGGTCCAGTGCCCCTGAGTTCAATCCCCGGTACCAAAAAAAAAAAAGTCATTTTAATGGTTCCTTTCCAAAGGAGCAGGGTCATAATGGAAAGACTTAATGGGCCCTCTAAGGACTTGGAATTAGTGGTCCCTAATCTGTATGAGGTGACATGGATATTCTATGGACTTCTTTGTATTTGCATTATGTGATGCTTCTAAAGGTTAAAAATAAAATGAAAAGTAATATTTAAAAATAGAGGGTGAATTATTTGCTAAGATCTTAATATCTTTTTTGTAAATTAGTAGTTGAAAATGAACAAGGGAATAAGATGAATGAAAATAAGATGCTACTCCTTCTATGTAGTAGCAAAAGTTCTCAAAATGATAAAATACCTATGTCTGTTAAGATATAATAAAACTCATAAGATACATATTACATTTAGAAATTCATGAGTGCAATAAAATTGTTAGAGCTCTTTGCATAAAAAATGCAATATACAGAAGACTATAATAGAGTTCAATCTCCTTCTCAAAAAATGTAACTTGGGTAAAATTTGTTATGATAAAATAGTTCATTAATATTAATAGCAAAATAATTTGAAAAAAACTCATTTTTAATAAACTAGCAAATAGCCAAATTATCTATTTACTTTAAAAACTTGAGCTACTACCAGAAGAGCAAATGGAAATATGGAACATGCTAAAAGAAACGATAGAGTCAAAATTTAAATGTGTAGTCAGTCATCGCCTCTGGGGCTGGAAATAGCAGCTCCCTGCTGCAGACAGGGCCCAACCAGAGGAGGGGCCCCGTCCACTCCCTGAGGAACTGTGACCTGCCCAGCTGCGACTGGAACAAGCAGTAGGCACCCGCTGGAAGAAGTGACCTAGCCACCAGCTTGCCTGACCACCAGCTCACACCATCACCAGGACCAGGAACTGCAGGCTTCACCCTTGGAAGGGCCCTGCTGCCCACTTGCCCAATCCCCACTGAAACAACTAGACTGGGAGGAGACTCAGGAAGAGGAGAGTAGGGAAAGAAAGCCAGACTGCCTGCTCCACCACACTGCAGGCAGGAGGGGATCTGGAGAGAGAGGCTTGTTCCATTCCCGCAAATCAGAAAGGCAACTTGCCTCTGCCCAGAGAGACACACCAAACTGGGATCCTGTAGCTACTCAACCCAACACCAATATAATTATAGGCCTGAGGCTACCACTGACACAAAGCTGAGTTAGGGACAATACTACCAAGGAACAACAAAAGGGTCTGTGTAAGACATCACTAAGGTCCCTAGAGACCAGGATGCACCAAAAGGTACAACCAGTTATGATGTTGTGAACTAACAGGGAATCTTACATGGGGTTGTCTATCTCTTGCTTCTTCTACTAACAGCTAAATTCTAATGGTTATATTCTCACTAGTCAAATAATCTAATACCTCTATTTTCTCACATCTTACTTCATAAAATTTTAAGCCAACCTCTAAGTCCCCCCTTCTACCATTAGATACTGTAAACCACCATGCAAACATAGAGACTATGTGGAATAAGATAACTGATATCATAATTTATGTTTATAGCGACAAAACAGTAAATATAAAAATAGAAACTGATATATGGACATATATTGGGTACACTGAAAGATCTAATATTGATATTTCCCTAAAAAGTGAGGTTCTGGATAAAGTGGAGGGACCTTATAAGACTAAAGGGCAGAAGATGTAAAACCTCAGGCTTACCTTGCAAGAGAGGAAAACACATAGACATCATGAAGAAACAAGGGAGGAAAATGCCCCAAACAAACCAAGATACTACAACAATAGAAACCATAGAAAGTACAGTAGGTGAAATGTCAGAGAAAGAGTTCCAGATATACATAACTAAAATGAGAAGGGATTTAAAAAGCGACGTAAGTGTATAGATACAGGCAAAAAATTGATCTCTCCAACAAGAGATAAAATACAGGCAACCATCAATCACACCAACAAAGAGATAAGAGAACAAATCCAGATAAGAAAAGATTACTTCAAGAAAGAGATAGAGAGTTTGAGAAAAAAACAAACAGAAATCCTTGAAATGAAAGAAACAGTAAGCCACTTAAAAAAATTCAATAGAAAACATCACCAACAGATTGGACCACATGGAAGATAGGACCTCAGACAATGAGGACAAAATATATAATCTTGAAAATCAAGTTGACCTCACAGTGAAGATAGTAAGAAACCATGAATAAAACATCCAAGAATTATGGGATACCATCAAAAGACCAAATTTAAGATTTATTGGAATAGAGGAAGGTGCAGAGATTCAAAACAAAGGAATGCACAATCTCTTCAATGAAATAATATCATAAAATTTCCCAAGCAGAAAGAATGAATTTTAAAATCAAATACTAGAGGCCTATAGGATGCCAAATGTACAAAATTAAAACAGGTCCACACCAAGGCACATTGTAATGAAAATGCCTAGTACACAAAATAAAGATAGAATTTCAAAGGCTGCAAGAGAGAAAAGTCAGATTACCTATAAGGGAAAAACAATTTGCACCTCAGCAGATTTTTCAATACAGACCCTCAAAGCCAGGAGAGACTGGAACAACATATACCAGGCTCTAAAGGATAAAGGATGCCAACCAAGAATTTTATATCCAGCAAAATTAAGCTTTAGATTTGAGGATGAAATAAAAACCTTCCATGATAAACAAAAACTAAAAGAATTTACAACAAGAAAGCCTGCTCTATAGAACATTCTTGGTAAAATATTCCACGAGGAGGAAATGAAAAACAATAATGAAAATCTGCAAAGGGAAGAACTACAATAAAGGGAAAAACCAAGTCAAACTAAATACCAAAAATAATAAAAAATAAAAATGACTGGTAATACAAATTATGTCTCAATAATAACCCTGAATGTTAATGGCCTAAAATCACCAATTAAAAGACATAGGCTAATAGATTGGATTTTTAAAAAAGACCCCAAAATTTGTTGCCTTCAAGAGACACATCTCATAGGAAAAGACGCCCATAGACTAAGGCTGAAAGGATGAGATAAAATATATCACTCACATGGTCTACATAAGCAAGCAGGGGTCTCCATCCTCATATCCAATAAAGTAGACTTCAACCCAAAGTTAGTCAAAAGAGATAAAGATGGAAATTTCACACTGCTTAAGAGAATCATATCAAGAAGATAGCTGACAGGAGGGAGGTGTTCTCTGGATGCAGTTGCTGAAGGACGCAGAGTGGGAAATTTGAGTGTGTTGCTGGCGGTTCTATTGCAACTGAAAAGGAGCCGAGACATTCGTACACATCTGGACAGTGAAATACAAGGTTCTCCGGACCACAACAAGCAGGGGCAGAGTCGCAGTGGTCCACAATCCGAAGCAGTGCTGTTTGTGCTGCAGGCGCAGGGGCCAATACCATCTCAGCAAGGAGACAATCCACCCAGCAGCTTTGATAGAAAGAGGCCTAGAGGCGTGGGTGGTGTCCACGGGGAGCTCTTTTGCACTGCTTGCCAAGCCGATCCCGCACACTCTGGACTGACACAAGGGTCTGCGGAGCTGCTGTTGAATGGGAGGAGAAAACCGCCATCTTTCAGAAGTACAGTGGCTGACCCAGACAAAGGGGAAAAGACAGAGGAGATGAACAGCTGCAGACATCCAGGAAGCCCCAGCGTTCTGAAAGCAGCGCAGACCTGGGTGAGGCTCGGGTAACTAGCAGGGGAGGGAGTATCTGAGGCCAGCCCAGCGGCCACAAGAAGCTACGACTGTGGGTGGGCGTGGGGAAAGGGTGCCTTCTGGAGGGTCCCCTTCACGGTGCCATTCATCTGCTGACACACAACCGCCCTGAGCCAAACTTCCCCTGAGCCATTCGGCCACTGGCCTAGGGTGCAGACTTGATTCCACTGACAGGGTCGCAGACTGTCTGGATGTGGTCCGATGCAGTTGGCTTAAACTGGAAAGGGAAAAGAGAGGGGGGCTTCCCAGGGCCCGTTTTGTTTGAGACTTGGGGTTCAACGTTTCTTTCTTTTTTTTTGGTTGGTTTGCTTGTTTTATTGGTTTTTGGGGTTTTTTTTTTTTTTTTTTTTTTTTTTTTTTTGTTTTTTCTTTTTCTTTTTTTGGCTTTGTTTTGTTTTGCTTTTTTTTGCATTGATTGTCAGTGTGTTGGTTTGGTTGCTTCCGCACCTTTTTTCATTCCTTCTTTTCTTCCTTCTCACTTTGGCATCTCTTATTCCTCCTTCATCTTTCATATTTGCACCCGGCCAGTGCATACTAAACAGAGGCAAAAACAAGTTTTACGCAGAACTTGGGATTTCTAGAACCGGCGCAATTGAACTGGGTAGCAAAGCGGTGTTATATATGGATCACTCTCTATTTTCTTAATTCTCTCTCTCCTCCCTCTTACACCAATCTACTCTTTTATCATTTTTTTTCCTTTTCCATCTTACTTTATATATAAATTGGTCTTCCCACCTAATTGTCTACTCATTCTCTATCTTCTCTTGTCTACTGATATTAAACCACTTCCACTAAACCACTTCAATAGAACTCTCTTTTCATACTTTCCAAGAAAGAACAATTCAAGACACTTCCTTCTTCTTAATCATAATACCTCGGTAAGCTATAAAAACCCATCAGAAGCGTACAGAGTGAATTGGAAATAATATCTGGGTTAACAAAATCTGTACATTGTAATCAAACTTGGATTTTCTGAATAGAAAGTGTTAGGTTTTAAAGTGTAAAGGAATTATAAGGGGATCTGATAGCATTGTACTACAGGAACAACATAAGGCATTAAGGTAAAATCGAAACAGTCTAGGTCCCACAGTGCAGGAAGAAAAGGCACACAAGCATCATGAAAAAACAAGGGAAGAAAGTGACACAAACAAATCAAGATTCCTCATCAGTAGATTTCATGGCAAACACATTTGGTCAAATGCCAGAGATGGAATTTAGAAATTACATATGCCAAACGTTTAGGGAACTTAAGAATGAACTCAAAAATGAGATGAGGGAGCAAGTACAGGAGGCAAAATATCATTTTGACAAAGAACTCCAAAAACAAATACAGGAAGTAAAAGATTACTTCAATAGGGAAATAGAGGCTCTAAAGAGAATCCAAACAGAAATTCCAGAAATGAAAGAAGCAATAAACCAAAATAAAAGCTCAATTGAAAGCATCTCCAACGGAATACACCACTTGGAAGAAAGAACCTCAGACAATGAAGACAAAATATATGTCCTAGAGAAGAATTTAGACTATACAGCAAAACTCGTTGCAAATAAAGAACATAACATCCAAGAATTATGGGACAGCATAAAATGACCAAACTTAAGAGTGAATGGTGTAGAGGAAGGGGCAGAGTTTCAAGCCAAAGGAATGAGTAATTTATTTAATGAAATAATTATAGAAAATTTTCCAAACTTGAGGAATGAATGGGGAAACCAAGTTCAAGAGGCATACCGAACACCAAACAAACAAAATCTCAACAGATCCACACCAAGACACATTATAATGAAAAATGCCTAATATACTGAGCAAGGAGAGAATACTAAAAGCCACAAGAGAAAGGAAGCAGATCACATATAGGGGGAAACCAATCAGACTATGTTCAGATTTTTCAACCCAGACCTTAAAAGCAAGAAGATCCTGGAATAGCATATTTCAAGCTCTGAAAGAAAAGGAATGTCAATCAAGAATCTTATATCCAGCAAAATTGAGCTTTAGATTCGAAGATGAAATAAAAACCTTCCATGACAAGCAAAAGTTAAAAGATTTCACAACTCGAAAGCCAGAACTTCTGAACATCCTGGGCAGCATTTTTCATGAAGAAGAGGAGAAAGATAACAATGAAAATCAACAAAGGGAGATATTAAACTAGGGAAATACCAACCAGAAGAGAAACCAAGTCAAGCTAATGACCATAATTCAAATAAAAATGGATGGGAATAAAAATCACATCTCAATAATAACCCTGAATGTTAATGGCCTAAACTCGCCAATCAAAAGACACAGATTATCAGAATGGATTAAAAGAAACGACCCAACAATTTGCTGTCTCCAAGAAACACAACTCATAGACAAAGACATCAACAGACTGAAAGTGAAAGGCTGGGAAAAGTCTTATCACTCACATGGCCGGCGGAAACAAGCAGGGGTTTCCATTCTCATACCAAATAAGATAGACTTCAAACCAAAACTAATCAAGAGGGACAAAGATGGATATTTCTTACTACTTAAGGGAACCATTCATCAACAGGATATAAGAATCATAAATCTATATGCCCCAAATAATGGAGCACCTACCTTCATCAAACAAACTCTTCTCAAGTTCAAGAGTAAAATAGACCACAACAGAGTTATTCTAGGGTACTTCAAAACACCTTTCTCACCAATGGATAGATCATCTAAACAAAAGCTAAACAAAGAAACTTTAAGCTTACTTAAAACAATTAACAATTTAGACCTAACGGACATGTATAGAATATTTCATACCTCAGTAAACGAATACACTTTTTTCTCAGCAGCACATGGATCCTTCTCCAAAATAGACCATATATTAGGTCATAAGGAAACTCTCAGCAGATATAAAAAAAATAGAGATACTACCCTGCATTCTATCAGACCATAACGGGATGAAATTGGAAATCAATGACAAAACAAGGATTAAGAAAAACTATTTCAACAACTGGAAGCTAAACAACATGCTACTGAATGAAAAAGGGGTTGAAGCAGACATCAAAGAGGAGATTAAAAAATTCCTAGAGGTAAATGAGAACACAGATACAACGTATAGAAATCTCTGGGACACTATGAAGGCAGTAGTAAGAGGAAAAATCATTACACTGAGTTCATTCCTTAAGAGGAAAAAAAACCAACAAATAAATGACTTAACATACACCTCAAAGCACTAGAAAAAGAAGAACAGACCAATACCAAGAGTAGTAGAAGACAGGAAATAATTAAAATCAGAGCAGATATTAATGAAATTGAGACTAAGGAAACCATTCAAAGAATTGACAAAACTAAAAGTTGGTTCTTTGAAAAAATAAACAAAATTGACAGATCCTTAGCAATGCTAACAAAAAGAAGAAGAGAAAAAACTCAAATTACTAACATTCGTGATGAAAAAGGGAATATCACAACAAACACCTCAGATATACAGAAGATAATTTGAAATTACTTTGAAAGCTTATATTCTAATAAAACAGAAAATATTGAAAGCATTGACAGATTTCTTGAGTCGTATGATTTGCCTAAAATGGAAACGGAGGCTAAACACAACTTAAACAGACCGATTACAAGCGAAGAGATAGAAGATGCCATCAAAAAGCTACCAACAAGGAAAAGTCCAGGACCTGATGGGTTAAAAGCCAAGTTCTATAAGACTTTCAAAGAAGAACTAATACAAATGCTCTTCAAACTATTCCAAGAAATAGAAAAAGAGGGAGCTCTTCCAGATTCTTTCTATGAGGCCAATATCACATTAATTCCAAAGCCAGGCAAAGACACATCCAAAAAAGAAAACTTCAGGCCCATATCTTTAATGAACATAGATGCAAACATCCTCAACAAAATCCTGGTAAATCGGATACAGAAACATATCAAAAAGATAGTGCACCATGATCAAGTGGGGTTTATCCCAAGCATGCAAGGCTGGTTCAACATTCGGAAATCAATAAACATAATACACCACATCAATAGACTTAAAGACAAAAATCATATGATCATCTCAATAGACACATAAAAAGCATTTGACAAAATACAACACCCCTTTATGTTCAAAACACTGGAAAAACTAGGAATATCAGGAACATATCTCAACATTATAAAAGCTATTTATGCAAGGCCCCGAGCTAACATTATCTTAAATGGAGAAAAATTGAAAGCATTTCCTCTAAAAACTGGAACAAGACAGGGATGTCCCCTTTAACAGAGTACTGGAAACTCTGGCCAGAGCATTTAGATAGAGGAAAGAAATTAAAGGGATCAAGATAGGAAAAGAAGAGCTCAAATTAGCACTATTTGCTGATGACATGATAATCTACCTAGAAGACCCAAAAAACTCTTCCAGAAAACTTTTACAACTAGTAAATGAATTTGGCAAAGTTGCAGGATACAAAATCAATACACAAAAGTCAAAGGCATTTTTGTACATCAGCGACAAAGACTCTGAAAGGGAAATGATGAAAACTACCCCATTTACAATAGCATCAAAAAATAAATAAATAAATAAAATACCTGGGAATCAACCTAAAAACAGAGGTGAAAGACCTCTATAATGAAAACTATAGACCACTACAGAAAGAAATTATAGATGAATTCAGAAGATGGAAAGACCTACCTTGCTCTTGGATAGGTAGAATTAATATTGTCAAAATGTCCATACTACAAAAAGCATTATACAGATTTAATGCAATTCCAATCAAAAGCCCAATGTCATTCTTCAAAGAAATAGAAATAGCAGTCATGAAATTCATTGGAAAAATAAGAAACCCAGAATAGCCAAAGCAATCCTGAGCAAGAAAAGTGAAGCAGGGGGCATCACCATACCAGACCTTAAATTATACTATAGAGCAATAGTAACAAAAACAACATGGTATTGGCACCAAAAGAGACTCGTGGACCAATGGTACAGAATTGAGGACACAGAGCCTAATACATATAATTACAGTTATCTTATATTAGACAAAGGAGCCAAAAATGTACAGTGTAGAAAGGATAGCCTCTTCAACAAATGGTGCTGGGAAAACTGGAAATCCATATGCAACAAATTGAAATTAAATCCTTATCTCTCACCATGCACAAAACTCAATTCAAAGTGGATCAAGGACCTAGGAATTAGACCAGAGACAATACACCTAACAGAAGAAAAAGTAAGCTCCAATTTCCAACATGTTGGATTAGGCCCCAAGTTCCTTAATAAGAATCCTGTAGCGCAAGAATTACTACCAAGAATTAATGAATGGGATAGATTTAAACTAAAAAGCTTCTTCTCTAGCGCAAGAATTACTACCAAATTAATGAATGGGATAGATTTAAACTAAAAAGCTTCTTCTCAGCAAAAGAAACAATCAGTGAGGTGAATAGAGAGCCAACTAATTGGGAACAAATATTTAGTACATGCACATCAGTCAGAGCTCTAATTTCTAGAATATATAAAGAACTCAAAAAACTTTACACTAAAAAAACAAATAACCCAATCAATAAATGGGCTAAGGAATTGAGAAGACACCTCTCAGAAGAAGATACACGATTAATCAACAAATACATGAAAAAATGTTAAACATCGCTGGCAATTTGAGAAATGCAAATCAAAACTACTCTAAGATTTCACTTCCCTCCAGTCAGAATGGCAGCTTTCAAGAACACAAGCAACAATAAATGTTGGAGAGGATGTGAGGAAAAAGGCACACTCATACATTGCTGGTGGGACTGCAAAATGGTGCAACCGTTATGGAAAGCAGTATGGAGATTTCTTGGAAAACTGGGAATGAAACCACCCTATGACCCAGCCATCCCACTCCTGGGTCTATTCCCAAAGAACTTAAAAACAGCATATTACAGTGACACAGCTATCTCAATGTTTGTAGCTGCACAGTTCACAATAGCTAGGATGTGGAACCAACCTAGATGTCCCTCAGTAAATGAGTGGATTAAGAAAAAGTGGTATATACGCACAATGGAATTTTACTCAGCAATAAAAGAAAATAAATTAATGGCATTTGCAGGTAAATGGATGAAGTTGGAAGGCATAATGCTAAGTGAAGTTAGTCAGTCTCAAAAAACCAAGTACCAAATGTTTTCTCTGATATAAAGAGGCTAGTCCATAGTAGTGTTGGATGGGGGGATGGGAGGACTAGAGGAACACTAGAAAGGTCAAAGGGAAGGGAGGGCAAGGGGGAAGCATGGGGGGAGGGAGTGGGAGAAAAGGAAAAAAAAAAGAAAAGAAAAGGTGGTTGAATGAGAAGGATATCATTTTCCTAAATGCATGATTGAAGACCTCAATTGTACGAATATACTTTGTATTCAAACAGTTGTATGTAAAAAGATGCTAAATTCATGCACTATGATTTGTACACATTAAAAATTATAAAAATTAATAAAGAGAATCTTATATCAACAAGATATAACTGTTGTAAATATATATGCCACAAATAATGAAGCATCTACATTCATCAACCAAACTCTTCTCAAGTTCAAGAATCAAATAGGCCACAAAACAATAATTCTAGGTGACTTTAACACACCTCTTTCACCACTGGATA
The DNA here is from genome assembly GCA_025594165.1 of Tamias sibiricus. Classification (NCBI taxonomy): domain Eukaryota; kingdom Metazoa; phylum Chordata; class Mammalia; order Rodentia; family Sciuridae; genus Tamias; species Tamias sibiricus. Next base: position 37,198,583 of record CM046664.1, on the reverse strand, counting down.
GATCTTCCAAACAAAAGTTAAACAAATAAACTATAGAACTCAATAATACAATTAATAATTTAGACTTTACTGACATATATAGAGTATAGCATCCATCAATGAGCCAATACACATTCTTCTCAGCAACACATGGATCCTTCTCAAAAATAGACCATATATTATGCCATAAAGCAACTCAAACAAATATAAAAAAATAGGGATACTACCTTGCATTTTATCAGATCATAATGGAATGAAATTAGAAATCAATGATAAAAAAAAAAAAGAAAAACTACACTAACACCTGGAGACTACATAATAAGCTATTGAATGATCAGTGGGTTGCAGAAGACATCAAGAAGGAGATTAAGAAATTCTTAGAGGTAAATGAGAACAATGATACGACATACCGAAATCTCTGTGACACCCTAATGTCAGTACCAATAGGAAAGTTCATTGCATGGAGTTAATTCCTTCAAAAAAGAAAAAGTCAACAAATAAATGAACTAACATTACACCTCAAAGCCCTAGAAAAAGAAGAACAAATCAACCCCAAAAGAAGTAGAAGACAGGAAATAATTAAAATCAGAGCTGAAATTAATGAAATTAAAACAAACAAACAAAAAAATTGAAAAATTGACAGAACAAAAAGTTGGTTCATTGAAAAACTAAATGAAATTGATAGAGCTTTAGCTATGCTAACAAAGAAAAGAAGAGAGAAAACACAAATGACCAATATCTACGATAAAAAAGGAAATATCACAAAGGACACTACAGAAATACAGAAGATAATTAGAAATTATTTTGAAAATTTATACTCCAATAAAATAGAAAATAATGAAGGCATCAACAAATTTCTAGAGACATACGATATGCCCAAACTAAATCAAGATAATATACACAATTTAAATAGGTCAATTTTAAGTAAAGAAATAGAAGATGCCATCAAAAACTTACCAACCAAGAAAAGCCCAGGACCAGATAGATACACAGCTGAGTTCTATAAGACCTTTAAAGAAGAACTAACACCAATACTTCTCAAACTATTTTATGAAATAGAAAAAGAGGGAACACTCCCAGACTCATTCTATGAGGCCAATATCACCCTGATTGCAAAGCCAGACAGAGACAAATCAAAGAAAGAAAACTTCAGACCAATATCTCTAATGAATATAGATGCAAAAATTTTCAATAAAGTTCTGGCAAATCGAATACAAAAACACATCAAGAAAATAGTGCATCATGATCAAGTGGGCTTCATTCCAGGGATGCAATGTTGTTTCAATATAAGGAAACCAATAAATGTAATTCATCACATCAACAGGCTCAAAGATAAAAATTATATGATAATCTCAATAGACGCAGAGAAAGCATTTGACAAAATACAACATCCCTTCATGTTCAAAATGCTAGAAAAAATAGGGATAACAGGAACATACCTCAACATCATAAAGGCCATCTATGCTAAGCCCCAGGCCAACATCATCCTAAATGGAGAAAAATTGAAAGCATTCCCTCTAAAAACTGGAACAAGACAGGGATGCCCTCTTTCACCACTCCTATTTAACATAGTTCTTGAAGCCCTAGCCAGAGCAATTAGACAGACGAAAGAAATTAAAGGGATACGGATAGGAAAAGAAGAACTCAAATTATCACTATTTACAGACGATATTATTCTATACATAGAAGATCCAAAAAATTCCACCAGAAATCTTCTAAATCTAATAAATGAATTCAGCAATGTAGCTGGATATAAAAATCAATACCCATAAATCAAAGGCATTTCTGTATATCAGCGACAAATCCTCAGAAAGAGAAACTAGGAAATCCACCCCATTTACTATAGCCTCAAAAAAAAAAAAAAATTTGGAAATCAACTTAACAAAAGAAGTGAAAGACCTCTACAATGAAAACTACAGCACACTAAAGAAAGAAATTAATGAAGATCTTAGAAGATGGAAAGATCTACCTTGTTCATGGATAGGTAGAACTAATATTGTCAAAATGACCATTCTCCCAAAAGGACTATACAGATTCAATGCAATACTAATCAAAATCCCAATATCATTCCTCATAGAAATAGGAAAAGCAATCATGAAATTCATCTGGAAAAATAAGAGACCCAGAATAGGCAAAGCGATTCTTAGCAAGAAGAATGAAGTGGGTGGCATTACTATTCCAGACCTTAAATTGTACTACAAAACAATAGTAACAAAAACAGCATGGTATTGGCATCAAAATAGACCAGTTGACCAATGGTATGGAATAGAAGACTCAGAGACGAACCCACCCACCTACAGTTATCTTATATTAGACAAAGGTGCCAAAAATGTTCACTGGAGAAAGCTTCTTCAACAAATGGTGTTGGGAAAACTGGAAATCCTCATGAGCTGGGGGCCGGCCTCCAGCAAGGGGTACAACGCGAGCGCTCAGTGAAGTACGAAGGCAGAGGAGTAGCGATGGGGAAGAAAATAACACACCGACACACAAGTCAGGCTGTGGAATCTTCTCTCTTTACTTTCACTTTGTTGTAGGTATTTAAGCATAATTTTTGGCAGTACAAATTGTTTATACTTTCTTTTGTGATTTCATTACAGACATGACTTAATTTATAGATTACATTTTAGACATATTAAATTTCTTATTGTATATATTTTAAGATTTTGAGGTCACTTACACCTTTTCAAGGCCCTGTACGTGACTGTCTGGGCATATTATAATTTTGTCATTTTTATCTAATTAGTCTGGGTAAAAATTTATTTCTCACGGATTCCCTGAAACTGTTTTCTCTGCACACCATTCAGGCTGTCTGATAAAAGTCAACTTTCTCTGTCTGGGATTTGAAAGAACTATTGTTTTTCTTTTATAGCAGTTGTTTATAAAACCTAGAAGCAGGGAAAGTGGGGGGAGCAAAGCTGAATGTTAACTCTGAAGGACTTTTTACTCTAAGCAATTTATATCTACTCTAAAAGTAAGAGAAATCTATTTTTAATCACAAAAAGACTCTTAAAGCTTATTAACTAGGAACTAAGTACTTATAGAAAAAGGTTCTTATTTTTAGTTTATGTATTTAGCTTAGATTTCAATAAGGTTAAATTTACAGAATTAGTCTTGATCTAAATAATTGAAATAGCGATATCTGGTGGCCATATATATGAATAAAGAACAGAACAGCAAGTAAATAGGAGAACCTACACAAAGTTAAGTCTTTCAGCACCATGATATCTTTCATGAAAAAAGAGAGGACTTTATCAACAGAAAGGTTATAGGGAAGCATAGGGAACAAAAGCAGATCACATTGGAGAAACAGCCATTAGCCTATCCTTGTGGTGGTTTGATTTTTCATCATGTGTCAGGGCAACACCCCTGGGCTAGGCCAAGTCCATATATCAGGAAGTCAGAGAGTTATGTTTTGGGCTGACATGTTCTCAATGTCCCCAACATTTCTTTGCCCCTTTTCTGTTTTATTGATGGGAGCCTACCCTACTCGAGGATGTGCCTGTCTTAGGTTGCCCCCCTCTGGGGGTCTTACCCATCTCTGGCTACCACCCTAGCACTACAGATTGACTTACCCAAGGCCAGCAAGCCGCAGCCAAGGGAAAGACATGGGACAGAACAGTCGCCTTTGGGAAGGCTTCCCATGGATGATTTAGACTTCCACATCCTGTCAAGGACCGTGGCCTAGTTCATAGGGCTCCCAATCATCATTGCTGAGGGCAGCATATAATAGGCAGACCACCATAGGCTGTACTGATTTTGCCCTGTCCTTAAAGAAGATGCCATTAAGATCCTATAGAAAATGCTACAAGACTCATGTAATAAAATAAAATTAAATCTCTTTCTCTCACCATGCAGAAAACTTGACTCAAAGTGGATCAACGATCTAGGAATTAAACCAGAGACCTTGCACCTAATAGAAGAAAAAGTAGGCCCAAATCTCCATCATATTGGTTTAGGCTCCAACTTCCTCAATAAGACCCCTATAGAACTAAAAACAAGAATCAATAAATGGGATGGATTTAAACTAAAAAGCTTCTTCTCAGCAAAAGAAAAAATCAGTGAGGTGAATAGAGGACCTACAGAATGGGAGCAAATCTTTACCACAAACACATCAGATAGAACACTAACCTCAAGGATTTATAAAGCCCTTAAAAGCCTTAACACCAAGAAAACAAATAACCCAATCAATAAATGGACCAAGGAAATAAACAGTCACTTCTCAGAAGATGATATGCAAACAATCAACATATATATGAAAAAATATTCAACATCTCTAGTGATTAGAGAAATGCAACTCAAAACAACCCTAAGATTTCATCTTACTCCAGTCAGATTGGCAGCTATCAAAAAAACAAGCATCAATAAATGCTGGCGAGGATGTGGGGGAAAAGGCACACTCTTATATTGCTGGTGGAACTACAAATTGATGAAGCCTATCTGGAAGGTAGTATGGAGATTCCTTGGAAAACTGGGAATGGAGCCACCATTTGACCCAGCTATCCCACTCCTTGGCCTATCCCCAAAGGACTTAAAAACAGCTTACTACAGGGACACAGCCACATCAATGTTTATAGCAGCACAATTCACGATAGCTAAATTGTAGAACCAACACCAATGCCCATCAACAGATGAATGGATAGGGAAACTTTGGTATATATACACAATGGAAAACTACTTAGCACTAAAAGAGAATAAAATCATGGTATTTTCAGGTAAATGCATGGAGTTGGAGAAAATAATGCTAAGTGAAATTAGCCAATCCCCAAAAAACAAAGGTTGAATGATCTCTTTGATATGAAGATACTAGCTTATAAAGGCAAGAGAGAGGGAATGAGAGGAATGAAAAAGTTTTAAATAGAACAAAGAAGGGGGAGGGAGAGGAGGGGGCAAGGGGATAGGAATAATGGCAGACTGAGTTATCCATGATTACCCTAAATACATGTATGAAGACACAATTGTTGTAAAAATACTTTATATTAAACCAGCAACTTGAAAAATTTTGCTCTTTATATGTAATATGAAATGAAATGTACTCTGCAAATGTGTATAATAAATTAGAATAATACAAAATTAAAAAAATTAAATGTATAAATTATTGAACTGAGTAAAATGTGAAAGCAAAAATTATTGCTAGAGCCAAGGGGGTGGTATGAATAAAAGCAGTGAGTATGATATTGTGGTTTGATATATATTTTGTTGTTTCTGAAATTTCCAAATTAGAAAAGTTTAGATATTACATTGCAGTGCAAAAATAGATGTCTGCATTTTACAAGAACAATATGCCTGATGAAATCTCTAGTACATGTGCAGTTCTGCAAAGTTGACAGGTGAAGATTGTTTGAGATCAGATTCTGAGGAATCAAACAGGAACATTTACCAAAAAGTGACTTTTATTTTGATTTCCAATTTAATTTTTATGTTTCTATGGCTCTGGTTACGTGTAATAACCATATCTCACTGGTAGCAATTTATTTTCCATCAGCTGGATGAAGGGTAAAGAGACCCATGAACTAGTCCTGGTTTTGTCAGGACCTTACTCTATGATCATAATATAACTTCTTCCTGTATTTCTTAAAGAATGAGTTACTTAGAATAGTTTATTACTAATGCAACTTCATACTTTCATTTATTCTAGATCAGTGCAAAATTTTATCAGCCAAGAAAACTTGTTATATTAATTTAGTACTTTTATAATATGATGATTAAAAGCTTTCTTCTAGTTAATAGCAAGCTGAAGCTTATTTACAACTCATAGGAGACTCCCTTGAGACAGTAGTTGTAGTGGCAATTAACACTATAATTGAATTAATTTGATCATTATGTAAAAAGTTGGCAGATTTGTTAAAATTTTGATTTACTTTCCAAGACAGAAGCTTCCTCAGACATGTTTAAAATTATCTTTGTGAATCATATAAGCTCACCCTCAATTTTAAGGCATTTTAGTTTAATTTTCATGGCAATACAGGATTTAGTTTTTTTTATAATTTTCTAGTTAACCTAATGGAGCATGTTCTGATTTCACATTCTAACTAATTCAGAGGAATATTATTTTACTTTATACATAGAATTTCTCTAAAATATGCTATCTTCCTTGCTGTTTTCAATCCTATTGATATTTTCCTATCTGCTGATTATTCATATGTGTATTTATTGTTCTTTTTGTTAACTTCTGTAAAGGGTATATAACATGAAAACAGCGTCTATAAAGTCATGTTTTCCCACAAATAATGTAATAATGGCATACAGACTAAAATTATTTGACAAAAATTATGTAATTAAAATGACAAACAGCATGCTAGACTTTGAAACAGTTTGCTACTTTAAAAGTTGTAATTTCTTCTTCTAATTGGTCCTTTGTAGAGATTTTCAATCATATTTTAAAATACTTTAACATGAAAACACATTTTATGGTTTCCTTTTTTTTTTTTACATAGTTTATTTATTTATTTAGTAAGTTAGTTTTTTGGTACGGGGGATTGAACTCAAGGGCACTTGACCATGGGCCACATCCTCAGCCCTTTTTTGTATTTTTATTAGAGACAGGGTCTCACTGATTTGCTAAATGCCTTGCCATTGCTGAGGCTGGCTTTAAACTCCCGATCCTCCTGCCTCAGCTTCTTAAGAGCTGGGATTACAGGCGTGTACCACCACGCCTGGCTTACATAGTTTATTTTAAGGGCCACTGTCTATGTAATCTTATTTGGAGTAATCATGAAACCTGAAGATAAAACAATTTAGAGATAAAGACTTTATCTGAGACTATGAATTCTGTAGAGATTGAGTAGCAACTATAGCCTGGATCCTGTATCCTGGGCAAAATGGATGCATAATTCTAAAAAGGGTCACAGCACTAATTAATTCATTCTTTGTAGAAGTGTTCTTGTTTTTGTTTTTGTTTATCTAGGAGCTTTCTGCTTGCCATAAAAGTGGAAAATTTTACCTGAAGGTTCATTTGTTCATTCATCCAGAATATACTAGCACTCAATTTTCCAAAACCTATATAAAGTCTGATAATACAGAGATACTGAAGAACCTATTTTGTTTCTGAGCAAGCTCCTGATGCAGAGAGGAAACAAACCAGAAACCAACGCATCCCAAAGAAGTTTCTGCTGCTAGCACACTGGGATTCAGGGTAGCAAAATGGGGATCTGTGGGGCTCTGCTCTGCAGGAGGCTGGTGGCTGCACACTGGGCTCCTGCCAGTGCCAGTGCTGACACAATTTGTCTACCTATCGTGTTAGGTCCCTAAAAGCGATGATAGCAGAAATAAAAATTTGAGAAGACTTTATATTTAAAATAGGTCAGGTCTGCATGGGATAAACAATATAACTAAAATATGTCATCTGACTTTCCACAGTAAAATGTGTTTGTTTGAAAATACTCAAAACTGTGTACTTTTCTTCAAGAAATAACTATAGGGGAACAAAGGAATTGCTTTAAAATATGGGAATTATCAATCCAATTGAATAATTACTAAAGTTCATAATCATCCAAAATTCTCATTGCTCATTGGAATGATGTACAGTAGGAAAAAAAAAATGTAAAAATCTGATGTTCCCTGCAGCAACCCCATAAATGCTGTTTCAATATTAATATTTACCTCTTTGATAACATACATAATATACAGCTTTGTCTTCTTTCAGCAGTAATGTTATTTCTATGACATAGTTTTCATGAAATCACATAAAAAATATTACCATTGTGTTACCTACTACAAATTTAATGAATTGAAAAATTTAGCAACACGGAAACCAAACTCCAAATTAAAAACAAAGATTTGGAAATGTTGCTACCTCAGATACCATTTTTTTTTTTTCTAATCATATGGTCATCTTTCTTTATATCATAATGCAAAAAATATCATTAGGTTTCATTTAGTTTGCATTTTCTCTCTCATTTTTATACCGGAACATGAGATAATTCACTTTTTATGGTCATATGATTTCAAGACTGAATTTTGTTTTGAAATCTGAAACTTCCCCAAGATGTGTATTATTTCTGATTTTCCTAGTCTTAAAACAAAGAGGTTTTTAAATTATTGTGGATGAGAAAGACTAATCATGGATGTGTATAATTTTATATACACTACTCTTAATTCTTAGAGGTTCTCTATGTGGTTACAAATAAGCTATAAACATGCAGTAAGTTTCAGAGTTGTCTTAAGTCAGACTACTTGGGTTCTAATCTTTGCTCTTCCACTTACAATTTAGTTGTCGGACCCTGGGAAAGTCATTTAACCCATTTGTGCTTGAGCATTCTCATCAATAAAATGGAAATGAGAATAGTATTACATCATTTCTGCACAGGTTACAATGTGCCGAAAACAGTTGAGGTGTTTCAAACATTGGAAACAACATGGAAAATTGGTCACATAGTTAGTGTAAGTCTGCAAAATCAGAAAGTAATATTGAATACTCACGTAACCTAGGGATAATAACCTCAGGAAACATTTATCTCCCTAGGATTTGAGGAACAAAAGAATTTTCAATTGGCAGAACCCCTCAAAACGTCAACAGGCAAGGAATATGGGAAATACAGTATGCCACCCTCCAGGACCAGCATGAAAGCACATAATATAGAATGGAATAGAAGCAGAGAGACTGCACATCAGTAGAACTCCACTCCCTGGCAATGATGAGAGAATTCAATAAATTGATTCACATAGAACATTTACAGCAAGTCCTGGTAACAAGAAAAAAACTAAATAACTGTTGACTGGTTTTATTAGTACCTGATTAACTTAAATACAAGTCTCCCATCCTTTCTTTATTTTCTTCATCATAAATTCCAAAACTCCAGAGGAGATCCAAGATGGCTGATTAGAGGAAGCCGCACTTCAGGGCAGCTCCGTGGAAAGAATCCAACAAAGCAGATAAATTGCCTTTCATCATATATATATATAGGCTGAAAATACCGATCTCCTGGATGGTTTGATTACCACTACCAGAGAGAGAAAGAGGCAAGCTGTCTTGCAGCGGCTGGAGCCGCGAGGCTTCTGCAAAACCGCCTGGGTGGTGCACAGGCCGTGCGAAACAAAGTCAGTGTGGGGAGACGCACTGCGACTGCAACCCGAGCCACACTCAGGGCACACCTGCGCGAAACCAACGATAAAAACCAGCGATAACAGCCGGCGGAATTGGTGCTGGGGGACCACGGGAGACTGCGTGTTGACAACACCAGTTCGAATCCACACTCCGCCAGACGCGACCCTCAGCAGTAGAGCCCCGGAGAGAGCGCAGAGATCAGCAAACAGCAAGCAGGGGCAGAGTTGGAGCGGTCCACAGTCCGAAGCAGCGCTGTCTGTGCTGCAGTTACAGTTGTGGCTTCCCGGTGCCACTTCGGCAGTGAGACATCCACACAACGGCTTTGAAATCGATCCGCGAGGACACAGGAGTCTGCGGAGCTGCTGTTGACTGGAAGGAGAGCACCGCCATCTTTGAAAGGTGCGGTGGCTGACCCAGACAAAGGGGAGGAGACGGAGAGCGACAGCTGCAGCCATCCAGGGTCCCTCCAGCTCTCTGAAGACAACGCACACTTGGGTGAGGCTCGGGTGGCGAGCAGGGAGGGCGTGTCTGAGGCCAGCACAGTGGCCACAAGAAGCTGCAACTGTGGGTGGGCTTGGGGAGGGGGTGCCTTCTGGAGGGTCCTCTTCCCAGTGCCATTCATCTGCTGACACATACAAACCCCCTGGGCCACTCCTTCACTGAACCGTTCAGCCACTGGCCTAAGATGCAGCCTTGATTCCACTAACAGGATCGCAGACTGTCTAAATGTGATCCAATAACAATTGGTTTGACCTGGAAAGGAAAAAAGAGGGGGGCTTCCCAGGGCCCGTTTTGTCTAAGACTTGGGGTTCGACATTTTTTTTTTTTTCTTTTATCTTGGTTTGCTTGTTTTGTTGGATTGAGTGGACGTTTTTTTGTTTGTTTGTTTGTTTCTTTTTCTTTTTCTTTTTTTTGGCTTTGATTTGTTCTTTTTTATTTTTCCTTCCACATTGATTGTCAATGTGTTTGTTTGCTTCCGCTCCTTTTTTCTTTCATCTTTTCTTCCTTCTCACTCTTGCATCTTTTCTTCCTCCTTCATCTTTCATGTTTACATCCTGCCAGTGCATACTAAACAGAGGCAAAAACAAGTTATACGCAGAACTTGGGATTTCTAGAACCGGCGCAATTGAACTGGGTAGCAAAGTTGTGTTATATATAGTTTACTCTCTATTTCCTTGATTCTCTCTCTCCTCTCTCTTACACCAATTCCTACTCTTTTATCATTTTTTTTTTCTTTTCCAACTTACTTTATATATAAATTGGTCTTTCCACCTAATTGTCAACTCCATTCTCTTTCTTCCCTCGCCTACTGATACTAAACCACTTCCACAAAACAACTTCAATAGATATCTCTTTTCATACTTTCCAAGAAAGAACAATTCAAGACACTTCCTTCTTCCTAAACATAACACCTCTGTATACAATACTTGAAGCTATAAAACCCCATCAGAAGTGTACAGAGTAAATTGGAAATAATATCTGGGTTAACAAAATCTGTAAATTGTGATCAAAGTTGGATTTTCTGAATAGAAAGTATTAGGTTTTAAAAGTGTAAAGGAATTATAAGGTTATCTGATAGCATGGTACTACAGGAACAACATAAGGCTTTAAGGTAAAATCGAAATAGTCAAGTTCCCACAGTGCAGGAAGAATAGACACACAAGCAACATGAAAAAACAAGGAAAGAAAATGACACAAACAAATCAAGATACCTCATCGGTAGATGTCATGGCAAGCACAGTTGGTCAAATGCCAGAGATGGAATTTAGAAATTACATATTCCAAAAGTTTATGGAACTTAAGAATGAACTCAAAAATGAGATGAGGGAGCAAGTACAGGAGGCAAAAGATCATTTTGACAAAGAACTCCAAAAACAAATACAGGAAGTAAAAGATTACTTCAATAGGGAAATAGAGGCTCTAAAGAGAATCCAAACAGAAATTCCAGAAATAAAAGAAGCAATAAACCAAAATAAAAGCTCAACTGAAAGCATCTCCAACAGAATACACCACTTGGAAGAAAGAACCTCAGACAATGAAGACAAAATATATATCCTAGAGAAGAATTTAGACTATACAGTAAAACTTGTTAGAAATCTTGAACATAACATCCAAGAATTATGGGACAGCATAAAAAGAACAAACTTAAGAGTGATTGGCATAGAGGAAGGGCAGAGTTTCTAGCCGAAGGAATGAGTAATTTATTTAATGAAATAATTACAGAAAATTTTCCAAACATGAGGAATGAATGGGAAAACGAAGTTCAAGAGGCATACCGAACACCAAACAAACAAAATCTCAACAGATCCACACCAAGACACATTATAATGAAAATGCCTAATACACTGAGCAAGGAGAGAATACTAAAAGCCACAAGAGAAAGGAAGCAGATTACATAAAGGGGGAAACCAATCAGACTATGTTCAGATTTTTCAACCCAGACCTTAAAAGCAAGAAGATCCTGGAATAGCATATTTCAAGCTCTGAAAGAAAAGGGATGTCAACCAAGAATCTTATATCCAGCAAAATTGAGCTTTAGATTCGAAGATGAAATAAAAACCTTCCACGACAAGCAAAAGTTAAAAGATTTCACAACTCGAAAGCCAGCACTTCTGAGCATCCTGGGCAACATTTTTCATGAAGAAAAAGAGAAAGATGATAACAAAAATCAACAAAGGGAGATATTAAACTAAAGGAAATACCAACCAGAAGAGAAACCAAATCAAGCTAAAGACCATAATTCAAATAAAAATGGATGGGAATAAAAATCACATCTCAATAATAACCCTGTATGTTAATGGCCTAAACTCGCCAATCAAAAGACACAGATTATCAGATGGATTAAAAGAAACGACCCAACAATTTGTTGTCTCCAAGAAACACACCTCATAGAAAAAGACATCAACAGACTGAAAGTGAAAGGCACAATGGAATTTTACTTAGCAATAAAAGTAAATAAATTAATGGCATTTGCAGGTAAATGGATGAAGTTGTAAGACATAATGCTAAGTGAAGTTAGTCAGTCTCAAAAATCCAAGTACCAAATGTTCTCTCTTATATAAGGAGGCTATTTCAAAGTATTGTTGGATGGGGGTACATAGGAGGATTAGAGGAACACTAGAATGGTCAAGGGAAGGGAGGGCAAAGGAGGGAGCAAGAGGGGAGGGAGGGGGGAAAAAAAAAAAAAGGTGGTTGAATGAGATGGATATCATTTTCCTTAATGCATGATTGAAGACCTGAATTGTACGAATATACTTTGTATACAAACAGTTGTTGTATGTAAAAAGATACTAAATATATGCACTATGAGTTGCACATATTAAAAATTATAAAAATAAAATTAAAAAAAATAAATTCCAAAACTCCATAATGAATTTACCAAAGAAATATTACACTGTAAAAGCTTAGACTATCAATTACAGATACCTAAGCAGTCATTTAATTTAATTGTGTTTTCCCTTTTCCCTGTAAGAATATCCTCCAATTTCAATTTTCCTTACCCAACCAACTCTCTTCGTAAACTTTCCTCATTCTCTGTGGATTACATGCTTTCCTTCTGTATGAATGCTTATAAAGCTCCTCTGGAATTTTAAAAAACGATGGACATGACCATAGTTTTTATTCACTGCAAGGTAGTGAATATGTAAAAGGATGTGTGGAAGTATAAACATGAAACTGATATTAGGGTTGGAAAATGGGTTTGTATTTATAAAGATCACTCGGATATGTTTATAGACTGGGTAAACAACGCAAGTGAAGAATTAGATTTAGAAATCTTTTTAAGAAATCTAGATGAGAATGACTGTAACAAAACTCAGGTGTTGCCAGCGCATTTGGATGGAAGAGTAAGTTTCAAGATACACTTTTGAAAAGAAAATGCCCCATAGTAATGAATAATTGCTCTAAAAAAGAAAATAAATAGTCTGTTGGTTCACCAAGTTTTATATATTTTAATTGCATGTTTTATGCTGAAACATTTTCTTTTTAATTAATTAACTGGTACTGAGGATTAAACCCAGGGGCACTTTGCCACTGAGCTACATCCTTTCTTTCTTTTTTTCTTGTTTGTTTATTTGTTTATTTATTTATTCATTCATTTACTATTTATTTTCATTGTGAAGCAGTTGCTTAGGGTCTGCCTAAATTGCTAAGGCTAGTCTTGAACTTGTGAGCCTCCTGCCTTGGCCTCTAAAGTCACTGGAATTGCGGATGTGCACCACCATGCCTGGAGAAGAGTCCATTTTCTATAGAGATGACCTAGTTTTTTTTTGTCATTATTTGAGAATATAAGCAAATGTATACTTTGAGTTTACAAATATTGACACATAATATACATTAGTTCTTACTTTTACATGTTCCAAAATATTTTTAAACTCTGCCACTGTAATACTGAAAGTTATTTTTGTTATTATAGTTTAAACGCATACACCATTAATCTTAGAGTTTGAGTGATTGTAATTCTATTTGACTAGAATAAAAAAAATTCAGAATGTCTTCCCAAGTTTTTTAAATGTACAAGAAAACAGACATGAATGAGTGAATTCTGAACCTTTCAATTAGATGATATTTCAGCCTAAGTTTTTTGACATGAAATTGCCAATATTAACTCATTTTGGTGTCTTTCCATATTGACAGAGTCAAGAACAGAAACTGGTATTAGGAATGCTTAGTAACTGAAATACAACTTGAACTAGATTGAGAAGAAATGTTTATTTCAGTATAGTCAATGCTGTTTCTTTTGAAGGTCTGGAATATTCTGAAATGTAATATCCACAAACTAAGTAACTAATTGAAGTATTTAAAGAATAATGTTGAACAATACCATAAAGTTCTTAAATAATAGATGCCCGGTCTGACTTTCCCTTTAGACATTGAAAGCTTAATCAAGTTGTGCCAAAGTAGGAAGTAATCTAAATCTTGGTTGTTTTAGAGTCAGCCTGTGAATTAGAAAAGAGTGTGATGAATCTCCTCTGGTGTATACACTGTTGCTGTAGATGCTAACAGAAGATAGAGAATGAAGGAACTTGCTTAAAAACGGACTGAAAGTCAATGCTCTTGTCTGATATCTTTGTAAACAATGCAGGAAAAGCAATGCAGCAGTTTTACATCAGAAAACCATATAAAAATGTAAAAATATAGCAATCAGTAGTATTCCTTTTGAGAAGTGAGCATATTAGTTTATTTCTCTTTCTAAAAATCTTTAAAAATATGAACATTTCCAATATTCCAATTGTCTAGGAATGAATGCACATTTCCCCATTACATTAAATAATAAACATACTATAATTTGCATATAACTATTTGGAAATGAGTGATACAATGATTTCAAGATGTCACCTTGAAGGAAAAGGCCGGCACATTGCTCTACCACCTGATAGAAACAAATGCTACTTATGATGCATTGTTAGATTTACTTACAGTAATAATAACCTAAGAGGTTCAGTCTTTCAAATGAAATGAGAAATGAGATTTCAAATGAGTTTAGAAAACATGCAAAATGTCAAAGAAGATAATTTTTTGGAGATTATTTAGACATTCCAGACATGCATATGTTGATTTGAGGAAAGAGTGCTGAGAAACTGAGAGGCACATCAGAATTTTTGGCAAACTTGCAGGGATAAGAAGACAGCCTGCAGTTCGTAGCTTGCCTTTGAGAAATCTGCTAATCCCTCCCATACTTTTGGTCCCAAAATGAACTTGGCCCACTCTTACATAGATAAAAGATAAAACAAAAAGGAGAATCTCAAGGAAATTATAACATGTGCTACAACATGCGTGAACCTTATAAACAATATGCTAAATTAAATGAACTAGTCACAAAGAGAAAAATACTATATCACTCCAATTGTATGATCTATTTAAAGTAGTTACACTAATTAAACCAGAAAGTAGAATGGCGAAATGATGAGTTGCTAGCCATTGAATATATCATTTCAGTTTTTCAAAATGAAAAGAATTATGGAAATGAATGTTAGTGATGGGTAGACAGCAATGTAAATGTACTTAATAACAGTAAGCCATAGATACAATAATAGCCTACATGGTGAATTTTATGTTGTGTGTATTTTAGTGCAACAGAAAAAAAATATCAGGGAGGAAAGGTCTAAATATTTTAGTTTCTAATTGAACTAAGGTGATTTCCGTTTGCCAGATTTCCCAGACAACATTTAAGAGGAAAGTTAAAAATCCCCTACTTAGAAAATAACATCATCTGAGGTTGTAAATTATTATTTGTAACATTTTGATAACCACTGTCCAGCAAAAATAATACATAACAAAAAATTGAAGGAGAAAATACTATATTTAAGAATATACTATATTTAAACAGGCATAACAAAATTGGAACAATGTCATAGGGTATCCAGCTAAAAGTGTCATCAGACATGACCTGAAATAACTATCCTTAATACACTGAGGAAATTGAAGATAATATTGAAAACTTAGACCAAGAGCTTAAAAATATAAGGAGTGACTAAATGGCAATTTGAAAACAAAAAAATATAAAATAACTGAATTAAGAAATTGAATGAGGAGTTTTAATAACAGACTAGGAAAAAAACAAACAAAAAAGATAATAGAAAATTGGTAGACAAGTTAGAAAAATATTCTGAATGAAGCAAATGAAAACTTAGATTAGGGAGAAATAGAAAAGCATCAGAAAGACAGAGTACCAGTGTGAAAATCTAATATGCAAGTAATTGATGTTCCTGAGGGGAAGGAGATTGGGCACAGGGTCCACAGGCACCTTTGTCAAGTGTCAGATAACTGTATTTACGTGGGTTTGTCTCTGTCTTTTGTTCTATTCCATTGGTCTTCATGCCTGTTTTGGTGCCAGTACCATGTTTCTTTTGTTACTATAGTTTTGTAGTCTAATTTGAAGCTCAGTATTGTGATGCCTCTTGCTTTGCTTTTCTCACTAAAGATTGCTTTGGTTATTCTGGGTCATTTATTTTTCCAAACGAATTTCATAACTGCTTTTTCTAGTTAGTGAAAGAAGTAAAATCAAAACTCAATGAGTGGGATGGCATCAAATTAAAAAGCTCTTCACAACAAAGGAAACAAGAGTTTGAAGAGAGAAGCTACAGAATGGAAGAAAATCTTTGCCACCTGCTCTTCATATGGGACATTAAAAGTCAAGATATATAATGGCAGACTGAGTTATTCATGACTACCCTAAAAACATGTATGAAGACACAATTGTTGTAAAAATACTTTATATAAAACCAGCAACTTGAGAAATTGTGCTCTTTATATGTAATATGAAATGAAATGTACTCTGTAAACATGTATAAAAAGTTAAAATAAAAACAAAGAATGACTCTGGTACAAGCTTTAAAAAAGTCAAGATATAAAAATAACTCAAAAAACTTAACACCAAAATTAAATAAATAAACAAATGATAACCCAATAAGTAAATGGGCTAAAGAACTAAATAGAAAATTCTCAGAAGAAACATAAATGGTCAATAAATATATGAAAAAATGTTCAACATCTTTAGCAATTAGGGAAATGCAATTTAAAACTACATTAAGATTTTACCTCACTTTAATCAGAATGCCAATTATCAAGAATATAAATAATAATTATTATTATCATTCTATTTCATTGCTCTTCATGCCTGTTTTGGTGTCAGTACCATGCTTCTTTTGTTACTATAGCTCTGTATTATTATTATTATTATTATTATTATTATTATTATTATTACTTAGGATCCAAGGAAAATGGTACTATCATACATTCTTTGTGGAACTGCAAATTAATGCAACCACTCTGGAAAGCAGTATGTAGAGTCCTCAAAATCTAGGAATGGAACCATGATATAACCCGTCTATCCCACTCCTCAGTATGTATGCAAAAGATTTTAAATCAGCATACTACAGAAATACAGCCACATCAATATTTATAGCATAAAGAAAAATAACATTATGGTATTTGCTGGTAAATAGATAGAACTGGAGACTATCATGCTAAGTGAAAAAGCCAGTCTCAAAATGTCAAAGTCCAAATGTTTTCTATAATATGCAGAAGCCAATCCCAAATAAGGAGGGAGCCAGGTATGGTGGCACATGCCTGCAATTCCAGCAACTTAGGTCCCTGAAGCAGAAGGATCACAGATTCAAAGCCAGCCTAAGCAACATAGCAAGACTGTAATCAACCTAATGAGACTCTGTCTCAAAATGAAAATAAATAAATTAATTAATTAATTTAAAAAGGCTGGGGTTGTCACTCAGTGGTTAAGCACTCTTTAGGTCCAATCCCTGGTACCAAACTAAACCAAACAAAAACAAAATAAGGAGGTACCAAAAAAATAGGAAAAGATCAGTGAAATAGACAAAGGCAAATGAAGGGAGAAAGGAGGAATGGGATAGGGAAAAACAGTGGAATGAATCTGACCTAATGTTCCTATGTACATATATGAATATACCACAGTGAATCTTACCATCATGTATGTCCACAAGACACTAATTTTAAAAAGCTACAAGTAAATAACAGAACAATCAGTAAAGTATAGGAAAGGAAACAGGAAGGGAGAATGAGAGAGAAAGAGAAAGTACTGGGGACTCAGTTAGAACAAATTATATCCCATGCTTTGATAATTATGTCAAAATGAATCTTAATGTAACATACAACTAAAAAGAACCAATTATAAAAATCCTGCTAGGCTAGTTAAATAAAAATAAAACTATATCTACTTACAAAATTGTGAAGTGAAAAAGGGTAAGTATAGAATAAAAAGTGAAAATGTCACAAAGATAGATTTCCTTTAAAAGATCAGGAATTAGTCATTCTTTTATTAAAAAAAAATGTGAGACTGAAAATGGCACATGAAATTCACAGATGGAAAGTCAGAAATGCTGGAACTAATTAAAAGATATAAAAGTGGAAAAAACAACGATAACCAATATACTAGAAAGTGAACATTAGAATTACAACCTATATGGATACATTTGTAGCTTACTCCTTTCTGCCTGTGGACACCACTGAGAAAGCATTGTTAAAATCCCTCTTCCTGCTGCCATCATGTCTAAATCAGAGACCCCTAGAGAGCCTGAACAGCTGTGGAAGCTATTCATCATCAGAGGGCTGAGCTTTGAAACAACTGATGAGAATCTGAGAAGTCATTTTGAGCAATGGGGACAGTCATGAACTGTGTGGTTATGAAAGACCCAAACACCCAGCTCTCCAGAGGCTTTGGTTTGTCACTTTTGCCACTGTGGAGGAGGTGCATGCAGCCATGACAGCAAGACCACACAAGGTGGAACCTAAGAGAGCTGTCTCAAGAGAAGATTCTCAAAGACCAGGGCCCCACTTAACTGCGAAAAGGATCTTTGTTGGTGGCATTAAAGAAGATACTGAAGAACAACACCTATGAGATTATTTTGAACAGTATGGGAAACTTGAAGTTATTGAAATCGTGACTAACCGAGGCAGTGGAAAGAAAAGGGGCTTTGCTTTTGTAACTTTTGATGACCATGACTCTGCATAAGGTTGTCATTCAGAAAAACCATACAGTGAATGGCCACAACTGTGAAGTGAGGAAAGCCCTTTCAAAGCAAGGGATGGCTAGTGTTTCATCTAGCCAAAGAGGTCAAAGTGGTTCTGGAAACTTTGGTGGTGGTCATGGACGTGGTTTTGGTGGAAATGACAATTTTGGTCACGGAGGGAACTTCAGTGGTCGTGATAGCTCTGGTGGCAGCCATGGTGGTGGTGGATATGGAGGCAATGGGGATGGCTACAGTGGATTTGGTAATAATGGAAACAATTTTGGAAGTGGTGCAAGCTACAATGATTTTGGCAATTACAATAATCAGTCATCAAATATTGGACCCATGAAGGGTGAAAACTTTGGAGGCAGAAGCTCTGGACCCTATGGTGGTGGAGGCCAATACTTTGCCAAATCACGAAACCAAGGTGGCTATAGAGGTTCCAGCAGCAGCAGTTGCTATGGCAGAAGTTTTCAATACTGCCAGGGAACAAAGCTTAACAGGAGTGGAGAGCCAGAGAAGTGACAGGGAAGCTACAGATTACAACAGATTTGTGAACTCAGCCAAGCACAGTGGTGGCAGGGCCTAGCTGCTACAAAGAAGACATGGTTTAGATAATACTCATGTGTATGGGCAAAAAAACTTGAGGACTGTATTTGTGACTATTTGTATAACAGGTTATTTTTGTTTCTGTTCTGTGGAAAGAGTAAACCACTCCAACAAAGGGTTTTAATGTAGACTTTTTTGTTTTTGCAACCATGCTGTTGATTGCTAAATGTAATAGTCTGATCATGATGCTGAATAAATGTGTCTTTTTAAAAATGTGTTGTGTAAAGTTAGTCTACTCTGAAGCAATCTTGGTAAAACTTCCCCAACAGTAAAAAGTTAGAATTCATTCAGGATGATGCGCGATTCAGAAACCTTGGTTTAGTTGCGACCTTCTAAAGTTCACCATTGAAAGGATCACCCAAGTAGTTATGGAATTATTTGGTTATAATAGTGATTGTTGGCCTATCCTATGCAATATATAAATTGGTAATGAAGCCTATGTATCATCCATTGTCATGTGTAATCAATAAATAATTTAATTCTCTTGAAAAAATAAAAAAGAATTATAACCTATATGCTATCATCCCAAAATAACAGGAACTATATGTAGTATGAATGGAAAAAAAAACAAATATGAAGACTGTATATTATAATATCAGCTCTCATATACAAAAATAAATAATGTCAGGTGTCTATGTATTTCTTTATCTACATAACCTTTGTATGCTTAAGTATGTATATGTATACTGCTTCAAAGAAGTACCTATAATTTTAAGGATATAGAGATGATGGAAGTAAAGAATAGAAATATCAATAAGAGAAAAACACAAACATACACAAATGCTGGAGGGACCATACTAAAATCATATACTAACATCAAAGGAAATACATGTGAATAAAAAATATTATTAAATGTTATTTTACAGAGTTTCTTTCACAGCTGTGACCAAAAGACCTGAAAAGAACAATTAGAGGTAGAGAAGTTTATATTTGGTGCTCATGGTTTCAGAGGTATCAGACCATAAATGTCCAACTACAATGCTCTGGGCCAAAGTTGAGGAAGAATATCATGGCTGACAGACATGGCAGTTAAAAGCAGCTTGGTTGTATATCATTTTCTGAGAGGTGTCTGTTCAGTTCCTTGGTCCATTCATTGATTGAGCTATTTTTTTTTTTGTTGTTGTTGTTGTTTTTTGATGTTTAGCTTTTGAGTTCTTTATATATCCTAGAGACTAAGTGCTCTATCTGATGTGCAAGTGGTAAAAATTTGCTCCCAAGGTATAGGCTCTCTATTCACCTCACTGATTGTTTCCTTTCCTGAGAAGAAGCTTTTCAGTTTGAATCCATCCCATTTATTGATTCTTGATTTTCATTCTTGCACTACAGGAGTCTTATTAAGGAAGTTGTGGCCTAAACTGACATGATGAGATTTGGGCCTACTGTTCCTTCTAATAGGCACATTGTCTCTGGTCTAATTCCTAGGTCCTTGATCCACTTTGAGTTGGGTTTTGTGCATGGTGAGAGATAGGAGTTTAATTTCATTTTGTTGCATATGGATTTCCAGTTTTCCCAGCACCATTTGTTGAGGAGGCTATCTTTTCTTCAATGTATGTTTTTGGCACCTTTGTCTAATATAAGATAACTGTAATTATGTGGGTTAGTCTCTGTGTCCTCTATTCTGTACCATTGGTCTGCAAGTCTATTTTGGTGCCAATACCATGCTGTTTTTGTTACTATTGCTCTGTAGTATAGTTTAAGGTCTGGTTTAGTGATGCCACCTGCTTCACTCTTCTTGCTAAAAATTGCTTTAGCTCTTCTGGGTCTCTTATTTTTCCAGATGAATTTCATGACTGCTTTTTCTATGAGGAATGTCATTGGGATTTTGATATAGAATCATTCAACAAATATGTGAAGAAATGTTCAACACCTCTAAAAATTAGGGAAATGCAAATCAAAACTATTCTAAGATTTCATCTCACTCCAGTCAGAATGGTAGCTATTAAGAACACAAACAACAATAAGTGTTGCTGGGACTGCAAATTGGTGCAACCAATATGGAAAGCAGTATGGAGATTCCACCATTAGACCCAGCTATCCCTCTCCTCGGTCTATACCCAAAGGACTTAAAAACAGTATACTACAGGACACAGCCACATCAATGTTTATAGCAGCTCAATTCACAATAGCTCTACTGTGGAACCAACCTAGATGCCCTTCAGTAGATGAGTGGATAAAGAAAATAAGGTATATATATATAATGGAATATTACTCAGCAATAAATAAAAGAGAATAAAATCATGGCATTTGCAGGTAAATGGA
Organism: Tamias sibiricus; assembly: GCA_025594165.1. Lineage (NCBI taxonomy): Eukaryota > Metazoa > Chordata > Mammalia > Rodentia > Sciuridae > Tamias > Tamias sibiricus. The sequence goes on along the minus strand of CM046664.1, from coordinate 37,177,208 downwards.
TGGACTTGGAGAATATAATGCTAAGTGAAGTTGGCCAATCCCAAAAAATCAAATGCTGAATCTTTTCTCTGATACAAGGAGGTTGATTCAGAGTGGGGTTGGGAGGGGGAGCATGGGAGAATTAGATGAACTCTAGATAGGGCAAAGGGGTGGGACTGTAAGGGAGGGGGCATGGGGGTTGAAAAGATGGTGGAATAAGATGGATATCATTACCTTAAGTACATGTATGTAGACACAAGTTGTGTGAATATACTTTGTATACAACCAGAGATATGAAAAATTGTGCTCTATATGTATAATATTATTTGTAATTCATTCTGCTGTCATATATAACACATTAGAATAAAAAAAAAATCAGCTTGGGACATTGCACCAGGAAGCAGAGAGAGAGACAGCTGCCCTCACCACAGAGAAAATATAGACCTCAAGAGCACAGCACCAATGACCCTCCTCCTGCAACCAAACTTCATCTGCCTACATTTATTACTCACCTAATCTCTATCAGGGGATTAGTGCATCGATAAGGTTAAGATTCTCATATCCCAGTCATTTCACCTCTAAACTTTCTTGCATTGTCTCACACATGAGTTTTAGGGGATACTCATATCTAAACCATAATAGAGTTAATGATGGGCATTATCATAAATATAAAGGCTCAAATCACCAGTAAGTTAAAATGATTCTAAATTCTGTGTGCACATGACAACAAGCTTTACACTATAGCAAGAAATAATCAATACAATTAAATATAAAGATAAGAAATTTTAAGGATTTTCATGTCTTTCTTTTTATCAAGCAGTCCAATGCAATAATAAATTCAAGATCACTTTAAATAAAGTAAAAGTCAGACCATATGATTTATAAGAAACACTATTCTCTGAAACCATAGAATACATGTTCTCGTCAAATGTAAAACTGACCTTAGACTGGATAATAAAGCAAGTCTCAATAGCTGTGCAAAGATGAAAATCACATAGAATATCACATCTCACTATGTTGGAGGAGTTAAAAGTAGAAATCAATCAATGACAAGAAAGACAAGGAGGAGAAAGGAAAGGGAGAGAGAAAACTGATTTTCTATCATTTTCTCTACTGATTTCTTCCCATTTTCTTCAGAAGTAACACTGCCAGTTATTTCAAATTTGCTTGTTTTTATTTGAATGTAGAGCTATGCTTTCTTCATACCATCTAACACATCTATACAGCAGCTCTCATTACAATTCTTCCACAGTCAAACGTGTCAGTTCATTGGAGAAATGATTGATTCTAGTGCAGGGGCAGAGAAAATGCAAGATGAGACTGGAGCCAAAAATAAGAAAGACTGTGGTTAAAGAGAGAAAAAAAGATTAAAAAAAAAGAAAAAAGATCAATGCAAAAGGAGAGGGGAGCCAGCCTGAAATGAGCATCCAGACAAAAACTGGAAAAACTTGATCTATACAATAAGTAGTAAGACTACTGGATTATAATACAAAGAGTAATAAATAATAAATATATGTGAGTTTATATTAGAATAAATAAAGTTTATATGGACAAAAATAAATGATAGCATGAATTGTAAATCAAGGAAAAGTGACCAATCTTCCTCCACAAAAGAATTGTAAATGAAAATCATTCAAATGATAATGGAAATAGAAACACCATCTCTGACATTCTTACTGAAAGCATATAACCCCAGTCTAGTCTTGAGAAAAAATTCAAGCAAGTCCATGTAGGGAGGTATCTACAAAATACCTGACCATTACTCTTCAAAAGTATCAATGTCATTGAAGACAAAGAAAAACTGAGGAGCTGTCACAAATGGGAGGAGACGAAGGAGATACATCTACCCAAGGTCATTAATAGGTTCAATTAACAATATTTTATTAATGTTTATTGCTTACTATTTATAAATATGCCATAGTTATCCAATATGCTAACATGTAGGGGAAGATGGATAAAGAATATGCAAGAGCCCTCTGTGCTTTGCAATTCTTATGTAAGCCTAAGACCATTTCAAAATTAAAAATTAAAAGTAAAAAGCAATAAAGATGGTTATTCAATGGTGACATTATACATAAGAATAGAATGATTCTACAAGTGTCACATTAAAAGGTTGTCATTGGAATGTTTGATTAAGTTTCTGTCTCTGCTATGGCCTGTATTTGTGGATGGAAATTATTCTCCATAACCCCAGAGAAATCTGGGCAGAACATACTGCAAATCTTGCACTCTTAAGGTTTATACATGATGCTAATACCTTGGAATTAATACGTTGTTATTCCTTTTACATGATAATTAACTAGTGAAAATTACATGAACAGGTTTAAAATACAAAATGCCTTTTATGAGAAAATGTAACTGCACTTATATTTTCAGATCATTAAAACATAAATGAAATAGTATCTCTTAAAATCTCTTATTTGTAAAATATCAACATTTTATAAATTTAACTGTGATGTAGTGAAATATCCTATTTATCATTGTAAATTCCTATTTTTGACATTTGTATATAGATTGTTCTCTCTAGACACTCAGACAATATATTTGTGATGTTTTATATTTGTATTAATGTTCCTTTTTAATCTATTATCAGTTGAAAAATTCAACTAAAGTATTGTCTTACATAGATAATTTTTTTAAAAAAAATTTGAGTGCAACTCAAGTTACTTTCTTAAATACTTGGGGATTAAACTTTCCATTTCTATTAACAATGATATGGGAAAATTTTCACCTACATAAATAGTGAAATTTTAAATTGAATTCCACCAAAACCAAAATGTTAATATGGTTTATAAAGATAAATGAAATGATTTAATCTTTTTGGAGAGACTCATTTAAAATATTATTATTTTCTTTCAGGTTAAAAAGAATTACTTAAAATTCTAAGTTTTGTAAAAAGCAAGTACAAAACAGTTTCAACAACTAAATTTCACATTATTTCTATCTGATGATTATATTAATTTTAGCTGTATGATTTTTCTTCAAAGTGTATATTTTGGTGTTATGCATTTTTGTTTATGTAAGATATATGCACCAAGAGGAAAAAAACATAAAACCTTCCAATGTGTAAAATTCCTTCAAATTAATACAGATATTTTTATCTCAATTCTTTACTAAAACTCATTTTAAAAATTAGTTAAGGAGGTAAATAACGCAATATCAAAAAGTATTACATCTTTAAAAACTTGCATTAATAGTTGTAAAACATAGGGCTGAGCATAGCTAAGTGGTAGAATGTTTGCCTAGCACATGCAATGTCCTGGGTTCAAGCCCAACACTACAAAAAAAAAAAAAAAAAAAAAAATCGCAAAACAATGTTTTCTAAGACACCGTATTTTTGTCATCTTTTCCAAAATACACATATACACAAACAAATAGAATATTTCGGTTGCCTATATCTTGCCATATTGAGGGCCATCCCAGAAGTCTTAAATTTTTATTATATTTGAAAAGCCATTGTTAATGGCACGGTGGGAATCTAAACAAACTTCCCTCAGCTATTCCTACCTCAGAGGCACTAAGAATACAAATTAAACTAAATTAGTTTGTTAAAGATTTGAAGCCTTGGGAAAGCAAAATTTCCTTTACCTTATTTTAAGATTCAATTGTAAGCTAAACCAACATTATTTCCAAAGTGAGAAAGATCATTTTATATATTTCAATTATATTGCATGCATACAATATGAATATCACTAGGAAATAAACATTATCTTCAAGGTGATAAACATGATAAATTTCTCATGTGTATTTGCTACAAATGTTATGTTTTCCATCATCTATCAAAGCACATAAAATATGTTTTTAAAAATGCTTTACAGTATGTTAACCACAAAAATCAATAGCAAAAATTAATTTGAATTTTTTTTTCTGTTTTTGATTCTAAAACTCCTGAAGCATATCTAGTACAAGCAGACAATGATTTCTGCACTTATTGTAAGATAAAAGGCAGTCTTATTGTTAGATACATGTAAGGGGAGATAATTACAGCACACAGTTAAAATGGCATTTTTAAGCCAAGTTTTTATATAAGTATTTTATATTTCTCTTTTAGCTTCATCAGGTACTTTTGCATTTCTGTCAGTAATTAAAAAAAAATAACAACATAATCATCAATACTAATTAAAAGCAGTGACTATTTACTTAAGCCTGTAGATGCTGGATAGATAACTAAAACCAGGATAAAGCTTGGTCTTTATTTTTTGTTTGTCTTTAGTTCCTTACTTAATCTCTGTATGTAGCCATATAAATTGTTTAAGGAATATTCATCTAAAAACTGGTAATTTAAGGTTTATTAACCCCATATTTGCCAAATCTATCTCATCCCCTTTCAACATTGAGACAAGATTTGCAGAGATATCTAACTATCAGTTTTATACCGCAAGACACTGGGAACAGCGCCTACAAGTCTTTCAAGAACAGCAGAACAATTGTCTCATGGAAACTAAATTGTCCCCTTCCAGGTTCATAGGTTTAATAGATAAATGTCCTGCATCCTACAAAGATATCAAACATGTGGTGGACAAGGAATGTTATGTTGCCTATGAAAGGGCTTAGAAGAGTCACACTACAGTTGGGTCAAGGAGAACTCTTGTCACTTTTTGGTAAAATGATGTTTCTTTAAAAACAAATTTTGTATTAAATTCTGGAGACTACTAAAATAAATTTCTCTTATTTTGGGTCACTCATAAAACAGAAAATTATTCCTTATGCTTGCAGAAGCCAGAAAACTAAGATGATGGTTTTGACAGGGCCAAATGCTGCTTGGGAGTCCTCAGAGAGAAAATTCCTTGTGTCTCCTAGCTTGGGAAGGCAACCAGTCACTCCCTGTTTGTAGTTACATTGTATCATTTCAATCTCTGCCTCCACCTTCAGGGCCTTTGCTTCTTCTCTCTCTGTCATTTATAAGGGCTTTGTCACTGGATTTAGGGCAAACTCAATTCCCACAACTTTCCAAGTTTAAAACAGAATTTAGCTATACCTTTTTTATGTGCTGAAATCTTTCTTTGTAAAAAAGAAACACCAAAACTTAAAATAACCTCTTTGTGCCAAATACTTTAAACATATTAAAATAAAATGCACAGCATTCAATGACAAATATTTAAGTATAAATTGTTTACGATAGCTAAAATGATATATTTTAAATGTTTTCTGCATCATTTACTCCTAATAAGCGTTTAGAGATAAAAGGCAAAGAGCTCTTGGAAGTTCCAGTTCTAACTTCCTTTATTTTCATTCAATTATAATCTATTTAAAATTTCTGCTGTTATTTTAGGGTCAGCTATATAATGTCAGAAGAAATAAAAGTTATGATGCAAACTGAAATATGCTTCATTCATTTTAATTGAATCAGCTAATTCATTTAGTAAGAATTTTGACCTGGAAAGTTCCCTGGTGAAGAAGCACAAATTGTTCAAGTACCTTGATATTATAATTGTACTTTAGCTCATACTTGGAGCTTCTATTGTGGCTTTTTCTCTTTATTTCATTATTTTCCCTTCCTTCTAAGCTAACTTATTCGAACATTATTTCTTCTTTGGTAGAAACACAAAGTGAATACATGTAAGGTATATTATGGGACATTTTTCTCTTTCCTTGGGAACAGGTGTCTAAGGACTCAGATATGTTTCTAGCATTTATGACTAAGCTCCTTAAATCTGGCTAAGAAAATTGCATTTCAGGCTTTACTTGAATGCAAATAGTTTAGAAAATTTTCTTTAATAATCAACAGAATAATGTGTATGATGTATATACAATAGAATGCAGATTTCAACCTCAGTTTGTATTACTATAGAAATAGATTTGAATATCTGCTACATTAGTTATTTGTTTTAAAAATTAAATATTCCTAAATAAAATTAAAACATAAACAGTTGCAGCTATGTACTGTTTATAAGAAATATGCCTTGAGCCAAATGGAATAGAAACATAAAGTAATAGCTAATCTATACAAGGTGAATTTAAATTTTTAAAAATTCATGAATGACTACATGATCGGAAAAAGAACCAAATATATTAAGTTGGAAATTTTTTAATTTTATTCCTGATGTATACAATCACAATGATGAAAACAGTTAACAGTTTGGTGAAAAATAACAAAACATTAATGTATAAAAAATGTAGTCTGTGAGAAATAAATGAAAGAACATCCCAAATCACATATCAACATGATTATTTCAGTTATTGGCTGACAAATTAGGAATAAAAAGTAGAGATGTGGTTCTTAAATTCTTGAGTCATGGACTCTAACATAAGTAAGTTTTTGTACTCTAGGAAATAAAGCCGTTATTTCTGCTCTTTATTTTATTGAAATCAGAAAACTCCTAATGTTGGGAGAAATTCTGATGAATTTGCTTGAGGAAAATTAGGATCATATTAATAAAAATAAACTATATTAATGTCCAATTGTGCATCTTGTCTACTTTTCTCACAGAAATTATCATAAATATTAATGTATATTTATTTTGAGATATATCTATTTGCAAGATTTTTTAGAATAAGTGTTTTTTCTGTTTAATTATTGTAGTAAAAAAATATGTTATACACCTCTTATTATTTGGCTACTCTTTTTAATTCAACCTAGAATGTTCTACAGAAAAGTATCATAAATAAGAATTGACTGATAAAACAAAGAGCATCCACAGCATCTAGCTGACTAAATGACAAAGAAGTCGCCAGTGATCATCAAAGGGCACAAAGGTAACTCAATGAGGTTCTCAAGGACTAGAACTGGAAACAATTAAAGATCAATAAAAAATTAGGTATGATGCATTTAAAGATTTATTTAAATAACATTATTTATTTAAAAATATATGTACACATGCACAAACAAGTCCTACAACACTCATGTACATTCAGAGCATTGATGTTTCCCACTTGGAGAATATTTAGTATACTAACTCATAATCGAAGTAATTAAAAGAAAAGAAGCATTATCTTGAGTTCCTGTTCGAATTTTCTGTTAGGGCAAATAAATACCTGAGGAAGAGCTGTGGGTAAACAAATAGTTGATGATGAACTGTGTCCTTTTTAAATTAACATTTATTTTCCCACTTTTTGTTGGTTCCCTACAATTGTACATAATGGTGTTATTCATTATTCCATATTCATAAGTGCACACAATAAAACAATAAAATTTGTCCAATATCATTAATCAGTATTTCCCTTTCACCTCCCCACTCCTTTCCCCGGTCCCTTTCCTCTACTCTACTGATCTCACTTCAATTATCATGAGATCTCCCCCATACCTTTCTATTCTTTTTCCTTTCTAGCTTCTACATATGAGGGATAACATATGATCTTTGACTTTCTGAGTTTGACTTATTTCACTTAACATAATGTTCTCAAATTCATCCATTTTCCTGCAAATGACAAAATTTTTCTTTATGGCTGAATAAAACATTATTGGGTAGATACACAACACTATCATCATCCATTCATTCATTGACAGGTACTTAGTCTGGTTCCACAGTTTGGCTATTCTTAATTGTTCTGCTATAAACGTGGGTATCCGTGTATTACTACAGTATGATGACTTTATTTCTATAAAATATCAAGTTGTATAGCTGGGTCATATGGAGTTTCCTGTAGGAGCCCTAATTAAGGAGATAGCTAAGATTGCAGTTAGCTGAGAGCCATAAAAGATGTTCAAGTTTCACCTGATATTCATACATTTATCTAAGAATCTTTTTATGCTGTGAACACTGTGTGATGCACCTGTAAGCTCGAGCTGTAAGCACTTGTCCTTGTTAAAGCAAAATGTATTTAACCGGGTGAGGGTTAGTGGCTGTGTCGGTTGGAGTTAGAGTGGTTGGAGTTCGAGAGGTTGTTGGAGCCAGAGAGAGAAGTTAGAAGAGAAAAGAATAAAAGAACTTTTTCATTTCCATCCTACCTCCGAATTTTCTCCCACAGGGTCGTTACTCCAAGCGGCAATCACTCCAGGCAGCAACAGTTTCCATTCCTTGTCTTTTGAGAAACCTTGATTTCCATAGTTGTACTATTTTACAATCCCACCTGTAGGTGGGTACAAATTGTTCCTTTATTTTCATAATCTCTCCAGCATTTAGTAGTAGTAGTAGTAGTATTTGATATCAGGGATTGAACTCTGGAGCACTCAACCACTGAGCTACATCCACAGCCCTATTTTGTATTTTATCTAGAGACAGGGTCTCATTGAGCTGCTTAGTGCTTTGCCTTTGCTGAGGTTGGCTTTGAACTCTTGATCCTCCTGCCTCAGCCTCCCAAACTGCTGGGATTACAGGAATTAGCCACCACAGCCAGCTATTTTTTGGTATTCTTAACGACTGCCATTCTGACTGAAATGTCAGTGTAGCTTTAGGGTGCATTTCTTTAATTGGAAATTATGTTGAACTTTATATATTCATATATATGTATGTATGTATATATATATATATAGGCCATTTGTGTTTCTTCCTTTGAGAAATGTCTGTTTACTTAATTTTCTTATTAATTGGATAGTTTTCTGGTGTTTTTTGAGTTCTTTATATAGTCTAGATATTAATCCTCTGTCAGAAGAGTAGTTAGCATAGATTTTCTTCCATCATGTAGGTACTCTCTTCACATTCTCATTAGTTTCTTTTCCATGTATAAGCTTTTAATTTGATGCCATTACGTTTATTTACTCTGGGCATATTTCCTAAGATGTAGGGATCTTTTTGAGAAACTCATTGCCTGTACCTATAAGCTGGAGTTCTGACCTACATTTTCTTTTAGGATTTGCTTACAGTTTCTGGCCTTTGACCCATTTTGAGTTGATTTTTGTGTATGGTGAGAAATAAAGGTTTTGTCTCATTCTTCTATGCATGGATAACCAGTTTCCCCACCATCATTTGTAAAAAATAAATAAATAAATAAATCTTTTCTCCAATTTATGTTTTTGGCACTTTTGTCAAGGATCACATGACTAGATGTATGGGATTGTCTATTTGTCTTCTTTATTGGTAGTTTGATGGAGATTGAATTGAATGTGTATATTGCTTTTGGTAGTGTAGCCCTTTTAACAATATTAATTTTGCCTATCCAAGGGCATGGGAGGTCTTGCCATCTTCTGAAGTCTTCTTAAATTTCTTTCTTTAATGTTTTATAGTTTTTATTGTAGATGTCTTCCACCACCTTGGTTAGATTTTTCCTAGCTATTTTTTTGAGGCAATAGTGAATGTAATTGCTTTCCATATTTCTTTCTTAGCAGATTTATTATTGGTGTACAGGAAAGCTATTGATTTTTGTGTTGATTTTCTAAACTGCTACTTTGTTGAATTTGTTGAATTAGTTCTAGAAGTCTTTTTGGTAGAATTTGGATCTTCCAAGTATATAATCATATCATTTGCAAACAGTAATAATTTGACTTCCTCCTTTTCTATTTTTCTGTGAACCTTTTATTTAATTTATTATGTCTTTCTTTTCCAAGATTTCATTTTTTTTCATTATCTGTCTACTTGAATTTCTCATTCATATCATGTACTGACTTCCTCATTTCATCCATTTTTTCTGTCTTCTCTTGGAATTTATTGATCATTTTGACAATCATTTTTTGAATTCTTTATCTTGTATTTTATTCCTTTCAATGTCTTTGGAGTCAGTTAGTGGTCAATTATTTTCTTTAGGAATCTTCATTTTAACTTGTTTTTTTCATATTTCTTGAATTTCTATGTTGGCCTTTTTTTTGAGGGGGGGACACCAGGAATTGAACTCAGGGGCACTCAGTCACTCAGCCACATCCCCAGCTCTATTTTGTATTTTCTTAAGGGACAGGTGCTCACTGAGTTGCTTAGTGTCTGGCTCTTGCTGAGGCTGGATTTGAACTTGCAATCTTCCTGCCTCAGCCTCCTGAGCCGCTGGGATTACAGGCGGGCACCACTGCGCCTAGCCTCTATGTTAGCTTTTATACCTATGTTGGAACGGGTTTCTCTTCCACTCTTACATGTGGGCCTTGTAGAGCACAATCTTCTCTTGCCAAGGTGTTCTGAGATATCAGATTTGTTGTAAAATTTTAAATATCTTTCCATGTGGGTTTAGTAGTATGATTTTACTACTATACTTTTTTCTGTATCTTGGACTGTGTACTAAGAGAGAGACACAGAGAGATATGTGGGGCATGGAGAGAGAAGACTAGGTCTTGTCAACCCTTCCTCTTTTTGTGTTTCTCACCAAACTCTCACATGAAGTAGACTAAAGTTGAAGCTGGTTGAAACAGCTTTCAACTTCCCTTCTTACTAGTATAAGGTAGGATAAAATGTGAACTACTTTCAACTGGAATTTTGTCTAGACCTACCAGATCAATACACAGGGTGGAGTTGCTGCAAAGTTTTAAGGAGGGAGTTCTGGCAGCTGGGGACTTTGTTGGGTGGTATCAGCTTGGGAGAAATTAGATCAATGCCTAATGTTCAGTATATTTCAGTCTCTGCTGGGTATCTGGATCTCAGGAGCCTCCCCAAAATTTTATTCATGGAGCACAAGAGCATACTCCACTATCTATGAATATGGCTTTCCCAGACTTAGTCCCTTGGTGTGATCACAACAACCTGTTCTGTTTCCAGACCCTCTTAAGCTTGTCATGTGAGTTTCCAGAAACAAAGGGAAAAGTTGCACTCCCTTCCATATCTCTGAACAGCATCCTTCTGGGTACAGTCTTCTCCTTGCCTGCTTCACTCTTCTTCTGCTAGCTACATCCTATGCCATATAGTAAGCAGTTGCCAGAACAATATGGCAATATTTTCTATGATCTCTTAGGCTTCTGCAGGAACAAGTGGCAGGGTGGGCCCCACAAAATGGCTCCCCACTTCAGTTCTCTCCTTGCCAGGTAAGAAACACAGAGTACTTTTCAAGCACCAGTTTGCTAAACAGATGCTGGATCAGCTAAGTTCCAACTGCTTTTCTGTTCCACATGTTCTTCCATGCTAAATATGTCTACTATGTTTCTCTGTGTTATTCCTTTTTTCTGTGGTGAGTGGGAACTACTCCTGTTGCTGCAAAACCAGCCATTCTCCAATGTACTCTTTTTTTTGTTGTTGTTGTTTTGTTTTGTTGTTCAATGCACCCAAAATTCAGAGTCTCTAAGAGACTGTCCAATATTGAATTTCAGTGAATTTCCTGTTTCATCCACATGACTGAGATTCAGTATTCCTGCTACTTGAATTCTGAGCCATGGGGCAACTGCAAATGCAGCCTTCCTCTAGTCTGCCATTTTGAATCTCCAGGATATGTGTCTTCAGTTGAGTATTTCAGTTTACAAAGGAAGCATGAGTGAAAATATTACAACACCCTCAATTGCAACTCATATTGAACTAATAAATTTATATAATGGTATTCAGTATTTGGTTATATACACAAAAATAATGCAAACCATGAACATCCTTGTGAAAATATTGCACTTGAGTCTAATTTAGTTCTTAGATTTAATCATGAATTGTGATAATTTAAGAAGACAAAAGGACAGGTGAAATGTCATCACAGTGATTCAGTCCACAAAATGTAGGCTGTGAAAAATCTGTAGGACAAAAACCCTCAGGCCCTTTAATGAATTCATAATGAATCCTGTTTCGTTAAAAAGATTAATATGTAGAGCACATTTTTACATATCTCTGGTTGTATACAAAGTATATTGACACCATTCGTGACTTCATACATGCACTTTGGGTAATGATATCCATCTCATTCTACCATCATTTTTTTGTATGTGTGTGTGCTCTACAAGTATAATATGAAATGTAATACATTCTGCTGTCATTTCTAACAACTTAGAATAAAAAAATTAAAAAAAAATAAATTTTAAAAAAGAATTAATAAAAAATTAATATGTATATTTTAAAAGTATTTAAATTTCATATCAAAAAACTCCAAAATCTATACCTTATTTCGATAGGTTCTTGATTTAAATAAATTAAAAGATAAAGTATGAGACAAATTCAAATAACTTGAATGCAATGTAATATCACTTTTTAAATTTTTAGGTGAAATATACGTATTTTTGTTCTTTGAAAAGTAAGCAAATTTTGAAATACATTTTGAAATATTTGCTGATTAAATAATTTGGTATTTAAGTAAACATACTCTAGGGAAAAGTTAGTAGGAATGGAGTTGAAACAAGATGTTTCAATGTTTGTAAATGTAAAATCTTGACAAATAAATATAAGTAAGTAGCATTTTATTATGTTATTTCTCAACTTTTATACATGCTTGAGATATTGCTTATTTAAAAAATCTACTCAGAACCTACTGATACTTTTGAAATAACTTAAGTGGAGAATCTGAACAAAGTTTTTAGATTATTTAACTAATTTGTTATAGTTCAGCTGCTTGCAATTATATCTTTTCTTTTCTTTTGGTAAACCACATTTATCAAGTCCTAAGTTATTCAGATTATCATTCATAAAACCATAACTATTTGCCCATTATCATTTAGCAGTTTACTTTAATTGTAGAATTATCATAAAATTTACAAGTGTCATAATAGTTTTAGGAATAAATATAATTGACTTTTAGTAAGCTCAGTTGCTAAAAAACATGGGGATTTTCAAGGTATTTTATTAGTCACTCATTTGCTGGGCATTAGTCAGAAACGTTTACAGAGAAAATAATGATTATTAACCTAGTAAATTGATAAGCAAAAATTGCTAATATTTCTCCTTTACAATATATCCACAAAATTACATGACATCTTTCTACAAATAATATTTTATGTGAATACACCAGTACATTTGATATCAGAACTATGCAATTATGCACCCTTTAAAATTCTGTCTTTTATTTTCATCAATAAAATATAACAGTAAGAGCCAGCTCATATTTGGGAAAAATATTCATTGGGTTTATCTAATCCATGACTTCCGTCTGAGACATAATCTATCATAGGTTCTCAGTTAATCTATAATGATGCAATTCATTATTATTAGTACTTGTCATCAAAAACATTACTACCAACTGCACATACTAGATTCATCAATATTAAATTATGAAACTAGTATTTTATAAATAAGTTTCTAGAAATGATAAACTGAATCTGAACCTATCCTGTCTTATAATTTATGGATGAAGAATATTATATAACATGGATTCTATGATTACAACTTTCTTGTAATTCTTTTATAATTCAAATGATTCTTACAATATACTACGCCATACTATATCAACTGTATAAATTTGAAATATAATGCTATATCACTAAAATAAGCTTTGTTGAACTGGGTGATTTAAACAATATATTTCCAGAGGCTGGGAAAACCAAACTTAGGGTGTTGTCCAATTTGGTTCCTGGGGAGAGCTCTCTTTCTGTCTTACTTTTGAAAGGGAATGAGGAACTCTGAAGTCTCTTTCTTTTCTTATAGAGGGACTAAGCCCATCATGGGGGCACCATCTCATGATCTAATTTTAATTATTTCTCTACCTCCTAATACATACCATCTTAATAGGGGTTAAGAGTTCAACATATGAATTTTGGAGAGACATGTACATGAGTCAGATATGAGTTGGCTCAAAAGACCAGAATGCTGATAAGAATGTGGACTGTGCTCATGAGATTTCAGAGGAAATTAAGGACTCTACTGGGTATTCACATGAGGCCATTGTTATAATATTCTGGCAAAGAACTCAGCTACATTTTTCCCATGCCTGAAATTATGTGTGAATCTGAATTTAAAGGTGATAGACTAATTAATCTGATCAAGAAAATCTCAAGGTAACATAGCATTCAGTCAGGCGCATGCATATTGCTGATGCTTTTAACCAGGTTTACTGCGAAAATCAAGAGCAGAAAGCAGAGATAAAGGATTTCCAAAAACTTGTAGATTGGCCAGAAAAATGCATGTAAAGCTGAAGCCAAGGAAAATATGGTTGTTGAAGAAATTAGAGTCCCTATAGAAATGCTAAGTACTTCTGGAGGAGATAATAGTAAAAATGACTGGAAAGCATTTCAAGAATTTGCAAGACCACAACCACCACAGTTTCTAGATTATAGAAGAGAAAATCATTTCAGAAGAGAACATGGGGGTGCCCTGCTTGCACAGAAAGACACAGGAAATCATTTCACCACATTGAGCTGTTCCAGCTCAGAGGACACTGCAGTCATGATTCAAGGGAGTGCAGATATTCAGCAAGCTGGCAGCAGATCTTGGCATCATCCCTGTCGTTCTGGTTCTGCAGGCATAGAAGATGTTGGAGTTATGGGGTCATGAAGGCTTCCACCAAGATTTTAAAGGAAGGCCTGAGAAGCCAGGCAAAATGTAGTTTCTTTTGAGTCCCTGAAGGTTGCCCCTGAGAGGGTGATGCATGAAACAGTGAAGGTGAAGCCCAAACTGGAATGGACACTCCAAGAAAAAAGAGATTCTAGTATGTGGACTGTCTGCCAAGAAACCTGCTGCTGTAGAGATCCAGGCTGAAAAGGAGACTTAGTGAACTACAATGAGAAGGCCTTAGAGACAGGGCAGCACAATCCATTGTAAATCACATCTCCCTGTTCTATCTTCTAGATGTTATATGCAGAGTTCCAGGACCTGTTTACCTGGTTGGGTTTTAGTCTTGTTTTGACCCCATTTCTTTCTTTCTTTTTTTTTTTTTTTTTCAATGTTTCTCTTCCTCCATTTTGAAATGGGAATGTTTACTCTGTGGAACTGAATATTGTATATATGTATATAACTTGCTTTTGACTTTTACAGGGTTTACAGCTGTGATTTTGCCTTGAATCTTAGAGGAAACTTTGAATCTGAATGTTTTGACAATGATGAAACTGTTAAGACTATGGGACTCTTAAAGATGGAGTAAATGCCTTTTGTATTATCAGATGGGTATAAGCTTTTGGGGGCCAGAGGTAGAATGTTATTTTTTTGGATATAAATTGTCCCTCAAATGCTCCAAATGTAGGAATACTCAGAGGTGTAATACTGAACTATGAGAACTGTAACATAATTCTATTACATCTTAGTTTGAAAGGACTGCTTGGTTGATACCTGTAGTCAAGAGGGGCATGGATGGAAGAGGTGCATCACTGGAAGCCTGCCCTGAATGGTTGCATCTTCAGTGCAGCCCCCGCCCCTTCCTTGTTGCCATCAGGGCAGCAGATTACCTCTGCTGCACATGTGTGCCATGATGTGCTGCTTCATCTTAGGCATAGAGCAATGGAGTTAGTCATCTGTGAACTGATACTTATGAAACTGTGAGCCCCAAATAAATGTTTCCTCCTCTAAGGTGTTCTTGTTAGATATTTCGTTCACAGCATTTGCAAAAGCTAAGTAAAATACAGACATTTATCCATAATGCTAGTCTGTCTAACTGCTTACATAACATAAATTCTTGTGAACCAGAATAATATATATCAAAAAAGAATAACAGAATATTTTTTTAGATAATTAGAAAAATGTTTTAGTTGTAGTTTATTTCTGTCATGCCTTTCCATGGGACTCTGAATCTTGAAATTGATCTTTAAACCTTACATCATATCAAGGGCATTTAAAAGTATCTCATTTCCATGAGCATCTGATGCTGTGTTCCCCACACAGTGTTCCCATAACCAAACCATTGACACAAACAGCAAGAATAACTGAAGATTTATTTCAAAATGAAAATGTATTTTTTCTATATTAAAGTTTTATACTATATATAATAGAGCAGAATTGGGATTTTATGGGGTTTTATAAGTAATCAAATTTGAAACTTGTAATTTCCTAATATTTCCACATACATTATGATCACTTCTATCTTATAAGAAAGGCACATGTCTTGGATTATTTCATCTGGTTTTGTAAAGGGTTTAGCCAGAAAATTTAGCCATTTAATTAATCTCTGAAAACTGTGTCAATATAATGTTGCTCTTTTTGCTAGTCATTAAGGAAGTCAATTATAATTCCACTTAAAGATAGAAATTTTCTTTAGCTTTGGTTTTAAGTGCAAATATCCCTTGAGTTCCCCTTTACGACTTGACTCTTTCCATTTTATTTTTGGGTTTATTATTTTAAGTCATATTAAATATTTACTGTATCTCAAATCACCTTGGTTCATTTGAAATGTCTGTACAATATATTTTCAAATTTAATTTTCTGAGCATTACTAACATAGCTAGCACAGTAGCTTATATACTATACTTAGAAAAGTATCTTAGTTCATTATAAGGGAAAACAGAATATGTTTTACTTTTAAATATCACTTTAAATATTATACACATTGCAAACAAAATGTAAGTATCAAGACTTTAACAATTAAAAACAAAACAAACCCTGCAGTACTGGATATGTTAGTTACCAGAATTTGAAAGGACAGCTATCCTTTTTAAAATTAATTTAAATGACTATAGACTTTTTATCTCCCCTACCATCTGCATTAATTTATTTCTGCTGAGCATAAAAGCATATTCACATGTCACCTCTGCACATATTCACGTACTGCCTTTTTTACTTGTATCATGTGACATGTTTCACTTATTCACATTTTGCAACCTGAAAAGAGTAATTTAAAGAATAAGTGGATTTGCTTGTGAATACCATAGCCCATGGCACGTATATAAGGTTCAGTTCCCTGAAGCAGGAGGGTCTCTAAGAGGCTGACCTATGCACAGATACATTACAGATTGTGCAACTAAGTACAGTTTCTACAAAGCTCAACCCTGCTTCTCACATTAGGTAAGTTAACTTCCAAAATTCTATTTTTCTCATTTGTAAAACAGAAGGATAATTATTTTGCAACATAGAAATTTTACATAGAATTAAATTTGTGGCATTTGTAGGAATGTTTAGAAGAATTTTTCTACTTGTTCAGTGCTAAATACCTACAGTACTTTTGAAATTTTTTAGAGCAGTTTGTGTGTGTGTGCGCTTGCACAATATGTTCCTTAGTTTTGTATTTGTACATACTATGACTGAGATATTTTCTCCCTGAAAATGAAATATTCCCTATGATTTAATAATGGAAAGTATATGTAACTGATTAGTTGAGTTTCCATTTAAAGAAAGAGAGAATCCTTAAACCCTTTCGGTAGGAACGGATCATGTATTCTGACTGTAGAGTTTAGGGATTAGGAGTTGGTGACTGGCTTCATCTTCGACCTGTTCTGAGACAGATTCTGCCATAGAAGAGGTGCAAGTGGGTAGATTTACCTAGAACAACCTGGCCAAGATACCACAGGAATACCTGGGAGCTTCGTGGGAGCAACATGTCTACCACTTAAGCAATGATGGCATGGCTCTGAACCTCTTAACATGTGCACAGGGAAAACCTACTGATTACATGTCAATTATCTGTAAGGGAGAAATGTCCTGTGAATGAATCCTTTACTTGCAGTCTGATGGCCATCCTCAGAAATCAGGACACTAAGCCAAATGGGCCCCATGTCCAAAGAGAGTACACACTCATGTTGTGAGGCAGAATAAAACATGGAAAGAAATTTTTAAACAGGGGTAAAGAATGACGAGAATTAAACTAACTCATCAAATAGAAATCAATTGCATAAGAATAATATTAACAACCATAGTGTAGGTACTCATGTATTGAAAGAAGTGACTGCAATTACATTTATTTATTTCAAAAATATACATACAGATTTGACAAAAACTTCTAAAATACTCTTCAGTAAAATCATTGTTTCACTTAGGTCAAGTGAATAATATGTCAAGTTATATTTCATTATGAACATTATAAAAATGTTAGTAATCAAAAAATACCATAATATGTATGAGACAAAGCTTTTCTATTTCTTTTTTGTTCCTGTAGACATTTTATGGTGTCCTTTGGTTGTTTCAGCTAAATAAGAAGACATTCTCTTTCTCTCTCTCTCTCTCTCAGACACACACACACACACACACACACACACACACACACAGGCACATCCTTCATTGCTTGAGCTTTGCTTCTCTGACTACATGATAATTTAAAATAAAATTCTGCTATCTCAGCAGGAATATTTTACTTTGATGGCTCTTGGGGTTTCTTAGAGTTGAAATTATTTATTCTATAACTTCTTCAAAAGATATTATTTTCTTTAATTTTGTTTAAAAACTCACATGTACCTATATCAATTTTAAGACACATCAGTCACTGAAAAGTTTGAAAATATGATTCAATTTAAATGGGTATTTCTGTAATTTTAAACTTCTCTAAAACTCATATTGCAGAACAGTTTTATAACTGTCCACTGCTTATAACCTAATACAGTTATTTCCAGGGGAGAGTAAACAACCATTACCTTCTCATCTGTTTCAATTTTCTATTCTTGTCAGTTACCTTTTCTTGGCTAGCCATGGAAATTCATAAACATCAATGTTGGTTCATTTGTATTCCTATTTCCAAACATCAAATAAAGTCATCCATAAATTAATTTTATGAGCAATTAAGTTCTTCCAAGTCAATACTTTCTAAATTGATTTCTCTTTTACAATCAAGACACAGTTTAGCTTCATTTTATAACATTAGGCACAGCTCTTAGATACTTCGCTATTTCTTTTTGGCTTCTACTTTCTTTTTAATTTTCACTCCAGCTGTTGGAATTCTTTCTGCACCACAACATAGAGGCCGCTTTCATTGTCAACTAAAATCAGGCAACTACATAGGGACAAGACCAATGTGCATAGAGATTTTGGAATCATTTGTGAGGGAAGGGATGATCCATTGTTAAATCAGAGTTTTGGGAGCTACTAATGCTAACGAGAAAGGAACAAATCAGATACATAGAGTAAAAATGGTGTGTAGAGACAGGTCAGCAAGTGTCACTGAAGACATCATTGATGATGTGAGAAAGGGCTTTTGAAAACCACCCAAGTGGGAATCGCAATAGATAAGAGAATAATGCATCCCCTGGCAATTATTTTTCCGTTTGTGCTGTAACAAAATACTTTAGACCGGGCAATTTGTAAATAACAGAAATTTATTGCTTACTGTTCTAGAAGCTGGAAGGTCTAAAATTAAGGCGCTAGAATATTTCATGTCTGGTGAGAGCACAGTCCTTTATGGATGATGACTTCTAAATGTCCTCAGATGGCATAAAGGCACAAGGTGTGAAAGGTTCCTCATGCCTCTCTAATAAGGTCACTAGCAACATTCCTAAACACTCCAACCTCATGATTTAATCACCTCCCCAAAGACACACTTCCTAATGTCATCAACTTGAGGGGTAAGTTTAATATATAAATTTTGGAAAATATCATCACTCGGATCATAGCATATCTCATTTTTCTCATACCCTTATTCCAAGATAATAAAGCAAAAGTGGTGACTATCTGCGAACATGGTATACAGCTGTCCTGGCCAATTTGGGGGATGCCCTAGCCTCACATGCCTAATAAATATTAGAAAGTTGTGAGTCTGATAATGGGCATGTTGTAAGTGTGAAGTGTACATAATAATTTAAAGACAGCACATTGAAGAAAAGAGTGTGAAGTATAATGTTAACAATTTCAATGCTGTTTTCATGATGAAATGATGATATTTAGGATAGTTTGTGCTAAATAAAATGCATTATTAAAATAAATAAAAATAAATTTCATCTGTTTTTTTTTTTCACTTTTTAAATTGGAAAGCAAAAAACTGCACTCATAACTAGCACACTATTTTATTGTATAAAATTGCTCTAAAAGTGTTGCTCTGGGATACTGTAGACAATTTCTGATTTTACCCTGATATTTCAGTATATTCCAGAGTTCACTATCGTATCATTAGGAACACATTATTGTCTTAATACATCCTTTTCTATGTGTTATATCTTTGTTTTGGGGGTCTCCAGGCAGGATATAAGTAAAACTGGGAATCTCACACATAGAAAGAAAACATTTAAACTTAAACAGGTCATGAAGTTTCCCTTATAAAGTTTTTATCATTAATGCTTTCACTTATTTTTATAGAGGATTTGATTTAAGTCTTTTTTTTGGGGGGGGGGGTACTGGGGATTGAATCCAGGGGCACTTAACCACTGAGACACATCTCCAGCCATTCTTTGTATTTTATTTAGAGAGAGGGTATCACTGAGTTGCTTAAGACCTTACTAATTTGCTGAGACTGGCTTTGAACTAGCAACCCTTCTGCCTTAGTCTCCTGAGCTGCAGTGATTATAGGTATATGCCACTATGCCTAGCTTAAGTCAAATTCTTAAATTTAATTCTCAAAACACTATTATTAGTGAATAAAATTTTATATTAGGGCTGGGGTTGTGGCTCAGTGGTGGAGCTCTTGCCTGGCATGTCTGAGGCACTGGGTTTGATTCTCAGTGCCACATATAAATAAATAAAATAAAGGTCCATTGACAACTAAAAAAAAAATTTAAAAAACACTGTTATTGCATTTGATACTATTAGCTTCATTTTACATCTGACAAAGCATATGCTTCCCAAAGTTCAGTAACTTGGCTAAAATTCCAATTTAGGTAATGGAGCTTGGATTTGAATGAACTTCTATTCTGGTCTGTTTCAAAGGTCTCTACAAGAACTTACCTCACATATCACAAGTATTAAAAAGAACAATACTCAGAAAATAAGTACATTGGTAATTTCTTCCCAAAAGGATTTTGAAAGGACTCCATAGTTCTTCTAAAGGATATGAACATTATTTGGATTTTAGATAACCTTCTGATTCTAAATTTGTTCAGAATGTGCCATTAAATGAGAGAATCAAGAATCTCTTCTCTTTGTAAATAAAAAAAAAAACATACACCTTCCAACAATTTAAATGTGTATTCAACTGTAATCAATCCACGTAAAACCCAATACCTCATCTCATTTTGAATGCTTTAATGTGAATATTTATAAACAAATTATAACTGTTATACTTCAACAAATGTTAAGTGATCTGTGTCTAAGTAGTACGGAAACAACAATGACTAAGCAATGGTTTTTATTTTCCTGGAATGAATGCAAGATATGATTGCAATAATATTTGTTATATGTTATATGATATGTACAAGACAGAAAAGTGAAAACATTTAAAATATTAACATCTTTTTGAAGAGATATAACATTAAATCATTATCTATGTGTGCAACTGCTAATTTGGCAGGTCAGATGTGATAGACATTAAAGACACTCCCTTTATACAAGGTAGCATTAATTTTAGTAATAATTATAGAAACAAGAGCAAAAGCAAAAGGGATAGGTGGGAAGAGAGAGAGAGAGAGAGAGAGAGAGAGAGAGAGAGAGAGAAGAAAATACATCACCTGATTAGGGAAACAACAACACATGAAGTCATGTAGTAAGGGAGTCTAGGGAGTTCCAGTACAGCTTTTTAGGGTCTTGACTGGGAAGTCCCTAGCAGAGTGTCCTCTCCACAGGTGAGACTCCGAAGTCTTATTCCCAGTGGGGCTCCTTATATACAAGTTAGAAAAAAGAAAAAAGAAATATCCATTCTAATAACCTGTATGATCTAGTGATTCCCTCAAGGACACTTCATCCCCCCAAGGACCGGCCAGGTCCCTGAAGGAAAGAAGTGATAGCCTTGAGATAAGTGAATGACTCTTGAGTTCTCCTAGAGTAAGCCAAACTCACTGAGAAGTCAGTCTTCTTTAGTTGTTCCATCAAGGGTATATGAAAGTCACAGCAGGCACATGGACAGAGAAAATCTTTCACATTTTTCTTTGCCCTTTAGGAGGATAGAAAATGTGTCAAGAAAAAATATTTGTCTTGGGACTTGAACAAAGAAAGTGTATATGAAATAAGACACAGAGATGTGGAATGGCAATGTACAATCTGGAAACCTTAGATCCTTATAATATCCTTTTTTTTTTGCTTCCAGTAACATCTAGAAGGAGAATATTAGAGTCCTGAGAGAATGTGGACTCTTTCTAATCTTAACTGTGAGCATGAGACATAACAACAACATTGAGGAGAGATATAATGAATTAATGGACAGCTAAGCATCCTTGGTTTCTGGTTGTGGGCTTTGCTCACTCTAAGCTGCTAAATGTTTAACATCAGGAAAGGCAGATAGCTGGTCAATACTGCAATGACAATTTATACAATATGATAAAGATAAGAAGGCCAGATATTTCACAGTTTTAGGAAAGAACCTTAAATTGGCATTCCATGCCAGGCAAGGTGGTACACAACTGTAACTCCAGCTACTTGGGAGGTGGAGGCAGGAGGATTGCAAGTTCAACCACAGTCTTGGCAACTTAGCAAACCTCTGTCTCAAAATGAAATATGAAGCCAGGCGCGGTGGCGCACGCCTATAATCCCAGCACTTTGGGAGGCTGAGGCAGGAGGATCGCGAGTTCAAAGCCAGCCTCAGCAATGGCGAGGCACTTAGCAACTCAGTGAGACCCTGTCTCTAATAAAAAAAAACCAAAAAAAGGTCTGGGGATGTGGCCCAGTGGTCGAGTGCCTCTGAGTTCAATCCCTGGTACAAAAAAAAAAAAAAAAAAATGAAATATGAAAAGAGATGGGGGCATAGCTCAGTGGTACAGTGGTACGGCACATGGGTTCAATCTCTAGTACTTAAAGTTGGTTTTCAAATAAGTAATAAAGCTAAAATGATTGAAGATAAGAGACAATAGTGTGATTGAGCATCTGAGAAAGTGTGTGTGTCCCAACAATACAAGTTGAGTGGTTTCAGTGAGGGACAGAGAGAAACAGTGGGTAGAAGGGTTAAAGAATTAGTTAGAATGAATACTTACAGCTTATTGGTTTTCAATTTGTACCCCTAAACATACCTAAAATGGCATTACTCAGGTAACATAATATTTGTAATTTAAGTGGTTACACAGATGATGCTTTTCTGAACTTTTCTCTGGGAAAATAAATTTAAAATGCTACTAATAATTATCTAGCATTAGACTATACCCTTGCAGAGTATAAATTGACAATATACCATTCACTTGACAATGATTAATACCAAAGTTCACAATATCCTAAAGGATATTATTCAAAGTTAATATATATTTTAACAAATAGAAAAAGCAGTCATGAAATTCATCTGGAAAAATAAGAGACCCAGAATAGCTAAAGCAATTCTTAGCAAGAGGAGTGAAGCAGGTGGCATCACTATACCAGACCTTAAATTATACTACAGAGCAATAGTAACAAAAACAGCATGGTATTGGCACCAAAATAGGCTGGTAGGCCAATGGTACAGAATAGAGGACACAGAGACTAACACATATAATTTCAGTTACCTTATATTAGACAAAGGTGCCTAAAACCGTACATTGGAGAAAAGATAGCCTCTTCAACAAATGGTGCTGGGAAAACTGGAAATCCATATGCAAGAAAATGAAATTAAACCTCTATCTCTCACCATGCACAAAATTCAACTCAAAGTGGATCAAGGATCTAGGAATTAGACCAGAGACACTACACCTAATAAAAGAAAAAGTAAGCTCTAATCTTCAACACGTTAGATTAGGCCCCAAGTTCCTTAATAAGAATCCTGTAGCACAAGAATTAATATCAAGAATCAATAAATGAGATAGATTCAAATTACAAAGCTTCTTCTCAGCAAAAGAAAGAATCAGTGAGGTGAATAGAGACCCTACTAATTGGGAACAAATTTTTACCACATGTACGTCAGATAGAGCACTAATCTCTAGAATATATAAAGAACTCAAAAATCTTAACACCAAAAAAAAACAAATAACCCAATCAATAAATGGGCCAAGGAACTGAACAGACACTTCTCAGAAAAAGATATACAATCAATCAACAAATACTTGAACAAATGTTCAACATCTCTGGCAATTAGAGAAATGCAAATCAAAACCACTCAAAGATTTCATCTCACACCTGTCAGAATGGCAGCTATTAAGAACACAACAACAATAAATGTTGGCGAGGATGTGGAGAAAAAGGCACGCTCATACATTGTTGGTGGGACTGCAAAATGATACAGCCAATATGGAAAGCAGTATGGTGATTCCTTGGAAAACTTGGAATGGCACCACCTTATGACCCAGCTATCCCACTCCTTGGTCTATACCCAAAGGACTTAAAAACAGCATACTACAGGGACACAGCCACATCAATGTTTATATCAGCACAATTCACAATAGCTAAACTGTGAAACCAACCTAGATGCCCTTCAGTAGATGAATGGATAAAGAAAATGTGGTACAGTCACACAATGGAGTATTACTCAGCAATAAGAGAGAATAAAATCATGGCATTTGCAGGTAAATGGATGAAGTTAGAGAATATAATGCTAAGTGAAGTTAGCCAATCCCAAAAGTCCAAATGCCAAATGTTTTCTCTGAAATAAGGAGGCTGATTCACAGTGGGGTTGGGATGGGGAGCATAGGAGGATTAGAGGAACACTAGAATGGCCAATGGGGAGGGAGGGTAAGGGAGGGGGCAAAAGGGTCAAGAAAAAAAAAAAGATGGTAGAATGAGATGGATATCATTACCCTAAGTGCATGTATGAAGTCATGAATGGTGTGAATATACTTTGTATACAACCAGAGTATGTAAAAATGTGCTCTACAAGTATAATATGAAATGTAATACATTCTGTTGTAATTTCTTACAACTTAGAATAAAAAAAATAAATTTGAAAAAAAAAAGAAAAAAAGAGAGAGGGGGTGGAACCAGATGAGACCCCACTGTATCATTTAGCAAATATCTCCTTTAAAAGTTCAACCTTAACCTCTTTATTCAAGGAAGCATAATTTCAATATATGTACACGTACATATGCAGAACCAAGACATTGGTGATGTGTTATTGGCTTAGACAAAAATTATGACAAATATAAAGCATCATTAATGACAATACGAAACAAATATATTTCAGATGGGAATACTGGAAATTAAAAAATTTAAATTTTGTTATTAGTATATTATAGTTGTGTATAATGGTTGTGTTGATTTTGACATATTTATAAATGTTTATAACATAGCTTGATCCATTTCAAATCCAATACTTTCTCTTAAAATTCTTAAAATTGAAAGTCTATTAATTTTAGTCATGGAATCAAATTGGTTCATAAAGCCAAAAGTTATTTCTTCCCATATACTGGGTAAAAAAAAAGCCTTCATAATTTTCTTTTAATAACTAAACTTTCTTAAGTGCATTTTTTAAGGTCAAATAATGGAATATAAAGAATGGGTACTGAATTTGAAAAATATATATATATATACACAAAACAGAAAAAGATCTAGACCTTTATCTACTCAGATCTAGACCTTTATCCTTTTTCCTGATGAGACCCTTAAGAGGATTTCTACAGGCTTGTGGACTATGAAGGAGATCTGTGAGTGTGGTGGGAAAAGGCCCTACCTCAAAGAAGGGATCCCTTCTCCTCTATGTTAAGAATGCATTTGTCATTTGGACCTGCCTCAGTCATCTACAAGCCATGGGAAGAAGCAGCCCAAGGATAAAGCTGATCACACTATGGAAAAGCAGAGAACTACATTACTGAGTCATTGAATTAACACATGCTACAACCAATCTCTAACCTTGCTATTTTGTGACAGTAACTTTCTTATTGTTTAATTCAATTTGAGTTAAATTTCTTGTTACTCTAAGTGAAAAACTTATTTATGCAGTTTCTGCACAGTCGGAGAACTACTACATGGAGGCCTGGGAATGGAAAGAGTATACAAGTCATAATGGTACAAGAATCTTTTCAATTCACAGTGGAAGTGGTAAAGTGTTTTACAAATAATATTTTACTAACAATTAAGTTCTAATGCTTATAAATAATTAGCTTTTAATAGATTGGAATGGATTTAAAATAAATGGATTTATAGTAAAATGGCAGCTTCACCTACAAGAAAACAAATTATTTCCTTTTTTAAGATTAACATAAAGTCAGTGCAGAAGTGTTTGTGCAAATACAAGGGAAATTCACATTGTTAGACGATATGATAAAAGTGATCCCACTTTTCCACACCCTAGAAAGAAGTACCTGGCATCTTCTGTGGTGGATCACTGAGAAGTCTTCTCATGCCAGAAGCATTAGTGATACCAAGGACCAAACCTGACCTCAACAACAGAGTGTCACCAATGTCATTAACCCAGGAATTTCAACACTCCCCAAGTTCTGGCATTTTTTCCCTCCCACACAACACTATAATTACAGACACCTTTATAAAAGAAGTCTAAATAAGACAGTGGCTGCAGCTGGGCCATTTCACCTGCCACACAGGCCACCATAACCTTACTTTTCACTGGTTCTCCATACTTGGCCATGTTCAGTATCATCCACCACAGAGAGGGTTTGAGACTGAAATGGGCATTTTGATTCCTGTGTTTTTCTCTTATGTCTAACTTTAAAGGGTCTGAAAACATAGGAACAATTACATACATTTTACTTATGGACCATAGAAAAATGCAACATTTGAAGTTTTGCCAGTGTTGTTTTACTCACCCAGTGCAAAACTGAGAGCTGAAACACAAACTGTAAGAAATCTTGGAGCCCCTATGAAAGCCAAAAGCAAACTCCCTCAGTTCTCAGATTTTCCTTTGTTCTCAGATTTAGTTATATTAAATGACTTCAGCTTCATAAATTCTTTCTGTCCTTCATATTTTCCAATTTATTTTAGCCATCTATTAATAATAGAAGACATGGTTTAGAAAAGAAATCAGAGAAAACCATGCTAAAGAAGAGAAGGTAATCCAATCACATGCTGAGGTTCAAGGGACACTGTGGAAAACAGGTTTGAAGGAAACCAGGAAAATACTGGTGAGAGGAAAGTTTCTCTACAATGTAGTTACTGTGAAAAAGCTAAACAGTGACCAAGGTATTACAGAAATAGATTAAAAGGCCTATGATTTAATAAGTTTAGTCTATATTTATTGAACACTCAATTTAGTGGTCTTGCAAAATGTTTTCTTCCAAATTCTCTAATTTACTCTTGTGATTGATAAAAAATATGATCTTACAAAATCAAAACATGAGTATATCTATCCATATGTACAAATATGTCTATGAATATAAAGTGAACTGTGAGCTTCTGAAATTTATTGGGTAATAAAAATTGAAGAACACTATTAAGTCATGTATTGGCACATTGTTTGTTGACATAGTAATAAAGCATGCTTAAACTGAGAGTAAAATTGATTTTTGAGATCTATGTTCATGGAGTAGGAAAGAAAATCTTTTTCAAAGAGTAAGGAGCCAGTTAAAATTAAATATAATGGGCTTTGCAGAGCAGACCTGTTTTCAAAGGTCAGATTATTATCACTGTCCCTAAAATAAAAGCTTCTCACTTCATCACAGTATTGAATTTTATAGAACAGGATGAAATAAGGGTTGTTACAGTAAGCATTTTGACAAATCAATCAACACTCCAAATAAAGTCAGCTTAAATTTATATTAATAACTACATTTTGTACAGCACTTACTACGATGCCAATGACACTGGTAGGTGCTTTTAAGGCATTACATCATTTATCACAACAGTTACATAAAAGAGGTAATAGTAACACCATCACAGAGATGAAGAAGTCAATCTTGAGATTTAACAAATTAAATAATTTGCCCAATGTTTCTCTTAGGAAAAATAGAGCTGGAATTCCAGCCAATGCATCTGAGTCAAAAGCACTTACTATGAGCCTCATAGTCATTGCTCCACTTCGCTTATTAAAGCAAGTGAAGGGAACTTTAAAATATATCAATATGTATCCAAGTAAATACAGTATTTCCCTTTAACCATGGATGATACATGCCAAGAATGTCAGTGGATGCCTAAAACCACAGATTATATATGCTGTTTATTTCCTATACATGTGTGTTAGTCAGTCTTCCCTACTCTAACAAAATACTTAAGACAAATGTAAACAAGGAAAAACATTTTATTTTGACATGTTCAGACCTGTGGTAGCACAATATATCATGATGGGAGCATGTGGCATAAGAGGCCTGTTCAACTCATGGTAACTGGGAATCAAGGAGAGGAAATGAAGGGTTCCAATATCCCCTTTGTTACGTTTTGGATGTGAGGTGTCCACCAAAAGCTCATGTGTGAGACAACGGAAGGTTTAGATGGGAAATGATTAGGTTATGAGAACCTTAACCCAATCAGTGAATTAATCCCTTGATAGGGTATAACTGAGTGGTAACAGAAGGCAGTTAGGGTGTGGCCAGAGAAGGTGAGTCATTGGAGGCGTGCCTTTCGGGTATATATTTTGTCTGGTGAGAGAGGATAGTTCTCTCTGTCTCTGTTTCCTGGTGTGATGTCTTCAGCTGCTTCCCTCCACCACACTGTTCCACCATGATGTGGAATGGAGTTGGCCATCTGTGGACTGAGACCTCTGTAACTATGAACCCCAAAATAAATTTTTCCTCTTCTGATTGTTTGTATCAGGTCTTTTGGTCAGAATAAAGAAAGAGCTATCTAAAACACCCTTCCTGGGCATACCACCAGTAGCCTAATATCTCCCATGGGGTCCCATGTTTTAAAGTTTCCACAGTGCTTTTTGTTGGGGGGCAGTGAGTACCAGAGATTGAGCTTAGGGGCACTCAATCACTGAGCTACATACACAGCCCTATTTTGTATTTTATTTAGAGACAGGGTCTCATTGAGTTTGCTTAGTCCATCACTTTTGCTGAGGCTGGCTTTGAACTATTGATCTTCCTGCCTCAGCCTCCCAAGCTGCTGGGATTGCAGATGTGCAACACTGCACCCAGCTTTCTCAACTCCTTAACAGTACCCAGGACTAAGGATCAAGCCTTCAACAAACATGTAGGCCTTTTGCAGTTTCTTCCAAACTATAGCAATATGCTTCCCTATTAAAAGTTTAATTTGTAAATTGAGCATAGTAAGAAGTTAATAGGAATGACAAAAAAAAGAACAATTATAGTGATATGTTGTAATAAAAATTATGTAAATGTGGTCTCTGTCTCTTGAAAGCATAAGAAAAATGTTAATAATTTCATACTATGATTGACAGCTGGTAACTGAAAGTGTGGAACACAAAACTGTTGGAAAAGGGGGACAACGGAAATAGATGTATTTTTGCACTGTTGTCTCTTTGTTGCAAAGCCATAAATAAAAAGTGTTATAGACACTTATTGGTATGCCCACATTCAAATGCCCACATTCAAATACGCACATACAAAGAGAGGATACTCACAAATGCACACAATCTGCATCTATGCATTCAGCCCATCAGAGGTCTGAGTTTGGTCTGGTGAAAAGGAGCAGATTATTATTTTTTAATTATAAAGAAAACAAATTTTCCCATAAATATCCATTTGCAGTTGCTTTTTACATACCTTCCAATGATTTGCACGAGAGTCCCTATTCTAGTGCTGTGATTTTTACATCAGGTCTTCCTTTCCTGGACAGTTTTGAAGGGCCTTGGTCCATGTCATCCTTTCAATTACCCAGGTATAGCAGTGGTTATTCTCATCAGGGATCAGGATTTGGAAAACAATTTTCCTTTCCTTCTTGTTTTAAAAAATTCTTTCCTTTTTCAGAGAATCATATATTAATAATTAGTTATATTATAATCTTATAGATTTTTATTCCTCAAGGGTATGTATTTGACTACATTTTTACAGAGGTGTTTTCAAATGGTTATGCTTATGATTGCAAATAATAAAGCCAATAATAATAGACAAAAAGTAAATTTTATTTTAGTATTCATTGCTGGTATAGTATAAAACATAAAATATTAATATCATTATTTCATTTTGCTCTCTCTGTAACTCGTTGTTTTCTCACTTTCTCATGTCTGTGACTATCAGAATCTCTCGTCTTCCCCTAAAATCAATCCTTCCCCAAGAAGGTATCCAATTTCTCTTGGTTCTTTAAACACTTCAGCTGATATTGTTCATTGCAATCTTAGATAAACTTGTGTAGGCCTTTCATTTCTCGACAATTTTTAAAATTATTATTATTTTATTCTAATGTGTTATACATGTTTGAAGAGTGCAATTCATTTTGTATTACATATAAAGAGCACAAGTTTTCAAGTCACTGGTTTTGCAAAAAGTATTTTCATACCATTTGTGTTTTCATAAATGTTCTTAGGGTATTGAGGTCCAACTCATTCTGCCATTATTTCCATCCCCTTGACCCCTCCCCTTCCCATGCTCCCCCTTGTTCTATTTTATGTTCCTTCATTCCTCTCATCCCCGCACCCTTGCCGTTATAAGTCAGTATCATCATAGCAAAGAAATCATTTGACCTTTGGTTTTTTGGGATTGGCTAACTTCACTTAGCATTATTTTCTCCAACTCCATCCATTTACCCGTGAATGCCATGATTTTATTCTCTTTTAGTGCTGAGTAGTGTTTAATTGTGTATATATACCAAATTTTCCCTATCCATACATCTACTGATGGGTATTGGGGTTGTTTCCACAATCTATCTATTGTGAATTGTGCTGCTATAAACATTGATGTGGCTGTGTCCCTATAGTAAATTGTTTTTAAGACCTTTGGGTATAGACCGAAAAGTGGGATAGCTGGGTCATAAGGTGGTGCCATTCCAAGTTTTCCTAGAAATCTCCATACTGCTTTCCAGATCGGCTGCACCAATTTGCAGTCCCACCAGCAATGTATGAGTGTGCCCTTTTCCCCACATCCTCACCAGCATTTATTGTTGTTTGTGTTTTTGACAGCTGCCATTCTGACTGGAGTGAAATGAAATCTTAGAGTAGTTTTGATTTGCATTTTTCTAATTTCAAGAGATGTTGAACATTTTTCATATATTTGTTGATTGATTGTATATCTTCTTCTGAGAAGTGTCTGTTCAGTTCCTTGGCCCATTTATTGATTGGGTTGTTTGTTTTTTGGTGTTAAAGTTTTTGAGAGCTTTATATATCCTTAAGGTTATTGTTCTATCTGATGTGCTTGTGGTAAAGATCTGCTCCTATTCTTTAGGTTCTCTATTAACCTCACTGATTGTTTCTTTTGCTGAGAAGAAGCTTTTTAGTTTGAATCCATCCCATTTATTAATTCTTGGTTTTAATTCTTGCACTATGGGGGTCTTATTGTGGAAATTGGGGCCTAATCCAACATGATGGAGATTTGGGACTGCTTTTTCTTCTATTAGGTGTAAGGTCTCTGGTTTAATTCCTAGGTCCTTGATCCACTTTGAGTTGAGTTTTGTGCATGGAGAGAGATAGAGGTTTAATTTCATTTTATTACATGAGGATTTCCAATTTTCCCAACACCATTTGTTGAAGAGGCTGTCTTTTCTCCATGAAAGTTTTTGCCACCTTTGTCTTATATAAGATAACTGTAGGTGTGTGGGTTAGTCTCTGTGTCTTCTATTCTGTGCCATCAGTCTACTGGTCTAATTGGTGCCAATACCATGCTGTTATTGTTACTATTGCTTTGTAGTACAATTTAAGGTCTGGAATAGTAATGCCACCAGCTTTACTCTTCTTGCTAAGAATTGCTTTGACTATTCTGGGTCTCTTACTTT
The DNA here is from genome assembly GCA_025594165.1 of Tamias sibiricus. Classification (NCBI taxonomy): domain Eukaryota; kingdom Metazoa; phylum Chordata; class Mammalia; order Rodentia; family Sciuridae; genus Tamias; species Tamias sibiricus. Next base: position 37,145,943 of record CM046664.1, on the reverse strand, counting down.
TCCAGATGAATTTCATGATTGCTTTTTCTATTTATATCAGAATGATATTGGGATTTTGATTGGTATTACATTGAAATTGTATAGTGCTTTTAGAAGAATAGTCATTTTGATAGTATTAGTTCTACTTATCCATGAACAAGGTAGATCTTTCCATCTTCTAAGATCTTCTTTAATTTTTTTCTTTAGTGTGCTGTAGTTTTCTTTGTAGAGGTCTTTCACTTCTTTTGTTAAGTTGATTCCTAAGTTTTTTTTTTTTTTTTTTTAGGCTATAGTAAATGGTGTGAATTTCCTAGTTTCTCTTTCTGCAGATTTGTTGCTGATGTACACAAATGCCTTTGATTTATGGGTGTTGAGTTTATATTCAGCCACTTTGCTGAATTCATTTATAAGTTCTAGAAGATTTCTGGTGGAATTATTTGAATCTTCTTTGTATAGAATCATATCATCTGCAAATAGTAATAATTTGAGTTCTTCTTTTCTTATCTGTATCACTTTAATTTTTTTTTTTTTTCTGTCTAATTGCTCTGGCTAGGGTTTCAAGAACTATGTTAAATAGGAGTGGTGAAAGAGGGCATCCCTGTCTTGTTCCAGTTTTTAGAGGGAATGCTTTCAATTTTTCTCCATTTAGGATGATGCTGGCCTGGGGCTTAGCATAGATGGTCTTTATGATGTTGAGGTATATTCCTGTTATCCTTATTTTTTCTAGCGTTTTTGAACACGAAGAGGTGCTGTATTTTGTCAAATGCTTTCTCTGCATCAATTGAGATGATCATATGTTTTTTATCTTTGAATCTATTGATGTAATGAATTACATTTATTGATTTCCTTATGTTGAACCAACCTTGCATCCCTGGAATAAACCCCACTTGATCATGGTGCACTATCTTTTGATATTTTTTTGTATTTGATTTGCCAGAATTTTATTGAGAATTTTTGCATCTATATTCATTAGAGATATTGGTCTGAAGTTTTCTTTCTTTGATGTGTCTTTGCCTGGTTTTGGTATCAGGGTTATATTGGCCTCATAGAATGAGTTTGGAAGTGTTCCCTCTTTTTCTATTTCATGAAATAGTTTGAGAAGCATTGGTGTTAGTTCTTCTTTAATAATCTTGTAAGACTCGGCTGTGTGTCTATCCGGTCCTGGGATTTTCTTGGTTGGTAGGTTTTTGATGGCATCCTCTTTTTCTTTCCTTAAAATTGATCTATTTAAATTATGTATATCATCCTGATTTAGTTTGGGCATATCATATGTCTCTGGAAATTTGTCGATGCCTTTGATATTTTATATTTTATTGGAGTATAAACTTTCAAAATAATTTCTAATTATCTTCTGTATTTCTGTAGTGTCTGTCATGATATTTCCTTTTTCATCACAGATTTGGTAATTTGAGTTTTTTGTCTCCTTTTCTTAGTTATCATTGCTAATGGTTTATCAATTTTATTTATTTTTTTCAAAGAACCAACTTTTTATTCTGTCAATTTTTTCAATTTTTTTGTTTCAATTTCATTGATTTCAGCTCTGATTTTAATTATTTCCTGCCTTCTATTGCTTTGGGGGTTGATTTGTTCTTCTTTTTTCTAGGGACTTGAGGTGTAATGTTAGTTCATTTATTTGTTGACTTTTTCTTCTTTGAAGGAATGACCTCCATGCAATGAACTTTCCTCTCAGTACTGCCTGCATAGTGATATGTTCTATCATATTTTGATATGTTCTATCGGTGTTCTCATTTACCTCTAAGACTTATTTAAATCTATTTCTTGATGTCTTCTGCAACCCATTGTTCATTTAGTAGGATATTATTTAGTCTCCAGGTGTTGGAGTAAATTTTGTTTCTTATTTTATCGTTGATTTCTAATTTCATTCCATTATGATCTGATAGAATGCAGGGTAGTATCTCTAGTTTTTTATATTTACCTAGAGTTGCTTTATGGCATACTGTGTGCTGTATTTTAGAGAATGATCCATGTGCTTCTGAGAAGAAAGTGTATAGGCTCATTGATGGATAATATACTCTATATATGTCAGCTAAGTCTAAATTATTGATTGTATTATTGAGTTCTATAGTTTTTCTGTTTAGCTTTTGTGTGGAAGATCTATCCAGTGGTGAAAGAATTTGTTAAAGTCACCTAGAATTATTGTGTTTTGGTCTATTTGACTCTTGAACTTGAGAAGTGTTTGATTGATGAACATAGATGCTCCATTATTTGAGGTATATATATTTATAATAGTTATTTATTGTTTATGTATGATTCCCTTCAGCAGTATAAAAATGTCCATCTTTATTTCTTTTGATTAACTTTGGCTTTAAGTATACTTTATTTGATATGAGGATGGAAACCCCTGCTTGCTTATGTAGACCATATGAATGGTATATTTTATCCCATCCTTTCACCTTCAGTCTGTGGACATCTTTTCTTATCAGATGCATCTCTTGAAAGCAGCATATTGTTGGGTATTTTCTTTTAATCCAATCTATTAGCCTATGTCTTTCAATTGGTGAGTTTAGGCCATTAACATTCAGGGTTACTATTGAGACATGATTTGTACTATCAGTAATTTTTAATTTTTTTTTTAATTTTTATGTGTGGTATTTAGCTTGACTTGGTTTCTCCTTTGGTTGATTTTTCCTTTCTTGTAGTTATTCTCTTCACATATTTTCATTGTTGTTTTTTATTTTCTCCTTGTGAAATATTTTGCCAAGAATGTTCTCTAGTATAGGCTTTCTTGTTGTGAATAATTATTTTAGCTTTTGTTTATCATGGAAGGTTTTTGTTTCATCATCAAATCTAAAGCTTAATTTTGTTATTCTTGGTTGGCATCCCTTATCTTTTATAGCCTGGTATATGTTGTTCCATGTTCTCCTGGCTTTGAGAGTATGGGTTGAAAAATCTGCTGAGATACGAATTGGTTTTCCCTTATAGGTAATCTGATTTTTCTCTCTTGTGGCCTTTAAAATTCTATCCTTATTTTGTATGCTAGGCATTTTCATTATAATGTGCCTTAGTGTAGATCTCTTGTAATTTTGTACATTTGGCATTCTATAGGCCTCTTGTATTTGTTTTTCAAATTAATTCTTCTTGCTTGGGAAATTTTCTGATGTTATTTCATTGAAGAGATTTTGCATTCCTTTGGTTTGATTCTCTGCACCTTCCTCTATTCCAATAAATCTTATATTCAGTCTTTTGATGGTATCCCATAATTCTTGGATATTCTGTTCATGGTTTCTTAGCATCTTCACTGTGAGGGCAACTTTATTTTCAAGATTATTATTTTGTCCTCATTGTCTGAGGTCCTGTATTCCAATTGATCCAATCTGCTGGTGATGCTATCTATTGAATTTTTTAAAATGGCTTATTGTTTCTTTCATTTCAAGTATTTCTGGTTTTTTTTTTTTTTTTCTCAGACTCTTTATCTGTTTCTTGAAGTATTCTTTTGCTACCTGTATTTGTTCTCTTATTTCTTTGTTGGTATGATCGATGGTTGCCTGTATTTGATCTCTTATCTCTTTGTTGGACACATCATTTTTTGCCTGTATCTGCCTGCTTAGCTCATTTATTAAATCCCAAATCATTTTAATCATGTATATTCAGAACTCCTTCTCTGACATTTCATCTACTGTGCTTTCTAGGGATTCTACTGAGGTAGTATCTTGGTTTGTTTTGAGCATTTTCCTTCCTTGTGTTTTCATGATGTCTATGTGTTTTCCTCTCTAGCAGTGTAAGTCTGAGGTATTACAGCTTCTGCCCTATTATCTTAGAGCATCCCTACAGGTTATCCAACACCTCACTGTTAAGGGAAAGATCAATATTACAGCATTCAATGTACCCAACATATGTTGCCATATATCAATTAGCTTCTATTTTTATATTTACAGTTTTGTCACTTTAAACAGAAATGATGAGATCAGTTATCTTCTACTACATAGTCAGTATGTTTGTGTGGTGGTTTACAGTATCTATTGGTAGAATGGGGGGCCTAGGTGTTGCCTAAGACATTTGTGAGGTAGGATGTGAGAAAATAGAAGTATTAGATTATTTGAATAGTAAGAGGGTATTCATAAGAATTTGAGTGTTAGTAGGAGAAACAAGAGATAGGCATCCCCATGTAAGACTCCCTGTTAGCTCACCACAGGATACTTGTTAGCACCTCTAGAAGAGCACCCTCTGGTGCAGCCTGTTCCACAGGGAACTTGGTGATGTCTTACCAGGATCTTATTGTTGTCCCTTGTTAGTAGCAGTGCTTTCTCAGTTTTGTGGCAGTGGCAGCCTCAAGCCTATAATTATCTTGATGTTGGGCTGTGTAGCCAGGGCAGTGCAGAGTGCCTTTCCAGGCAGGTACGGGTTGCCACTCCAGATCTCATCCTGGCCCCAGTGTGGAGGAGCAGGCAGTCTGGTTTTCTTCTCCCTGTTCTCTTCCTCCTGTTTCTCCTCCCAGTCCAGGTGTGGCAGAGGGGTTGGGCAGGAGGGCAGCAGGGCCTTTACTCCACCTGGGGCTTGCTCCGGGATCTGTCTATGGCTGCAGAGTGGGCTGTCAGAGTGGAGGTCACAGAGGCAGGTGCCTGCTCCTTGACCTGATGGTTGCTGCGGAGTGGGCAGGCCAGCAGCAGCTGCCTTCCTCAACCCTGGGCCTGATTCTGGACCTGCAGGCTGCTCCTGGACCTACCAGCAGCTCTTGCCATAAATTTTAAGTCTTTTATGCCAACAAGTTTTTGATAAAACATACCAGAAATTTACTATTGCTGAAATTCCTTTTCTCACTTGGAGTAATGACTTTCTGGTTGAATACCACTTTCTCTGGAGATATCTTTGAAGAAGTTATTCTTTATCTAATTGTGAAATTAAGCGTCATTCATGCTGTGACTATTGGGATTTCATCTTCAATGTCACCAATACTAACTAGCTAAGTAATGATATCTTAAAATATGAGACTGACTGATTGTTGGCAAGACTTTGGCTAACTCCTGGAGCTAGCATCAGAGTTAACATCATACTAGATAAGAGGTTAACCAGAAAATGTCTTTATTACATGGTTTTTAGTAGTATTTACTACAAAGATTAATAAATAAAGTAAACTTCTATGGAAAACACAATCATAATTTTTCATGTTTGAATATTGTAAAAATTCAGAATATTTCTGTAGCTGGAATTAAAGTTCAGGCCTCTAAAAATACTATTCTTGTTCCAGTCACATTTTACATTTTATGTATTTAGAAATTCTATTATGGGAGGTCCATGCATTTACAATTTTCTCTAGAGACAATATTTGATATAAAATTATGTTACCTAAGTATAACTACACATGATTTTTTTAATTTATCATTTGCATAGGATACCTTTTTCCAAAACTTTACTTCAATTTTAGCCTGTTTATCCTTAAATCTAAAGTGAGTTTCTTTTACACATCATATAGTGGGATGTTGTATGTTTTTATCCATTCAACCACCCTATGTCTTTTGGTTAATTACATTTAAAGTAATTATTGACAGGGAAAGGTTTACTATATCATTAACTGTTTCCTGTGTTTCTATCTGTCTGTGCGTTTATTCTTTTGCTTTTTTTATGATAGAGTTTGATTTCTCTCTTTCTTTCTCTCTCTCTCACTTTCTATCTGGCACATGGGTGCATGTGCACATGTGTGTACTTGTATGCATGTATATAACTTCAACAAAAGTTTGGGTTGTGGTTACCTGGGATTTATGTAAAATATTCTGCAGTTGCAACTATTTACTTCAAGGTGATTTGGTTATGAACACTACATGATTTCCCCTCCCTCCTCACACATTATATGTTATATCATAATTTGCATCTATTTATATTGCATTTCTATTAACAAGATTTTCCTAATAGCTATTTTCAATATTTTTGAATTTTAGCTTTTATAAGAGAATTAAAATGTTTTATAATTTCTTATGACACAGTGTTGATGTTTAGCTACTTTTCCTTTTAAATTGAAACCAACTCTCTTAAGCAATCCTTTTAAGGCAAGTCTAATGTTGAGAAACTCCCTTTTCCCTGAGAAAAATCTTTGTCTTTCCTTCATTTTGAAGAACAATTCAGCTTGGTATATTATTTTTTGTTAGTAGTTGTTTGTTGCTTTAGCACTGTATATATAATGACAATCTTTTCTTGCCAATAAGATTCCTGCTGAAAAACAAATTGATAATCTTATGGGACAAATTGCTATTTTCTTGCTGCTTTCAAATTTATCCTCCTTTTCTGTATTGCTCACTCTTTTTATCTTCCCCTCTCTCTCTCTCCTTCTCCCTCCCTCCTTTCTTTTTTTGACAATTTTATTATAATGTGTATTGACGATTTCCTTGTTTGTGCTGTTTCTCCAGTTTATTTCCAGCTCACCTTTTGATGTTCTTTGGGCTTGCCATTTCTGGCTGTCTATTTATTTTCTATATTGGGAACTGTTCAGCTATTATTTGTTGCAAGAATAAGTTCTCTGTCCTTTCATTTCTCTCTTACCCTTCTGAGACTCCTATATGCACATATTGATCCTCTTGATGGTGTCCCAAAACACCTATAGGCTTTCTTAATTATTTCAAAATATTTTAATTTCTTAAAATGGATCACTTCTAATGATCTGATTTCATAAATTTTTCTTTTTCTACTTGATCTATTCTCAATTGAACTCTCTACTGAATTTTTCAGTTTAGTTATTTTATTTCTAAGCTCTATGTCTTTGTGTATATATACATATATACATATACATGTATATGTATGTTTATATGTACATATACAAATATATGTAAAATATGTATACATGTATATACATGTGTATATGTGTATACACACACACACACACACATATATATACATATGTGTGTGTATTTTATTGTTATGGATTAGATATTAGATATCCCCCAAAAGTTCATGTGAGTTAATACAATAGGTTTGGAGGTGAAATGATTGGGTTGTGAGAGTCTTAATCAGTGCATTAATGCCCCTGATAGGAATTGACTGTGTGGCAACTATAGGCAGTAGGATGTAGCTGTGGGAGGTGGATTCCTGGGGGAGAGGTCATGACTTTGGGGTTTATATTTTATCCTGATTTAGCAGAGTTCTCTCTGCTTTCTGATGTGATGTCCTGAGCCACTTTCCTCCACCATACACTTCTACCATGATGTTTTGCTACATCTCGAGCCTTGAGGATGGAGCCTGCGAATATAAATTGAGACCTCTAAAACTGTAGCCTCCCCAAAAATCTTTTCCTCCTCTAAATTTGTTCTTGTCAGTTCATTTGGTGATAGCAGTAAAACAGAAAACAATAAGCTATGTATGTATGTATGTATCTATCTATCTATCTATACACACACATATATGTATATGTCATATACATGTATATAATATATATAATTATTTTATGTACGTATGTATATACATATTCTATATAGGCACTAAATTCTCATTCTTTTTCATGTATTACTCTTCTGTGCTCATTGATCACTCTTCTGACCATTATTTTGAATTTTCTATTGTATAAACAACACATCTCCTTTTCATCAGGGTTGATGTCTGGTGTTTATCTTATTTATTTATCTCATTATTTGGAAAATATTTTCCTGTTTCTTCATTTTCTTTGAATTTCTGTATTGGCTTCTGCCTTAGATAAAGCAGAGGTCTTTACCTGTCTTTACCTATTGGACTTGTTCGAGAGAAGTTTCTTACCAGTCATCATGGCCAAAAATTCTGGCTTTCTTTCAAGGCTTTGTGGGGATCTTAACTACAACCTTTGTTCTTAGCTCCCTCCAGAGTCTAGAGTGTGCCAAGTCTTTTCAGTGTCCTGATACAGGTACGATGAAAACCAGTCCTTGGGATAGAATGGAAAGAATTTGAGGTCATAGGTACATTGTCCAATTCCTTCTCTCCTCAAAGGGAGACTGGGAATTTCACTCAATTCCTTTTCACTGAGTTAGGGAGGAAAGCTGTGTCTAATTCCTTCATGCTCCTTCAGACAGCAATCTCTTTCAAATCATTTCCTTACTTTCTGCATCCCACAAGGACCTAGTCAATGCCAGACGTGATGGACTCTCAATGATAAACAGGTTAGAATCCAGTTCCATGGCTATAAGCCAGAAAAATATGGGGTGAGGCATGTAGTACACAAAGATGCTGGGAGATGGATGTGTTATACATTTCTCATTGTATGTCCTATCAAGGATGGGATTTATGGTGAGATTATGTCTTGGCTTTTCCTATCAAATTTAGTGTAAATATTTTCTTATCCAATGTGCTAAAGTCCCTAGTCTAAGTTTTTGATTTCTCACAAAGGGAAGCAATACATTTCCAGCTATTTATTTGGTATGTCTGTGGGGAGAGAAAAAGTCTGAAATCTACTATTCAGCCATGTTGAAGATAATATCTTCTCCATACAACATTTTAAGAATGTTTTACAGACCCTTGACATACGAATTTTATGAATCTTAGAATTACTTATACTATATATTTTGCTAGGGCTGCAGTGATCATGCAACTACAAACTGAGTGACTGAAATAACAAAAATGTTTTCTGGAGGTTGGATGTCTGAATCAAGGTATAAGCATGGTTGTTTTTTCTGAGTCCACTTAACTTGGTGTTTAATGGTTATCTCATCCCTGCGTCTTCACATAGTCTTTCCTCTGTGAATGTCAATATCCTAATTTCCTTTTATAAGGACATCAGACAAATTGTATTACAGCTCACCTTAATAAGTCAATTTTAAATCAATCTGCACTTTAAAGTCCCTGTCTCCAATACAGTCACATTCTGAAGTACTAGGGGTTAAGAGTTAAAATTATAAATTTTGTGGGAAAGAAAAATTAGACCATACCACTCTACTCTCTGGCTCCCAAAATTTCATGTCGTTCTCTTGCGTGTAAAAAATATTCACCTATACAATTACACCAAAAAGTCTCAACCCATTCCAATTCAACTGTACATCCAAGTTCTCACCTTAATATTACCTAATAAGACTAAAGTTAAATTTTATCCTAAGGCAAAATTTCTCTCTAGTCATGAACCTGTGAAATTAGATGACATATTAGTTAATTCCAATATACAATGGCAGGACAGGCCAATGATTAATATTACCATTCCCAGTGGGGAATTTGGAAAGAGGAAAGAGATCACAGGTCCCAAGAAAATCCAGAACTTAGCAGGGTGAATGCTACTGGACTTCAGTGCTTAAGAAAAATGTTCTTTTGCTCCATGTTTTGTTCTCTAGGTCCACTTGTATATCTCTGACTTCTGTGCTACCAGGATCAAGTCCAATTTCTTAATATTGAGAAGTGGTCCAGATCCATTTCCAAGTGATAAGGAGATAATTTCATCCTACCACCCTTCTATCCCTGTGGCCTCTAGGACTTTCATGGCAGTGACATCATTGTTGACTTCTGAAGTCTCTTTAGCATTTCATTGTTGTAAACTCAATGTTTGCAGCTGAAAATCTATCTCCATGGACCTTACCTACAAAAAAACAGAAGTCCAAATAGGCTTCTTCAACTTGTGTTTTAGTCAGCGTTTTTGTAACTGTGATGAAAGTTCTGACAAGAACAATTTAAGCAGAGAAAACTTTGTGAAGCATTAATGATTTCAGAGGTCTCAGTCCATATATGGCCATCTCTGTTGCTTTGGGGTCCAAGTTGACACAAAATAATATGGCAGAAGGAAGTAGCTCAGGACATGACAATCAGAAAGCAGAGAGACTGGATATTATATATACAAAATATATGTTTCAAAGTCATGCCCCCAGTGACTTGCTACCTCAAGTCATGTCCTACTAGCCTACAGTACCACCCAGTTAATTCCTATCAGTGGATTAATGCACTTACTATAGGTTAGGTTCTTACAACCCAATTATTTCACCTCTAAATTTTCTTGCACTATCTCACACATGAGCTTTGGGGGGGTCACCTCATACCTAAACCATAACAAATTGATTCATAGAAAAGAGAAAATTAGCTAAAATGGACTTAGATGATATATTACTCATACAAAATTGAGTTACCTCAGTTTTTTTTATTATACTCATGTTCCATATGAATCAGGCCCAAATGGAAGCTACACACTGGAGTATGGCTCAGAAAAGGAAAATAAGCCCTAACAAATAGTTGATCTTAAAAGGCCCTTTGGCAAACTTCCTCACCCTACCCTTTTAAAATAAAGATTAGGTAAATTATGCTAGAATATAAGTAAGTATATCTGATAAAAAGGAAGATTTTATTATCTTGGATTTTCATCAGGATTGTAGCTTCCAAAACTGTTATGTGAATAATTTTGTGGTTACTCAGAAGACTTGCAGAAACACCAGAATCAGGAGACATCTCATAAGGAAATGGTAATAATTTTCATACTCAGAGAGTTCAAATTCTTTCTTTCAATATGTTTAGCCTATTTCTTATAATATCCAACCTCTATCCTTGTATTCACAACCATTGAGAGAGAAGTTTAAATTAATTTTCCTGTTAGAGATAGTCCTATAGTGTTTAAAGTGTTATTCTTATAAAAAAATAAAAAATAAATTATTTTATCTATTGTATGTAGTCTTCTCCATCTTCAGTTACTTCACCATACTTTGTATCTCTACAGAGTAGAATTTCAATGAATACATTCACTTTAAATTATTTCTCCTAGGCGTTAAATAAGCCATTGTGTTTAGAACTAGTTAAGGAACAAAACATTTTCTATATTTTGTAATAAATTACTTAAGAGGAACTTTAAAAATGCTTTTGTGATTTTGATGTTTTATGTTGTAAATTTAATCATATTTAGTAGAAGTTGTTTGATGTATTATCAAGCTTGTACATTTGTGTTTTTATGAAAAACAATAGAACAATAACAAATGCAGCAAAAGTCAAATGATTTTTTTTTATTGGAAAAACAAATACAGGAGATCTAATGATCCTTCTTTATAGAACAACATTTCTACTTGTAGACTTTCTTTTGTTTGTAAGCCACAAAAGCTATGGTATTTTATAAGAACAACCCAAATGGG